>CM037457.1:13109586-14309586 GCA_021014325.1 Plazaster borealis | reverse complement strand
TCTCGCAGGACCTTTGGTATTTGCCCTGGCATTTGGGGGCACTCTACTATTGGTAAAGAAATATCCTATCCTTTTGAACTTACTCCAAAAGCCTTTAGTAAGATTTGATAAGACATTCAAAGAAGAGATTTGCACCAAAATATGTGTTGCTTATTCACATCATCAAATTGCGAGCATTTATCTGTTTTCTTGGATGTCAGATTGTATATTTTTTTGATGTCTTATTTGCTGATTTTGTTACTTTTTAAATTGATCAAGGTGAACAGAGAGAATATTTTGGCTCAAGTATTAAATTGTTATTAGATTGTAGTTTAATTCATTGAAGGAAATTCTTGAAGAAAAAATCTCAGTACAGAGAATCAGAATGTTTCCGGTCAACAGATATTTTCCTCGCAGATTCTGTTTTGCTTTTTAAAATGTGATCGATAGCTAGAGTATCATATGCTACAGTCTCACCTGATAATAATTTCCAATGATATTACTTTCCTCAAACAGGCTGGTAAAGTTCAATTTGGTTACATCTATGGGATCTTTGGTTTGGGATGCTTTGCCATGTGGATGTTACTAAACTTGATGAGTATGACCGGCGTTGCAGTGGGATGCATTATCAGTGTGCTGGGCTATTGTCTGCTCCCAATGGTTGTCCTAAATTGTCTGGCTATTGTTGTTTCATTAGAGTAAGTACTTGGATGAGTCTACCATTTCTATAAATTTAGTTTATTTCAGGGGGGGCGCCGGTTGGAATCAAGTAATGCCACTCTTTTTCTTTGTACATGTACTTGCTGGCCTGAAACTTCACTGAGGCAATGTTTACATTTTTGCCCCTGGTCATTGCCTTGATGCACCTTGACAAGTTTTAGTAGAAGTTTAACTTTCCCTTGTTGAACCCTTTGCACCAACGTCGCACGCGCTGGTGTCTGCCACGCTTGCCATTTTGGGAGTCAATGGTAAGCGTGATAAAGGCACTGAACACATTTGGAAATTGTCAAAGACCAGTGTTCTCACTTGGTGTATCCCAACATATGCATAAAATAACAAGCCTGTGAAAATTTGGGCTCAATTGGTCATCGAAGTTGCAAGAAACTGATGAAAGAAAAAACACCCTTGTTGTACAAATTTGTGTGCTTTCAGATAGGAATAAAAACTACAACTTCTTGCAAGAAGTTTTTATTATTTTATTGAGAAATTACCTCTTTCTCAAAAACTACGTTACTTCAGAGGGAGTCGATTCCTACAATGTTTTATACTATCAACAGCTCTCCGTTGCTTGTTACCAAGTAAGTTTTCATGCTAATATTTGTTTTGAGTCATTACCAAACGTGTATGATACCTTTAACGCAGCGTCACCTGAAATTCGCACTACACTGTTAAGCACACAGGTATATTGACTCCCAAAATGGCGCAACCAAGATTATTGTGATTGTCTTCATCACAAAAAACAAAACAAAATCAGGTAAATTGGATTATGGAGGATTTGACATCCAAAGAAAGTTGACTCATGAACCTGATAGTGCCAGTCTTGTCAATCCCACTCAAATGAATGTTGTTGTTTATTTGTAGGAGTCTTTTTGGTACGATAGCTTCACTGGTGACCATCGGGTGGTGTAGCTTATCAGCATCTAAGCTGTTTGTAACAGCACTAGCCATGGACTCCCAACAGCTCCTTGTAGCCTACCCATGTGCCCTCCTCTACGGAGTCTTCGCTCTTCTAACAGTCTTCTAACTCTTCTGTCGAGACCAGAGACCTTGCTCATGGTGTGCAGCATCGTGTTCTTTCTTCCATTCAAACCAAGGTTCACCAAAATGAGGTTGGAAGGAAAAAGGGTCGGGTTCCTTGTTGATGACCATATTGCATAATGTTATACGATACAGGGAATATGACTGGTGGCTGCAAGGAAGGATGACAAATATTTAATACATGGGTCATGTCAGAATTTAATGGCTTTGGCTATAGCTGGAATAACAGAAAAGTCCCATTCTTCATTGTCACTGCAGTCAACAGACATAGCCAGAGCCGATTTGAAGTGGCTTGATTCAAATACGGCCTTACACTGCCGTGTGGCACTTGATAAACATCAATTAGCCTACTTGTTCAAACTTGGGGTTTTTTTGGGGGAGGGATACGAAAATGTTCAGGGTATTCCAGTCACTTCCAACTTATACAAATGCAAGATTTAAACCCTATTTGAATAAATGACACATTTTAGGACAATTTGAAATTGAGTTCCAACGTTGCAATTGATAAACAGCCGTTGTTTACCGTTTACAGACTATGCCAAGATTTCATGTTGTCCGACTAATTTATGTATGTGTACGAGTAGTTTGTGGTAATTAATTTTTACACTGTACCACCATCAACTTCAACTATCCGTTATAAATTGGTGTACAAGTAGTTTGTGTTTATGACTTAACACTCTACCATCATTGACAACAACTATCTGTCGTAAATTGAGCAGTTTTATCAGGTGTGATTTTACTTGAAATGGTTATTTAAAAGTGCATATATATAGGGTTAAGATAATGGAACAATTTTGAACAATTCCCTTAGAAATGTAGTTTGCAAGAAGCCACCATTTGTGCCTGCAATTCGATCGTTATCTGGGTAAAAAAAACCACAAAAAAACCCCAAAAGCAGACTATGCAATGATTCTGTTTAGACACTACGACAGGGTTAGTTCTTGGTATGGATTAGGGATTTAACAACTTCTAGCTAAGATGGCACAGCTGATAATAGCTTCTGCATTATCTGTTACTTGATCAACCTCAAAAGCTAGCCATTATGCCATTTAATTATTTACTTTAAACTAAGGTGGGGTTTTTTCTCTCTCCTGGGGGGCCTTGTATGAATATTTGTATTGCAACAATATGTATTTTCCAAATCAAACACAAGTGTTATTCCACAAAAAAAGTATACTGGTACTTTTTGTACATATACACTCAGTACTGAAGAATACCAGGCTTAGCTAATGACATAACTTTAGCTGTATCATTTCCTTAGATTTGTTACAGCTGTATTTTGACTAACAATTTAAAAAATGGTGTGGTAAATATGTAAAACGGGGGAGGGGGGATTTACAGAACTCTTGTTAAGAATAAGTTTATTTTGTTTCTAAAAAAAGTTACTTTTAAAAAGGGGAATTTAAGTTTAACTCGAAATATGTGTCAACTTAGCACTGTACATACAAAAGTCACCATTATGTTGTCTTAACATGCATTAAATACATGTCAACTGTACAAACGACTCCTGCATATTCATTTGTTTTGTTAAGTTCTCTCAATTATCTTGCAATACTTGGTGTGGTTAAAATGACGATGCAATTTCTTGGCGAGTGAGGTTAATAAGTGGTCCTTATATACATGTAGTGCATATATCCCAGTAGATAGATCGAGGTTTTACAAAATTAGTATCCCTGTTCATCAGGCATACTTAGACTATTCCTCAAATTTTCCTAGGGGCATACAACCCCCAAGGTAAGGGTTTTTTAGTCTAACACAATACTATCTCGGCCCTCGTAGGTTCCCATTTATACACCTGGGCTAAGAGAAGCAGTTACGGTTTTAAGTGCCTTGCTCAAGGACACAAGTGTCATGACCGGGAATTGAGCCTATACTCGGATGAATCGGGCTTCAGAACTTGAGTCTGATGCACCAGACGGCTCGGCCACAACTTGCTACAGATGGTTCTTTGGGCATACTTCGAGAGCCACCACAAACTTGGACAAGAAAACTTGTGGTCTGAAGTATTTTTGATGAGGATGTGGGTTTGAATCCTGACTGAAACAAAGTAACTGATTCCCTGAATCTGGGTTAGTTGTGATTGGCTCCCGGTGACAGTAAAAGCAATATACAGAGAGTAGAGGCATTGGAAAGCATTTTAAAGGGTGTGCGTGAAATTGGTTAGATCAAAAAAATAAATGTTCACAGATTTGCACACAACTTTTATGGTACGAAGATGGTCATTTTCTAGTTACTCTGATGACCGATTGAGCTTAAACTTTCACAGATTTGATATTTCTTGTATATGTTGGGTCGCATAAAGTGCGGATACGGTCCTTGACAATACTCATGTTGTCCGCGTCCATTATATAATGCGACGATTCAGTCTGGACAAAATATATCAAAACAGGGAAACTTTCCTTTAAACTTGAACCAGATCAGTTTATTTGCAACGGGAAGAGAGAATAAATGATAATATAATACATAAACTCTTCTGGGATGCAAATGGTCTTTGATTAGTGACATGAATAACCCTTTGGAGACCACAGCAGTTTCAGGCAGTTTGCACCAATTTGACGGCCACACCCACTGCAATGACCACACGCACTGCAAATGGCCACACCCACTGATAATGGCCACACCAACTGCAAATGGCCACACCAACTGCAAATGGCCACACCCACTGATAATGGCCACACCAACTGCAAATGGCCACACCCACTGATAATGACTCCAGCAAAAACCCAGTCCCATTCATCCCCCCAAAAGTTCACAGTGAAGGCATCAACAGACAATATTTTTGTGGCTTCAAAAATACAAGATTATCTACCAATTCTTCAAATGAAGTTGAACTACTCTTTTACAGGCATTAGGCCTCAAAGAAAATGATACAAAATCAGGCGTGTTTGAGTATTTGGTAATGATTGTAAATATATAGTTAAACAATAACATTGTCTATAAAGGATTCTACACACCATTCGTAAAACCCTTCAACAGAGCATGGAAAGTACACGCTTGAAAATTTAAAATCAGACCATAATAATGCATGTAAATGCATAGATTAAATTTGGTGTTTCTTTTTCTTTCGTAATCATAAAAAAGATGTAATTGGCTAAAAATAAATTCAACATAAAAGTTGAAAGATTTTGAATTCTCTGTAAGATTAGTGTCTCTTCTGTCTCTTCACCAAGGAATCCCTGAGTGCAATCTGTGGAAAGTTAGAAAACAAATCAAGGAAATAAGTTATATGTTAAGTAATGAATCACAAGGGAAACTTACTGGGTAAACTTTAAATAATTTTGGGTTGAACAAAGAAAAATTGACTAAAGCGGGACTTGCACCTGCTACCTCCGGATTAACGTGCCGGTGTCCTAGGAAAATCGGTCCACTGGAGATTCAGTCCCCCCGTATTGGAAATAAACATGGGCTGAAGGAGGTTGATTCAAAAGAGGGCGCTATCAGAAGAAATTAGTATACAGTTCGCCGTATGAGGGAACAGAATCTCCGGGGGGGAAAGAATCTCCTGCCACACCGGAACTCTAACAACTGAGCTATTTCTGTTTCTCAGGTTGTATCGTAAACTTGGGTGTAATTCCTGTTTATACAGCAGTTACATAGCTTCTGACTGGCACCCCCGTACAAATATATTAACAAAATAGGGAGACCACCAACATAGGGCTAGATAGCTCAGTTGGTAGAGCGCCGGCACATTAATCCGCTGTTAATTAAAACCGTTGTGTAAGTGCAAAAACAAAGCACCTACATTATGCGTGTGTTTGAAATTGTCGCAACACCGTATCTCACTTGAAATAGCCCAGATGTACACCCCCCAAAAAATACGCGCTGAAGTACAATGTTTTTGCATGAAGCATTTTCGTGCGAGATACGTTTCTGCAAAATTGAGAATATACAAAGTTGTTGCACTGATGCGAGGATATGAAACTTTACCTGTTTGTCTCTGAAGGAGCGTTTTGTCTTGGACTTGATGTTGAATTTCTGTTTCACCATCATGAACGGTTTCTTCTTACTCTTTTCTTTGTTGGTGGTGCTGGCGTTGGGGTTCATTCGACCCTTTTTGGAACCAAATTTCTCTCTACCCTCCCGTCCAGCCTAAGTACATACAAAAAAAGGTTTATATTTCAAAGATAATTCCATTTTAGGCACTTAAAATTAAAACAATTCAAGTAGTCTTGTAAGTTATTTTAAAGGTTGGGTTTGTAAATAATCATTTCATCAATTCAGGAAAGTTTCAATGAGATCTCTAAACATTTTTGAGAGCTGCTTAAGAACAAAATTCAGCTTAGCACAAAACAATTTTGCTCACCAGCAAAATGTATCGTTTTTAACATGGTTTCCTGCTTATCTCTACTAAGCAGAAACTTCTTTTTATGAGCGACTTTTTTTTCTTCATAATTCAAATGATCTTGTAAGTTATTTTAAAGGTTGGATTTGTAAATAATCATTTCATCAATTCAGGAAAGTTTCAACGAGATTTTTAAACAGTTTTTAGAGCTGCTTAAGAACAAAATTTAGCTTAGAACAAAAACCATTTGTTTACCAGCAAAATGTTTTGTTTGTGACACGGTTTCCTGCTTATCTCTACTAAGCAGAAACTTCTTTTTATAAGCGACTTTTTTTTGCATTATAAGCAAATCTGTGAATAATTCGCTTAGCATGAAACAATAGAACTGCTTAAGCAGAAAACATTGCTTCACAAATTAATGCCAAGCACCATCTAGCAGGAAACCAGCCACAAGTTGTACATGTGAAATGGCACTTTGGCTGGTAACCTATTTCTGGTAAACCCAAATTGTTTTGTGCTGAGCTACTTTTCATAAAGAAGCAGCTCTATGAAATCGAGCCCCGGCGTACATGACAGTGGCACTGGCCCCAACACTTCACAGAGGCAATGGGGCAACTGACTCCATGCCCCTGGCCATTGCCTTGGTGCCCCTTGAAATGTTCCAGTGGAAATTTAAATTTCCCTCATTGAGGTGCCCTGCACTGAAGCCAAAACTGTCATGGCTACACAATAACAAAATATTGACCCCTAGCACAACAAACAGCGCACTTACACATGCCTATCCTGTCCGCCATGTTGGGAGTCAAAATGTACACAAAGGAATTGACTCCCAAAATATTTGAAATGGTAGACGAGCATTGTGAGGAGGTGCGTTCCGCGTTGTGCAATTTCCGAATTGCGCGATTTACAAAATTCTCCATGCTCAAGCTCCCTCTTATCTTGTTGATTTGATACATTTACAAATTGGTAACGTCCCGGATATACAAAGACATTGACTCCGCTCCTCTTAGGACTTGACCCGGCCTCCCTTCCTAGATCTAAAAGGAAAGCTGGGGACAGATCCTTCGTAGTTGCTGCACCGCGCATGTGGAACACGCTACCAGCAAGTTTCAGAGGGGGCGTCGTTGGCTGTGTTCAAATGCCTCCTCAAGACACTTCTGTTCCCAGAACCATCCTAACTTGCTCCTTATTTTGTTTTTCTTGGCTTGTTGTTGGTTTGTTTTTGTAATTTGTTTTTGTTCATTTGTTTCCCCCCATTCAGAAGGTCAATGTTAAACAATTTTGACTTTTCTTCAAAATTGTGGGTGGATGGGTCAAAAGAAATAACTGAAAATCGAAATTCAGTTTTTGTTTAAACAAATTATATATATATATATATCAACAAACGGGAAAGAAGAAAAAATACCCAGCTCAGTGGCCAAGATCGTCAATTTCAATCCTGATTAAACTACAAAGCCAGGAAAAGCCATTGAAAACTACTGATGTTGGATACCTCTGATCTAAAATATCTGGTTCATTTGAGGCATTACTTTGTTTTTCAGTGTATAGATTATATTATGAAGCCATTCAATATTTAAAAGTCAAAATTTTGGGTGGGTGGGTGGATGGGTGGGCAATTTTTTTGTTTACATTTACTATTCTAAATGGCCCCCAAGGCGCTCTGTTTTTTTGTATAGCCCCTTATAAATGCTTTGTATTATTATTACTATTATTATGAGCTTACCATGACAGTAGCTAGTCTTGCCTCTCTGTCATGCCGTGGTCGGCCCTGAATAACTTCTATTCTATTCAGAGACAGAAGTTCACCACTGGAGAGAAAACAGACAAGAGGTATATTCATTTGCTACTCCCTCAATGTTCCATAGATCAGGAGGATCGGTTCAAATTAAGTCAAATTAAAGATACTACATTTAAGGCAATTACATTTGGTTAGGCCAGCACATTGTTTAAATGAAAATGATAACAATTATAAAAATACAGTCGCTGAAATTGTCTTAAAAAATGATTACACATTGATTTCAAAACTTGATTTAACACAATTTACAATATTTAAATGCAATACCGGTAGTATTAAATATTCATCATATATACAAGGGAATTGTGAAAATATTTATAGAGATAAGATTTGACAAAATGTGGAAATTCAAGAAAACTGGCTCGTAGGCCTGGGTTCCCCCTTATTCTAGACCCAGAACCTCCCAGATATTTACAATTCAGAAGGCTTAGAGACTCTGTGCATCACCAGAAATACAAAACTACAGGTTTGGACACAATGTGGACTACTTCTTTCTCCCTTTGGCGGTAGCTTTACTTCGTTTAAGAAAACTTAAAGGCTAAAGGAGACTTTGAGAAAATCCTGAAACTAGGAAAATCCTGAGAAATCACACGCCTGCTTTTAATAAAACAATGTAGCACATTAATGATCTTCCTTCTATTCATGATATACCGAAAAAGGTTTATCTCCCGGTTGGAAATTAAGAGCACTATACACAAAAAAATTAAACAAACAAATGATATATGTGTCCTTTTCGGAACTTTACATAACAGCATTTTTTATTTATTTCTATTTGTTTAATCTTTCTGGTATTGAAACCAAGGGATCCGCAAAAGCGACTTGCGTAACCCGTAGTCCTGAAGATACCTGTGTAGAGAAGACGATCAGAAATGTTCACTTTTAGAAGTGGGAGGGAAACCCAAAATAGGGGAAAAAACACGCAAACAGGTAAAGACAAGAAAATCAATCCACATGCAAGGGTTCGGTCAGAGGCATGATTGAATCGTGGTCCAGTGTTGAAATAAAGGGCAAGATATCAAGGGACACATTGCCTTGGATTGGGCAAGTTGGTATTTGAAAAGCGTTTGTAACCGTTTGTTATAAAATGCATTACGGTTAGATAGATGTTTTAAAAGTAGAATACAATGATCCACACAAATATGCCTCGAAATTGCATGGTTTTCCTTTTACGTCGTGACCTAACACGGCGCGCTATTTTGTTGAGCCAAATTTTTGACTCCACAAAATGGCGGACCATGTTAGTTCGCAAAGTAAAAGGAAAACTAAAAGCCAACCAGGGTTCAAATTCATGGCTCTGCTTACAGCGAAATTCTGCGCTTACAGCACCCTGATAAAGCACATAATTCTATGGGCTGTAAGCGCAGAATTCTGCGGTAAGCAGAGCCATGAAATTGGGACTTGATCCCTTACCTTTCTTCGTTGATTTCGACGTGTTTCCTCTTTGATCCACGTTTGGATCCCTCCAGCTGCTTGCTAAGCTGATGTATCTTAATATCCTAAACACAACCCCATATAAACACATAAAGTTACATTCTTCTGTCCAAAAATTCGTCCTTTTTTTAACTCCAGCAAAAGTTGCGACTTGTTATTTCTACATCTTAAAAACAGAATTAGAGAAAGTAATGTACTCTTCCAAAAACCATAATCAAACATTGTAAACATTTTCCTTACACTATTACTACCCCTGTTCATTGGGCCTTAAAGGCAGTGAACACGTTTGGAATTGTCAAAGACCAGTGTTCTCACTATGTGTATCCCAACATATGCATAAAATAATAAGCCTGTAAAAATTTGGGCTCAATTGGTCATCGAAGTTGCAAGAAAATGATGAAAGAAAAAACAACCTTGTTGTACAAATTTGTGTGCTTTCAGATAGGAATAAAAACTTCTTGCAAGAAGTTTTTATTATTTTAGTGAGAAATTACCTCTTTCTCAAAAACTACGTTGTTTATACTATCAACAGCTCTCCGTTGCTTGTTACCAAGTAAGTTTTTATGCTAATATTTGTTTTGAGTCATTACCAAACGTGTACGATACCTTTAAGCATTCCTAAATTTATAGTTAAGTGTCTTGCCCAACACAAAATGTCACAACCAGGATTCCAACCCACTATCTGATGACTGTGCCATCAGCATTCGAGTTCAATGCTCTAAAATGCTTGGCCACATCACGCTATAATATGTTCCAAGGTGATGAGAAACAATTATACTTATGTGTCTTGCCCAAGAACAACCAGTGTCACGATCGGGATTCGAGCCCACTCTCTGATGGCAGAGTCATCAGAGAGTGGGTTGGAATCCCTTAAGTTTGATGCTCTAGACCAGTCCACCATGACACACTTACAACAACATTATGTTATAAGAAACTAAACTCTACTTTGAAAAAATAAAATATTAATACATTGTCAAACAGATTTTTTTAAACATCAGAGTGCTAACCTTGAAGTCTTGTTGAGACAACAGTCTAGTCTGGCTTATGTCAGCGGCTCTGGCTTTCTTCTCCTCAGCCGTCAAGTTCTCGGCAGGATTCGACTCTGGAGCTTCCCCTTCTTCGTCCGAAGAGTGAACAACATCGTGCCAGCTTCCATCAGATTCAGAATCGCTTTGATCTGAAACTTCTTCGTCTGCGAAAAAGAAAGGAAAAAAATACCAACAAATTTCAAACAGTTGTAAATGTTTTCAGGCACTGTTACATGTGATTGCTTATAATTTCTAGTTTAATAATGTGCCTTTGATCTGTAAAATGAATAACAATAATAATAACAGTCTTCATAAAATGAAGATGTGTCATCTCATCTTGTGGCTGTGCTGGGTGATGTGAGGGTAGCTTCAAAAGAGAGGGAAACAAAATCAAGAGGTATCAGGACTTGGCCAGGGAACTCCATAAACTTTGGCAAGTGAAAGTGAAAAGTAATCAAGGCAGTGGTTACATCATTCAGAAGGCACTGGAGAAACATCTAGATCAGATTGACATAAATAAGAGGTTTAGATCTAATGCAACAGGCGGCACTCTTGGGAACGGCGAGGACCCTACAAAAGACCCTCAAGATCTCAGGTTACAGGCATTTGACAGGATGCCGTAGCCTGACTTGAGTAGTTACCGACACAAAGGAAAATATGATCATTCTTTTACATGCTGTGATATCACAAAGTAAAAAACAATAATAATAGTAATAATAATAATAATATTAATATATTATTTTATAAAGCGACTTTTGCAAGAGCCTCAAAGCGCTTTCAAATAAATCACAAACAGTAAAATGCATACAATTATACAGAAAGTATACATTAGAAAACCCCAGTCTTCAATGTATCATTCAAAAGAACACAAATTCCAAGTGAAGTGATCTGAATCTGTTCCCTCAAAAATTTGAGGTAATTTTTCTTTCGCAAAATGAAATAAAATATAGAAATCATATCAGATAAACAACTTTTAGCAATGAAGGACAATATTACAAAATATAGTTCAACTGTATAGTTTTAAGTAAATTGTACTATGCCTTTTTAACAATACATTTGGCAAGCTCGCACAAAATTTAATAATAACAGTTGTAAATTGAATATCACACAGAAATGGTATTTGGCAAGGGTGGCAGAATAAAATTTAAAATGCTTCTCTCTGTTGTGGTTCTCAAGAAGATTACAAAATCAACAGCGTGCACAACCCGTTGCAATTGGTTTTGGCCTTGGTGCCCCTTCAAAAGTTTCCCATAGACTTGAAGATGTTCCCAATGAAAACGCCCTTTACAAAATGAAAAATGGCCCTGCCCTCTCAAACATGAAACTGCAGGTCTGAATGTGAATATGCAGTAACTTCTCCACCAGGCACCAATGCCATAAGACATTTTAAGAAACAAGACATACCTCCTTCTTGGGTCTGATCAGGCAGCACCTCAGCGCCTGGTATGAAATCCTGGGCTACCGACTGGCCGTACTCCTTGGCCCTGATTTCAACACTATGCTCCGTGGGTTTGCCCTGTGAGCAGGGGGAAAAAAATAAACAGGGGATGAAATCAAATATATTTTAAGTGTGCATTTGTTAGCAATGTCCTAGTTGATTCCTTTATACAAGTGGAGATTGGATGCTAATTCTGGCTCTGAGGAAGATATAAATCAGAGGGACAAACTTGAAGTCACGTTTACAACCTGGTTAATAACAATAATATCTGGATTTAAATAGCACAACATTACCAAACAATGCAGGCGTTTAAGAAAGAAAGACAAAAGTAACGGGGACAACCAGCTACACGTTGGAGAACAGGTGAGTCTTCAGACCCTTTTTGAAGGACAAACAGTCTTAGCATTTTTAATGGGGACAGGAAGACCGTTCCATAGGTGGAAGGCAACAGTGGAAAAAGCTCTGTCACCGGATTGCGTTGTGGCTGCAGTCTTGTTTTGACAGCAGTCTTATCTTAACTGCTTATGGCAGGTAATTAGCTTTCTTCATTTCAGGGGTTTCCCAGAGATGCCAACATTGAATTACCAAAAAGAGTAGCACCGCCGAGCATTTAAGTTTCAAGTCAGGCATAAAACTCACTGAGCCGTTAAAAGAGGAAAATTATGACATTTATGATATAAACTAATACTTTCAGCGAAAATCACTTATTGCAAAGCGGCCTGCTCTAGAGGGCAAACAATTATGAATTGTATTCTCAGGCTTGATTTTAAAAAAAAAAAATTAAAAAAAAGAACCCTTTCCAACTAAATTCAACAAAATGCTGTGGTTTCTGTCCCATTGTTTATTAAAATGAATAGTGCTCGCGTTTGCACAGCAAAATAGTAAAAAAAATACATCACACCACCTGACCGCACACCACAGCAGCAGGCCAGTTAAGTCTTCAAACGACTTCAGCAAGAGCAGTTTCGTCAATTGGCCTTTCCAACCAATTCCATTTCCACCCACTGCATTCTTAACAACTTTTTTTATCGACAGTTTTCATCAGATCTTGGCCTCGATTGCGATCGATGAAATATTTTCTTGTTGTCACCTTTATTTTACTTGATCGCTGATTTTAGTTGATCGCTGCAGCGATCGCGATGTTTCAAACAAACTCCACGACGGCGCGCGCTGAACTTGCGAATTGCATTTCAGATAAAAGTTATCACAGTGTCTGTTTGCCGCAGCATCCCACAGTCGTAAAGCGTTAGAAAAACTGCGGAACCAGTCTCTACAAAAGCGACTGTAGAATGTATGCTGTACAAGGAGCCTTGTGACTCTGTGTGTGCTCTGTGCTACGCATGTGTCAGGTAGGCAAATCCTGAGTGCGATAGTTTATGGGATTGGTACCTCCTAAATAAGCACCAAAACGCGTGTGAATTCAGCGCCGCTCATCACTTTCAACCGCGCAGCACCAGTCAACATTTTGTACAGTTTTTTTATTTTATACTTATAGTTTTAGTTTTTATCATGATACATTGTTTGTAACTACATTTACACTGGGCGGCTTGTTTATCGTATTTAATTGAAGATATCGTAGTGGCGTATTCACGGCTCAAAATCGTATTTTCTACGCCCAAATCATGTATGTTGGCATCTCTGGGTTTCCCCTTCTTTGTTCGGGGCTGGCATACACTTTAAAAATGAAAATAATTATCTACCTAAATTCACTTGTTTCACCTCTCAAAGGCAAATCTCCAGGCAGATATTTGACACTTTAAGGAGTCTTTGAGTGTTTGAATTGTCTTACCCTATCTCTCTTATGCAGCATGTCAGGATTGATGCTTCGGAAGAGTTGTATGAGAGACCTAGCAGCATGAACCACTGCCTTGTTGCGGTACGTCTTGTACTGCACTAAATCCTGAAGGAGGTCTTCACCCATCGCCAGTGGACATCGACTGCTGATTTCACGCACTGCATTCAGACTGTAACAAAACAAAAAAAGGATGTTGACAGTTATTTTAAAATTTCATTTAGATTTGTAGACATATTATAGAGCATTCATACTTCATGCACAAAAAGCGAGCGAATTTTTGTGACACAAACAATCAGTATGCGCAGCTTTCCAATTGCGATGCAAGAAAATTTGCTTTGCTTTCAAAATTCACATAAGGTATGAACAAGGCTTTAGTGTTTTTCCCCCAGGTGAAAGGCAGGCCTGCCTTACACCTGTGTGGATCTGGACCCCAGTACAAATCCCAGACAGAAGCCTTGCATAAGGATTTTTGTTCTTCTTATCAACTCAACATTTGTCTGGCTTACAAAAACTCAGAACCACCCTCTGTAGATCGTTCACAAATCTCATACAAAAGTGAAGCGCCAACCAAACCAGATTAATTTTGAGAAGGAGTTCTTGTAAAGTAGTAGGAACTGAGGGTTTGTCAGTGACTTTAGCGGACTCACCCTACAGCCATGACGTCATTGGAGTTCCTCTCGGTGACAAAGTTATTGACGATCGTCCTGACCATGGTTTCGATGATCTCTGGTGGTACCAGCTCATGCGTGGACTGGGCAGCAAACAGCAGTATCTTGGTCACCTCTGTGTATCAATTTTGGAACAGACAACAAAATTATTTGTAAAGTAGCATATGACTTGTATCTAACTTATGCTATCAGGAATGCAACTGCAGTTTGTCGAAAAAGAAGAAGAGGGAAAAGTCATACAGAACAAGAATATGTACTGTGTTTTTTTCAATAGACTTTGCAAGTTTCGCAAATATCGAAATCGAAGAAACAAAATCAAACAAAGATTGAATTTTTCAAGGAAATCAAATCTTCTTTTAAAATTATATTTATACAAAATTCTTGAAAATAACAATAACCTTAGCAAGTTGTTATAAATAAATTTTCAATTTTTGTATAATACATATAATTTGTTCAAATTAACATTGAAACAAAATTAAAACTTGGGACGAGGATACTTATTGTTAGAAACCCCATTTGCCAATCACCCCCGAATGTGTGCGTCTATAACATAGGTGTAATGACAACATGCCCGTCAGTTGAGCAGCATTGTAAATTTTTTACAAGTAACTGGAAACAGAGCTCAAGTCTTATTCGTTATTCTTTTAACGAAGGTTTTCTTCGTTATTCTGTTGAATTGGTTTTACTTTCATATTGTATCACTTAGTATTACATTCCCAATATATAGTTTTCATGGCCATAAACTACGTTAAACTAAAATAATTGACGTAAAACTCCATATGGTTGGGACCACAATGGTCCCGAAAGTTTGAATATGCGTGAGACTTGCACAGTTTGTTATCAACAGCACAGCTGAGAAACAAAAAACAGATATCTTTAAAGACAACTTTTTGTTCATCTGGGAGGGCAAGGCCTAATTCTGACCTCGTTGATGTGGTTGGACAAAACGCTGCAGAAACGGGTAGAAGTTGAACAGGAACAGCTGATTGATTCCGACCAATCGGGAGACCAGGTTCATCATCATCAGCTTGACCTCAAACCTCTCATTGGACGACTCCAGCTGCCTGAAAAGCTTCTCCGCAAAATCTGATTGGACGAAGATGAGAGGCGAACAAAGAGACTATAAAAATAGTCGAAACTTAAATGGCACATTTATCTGGAATTCCGATCAAGGCGCCTACACAATACAAGCAGTGTGACCAAAACAAAGATCATGCTCAAGTCTACAGTAAGTAAAAGAAGGAAATTAGATTTCAGTTTCCTCTTGAAGATGTCAAAAGATGTTGTTTAACAGAGTCTGGCAGAGAGTTCATTCCAAATGGCAGGTGTGGCCTCGACAAACTCGCGCTGACCAGGGCAAAATTTCAAAGAGCTGCTTAAGCAGAAAATATTGCTTAACAATTTTCTGCTTAGCAGAAATGTGCAGGATACCAGTCACAAATTGTACATGTGACAAGGTGTTTTGGCTGGTAACCCTGTTCTGGTAAGCATAATTATGTTGTGCTTAGCTACTTTTTGTGTGCTCAAGCAGCTCTATGAAATTGGGCTCTTCTTGAAAACTAATGCCCCTTCCAAAAGGAGTTTCCCACATGGTTGTACAAGCAATAATGACAAGAAATATGGACAAAATAGCATGCATACAACTTGTGCAGCTTTTCTTGTATAGTTCAGGGCCATGGGCAAAAATACATAGTGCATTATGAATAATTCAGTTACCTGATGTTTTTTTCCCTGTTAGTGCAAGACAGATGGCCCTTTGTTATGATGCCTTATGTCTTTTGCCTTAATCTATTTAACAGTATTTTTACCCCTTAATATTGCCAAAGACTGACAGGATCAGTGAGCGATACTCATTATTATC
Source organism: Plazaster borealis (assembly GCA_021014325.1). Taxonomy (NCBI): domain Eukaryota; kingdom Metazoa; phylum Echinodermata; class Asteroidea; order Forcipulatida; family Labidiasteridae; genus Plazaster; species Plazaster borealis. The sequence continues at coordinate 14,293,551 of CM037457.1, read as the reverse complement.
TACTCTCCTGCAGTATGTAATTTTGTAACTTTTTTACAATTAATTTTTTGCTAATGACTTTTGTCTTTTTATCTCGCTTAGTTTTTGTACATAGCGCTTTGAAGCCTGTTTTGCGGCAATACTGTGCTTTATAAGTTTCTTATTATTATATTATTATTATTATTATTATTATTAATATTATTATTTATTTGACTACAAAAAAGACAAATCATACAAATATTACAATGAAACAAGTATATGAACATGAACAAAAAAAGTAATCCAAAAAAAAAAATTGTAAGCAATTAAATAAGCAGATAAATAATTACATGTAGATTTTTTTTTATCGTGATATCGGTAAATCGCGATATCGATTAAGTGTCGCCATGCATTTCCTAGCTGAGACGATCTTGCAACAATAAATCTCCTAGTCGAGACGATCTTGCAACAATAAATCTCCTAGTGGAGACAATCTTGCAACAACAAAGAGCTGCAAGTCACAGATCGCAATCGCAGGATTCCCCAACAGATCCGACCCGACCGGGTTTCTTCGAAAAAACTAAAAGCCTTAGCGATCAGGCGGTCTCACACAGACTACCAAAAAACTATGACATCGTTCCGGGTGTTATCACGTGTTGCATACATGCGAGTAGCGTGATCTAATTAGTTATGCACACATATAGAACAGTATGTCATGCGCAGTAGTTAACACGTTAAATGTGTGTAAGTAATAGGCCCAGGTTTTCACCCCATAGGTTTAGAGTAAATCCCGAAGAATAGGTCATTGGAGCAAGGTGATAACTGATGAGACAGCTGTGTCAACAACTTGCTCTGTGAGATTTGTAGAAGATTGACATCATCAGAAATTAATCGCGATATTATCAAATATCCCGATATATATTCTTGACGATACATCGTGGATGAAAAAAAGCTATATCGCCCAAGCTTAGCACTGGGACATTTCCAAGGGCACCAAGGGCACTAAGGCAACGACAAGGAGCAAGGAGGCAATTTTAAATAAGTATCTCAAATAATCATCTCAAGTAATTATATCAAATAATTATCTCATTATTAGAAGTACATTTCTATCAAAGTAACTCAGATGAAAATGAAAACATACTTTGAGGATCGTGGATGAGGTGAAGTGCTGAGAAGTTGAAGACAATCCGCTTGTTCTTCTTCTTGTCTTTCTGTAAAGCAGACAACAATTAAACTTCCGGTAATAATCAGATTATTTAACTTTACATTTAATCCCAATACTGTCCTTTCATATAATGAAGAAACAAACCCAAGTATTACAAAATCAACACAATACAACACTGCCCATACGTTGAACCTTATTTGGTGTGAATTTTTGGGACAAAACCAAAAGATCAATTAAAATGAATACGATTAAGAATTGTGCTCAGTTGTCATCACTGATTACAGTTTGTTGATTACAGACAACTGTCTTTCTAACCATGCCAACAAGCCAGGCATGATATTTTGGCCCTTGGGGGAAGAAAGTAGGACAATTTTATTGATTACAAAGGCTGACCTACATGTACAGTATGGTTTAGGCCTTTATAGACTTTGCTGATTTTTCTGAGTGCAAAACAATAAATTAAACAAATCAGAAATCAGATCGAAGTAGAAAAATATCATGCCCGACAAGCATACACACACCATTTTATCCATTTTTTTTACAAATTTTCTGATTGTTTTATACTTGGTTTTGGAGTAAATAAAATCTAGTGTTAAAAATTGTTAAATCTGTGTGAATTTTTTTTTGTAACTACAATTCTGTTCGACAAAAGGGAGAATTGAAAAAATTTAAAATCTAAATTGATGATGACAGTTGTTGTTTTTAGATTAGTATTTTAGATTTAAATTATCAATTTTCTCAAGATTAACACATCAAAGTATTTATTATTATTATTATTATTATTATTAATTTCTTTTAAAATGAGAGATCGCCTAACATCACAAGACCAAACGGCTACTTCAAGGTGAGGGCTACACTTAACCGCTTTGGGCTATCGACCCAAATCAACTGACACCAGGGGCACGTTGCCACCTACTCCTGGGGCTGAAACAGGGTTACCCCCCTTCACAGTCCGTGAGGATGTATGCATGGGTTTCATCCACTATAGGAGCCTGGCTGGTAGAGCAGAATGCACTACCTTCCCAACTTTTTACGAAGCAATTATGGTTAAGTGCCTTTCTCAAGGACACAAGTATCATGACCGGGATTTGAACCCACACTCTGCTGCTGACAACACCAGAGCTTGGGTTCAGTGAACTAGACCGCTCGTCCACGACACTCCACAAGGGTTTACCCCTTACATGCTGATACTCTTATTTGGATTGATTTCTTGTATTTTACCTTGATGACTCTGAGAGCCCTTTCAGTCTTTTTCTTTCTCTTCCGTGTTTTCTTGTTGATTCGTTGTGCCATGAGAAGTGTTCTTGGTGTTGGTGCTTCATCCTTAGTGAAAAAAAATCCCAAACAAAACTAATTAAACACTTTTAGGGGCTTTCTCATAACTATCTTCACTATCCCTGAGTAAGATAAGTTTGGTCCTGCTTATTTTATCTAAACTAAGTTCCACTCTGACTTGGTACTTGGTAGTATAATCCCCTTGCAGCCCAATTTGGGCTATGGGATGTTGTGCAAAGTGACGTCAACAGTCAGGTGGATAAGGTGCCAAAGAAAAGAGAAAAGTGCACTATTTACAGGTGCAGAAATAAGGAAAAGAATTTAAAGAACCATATTGCCATGCAGAGGCTGCATTGCTCTGATGGCAGAGATGGCTGATGTTTGGAAGGCCTGTATGGATGGGGCTATGTGTAGAACAGCAGATGGTGGTAGTCAGTTCCAAACTGACATCGTCCTTGGGAAGAATGCTTATATGCATTGATCGTTGGAATTATTAAAGAGGTGTATCTGAGTGGATGATCAATTCATTGTGAGATATATGTAGCATGCAGAAAGCATTGTGGAAGTGTAATATTGACAAAATTGTAGTGAATTTTGTAGTACAGAGTGCATTTTTGAATCAGACGGCGAGTATGGAGTAGATTCAAGTTCAATTGACAGAGTAGATATCATGGTGTTACCGCAAACCAAAAACCATAACACATTTATTTATTGACTTGCAAGCATAAAAAGGCACTGTGTTCCATAATGTTGACAGGTCATGCCTGGAACCCAAGGGTAATGGACTCTTCAACAGATATTTCACAAAAAGACACCTACGGAGAGCTAGGGTGACCATGGTCTTGAAAGTGATGCCCCTTTAGTATCATTCACATAGTAGGGTTGGGAGGTTTAACCAGTAAACTGTTTTAACGTGAAAAAAAGCAACCACTGAAATCCGTTTCCAAATTGCCTTAACGGTTAAACAAAGCCAACAGTAAAATAAAAAAATAAAAAAATAAAAACAATTAGAACTTCCTTTATTTAAAAATGTTAGTCCAGGATGCTATCCAGGGATAGTGATTGAAATCCCTTCTTTCGTTGGTGGAACTGTCTTATCTTAAACCCCTACAAAATGTAATAGAATATTTTCAATCCCCTATGATTTGTTACACATTCTGCTTTATACACTACAACACCTGTGTTGTGGTTTTGTGACTGTCAAGACAGGGTATAGTGCTTTTTTTTTTAATAATGATTGATCCTGGAAACTGTGTTGTCAGTTGCTTCTTTTAAAGGCACTGGACACTTTTGGTAATTACTCAAAATATATATTAGCATAAAAACTTACTTGCTAACGAGCAATGGAGAGCTGTTGATAGTATAAAATGAAGTAACGTAGTTTTTGAGAAAGAGGTAATTTCTCACTAAAATATTTGAATCTGAAAAGACTTCAGGCCTGAAGCCTTTTTCAGGCTTCTGAAAGCACACAAATTTGTGCGACAAGGGTGTTTTTTCTTTCATTATTTTCTTGCAACTTTGATGACCAATTGAGCCCAAATTTTCACAGGCTTGTTATTTTATGCATAACACCAAGTGAGAATACTGGTCTTTGACAATTACCAAACGTGTCCGGTACCTTTAAAGGTCATCTCATAGTTCAAAATGGAATCAGTAGAAACGGTTGAATGATTAACCAGAAATCACAAGTTCCACTTACCCGTTGAGGAAAATAAACATAGATGCACAACCCTAACACATAGACTCAAAAGATTTCTCAATGGAAGTATTCCTGCTACATGCAATGGCCCTGGTACTATAAAGCCCCCCAAACCAGACTTGTTACAAAAAAACCAATTACCGGTAAGAGAAAGTACATTTCTTCTTGTACTTACGTCAGAATCGCTGTCGCTGTCATTGTCCTTTTCATCTGAGCCTAAAAAGAACTTCAGTGCCGCAACAACAATCTATACAACAGAGAAGAACAAATCAAATATATATATGATATTCACAATGCCTCTGTGTCTGGGTGCATTCAGTCTACATCTGTTGTCCATCTGCTGATCACTAGTGGCAAAAGCCAACCAGCCATTAGACGAGAACAATGATGGTATCAAGTTGCGTGAGGAGCACTCACAAATTGGACCCATTTACTCCACCATCTAACCACCCACAAAACCCAAGCCTAAAGTCTAGGAAGTCGTTTGCAAATCATCTGCAAAACCCAATAACTGCTGACGGTCACACCCAGAAACCTGGGCAATACGTCAATGGGAAGAACATTGGCCAAAGTCCACATCAAGGCTGCATGGCTATATCGACAAACCAAGCCACAAGCCGTTAGGATGTCACTTGCCCAAAGCATGCTTGGTGCTGATTAAACAGGTGCCATACTGGTCAAGGTCGATTCCGAGCAAATATGTTCCGGATGGGCTTGGTTGCTAGTTCAGCCTGTGAGGGGAGCTGCCCACATCACCAGTAACTGCATTATTCACAGTAGCCCTGGCGAGCAATCCCTAAAGAAGCTAGACTGTGCAAGTCTCGCGCGTATCGGAATGAGAAAACACGTCAACCGAAGAACATATTTTTTTTCTGAAATCAAATCTGTGTTTTAACTTATATCTAACGACAAAATCTGAACAACAAAAATACTCATTACATGTTTATTTAATTAGTTTAAGCTTTTATAATAAATACACAAATAATGTGTTAATTATTATTCAAACATAATTCAAACTCTTGGACAAGGATGCTTATTTGATCTTAACTTTTTAGAAACCCTCACACCGCGTAAAATTAACGTTTGGCGCAGTTTATAAAGGACGCTGACGCCTCAACAACCATATACTGCAATGTAAAGGCCTCGCGTTGCAATTACAGCATCTGGCAATTATCAGCGCGCATCCAAAACAAGCGCTACATAAGTTTTGTTATCGGAGGTGAGCACAAAATTCTTAATTTTTTACAGTAACCGGAAGCCGAGGTCAAGTTTAATTCTCGGGTTTTCTTCGTTATATTGTTGAATTGATTTTACTTTCATACATGTATTTTTTATCACAAAGTATCACATTCCCAACAACATATACATGTATAATTTTCATAGTCATAAACTACGTTAAACTAAAATAATTGACGAAACAAAATATCGCCTACGTAAAACTCCATATGGTTGGGACCACTATGGTCCCGGAAGTTCGAATGAGCGCGAGACTTGCACAGTCTATTGACACCAATTATATCTATTATTATTATAATTATCCTCGTTACTGAAAGCTTAAGACATCCTTCAAGGAGTTCAAATGATTGAGAAAATCTCACCTTTGTTATTTTAGAGAAGCATGCTGTAACGATGACATTGACTGTTTTTGTGTCTCTCCTGCAATAAAAAAAAAGTTGTCATCAAGCCTCTTGGTCAAGTCTCAAGTCCCCTAGGTCAAGTTTCAAGTCCCTCGGGTCAAGTCTCAAGTCCCTCAGGTTAAATCTCTAAGACCCTCAGGTCAAGTCTCAAGTCACCGAGGTCAAGTCTCAAGCCACCAAGGTCAAGTCTCAAGTCCCTCAGGGCAAGTCTCAAGACCCTCAGGTCAAGTCTCAAGACCCTCAGGTCAAGTCTCAAGTCCCCTAGGTCAAGTCTCAAGTCACCCAGGTCAAGTCTCAAGACCCTCAGGTCAAGTCTCAAGTCACCCAGGTCAAGTCTGAAGTCACCCAGGTCAAGTCTCAAGACCCTCAGGTCAAGTCTCAAGACCCTCAGGTCAAGTCTCAAGTCACCCAGTTCAAGTCTCAAGTCATCCAGGTCAAGTCTCAAGTCCCTCAGGGCAAGTCTCAAGACCCTCAGGTCAAGTCTCAAGTCACCCAGGTCAAGTCTCAAGTCACCCAGGTCAAGTCTCAAGATCTTCAGGTCAAGTCTAAAGTCATCCAGGTCAAGTCTCAAGTCACCCAGGTCAAGTCTCAAGTCCCTCAGGGCAAGTCTCAAGACCCTCAGGTCAAGTCTCAAGACCCTCAGGTCAAGTCTCAAGTCACCCAGTTCAAGTCTCAAGTCATCCAGGTCAAGTCTCAAGACCCTCAGGTCAAGTCTCAAGTCACCCAGGTCAAGTCTCAAGACCCTCAGGTCAAGTCTCAGAACTTTCTTGAGGGCAAGTCTCAACAAACATGGCATTTTTTGCTCTCCTTAAATTTGTACTATCCCAAATTCTAAACTGATACAAACAATAGATGAACCATTGTTTTAATTGAAAGATGATTCAAACTTAATCTTGAAAAATGCAAAAAAGCAGCAGTTTGTTTAATAATAGTATACAAAATTTGGATGCATTTGAGTGCAATATTGCAGAATATTATCATGAGGTGAAATCTGGACCATATCACAAGGCGAAAGAAGCAATGATGGTTGAAGTGTCTTGCTCAAGGACACGAGTACCACTGACAACATAAGAACTTGAGTATGGTGCTCCTCACCAAAAAGCCAGGACATTCTGTCACTTGTTTGATAATACAAAATGAAAAAGTGTGAACACATTTTCTTCACAGAGTTCATAAAATAAGAAAGTTTAAATCTACACTCCGAGAGCGATTAAATACATAACCTGCAGTCACCTTGCAAAAGTACATCCATCAAAACTCAATACATGACATTAAAGGGACACGTTGCCTTGGATCGGGCCAGTTGGTCTATGAAAAGCATTTGTAACCAATTCTTATAAAATGCATTATGGTTAGAAAGATGTTTTAAAAGTAGAATACAATGATCCACACAATTATGCCTGTTAACTAACACGGCACGCAATTTTGTGGAGCCAAATTTTTGACTCCACAAAATGGCGGACCGTGTTAGTTCGCAAAGTAAAAGGAAAACCACGCAATTTTGAGGCATATTAGTGTGGATCATTGTATTCTACTTTTAAAACATCTTTCTAACCACATGCATTTTATAACAAACAGTTACAAATGCTTTTCATAGACCAACTCGCCCAATCCAAGGCAACAAGTCCCTTTAAGGTACCGGTATGAAATGCGACAGTATAAATTGTCAGTAAAGGCAGGTGGCACTCATGATTCCCGACCACCACGAGCAGAATTATTCCTTTCTTTTTTGCCCATTTCCTACAAAATATTTTGAACATGCTTCATCCAAAGTTTTGAGTAGCCTACTTGTTTGGTTTGAGTCTATTTTAATGATCCAGGATCACATTATATCTTGCATTGATTTCGCAATGGTTTCCAGTCACGCTGATTACGCTTGGAATAACATGATACCAGTTTCATCATGTTATTCTATAGCGTTTATTACAACGGAAAATGAATTGCAGAGTAAGCACCATGCTATAGATGCTGTAAATTGTTTTCCCATGGGGAAATTGACTTGAAAAACTTTTTTCCGGCACTAAAGAAATCCTGGACAGAACCCTGAAAGGATACCTGAAACATAAACCAGGGCCCAATTTCATAGAGCTGCTTAGGCACACAAACTCACTAAGCAACTCACAGAAAAAGGGATATTTCAAGCATGAATTTCAGTATCATCTGTCCATCTTTGTATGGGGGAAATGAAGCATAGCACGGAAGATGCATGCCTGTGCCTCCTAAACAATGGAATGTCCGGGTGAACATACGTGTCAGCCGGTCAACTGACCGCATACAAAAAAAGGATGCTCCAAAGTTGTAAGCCAGTTTGGAAAAGTTTGGCGTGCATAGATGTCATTTCTTATGAAGTGGTTAAGAGAGCTCTGTGAAATTGGGCGCAGGTTTGAGGAAGGTGACAATCTTACCAGACGTTTTTCCCGTAGAGTTCCACCATGATATCAAGAGACATCTTACCGGCGGCTGCATTATTGTCCCTCAGCATTGTGTACATGAAGTTCTGAAGAGTCTGCCATGAAAATTTGAAAAAACTATTTACACTTTACTTCTTCCATAAACATTTCACCGAAGGGGAGAGGTTCAGGAATTGCAAAACTGTATGGATTCAGAGCTTAATTATGACCCTCTGTGTGGTTGGTGCACTTGGCACTATTCCGAAAGCACTGGGGAAACATCTAGATCAAATAGGCACAACTGTAAGGGTAGATCGGTTACAGATGGCGGCGCTTTTTGGAACAGCGAGGATCCTGCAAAAGACCCTCAAGATCTAAGGCTACGAGACGGAGACTGACTCAAGGAGTTACCAGCACATGCTGTGATATAATAGTAACCACCCCAGCTGGAGTGCAGACCACACAATGAGAGCCAACATTGATCAGGGTCCAGGGGGGAAGGCCTACCAGGGGGCCCAATGTGTTATGACCTGTGCCCATTTTCATAGAGCTGCTCAAGCACATGTAGCTCAGCACGACCAAATTTAGCTTACCCGAATAAGGTTACCAGCCAAAATACCATTTCACACGTACCATCCGTGACTGGTACCCTGCTCATTTTTGCTTAGCAGAACATTGTTAATAATTGTTTTCTCTTTAAACAGTTCGATGAAATTGGGCCCTGGATTGTAGATACGAACAGGAAATAATTTGCCCTGCCTTTCACCTGGGGCTGTAGACTCCAGTTTGAATTCTGCCTTGGACCAGGGCACTTGCATGTGAATCAGGTTTTCAGTCCGACCACTCAGAAGCACATTTGCACACAACAGGAAGCTTGTTTTCAAAGTTTGATTTTACAAACTCTATTATTACATTGAAAATTTCATTTTAGAGCATAATAAGTATCAAAATTGTCTTACTTATTGAATTTCCTTTCATATAATTTGAGAATAATTGAAATCAGTCAATAAATGTCTTAAGTTCTTGGTCTTTGTACAATCTGTGACTGGTATCCTGCTATTTTTTGCTTAGCAGAAACCTTTTAAGCAATATTTTCTGCTTAAGCAGCTCTATGAAATTGAGCCCAGGGGATAATTTGCCCTGCCTTGATCCGATCTTTCTTTTTCAATGATGGTAAGCTTGGGTATGGAAGGTGAACATGGACAAAACTACAGATTTTTAACAAATCACCTTGGGCTGTAGACTCCAGTTTGAATTCTGCCTTGGACCAGGGCACTTGCATGTGAATCGTGTTTTCAGTCCCTACTCAATTACGAGGGTTTTCCTTTAAAAGGGTTGGACTCCAACATCTAAAACTTTGCATTTCTTCATTGTCATCTCTACACAGGTGTCTTCAGGCCTATGGGTCACAGTGCTAGTCACTTTTGAGGGTCCCTTGGTTTCATTACCACAAAGATTTAAAGAAATTAAAAACCTAAGGAACCAGAGTATTAATACTGTATCCCTTTTGTGGGTTACTACCAATGGCCTCTCGACATCAATTCAAATAGAATACTTACCGTATTGACATTGTTGTCTTTATGCTTCTTGTTGAGTTTCTTAATATCCTGGACGATGTGAATATACAGCATCTTACGTAGCAGCTTATCCTGGCATCGCAGTAACTCAAAGAACAATCCAAGGAGGCTGGTGGGTTGAATAAGTCCCTTATTACGCAGCAGGATCAGCCCCTTGCAAAACGTCTGGTAATTAGTGAAAATGATATAATTATCAATGACTGTGGAAAATGTCCCAATAATAATATAGACTCTTATATAGCACAATTCCAAAGAATGGAATTCAAACATTATTGCCCCTGAGGTCGATTTCACCAAACTCTTCCTAACTTAGGATCGCTCCTAGGATTTAGGCAAGTCCCAGCCGTAAGACCGATCCTAGCTAAGATCGATCCTAAAATCGATTTCACAAAACCTGAAAATGCTAATGGTGGCTCTATTGCTTCGTTAATGAAACGGCCGTCTGAGCCTTCTGCAGCGAAGATACAAGAAAAAAACGAATCGGCAGCCATTTTGTTTTCGTTTTGGCGACAAAATGTTGACAGTTTATGAGCTGAGGTAAGCTGGTTTGTGTACAATGTATATTTGTTGATTAAAAGGAGGGAGAAAATGAAATTTTTGTGAAAAAAACTGTAAAGAAGTTGGAGTCTATTCTCTATGTACATCATAGGCTCTACGGTGACGATCTCGTAACATTTTACAGTCTGATTTCTGATGTTTTCTAATAAATAAATAAAAGCTTAATATGCAATAGGCCTACTTTGTTTAATTCGCTTGCCTGTTCGATTTTTTATTCAATTTCAATAGGTTTGAGTTGAAAGTTTACTAAAGAGGTCTTTCATAGATTTTGGAAATAAAAAACCCCTGTAAAAAAACAAAACTTTCCGACCTACCTACCCTAATATTAAAATGGCAAGTAATCGGAAACAGCACACTTTTTGTTTTGCCTAAGCTGCCATATCCCACAATGAACTTTATATAAGTTTTCATTAGAATATTTTGTTTACAATTTCCTGAATCAACACAGAGGCTGCAAAGAAAAGTGCGGACAAAAAGAAGAAGAAGATATTTGTACCATTCTCATCTCTGGGTCTAAGACTGTACTGTGCCTCTGCAGCAGATCAATAAGTTGCTGTGGAAACTCTTCAAGCTCCTTGGGGTAGCACCGAGATATCTGAAAAGAAAAGAGAGCAACCATAAAAACAAAAAATAAGATGAACAATTTCAAACCACCAAATACAAATAATAATCTTCTTAATAAAAAAAGACGGTTCTTATATAGCACAAGCGCATATCAGGGGTGGCATGGTTGGCTTGTGCATAAAGCGCTCGCCTCTCACCAAGGTGACCCAGGTTCGATACCTGGCCAGGGCCATATGTGAGTTGAGTTGTGCGTTGGTTCTCTGCTGTGGCGCAATATGCAGCCAATTAAACCAGGAACACCGGGGCGAACCCCTTCTCTTTACTATAAGTGCACTGGGTTCTTTGACGTACATTACACAACACGCGGGACCTACAGCTTAACATCCCATCCGAAGGACGAGGCATGTGGTTAAGTGACTTGCTTAAGGACACAAGTGTCATGACTGGGAATCGAACCCAAACTCTGCTGATCAGAAACACCAGAGCTTGAGTTCGGTGTTTTTATCCACTCGGCCACGACATGCCACAAAATGCCCCCCAGTTTTAAAAAAACCAGGGGAGAACCCTGTCTGTCATTAAATGAAATTCAGTGAGTTCTGGACTCAACAAAAGAATGAGAGCTGTAAGATTATTAGCCGTTTCTCTGTTCCACAAGAATCTGAAGGGTGTCTGTGATTTCTGATGGAGCCTGATTATGAAGTGCCTCGAAAACAAGTGTGAGAATTTTGTAGTCAATCTGCTGTTCAATGTGTGGTGGTAAGTCCATCTGTTAGGCTGAAAAATGAACTGACCTTGGGCAATAAGCTTGTGCTGATATCAAAATTTACCATTACGATATAGGCTATCGCAAGGAATGGAAAACGATATGCGATAGTGATAGTCTTGCCATGATATAAACTCTCAATGCTTGAACAGTCATTGTATTGTTTGTTTGCTGCGGGCAACACCAGACTACATAAGTTCAAGAGAGGTTCCATCTGCTATAGACTGTGCAAGTCTCGCGCGTATAGGAACGAGAAAACACGTCTGGCCTGAATTCATACACAACGTGGAACAATCCTTGGCTACTTGTTCCTTTCATGCATCAACGTCAATCAGGATTGACAATTTTACTTCGACAGTCAACACATTACAACTTTCAGATTTTTAACAAATAAAACACTTTGACTTCCTACCTGACAGAAGAACATGACCAACTCTATGAGGTTCTTGGAATTCTGAGTCGGTTTCAACTGGAAAATCTGTAAGTTGGACTCATAGTGGCGATACTGTTGAAGAAACTGTAAAGGAAAATCAGAAGAAACACAAAATAATTTTCGTACATTTGTGCTCAAAACATTCAACTAAAGATTTATAATTTATAATATACAACCTAGTCTGCAAGTATGGGCCACTAGGAATATGACTAGGCAGTTCTGTCAACTGATATTTCGTGCGTAGACATTTCCCTGCACACACATAAACACACTACTCCCCCCAACCCCAACCCCCCCCAAAAAAAAAAATAGCAAAACATACTAAAACATCACTCTTATTTCGTTCATTCAACAACTCCAAGACTTTACAGCAGGCATAGCCTTTTTACTCACATTGAAAAATTATCAAAATCGGATAGTTTTGTAGATATCGTTGAAAATAAAGAGCAATCCCTATTCTGGTCTGCACAGCCATTACTCCTAGAACTATGAGGTTCGTTCTTCTATCATCTCCCAAACCTCATAGAGTGACGTACAAAATCCTTTTTGAAATGTTTTGCCCTTCACGATTGCTTGCATGTACAGTTCTTTTTTGAAAACAGGCTTGCCACAATTAGGCTCTATGTGTTCTTTGTACTCTCATTGAGCATTGCATGGGTTCAGAAAATCAACTCCGCAAAACATTTTTGCAAAAATCAATAAATTCTCACTGTTTTTCAGAATCCTAGCTTTCTTTAGTAACATTTCTCCAAGAAAAATGCAGCTAAATATTAAGAATACTTATAAGCAAGAAAGCTGTTATATCGAAGCTGTATTTGTGAAATTTTGGGGCAGTTTGATTGAAAACCCTTCTGGCTGGAATTTTTCTAGCACTCCACATGTACTTCGTACTGAGCATTAGTCTTAGTTAAAGACATTCCTCCAGACACCGTGTGCTTTCACTCACAAACTGCTGTCTATGGAAGGCGCTATCTCAAGCGAAACCGCGAAGGTCTTTGAACAAAGACTAATGTGTATCATTGTCATTTCAGTGAGACTGCAGTAAATTACAACAACGTGCTAAATAAAAGGGGCAGTAAATAAAAAATATTTCACGACTTTAGACAGATTATTATTTTTCATTTGTGTCTGACTTAGTTCAAGGTAAGCGTTTTTTGTTTGCATGTTTCGTTTTTCAGTTTTGAAACTTGGAAAAGAAAACTACTCCACGTTTTTGAATGACCCTACCTAGCAGCAGCAACATAAAAAGAGGTCAAAGGCTATCTTTGCAACCAAACACCCAATTTGAAAATTCTAAACACCAGATTCATAAGGTGTATATTCAGGCCTCAAATTTCACAATTTTTAGGGCAAGGCCACTTTGGCCTTGGAGCAGTCCAAATTTTGGAGGGCACCAAGGCCATTAGAAAGGGCACCAAGGCCAAAATGTGAAAACAAAAAAGGCACGAAGGCCATTAAATTATGAGAGTTGAAAAACAAAATAAAACCATAATGCACACGACTTTGTTGCATTTTTCTTCGTTGTATTTACCCTTCAACAAAATTTAAAAATTGGCCAGAGGTTCCCCAATGGGTGGTGAACCCAGTGAAACAATTTACATGAGTAAGATATTAATAAATCATATCTTATTCATGAAACTGTTAAGGATTTCTAAGTCAAAATAAAAATAATAAAAAAAGTCACAAAAATTACCACCAAAAGAAGTTTAGTTTCTTGCATTCAGCAGCAGAGTTGTTAAACTGATCCTTCACTGATCACTTCAAGCGCTGTATTATTGGCGAATTACCCCGAAAAGTTTTCCCAGGAGACGTTCCATTCACTGAGTTTTCGGTCCGTCCATTCACAAACTGCTGTTACAGAGCGACAATTCAAACGAAAGAGGGCGCTCATGACAACAGCGCCCTCTGTTGTTCAAGGGATCGTATTAGACTGGTCCCTTGTTCAAGCGGGACGTCAGCAGTTTGGGCTATTGGTTTGTGTGCAGTGTTTGCGGCATAGCGTCGCGGTGATGAACAACAAGTTGCGTTGAATCTCCGTTGCGCCATCCGTTATTGTACCGCAACTCATCATCCCCTCATGAATATATTTCGCTGGATAATAATTATTTTACCTCCCCACATCGTCGGCCGAAAAACAAAAAAATATGTAAAAAGGGCACGACGGCCATCGGGGGAAAAGGGCACGGCAATTACGGCCGTGAAGAAGGTATTTTTTCGAGGGGCACCACGGCCAGTTGCAAGGGCACCGATGGCCATGGCCGTCGTGGCCGCCGTGTAATTTGAGGCCTGTATATTATCAGCTGCAAAGTTTCAGAAAGAAAACTATTTTAATTTTTCCCCTAGAACAGTCTTATGAACAAAGTTTCAGCTAATGAAATAATCACATATAATAATAATTTTGTCATATGTTTCGCTGTGTACTGTAAAACTGTAGCCACCCCTTTAACATGGTTAAATTAGTGTCAATCAATACCGAGTGAGGGCGCTGTTCACCGTGCAGCCACTTTTTGTTAATGGGAAACTGTGACCACCTCAACGTGTACAATGCTACATGTATAGAGAGATCGGTGGTGTGGAGGGATATAGATTAAACCCATGTTTATCGTTTCATTCATCAAAATAGACGGAACTACTTTCAAGATGGAGTTTTTCTCTTGCGATTGATTAAATTGATATGCAATTTGGCGTCCGTTTTGTTGGGAGTATTTGTGTGAAACTTTCGGTAAAATCACAAGAAATCTGCGCTGAAATTCATTGAGAACTGTAAGTAGTTATCCTCTTAGGGCCCCATAATGAACCAAAAATGACAGTAAGTTGAGTATTTAATTATGTAATTACTTTTGGAATTAAAACTTTTAGTTGTCGCGCTTTTTCGCGCTTGATTGTCAAACACGTTGATACGGCCCTTGGGAAATGTTCAATTACGTGAGGGGAATTGGATGTTGTGCGCAACACAACAGCGAAAACGTTACGCTGGTACACGGTCAACAAAATTTGTTATGCAGGTTATGTAAATAAAACAAGGTAGGTACGTGAAGAAAAAATTCAAAGTGAACAAATACCAATGCAATTACTGGAAAGAGCTTGAAAAGTCCTACACAGTCATACCAAAATTATTGAAATATCTTAATTGATAAAGAAATTACAAGCATTTGAAACTCGAAACTCGTTAATTAGCGTCATTTTATTATGTTTACAAAACATGCCCACGCGTCAGGGAACAACACAGCTCGCACAGGGTACCAGTCTGCGTTGTTCCCTAACGCGTGGGCATGTTTTGTACACAAATCACGGATTGCCGCTCTAATTGTTGTAACAGTCTAGTCAAACGGTGTGGATGGGATCTGAGTTTTACGGTTAGAATTTATAATTTTTTAAGAATTTTGAGTTTGCAGAGTGGATTTTCTGGACCATCTCAAGCTCAATGAGAGTTCAAAGAACACATATAGCCTAATTTTGGCGAGATTTGATTTAAACAAAAAGAGATTTGAATGCAAATCGAAATGCCAAAACGAATCGTTTGTGTTTGTGCATGAACACCTATAGATGAGGTTCGTGGAGACGATAGCGAAACGAACCTCATAGTTCTAGGAGTACCTATCAGTATCACATACCTAAACAAGGTCACATTTTGAACTTTGACCTTCCATAAGTCCGGTTTTCATGAACCGATCCCCACAAGTAAAGTAGCAAAATGAATGTCTCAAAGAGCTCTATCCAACTGAACTAGACTACTTGAATACTCAGATCAAATCTCAAATTTTGTGATTTCCACTCGTTAAATAATCCTAATCCTTTGTTAAATTATCCATAACGTCAGAGTGGCCAGTGGCAGCTCAGTGCTACTGAACTGTAGTGCTAAGTGTAGTGCTAGATAAGTTTAAACTGCCCCTGTCTGTACTGAAAGTAGCACTCAGTAGCACCCACTGCACCCACCACTACTGCACAGTACGGTAAGGAATATACAGCACTGCAGCAGTGCAACAGCGGCAGAGTCCAGAGAAATGAACTAACGAACCTCTTCAACATACGACTCTGGGTCCCTCTTGATTAGATTCTGCAATTGCGGGAGATTGTTGGGAAGTTGATTCCTATTTCTGTCACTCATCTTGACTTCTTTCCGTGACAGAATTCCTGTGAATCCTGGCAAAGACTGATAATTTTCTCGCTCGCTCTGCGCTCTGCACGTGGAATTGTATTAGCTTGTGTACGACGTGTGTTGAAATAACCAACAGCGCTCATTTTTTGTTTCTCGTTCGATGTAACGTAATGAAGTCTGGTAGTCAAACATTCGGTAATATTGGCCTATAGAGGGCGCTAAATTTAAAGGGCATTATATTTAGGTATAATAAAAGCTTTTGATTGGACACAGAAACTAAATGATGGGAGCGATACCTTTATGTTTAATGTCAACATCAGTGATGTGGCGCGCTTAGCGTGTTGGTTGGACGATCAGCATCACTGCATGCAGTTGAGTTCACGACGAGTTGGTGTTGTGGAATGTGTGAGTTAAAGTTCATGGAAGTTTGATTCTTTGCAAACAAATTGTTTTGACTTTTGACGACTTCGGTGCCCACGAGCAACTCAACATGCACGACGGTGGGGGTGCTACGAATCCCGTGAAAATTTTCGCCAATATCTTCATTTCTTTCGTTGGAGCGGGCGGGCTTGGACTTCCGTTCGCTTTCAAGGAGGTAAGGAGGGCAATGCGCGGTAGAGAGTGCTTAACCAGTTATGATATTATGCTTAAATGACCTGTGAAAAAACCCCAACAAACAAAAACAATTCAATTAGGCCTAATATTAATACAAATAATTGTTTGTGTCCGGTAACATAAACCCTGCTCTGAAAAATTTGGACGGTAGGGGAAACATTAGACCCAGTAACTGTAGGTATGCGAAGAAAAAATTCAAAGTGAACCAATACCAATGCAATTAGTACCACTGGAAAGAGCTTGAAAAATCCTACACAGTGATACCAAAATTATTGAGATATCTTAATTGATAAAGAAATTTCAAGCATTTGAAGCTCGTAAATTAGCGTCATTTATCTTACAGGTAATTGATTGGAATTTTGTGACCGAGAACGTGACTTTTCTCGGCTCGCGTTCATGCCGATTGCCCCCCGACCCAGCCGACCGGGTCAGTTATTTTTTGTTCTCTTCCATAAAAAATTACGAAACTTTGAGATGTTAAAGACGAAATAACAATTAATATGTAAGTTTACCTTTTAATAACGTAAGGTTCAGCAGTAGAGTGATATTTTTGCCGTCAAAACTTGTAATTTTTTCAACTTCTCCAGCGAAGGTAAAAACATTCACCAATTCGGAAAAACAAACATGGCGGATAAAGAGGGGATTCTCCACTACGTCATCATTAATTTTCCATGACGTCATCATCGCCGACAGCCAATCAGAATGCGAATTTAAGGGGGTGTGCCCAGCGCGCGCAGTAGATGCGGAACACAAATCTGGCAGAAAATAGCGGCCGCGATCGATGCAGATCTTCACATACCTAGTAACTGGGGCGCTGTACTCGTTTTTTCAAATTTTGACATTATCGGTCGTACTAGCGCCCCAGGAAAAAGTTGAACCGTTCACAATTGTTCTTCAATTGGTAACCAAATTGCCTCAGAACGACAAAAATACCCAACAAAATAGCTTTATATACGCCTACTGGCTTCTTTATATGTCTAAGATGCAACATCAGGCATTTGAATGTACTCACAATTTTGTTTTGTGCTGCAAATTTACGATTTTTTGAAGTTGATCTGAGCATATCGGTAAAACCGCCATGCATCCAGCGCTCAGCTTTATATGGTGGCCCTGAAGGGACATCTCATATCGCAAGAATGTGCGCAGACTTGTGCGATGTCCTGAAATTAATCGCGAAAATGTGCGCAGATCTGTGCAATGTCGTGAAACTAATCGCAAACAATGTGCGCAGACTTGTGCTATATCAAGAAATTAATCGCGAAGATGACTACCGCTACATGACTAGCACAAGTCTGCGCACAGTGGGTTCCAATTACCAAACGTGTACAATCCCTTTAAGTGGAAGTGTGCCAAAAAAGTAAATATCATGAATAGAGAGAGAAAAGAACAACCGACCCCCCCCCCAAAAAAAGCGAATTAATAATGTTCTAGGCTTTTGACATACAATATGTTCAGACAGCAGTAGCCTAACAACACCGGTTGGTAGTTGAGAAGTTTCACCAGTACAAGTTCAGCTACATACAAAGTACACAAGCAAAAATGCCATACCCAACCAGGACCTGCACTTTTGCTCTGTCAATATTCTTACCTAATTTGTTTCTTAAATAATGTACATACTACTACAGGGTTCTGCCCACGGTGGTCGGTGCCGGAAAACCCGACCGGCACTCATGATTTCCCGACCACCGCGAGCAGAATTATTTCGTTTTCCGACCACCACACATTTTCCTTTCTTTTTTTGCCCATTTCCTACAAAATATTTTGAACATCGTGTAAAAAAAATTATTTACCAGTAAAAAGCTTCATCCAAAGTTTCGAGTAGCCTACTTCTTTGGTTTGAGTCTATTTTAATGATCCAGGATCGAGCATCCCTCCCGCCTGTACGATGTACATTATATCCAACGAAACTCGCATTGATTTCACAATGGTTTCCAGTCACGCTGATTGCCATAGCTTTACGCTTGGAATAACATGATACCAGTTTCCTCATGTTGCGTACCCTATTCTATAGCGTTTAATGCAACGGAAAATGAATTGCGGAGTAAGCACCATGCTATAGATGCTGTAAATTGTTTTCCCATGGCGGTAAAGGGGTGCGCGCACTATGGAGGCCTACATTCAAGGCACAGCTGCAGGGCGCACATGTGTAACCACTCCGTGCATGATCGAAAGGAAATTGACTTGACCGAACTAGGAAAAACTTTTTTCCGGCACTAAAGAAATCCTGGGCAGAACCCTGCTACTACTAAACTAGTAGTAGTTACTAGGTGTTTTTTAAAGGTAAAGGACCGTAGTAACTTATAGTAAGTTAAAGAATTATCGAACAAGAACCGTATGATTTTTATTGGGCCGAGATGGTCATGACTTCTCGTTACTTAATAAATGTTAGAAACAGTGTATCAATTATACTATAACAATAATTTTCTTGTACTTTTTACTGACATTTCAGGCTGGAATCTTAGAGGGGGTGTTAATTCTGGGCTTTGTGTCTGTAGTAAGGTGAGTCGATATCTTCATTAAAAACATGGCATTTTATCAATTTATTGTTTTTTAGTTTTTTTAGATGATCTTCCCGTCAAGGGATCTCGGCAAACTCCCACAAGGGGATATAAACGCCAAGCTGGCAACAGCCAATCTCTCTCATACAAACATTGGTTTAATGTCTATGATTATGAATTGCACAAATTAAGAAATTGTGATTCAGTATTACTAGATGACAATACTTATTCAAGTCAAAATTGGAAAATGTCAATTCGGTCTGATACCTTTTCTTTGACCCTCTTCTTTGAGTGGAAGTAAGTCAAATTTTGCAGCTGTTTGCGGCCGCTATGGGCATTTTGGTACAAGCTGTTTGTAGCCGCTATGGTCTCTGAAGGGTTAAGTATGTGTCCTTATTAGCCGCTGCAGTGGCTTGATTGCAATGGGAACAAGGGTTGAAGCTTACAATGCCCATAGCAACAGCCTTAGCAACAGCTGTAGCCACAGCCGCCAATTCTGACATGGCCTAAAATACAGGTTAATAATAATTTATAGGGTACCTGACCACGAAATCAGCGATACGGTTTTGAAGTTTCCAGCTTATAGCAGTATGATGTTTTCAGTTGAGATAATTAAATTACCAAATGGAGAGTTACTAGAATAACCTCAAGAGTTTTAATGTCATTGTCTTGTGTCTTTGATTTCTCAGCGTAAAAGCTATGCTCATGCTCATCGACTGCAAGTACAAGCTGGAGGAGAGACTAGACGTTCGCAGAAAGTTCAAAATTGTCAGCAAAGTGAAAATGGATGACGTTGAAGGGAAAGAGCTGCTCAAGAACGAGGAGCCGGTGATGGGCACGGCAGCACAGAATGGATTAAACGGACAACAGGGGAAGAGCTCAGCTGAGGAGGCGGAGGTTAGTGATGCTCATCTTATCCTGTCTCAAGCACAGAGGTTTAAAAACCAGATGTGGCTCAGACATCGACAAATTTTAGTACAGTAATCGGTCAAAATGCCTTTAAAGGGATCGTATACATTTGGTAATTTGAACCCACTGTTTGTTACAATCCTATATAGTTGTAGATATATATATCGTAAAACTAACATATGAAAATTTAGTTTCAAAAGGTGCTAGCGTTTTTGAGATATTGTCGAAAATCTGGAGTGGTTAGTTATGCCCACGCAGGAAGAATAATCTGCAATTGGAATACACAATCAGAGAAACGTTACTATTATCAGCAACGCTTCTTAGATTCAAATTTGTGTGGATAAAAAGTGATATCTTTTTCCACAACCGCAGTTCTTCCAAGTGAATCATTTCTCAAAATGCATTATACTATCCAAAGCTGCTGTACTTCTTAGTTTTTATTGCCATTAATTTTCAGAGTCATTACCAAATGTATACAGACCCTTTAAACTACACGTATGTCAGGCATGTCTGAATGTCACCTTTAGGAATATAAAACTTGGTGGTCTTTTGCAATAATACACATTTCACTGATACACTTCACAAAAATGTGAAAAAAGGGTGCTTTAAAAGAGGGCGCCGCTTAGAAGTAGCGCCCTCTTGTGGCTGTTTTTTCACTTGCAATCATTTACGTCAACACCCAGCGGTTGCTACATGTATACAATTTGTTTTGATACATAAAAGTTTAAAACTGAAACTAGTATGAAAATTTTTGAGAAAAAAATACTACGGTAGCTCATATTCGCCAATTCCTCATGTTTTTATTGCCATACTATTGCGTCCTATTGATGTACTGTTGTGTTAAATCGCCATATCACTGCGTTACAAACTGTACATCAATTGTCGGGACAGGTTTTTAAAAATTTTGTTTAATGTATATTCCAAAGATAGTTGGGGATAGACTTTAGATGAATCTCATGATGTCGAACTAAAAAAGTTTCTGGTCAAAGATTGTTTGAATTTCTCAAGGCCTCTTGATCCCCACGATAGTCTCAGGGAGAGAATTCCAAAGTGTAGTATGGATGGTGTGAAGTTTGACAAAGACATACAGCTTTCATCACAACTTCTTGTTTATTTTCATCGCAGAGTCCAAAGAATGAGATAGACTATGGTGATGTAGGTGAGTGTCAAAGGAAAATGCTTTTTTCGCAGTTTCTCATACAAGTATTCACTGGGGATGTAGAAAGCACTGTGTATGCAGTCCTCTATCATATGTTATCATTCCCCACTGTTTTCTTTTGCTTTAGTTATCTTCAAGTACCTGCCTTTTCAGTAAAAGTCCAGCTGTTTTCATTTTCTGTCTCTCCTCTCCCTTGTTTACGTGTTCGTCATTCTGACAGTGTTACCATGGAGAAGGAAGAATATTGTATAATTCAAGAAATAAAAGGGACTAGTTTTGGCTATTACAATGGACTAAAGTGACATGTTTTATTATGTTTTGTTCTGTTTAAATTCTTTCTTCTTCTTCAGGTTTCTATGCATTAGGTAGTAAAGGAAAAGTACTAGTAGATACATCCATTGTTGTGTCACAAATAGGTGAGTATCTAAGCATACAAAACTACTGTAAATGATAAACAATGGATATATTCCACTTTATACTCCGAGATGCAGAGAAGCCATTTATGGTTAAGGTGGAGTGCACATGGTCGGGAGCACTGGTCAGAATTTGAACATGAATAAACTGTAAAAAATACAATTTCCACATTTTTTAAAACCGTAATTTCTACATGAATAAACCCCAAAACAGCAAAACAATAGCTGAATAAAAAGTGATAATTCCCCTTTGTTCCCGTCAAAAGTTGACGAAAAATCACCTACCACCTTCTTAACATGTAAAGTCTTATGTGCTCTTCCATTTTAAGGGATTGTATACGTTTGCTAATTGGAACACGGCTGTTTGTTTCAATTTTAGTAGATATATACCCTAAACCTAACCTGTGAAAATTTCATTTCAAAAGGTGCTAGCCTTTTTGAGATATTGCCGAAAAATCTGGAGCGGTTATGTCCACGCAGGAAGAATAATCTGCAATTGGAATACACAAACTGAGAAACGTTACTGCAGTAACGCTTCTCAGATTCAAATTGTTGTGGATAAAAAGTGATATCTTTTTCCATAACCGCAGTTCTTCGAAGTGAAAAGTTTCTCAAAATGCATTATACTATCCAAAGCTGCTGTACTTCTTACCAAGTAAGTTTTCATTGCCATTAATTTTCAGAGTCATTACCAAACGTATACAGACCCTTTAAGCAGAAAATAAATGCTTATACATTTTCTGCTTAGCAAAAACAAGCAGGATACCAGTCACAGATTGTACACGTGACATTGTATTTTGGCTGGTAACCTTATTCTGGCAAGCATAGTTTTGTTGTGCTTAGTATACTTTTTGTGCTTTAAAGCAGGAGATGACTGAGACTCTGTGGCTCACTTAATTGTTTGTGTCCTCATCCTACAGGATTTTCTTGCGCCTACCTCATCTTCATCTCAAGTAATCTTGTGACCTTTGTACCCGGTCTGGCCAAACATCATTGGATTGCTGTCATGATGGTCCCTCTGACGTTATTGTGTCTACTCAGACATCTCAATAGATTAGCATTGTTTAGGTAGGTGGATAATGGTTTGGAATTAGATATTAACATCAATCTCTTGGTAGTGGGGCAAATTCTTGTTATCGTGTTTCTTTAAGACAGCCAACCCATACCTCACTATAGTAGCATTTTGAGGCATACACATGTTGATGTAGAGAGTAGGTCCATAGCTCAAAGTGCTCCAATGAGAGTGGTAAACTGGAGAAGCCATCAGGGCCCAATTTCATGGCTCTGCTAACCGCTGAAATCTGCGCTTGCGATCATCATTCTCCGCGTGCAAGTGCTGAGTTTCTGCGCTAGCTGCGTAAGTGAAGAAAGCCTAGTAACGTGGAGTACGCAGGCGCACAAGCAAAAAGTCCTACTAACCTGTGAAATACGCTTGACGTAAGCGCAGAATTCCCTGCTTCCGTAAGCGCCCATTCTTTGCTTACGGTAAGCAGAGCCATGAAATTTGGCCCAGCTGTGCTCAATTGAATTGGAATCTGGGCCGCTGTTGGAAGAGCAACCTTGGTCAATTCTTGCTGTGGCAATCTGTAGCACTGATCAACTAACAAATATAGTGATAGGAAAGTGTGGCATGGGTTACTTCACCATTATGTAACATGTGCCTTGCATATGGGAGATTTTGAGGCATCTTGGAGTATGCACCTATGGGAGGGTTACAACTGAGGACCGGTACAAATGTAGTCGTAATGGTCAAGCTTGTTCTCAGTGCTACGTGTAATCTAGTGCTTGGTCAGATTGTCATTCTGGCCTAAAAATTCAAGTTCTTTACAATGATTATATTAAAAGGAAACCATAAACTATGGACAAACGAAAAAGCTGGTTAACTAGTGAAATGAAAAGCTATTTGGTCTGCCTGGCTAGTCACTAACCCTATCCACCCCAGGCCTGCCAAAATCAAACAGATGGTTTTGTTGAAATTTGGATGGTCTACTGTGAAAAGTACCCACTAAATCACAGTCCAGAAGCACAGGACCTGTTGGAGTATGATGGGTTGTGTACTGTTCCAATAAGTAAACTGTTGGAGTATGATGGGTTGTGGAAGCTTTCTGGTAGAAATGCTTAGAGTGGCAAACCCTTTCTGGTTGTTGTAAAAAGCAGTTGAGGTGGAATGGCATTGGTAAATTCTCTTCATTCAGTACTAAATTATTTCTCAGCATATACATTTGATAAAAGAAATAATATCTAAGAAGCCAAGTTTTAATTAATTTGGGTTGAACAAAGAAAAATTGACTAGAGCGAGATTTGAACAAACGAACTCCAGATTAATGTGCCGGTGCTCTACCAACTGAGCTATCTAGCCCTATGTTGGCAGTCTCCTTTTTTGTCAATATCTTTGTTTTGGGTTTTTTGGGGAGGGGTTCAGAAGCCATTCAACCTGTGGCTTTACATGATAAAGATCCAAAACAAAGACGCCCGAACAAAGATATTGACAAAATAGGGAGACCGCCATCATAGGGCTAGATAGCTCAGTTGGTAGAGCATCAGCATGTTAAACCGGAGGTCGTTGGTTCAAATCCCGCTCTAGTCAATTTTTTCTTTGTTCAACCCCAATTTTTTTTAAAGTTTCCCTTGTGGTTTACAACTTGAAGTTTTAATTAAGTGAGCAAAAGCCTGTGTACATTCTTCTTAGTGGATTTGTATTTCTGATTAAACTGTTTTTTGAGTACTGCCCTCGCCCCCCCCCCCCCTGCAGTTACAAGTGTTTACATGTGCCTTGCCTACATGTACAGCAAGTTGCCTTTTCATGTAGGAATTCTAAGAGAGACTCCATTATGCAGGAAAAAAGACAATTTAAATAGTATCAAATATTAAACCCTGCATGAAGATTTTACAGCGGAAAGTGTCATCCTCTTTGCATGATGTTTTAAACTTGACTTTCCCATCAAATAGTTCCGTAGAACAGAAATTAAGAGACGAGTTTGCCTCAAGTACGTTGGTTAAATTTTGTGGGTACTATGCTTGATATGTGAACCAGAAACACCGGGGTTAACCCCTACACTTCCACGATCAGTGTTCTGGGTTCTTCAACGTGCACTACCAATCCTAGTTCACAGGACATACAGCCTAATGTCCCATCCAACATGTCCAAAGGACAATGCAATTATGGTAAAGCATCTTGCTCAAGGATACAAGTGCCATGACCGGAACTCGACCCACACTCTGCTGATCAGAAACACCAGAGCTTGAGTCCGGTGCTCTGAACCGCTCGGCCGTTCGGTTTGTAAATTCTGTGCACGAATCTACACTTTTTCGTCCATTCTCCAACACCAGAATAGACGTTTGGAG
This sequence comes from Plazaster borealis, assembly GCA_021014325.1. NCBI lineage: Eukaryota > Metazoa > Echinodermata > Asteroidea > Forcipulatida > Labidiasteridae > Plazaster > Plazaster borealis. Next base: position 14,268,494 of record CM037457.1, on the reverse strand, counting down.
TTGAGGTTTCCTCATGTAGTTACTTAGCATTTTTCTCTTTGCTCTTCAGCCTGTTTGCAGACTTTGCGAACATATTTGCGTATTCCGTCGTCTTTTGGTTTGACTTTGAGCATGTGAAGAATGTGCGGTGAGTAGAGTATTGACAATTGATCTCGGTATTATTGTGCAGAACTTTGTCATAGGGTAGCCATTTTGATTTTCTTCCATAACAAATGCATGGACCCAAATGGAGGCTAGGAGTCTAAGTTTCAATCCTTTAGAGACCATTCATTTCTGTACAATCATCACCATACGCCTAGATATGGTTTTGTTGTTGATTTTTTGAAAAAAACATTCTTGTAAAAGTGTCTGAAAAAAAAAACCCTATAAATCTGAAATTTGGTTTGGTTTTTAGAAACATAGATACTATGTTAACATGAGAAACATTGGAAAATATCAATTCAGGTCATTACCTTTACTTTGACCTTTTTAGTGGAGTGGAAGTAGATCAGATCTTGCAGCCATTTGCGGCTGCTATGGGCATTTTGGTACAAGCCGTTTGTGGCCGCTGTGGTCTCTAAACGGTTAAATAATCATCGTTCCCATTTTTATTGTATTTTTGTATGCATGAGTACACATGTAATTGAAGTGTCTATTGTAATTGAAGAGCACATGAAAAATTTTCGGAAAGCTGGACTTTTAACCGATATTTATGGTTACGCATCTGGTGCCAAATTATCAAAACAGGTGAAGATTATGTGATTTTAGGCATTGCTAAGTTAAGAATTATTTTATGAAATTAATCAACCTGTAAAAAAGAACACCTTGAAAGGGATGCAAGGTGATGCCATGGATGAAACTGCTACCAGACCATGCATACATGTATGTTAATTACATGTACACGTCCTTCGACCAAATAATGCATAAATTTTCCAAGGTATTTATTAATTTATTTTCACATAATGGAACTTTAATTGTCTGAATCATTTTATTTACATTATTGGATTGGGATGTGTTGGCGTCAGTCAATTTGTTAAGAATTCAGTAGACACTCTTCATTAGTTCGTAAAATTCCAGATCTTTAAACCAAGCCTAACCAAATCAACACCTTGATTACAGTTTGGTCAAAACAGCTGGTTTAAAAAAAACCACTGACCAAAGCTCAGATTTTTTTGGGTTGGGAGCGCCAATAAAGCAAACCCCTATGTCCAATTTAGGAAATTGAAATATATTTACATTTATACACAAACATTTCTGACAATATCTTTTTCTTTTAATTTTTGACACAATGATTCTCCCTGCAGGATTCATCCCAAACAGATGTCTGTGGTGGGGTTTCCATTTTTCCTTGGCATTGCATTCTACTGTTACGAGGTACTGTTACTATTATTATTATTATTATTGGTTTAAAGGCATCGTACACGTTTGGTAATTGTCAAAGACCAGTGTTCTCACTTGGTGTATCCCAACAGATGCATAAAATAATAAGCCTGTGAAAATTTGGGCTCAATTAGTCATCGAAGGTGCAAGCAAATGATCAAAGAAAAAACACCCTTGTTGTACAAATTTGCGTGCTTTCAGATAGAATAATAAAAACTTCTTGCAAGAAGTTTTTATTATTTTAGTGAGAAATTACCTCTTTCTCAAAAACTACGTTACTTCAGAGGGAGTCGTTTCTCACAATGTTTTATACTATCAACAGCTCTCTGTTGCTCGTTACCAAGTCAGTTTTTATGCTAATATATATTTTGAGTAATTACCAAACGTGTACGATACCTTTAAAAGCAGGAGGAAATGCCAGGCCTAGAATTTCATTTTTGGGAGGGCAAGGCCATTTTAATTTTTCAATTAAAGGGCACTTCCATTGGGAAATCTTAAAGTCTATGGGAAACTTTTGAAGGGGCACCAAGGCCAAGACCAGGGCAACAGAGGGCATGGCCTCCCTGGCCTCTGTGCTAATTCCAGGCCTGAAATTCTGGCCTGAAATTCTGTACTTGTTTTAACTTAAAAAAATTCAGGGAGAGTGATATATCACTTTATTGTGAAGATGCTTGTTCTGTGGATTATTATTATTATTCTTTACTTTTTTTTAGTATTGATTTGATGTTTATTGATTTAGTAAATGATTTTTTATGGAAGACCATCTGAATAAACAGAGAGGACTGTTGAGTTTTAGTGGCCCCGTGGTATATCGCAGACTGACATAATGGATTTATTATACGACACTATTTGAATTACATCGAACAGCCATGATAAGAGAAAACACCTGTAACTTTCCCATCAGTCCCCGCAGTTAAGCGATTCCTAACAGAAATATTGATTTTTTAAATATATGTGTACCATAAGTCATATTTATTTTATAAGAATATTGATGAATCAGCTGCAGACTGTTTCATGCCCTTGACATAAATTGAGTGTGGTTTGTAAAGGGTCTGTATACGTTTGGTAATTACTCATGAAATTAATGGCAATCAAAACTTACTTGGTAAGAAATACAGCAGCTTCTGATAGTATAAAGGCATTTTGAGAAACATTTCACTTTGAAGTAATGTGGAAAGATATAAGTTTTTTTCTATACAAATTTGAATCTGAGAAGCGTTTCTGTCAGAAATGTTTCCCTGTCTTGGAATTTTACATGTAAAAAAAAACCATGATTGATATATATTTGACTTATAAGTATTGTGTTTTGTTTTGCAGGGAGCTGGAATGATTTTAGCTCTTGAATCCTCTGTTTTAGCCTCCAAAAGGCACAAGTTTAAAAAGTAAGTGACCAAATTCACCTATGTTGTCATTGCAATGCTGCACAAGTCCTTTTAAGCTGTATTAATACTGATTGGCGCCCCTAAACGAAGATTTTGACAAAATAGGGAACCTGCCAACACAGGGCTAGATAGCTCAGTTGGTAGAGCACTGGCACGTAAACCTGGAAGGCGCAGGGTCAGATCCTGCGCTTGTCAATTTTTCAAAAAGTGTTACATTGTTTTGTATAAGTTCATTTTGTTAAAATATATTGTCCACACTAATTTACTCATAGCAGAAAGGTGGCTAATACTTTTATTCAATATTATAACTTATTCATAACTTTTCTACTAAATTAAATGGGGTTTTGTATTTCTCAAAAACTCACTCAAACAGTGATTGTGGTCTGATGTTTCAACCCTAGCAGAGTCCTTTTTCAGGCCCGATGCTTCATGGAGGCAATTGGCTCCATGCCCTTGGTCATTGCCTTGGTGCCCCTTGAAATCTTCCAATAGAAATTCACTACTTCCTCATGGAGGTGCCCTTTACAAGGAAAAAGCGCCCTGGTGCCTTTGCCCTTTCAAGAACGAAGCACCAGTCTTGCCTTTTCAAAGGCTTTGAGAAGGTGTTGGATCAAAATGTCTGGCCATCACTCCTTTTTACATTAACCCTAACCATGCTAAATGTAACAATATGCACCAAATGGTAATAGTTGTTGTAATCTGTTGCATTTGGCAGTCAACTCAGATGTCATTCTTTGACTGAATTTGTTGCATTTAGCAGTCAAGTGACTTCATATTGGTGTTGCATCTTGTTGTAGTCACCACTACACTTATGTGCATACTGTTGCATCTAGCAGGGCAAACCCCCTTGCTCAGTCCTAACACAAACGACATGCCTGCACAATGCAACAAAATCCCTTGTTGCATTTTGTCGCATTTGGCATGGTTCTCATTTCAACTGTGTTGCATTCTGTTGTATTTGGCAGGGTATGTGGAGGGACCCTGGTTGGGGTTAGGGTTAATTCCAAACTTGGTTGAAAATGAATTTTCCACAGATAACTTTTAAAAACTTTCATCAGAAAATCTCGCTCATCAGTACTATCCCTCCAGCCCTATTTAAGCCGCAGCGTCGGCAGCATTCCAGCATTTTCCTGAAGATGAGTATACTGTTCGAAAACATCGAGACCATAATGGTTTTTCTCAGAACCAACACTTCACCCAAAAGAGATTTTACACATGTTTGTACCCACAAGTTTACTATTTATAGTTACCTTACTATCAAGTTTGTACAATAGTACAAGACGCCCTGAAAACATTGTCACATATAGGGCTGTCTTCTTTGAGAAAATTACGACTTTAATGTCAAAAAATATGTCCGCTTACTTTTCCAGAATTTTCATAACTGCTCTGACAATCGTCACAGTGCTGTACATTAGTTTTGGTGTCTGTGGATATCTGGTGAGTGTAAAAATACATTGTCTCCTTTCTTATTCCACAAGTTACATCTTTGGTTGTGTTGCATATTTAACTCTAAAACTGTTGATGATGGAACATACATCTTACTTTTGTGCCAAACCTGGGGCTGTTGTCGGGGGTAGTGGGAGGGGGCGTTAGTGGAGGGGTGTGTTTTATCGGCTCGTTTATTTACTCTGTCTGCATTTTGAGCCTCAGTTGGCAAATGAAGCACCAAATCAAGAAACAAGGACACGTCTAGCGTACAATTCAGTTGGAACAACCAAAACTGAAAGTTGACATCTAAGACTTTGTTGTCTCTCTTGGGCACTAAACAAAATTTCAAAAATATTTGTTGTATGTTTCTAATCTTAGAAATGTATATTTTTAAATATTTGCAATGATTTATTTCATGCAATTATTATTGATAATATTATTTGTTTTTCATGCAATTTCAGTCGTTTGGAGCAGAAACAGAAAGTATCATAACATTAAATCTTCCTCCAGGTAAGAATTCTGTGAAATATTCTCAATTTAGATTTTCACTGTAAAAATAATTGAGATTAATATTTGGTGTTTCTGCAAACTTCCCCTTACCTATTTAATATCCAAATCAATCTAAAGAGTGGAGGAATATATGACCCCAATTTGACCTTGTCTTCCCGTTCAAACCGGGTTGGAAATAAAATAAATTCATACCTCAAGAACTACTTAATGTTTAATAACCTTTATAGGTCAAAAGCCTATACCCTTTCATTGAAAACCCGATCAACCAACCTCGTTCCCAGTGGTGTACAATCTCGCCGCGCCATTTTTGTTCTTTCCCAGAATGCCTTGCTCAATCATAACCCCTGGAAGTGTGACTTTGAAATATCCAAATATATTGGATATTTTAATTAGTCCTGTGGTTGATCCATTCTGTGTTAGAGACTACGCAGAGTGTGCTGTCAAAAGACGCATCAAGTCACAGAGCAACTGGCCCCCACTCATTCTTTTTCGATCTTGTGATACGTCTAACTGTATGCAGTTTAGGATGACCATATAAAACATAATTCATTTGAAATGTATTGTTTCGAAATACGTACATTTTTATACGCGCGTACTAAGTGCCCGACAAGCGCTTGAATGTTGTTAACAAGCGTGTGCTCAAAGCAGTAACTTTTGGTGAGGCTAATCAGTGTTGATTTTCAGTGCTTCCCTACCAGGGGTTAGCAACGAGAGGTATCGATACGGCGTCCTGCCTATGGTAGCGAGGCTGCCAATCACCGTATGTTTGTGATTCAACAAATATTCAATTTCTAGTTGTAGTTTTATTTATGTGGGTGTCATGTTTTATTCTCTTGTTTCTAGGTATTCTTCCAGAGCTTGTGAAGAGCTGTCTCTGTTTCTCCTTATTCTTCACATATCCCGTGATGATGTTCCCTGTGGTTAGCATTATTGAATCCAGGCTAATGCCTGACTCAAATAAAAACGCAAGACATGGGGTGAGTATGCAGGAAAGCTGGACAAAATTGTTAGACCCCTTGATGTCACAACTCAAACAGCGCCCTCAATAAGTCATAATGTAACAATTCACCAGAAATTGTCAAACAGGCCGAAACATCAGAACCATTCAAAACCCGCGTCAAGACATATCTGTTCAATTTGTGTTATTGGCAAATTCATTACAGTGCATAGGTAGTTCACAGTGATAAGCACTATATATGGTTTTATATTATTAAAGGAAAACCTCTCATTGGCTGAGAGCTATGCATGGCATATGAATATGCATACACGTTTCATTTTTCAATTTTTTGACCAAAGTGATGACTTCTTATTATGCTAGGGGTCTATTAATTAGTTTATTTGTTTGTTTTTTTCATTATTTTTACTAAAAGACATAATAAAAGATTGATAATAATTATCAGAAACATAATAATTAGTTTCAATCTGAAAGCTCAACTGATTATAAAGTTCATTCCAGTACCAACCCACACTCTAGCAATGTCTGTTCAAGGCAGAATATTGCTCAGTATTGAAAACTATTGCTCAGCAATTGCAGACAACCAGTAAAATGGTGCAACCGAGATTTGTCATGTAATGCCTTCAGGGCCCAATTTCATATTTAGCAGAAAATTCTGCTCAGCAAATTTCTTTGCTAAGCAAGAAATGAGTGGGGTACCAGTCACAGTAATGGTAACTATATGTTTTAGCTGGTAACCTATTTTTCTTAAGCGAGAGTTTTCTGTGCTTAGCAAGTTTTTGTGCTTACATGCTTTGAAAATGAAATGGGGCCCAGGTGAATTACCAGAATGGCTTTAAGTTTATCTACATCGTTGAACCTGTGTTTTTGTATTGGCAGAATATACTGCGATCAGGAATGGTGTTAGTAACAGGCATAGTCGTGATTCTTATACCCAACATCGCAACACTGATGGCGCTTGTTGGCGCAACGTGCTGCACTCTTCTAGCTTTTATTCTACCCGGATTGTTTCATATGGAAATATTCAAAGAGTAAGTTATGGCATATTAATTTATCACTACTTCAGTCCAGTACTAAAGGTCCTAGTTACAGTTTGTGCAAATTTCATAAAATTGGTTTTGAAGTAAATGGTAAATTGAGTTTTTTGGGGGTAAGACATAGATTTTGTTTGGCAAAGAAAATAAAATTAATTTTGTGAGGGAAAACATTCAACTGTGCTGTTTCTTTGTTTATTCATTGCCATTTTAGATTGAAAAGTGGAACTTAAATAATTGTTGAGTAAGTTCAAGGGTTGAATTTTTGCAATGCTGACCCGTTTTTGTCTTTTTTTTTGCAGCTCTCTGACAAGACGAGAGTGGCTGTTTGATGTATTTCTTATAGTCATGGGAATCGTAGCGTAAGTATTTAAAACAAATTTTAAAAAACTATTCTCTCCTCTTGAGGTTCCCCCCAAACAATACTTGACAAAGCTCTTACACCCACTTGTGGGTAAGACGCCTCACCATGTACCCAATTCAGCAGGGTTTATCAATATCATAAAGGGATTTGAATTACAGGCCTCTGATGTACTAGTGAGTTTTGATGTCAAATCATTATTCACTAACAATGAAGCATGCCAAATGAACAAATCAGTACTTGAACAAGATGAAACTCTAGTCAACCGAACCAGCTGAACGCCACACCAGATCCATGATCTAATATTGACATACGTGAAGTCCACATACTTCCAATGGAGAGATGGGTATTACAGACAGGCCTTGGGTACTCCCATGGGGTCTCCAATTTCCCCTGTCTTAGCGAACATCTTCATGGAAGATTTTGAACAGAAAGCTCTGGGTACAGCTCGACTCAAACCTAAACCTTTGGCTTTGATATGTCGATGACACGTTTATCATTTGGTCACATGGATTGGAAAACCTTGATGACTTCCTTAGTCACATCAACCGGCAACATCCGAACATTCAGTTCACCATGGAAACAGAAACATCCGATCCATTACCTTTCCTTGATGTACTCAATTCCAAGAGAGCTGATGGTACTCTTGCACACTCTGTGTACAGAAAACCGACACACACAAACCGTTGTCTTAATGCTCGGGTCTTTTACCCTCCTTCTATGAAAGCCTCAGTGAACCACACCCTACATGTACTTCGAAGGGCACACATTTGTGACAAAGAACATTTACCAAATGAACTGGAGCACCTTTACACAGTCAAAAATAGAATGGGTACAGACCGCACAAACGAGAGTTCCTGTCAAAGAATAACTCTCAGCCCTCGAACTCTGAAGATTATTCTTATTGCGGTCCTTCCGTACATTGGCCATACTTCACACAAAATCCAGCGTATCCTCAGAGAAGCGGATATTAAGGTCTACTACCGAACTCGCAATAGGTTAGAAACTAAGCTATACACCCACAAAGACGAGCATGACTCCAGCAGTCAAGCAGTAGTTTACCAAATTCCTTGCTCATGTTGTAAAGTGTATATTGGCGAGACTGGTATAAGACCTTGATACAAGGTTTGAAAAACACAAAGCCCATGGCCGCAGAGGGGAATATGACAAATCTGCCATTGTCAAACAGTCTACTGATCTAGACCATGTCGTAGATTGGGAACAAGCTCCAATCATAGCTCCTCAGAAACAATGGTACACCTGTTGCATCAGAGAAGCTGTTGAGATCCATAAACACAACACTGCTCTTCAAGATATCGGTTGCTTCATCAGCAGTATTTGGCAAACAGTTATTCCTCAAGGCAAAGGCTATCTCATCAGCATTTATGGCACACAGTCCTTCAAGGCATCGGTTGCTTCATCAGCAGTATTTGGCACACACCCTGTTCCACAGTCTACTGATTCTCTCCAATACACAGGGCACTCACATTTTGTGTTTTTTTCCTGTGGTTTCAGGACTTGTTTAGGTACGTGGGACGCCTTGAAGCGTCTTTTTCCTTGGCTGGAAGCAGGCAGTCCGGAGATCCTACAGACCTCCCTACAGAGCTCCCTACAGGTACCAGTCAGTGATGTCCTACATGTACCACACTCCATGCAATCGCTCATCAATGGAACAGACCAACCTTAGCACTGATGCCAACTTCATGTCTGACCAAATTAATAATTAGTTCCAACGGTGATGTAGTGTGTCGGAGAGACACTGCTGGGAGAGGGTACGTAAGGGGGGAATGGAAAGTTAAAGGTATTTATACAGGATTGGTGAGGATAAAAAACATAATTGTTTAATTTTAGTCTGAAAGCTTACCAATTTTTTTTTTCTGTGAAATATTTCCCTCTGAAATGAAGTCATATTAAGGGGTAGGATTTGAAACTTTGCATGGTGGAGGTATAACTAAGAGAGGTTTGCGGTAACACCATGTGAATATCTCTTTTTTTGTTTTTTTCCCTACATGTACCACACACTCCATGCAATCGCTCATATTCAAGTAAACTGTATCTGAAATACTAAAAGAAAATATACCACAATAACTGATTTCGCTCGTTACAACCAAAATTAAGAATAATGTGTTTACATGCTGAAAATTGTGCATGGTTTTTCACTATTTCTCCTGAATCACACAACGGATTAAGCCCAAATTTTCACAGGCTTGCTATATCATGTATATAGTTGATCACACAAAACATGAACACTGTCTGCGAGTATTTATTCAGCTCTACCAATCCTGTATAATACCTTTAAACAAGTGGTAACCCAGGGTTCAACCTCTTGTAACTTGTTCATTGGAAATCCCTGGGGTTACAAAAGGTTCAACCGAAAAAAAATTACAGCTCGTTCATTTTTCCAAAACGCTCTCCTCTCAAGAGCAAGAATTGTCCTGCTCTGTCGGAGACATTTTTACTCCAAGTTTTATTTGAATGTTTCATAATGGACATAAAGCGCAAATGTATTTTTGTATTATTTTATATACCATCATTTTTAATCCGAAGAGAGTCACAAATTTGTTCTAAAAAAATTGTTCTCTGGAGTATTTCTAGTACTGTAATAGACTGTGCAAGTCTCGTGCGTAATCAAACATTGGGACCCGTTAAAGCGCGTGAGTTTGTTTCCTTCATGCGTTAAAGCATCGTACGTGGGACCAAAGTGGTCCCAAAAACGTTTGAATACGCGCGAGACTTGCACGTTCTATACAATATCGTTTCCGTCTGTTCGTGTTTGAACATTTAAGGGGGATGTATAACCTTGTCAAAATGTAATTAAATGCAGCAAGACAATACTGGTGGAAGACATTTTTGGGAGGTTGTGCTGGAATATACTTCAGCACCCCCTTTTTTCGGATAAAAATGCACATTCCATCATAAGAATAATTCTTAATAACCGATAAAAAAGAAATCCCTGAACAAAATTGGAACACATTTTTCTGCTATGCGCTCTTACATGTCTAACTCCGCACAAGCCGGTGTACATCATGCAACCTAACCACCCCTTGGTAAAAGTGTGTTCTCACAGGCCAGAATTGTGCGTTTATTGAAAATGAGGATAGGAATATAATGTAATAAGCACTGTTATAAAGAGGTTCTGCTTTAGTACATTCTGAAGTCCCGAATCTTATTTCTGCTTTGTGTTTCTTCGTTTTGCTGTCCTCTTATAACAACGTTCCTGTTATAAAGAGTTAATTTGGCCAGTCCCAGCTATCGTGTTATAACGAGAGTCGACTTTACTTGATTATAAATTATTAATGTATCCTACCTAATGGTTACTATGAGATATGTTTACCATAAAGAATCAGTGCTTAAATTTTGTGCCAAGATAATTTGTTTACATGGTTTAAGTGTGCTGCTAATTTACGGCTTGAAATACCCACTGGATTTAGTAATTTTAGCTTTTGAACGGTAACCAAACAAGTCTGGCTGTCTGGTGTTTTGTCCCCTCCAAATGAGCATAAATGTTACATTTTAAGATGTACTGATAAACTTGTTAGGTTTTCAAATCCAAGAGTACTTTCAAATGGCAAAAATGAAAAACAAAGAACTTTTTGGTATTGTAGAAATATTACTGGTCCAGTGAATTTTTTGAGCAACAGGCCCTGTGGTCTCGTTGATTATTACCAAATTCAAATCCCAGGAACTGATGTTACCCAATCACAAAGGCAACAATGTTGTCAATGTCATATTCTCAGTTTTGACAATGGACAAGTCTTAAGGCCTAAGACAAACTGTTCACGAACTCTGAACAAAATCTTTGTGAAGCCAAACAGAATTGTCCACATTTTTTTCCCTTGTCTTTCAAAGTTTTTTTTCTTCTTCTTCTGTTTATAATATTATTATCATTATTGTCACACCAACTTGAGTAGAACCCTTGAGACCATTCATATCTATATAATCATCACCAAACTGCCAAACACCCAGACATGGCTAATATTGTTCAATTTTTGAGACAATATTTCTGAAAAAAATAATATGAAACAGACATTCAGTTTTGTTTCAGAAACATAGATACTATGTTAACATGGGAAACATTGGAAAATGTCAACTCAGGACGTGACCTTTGCTCTGACCTTTTTATTTGAGTGGAAGTAGGTCAGATTTTGTGGCCACTATGGGCATTTTCGTACATTTATTAGTTGTATTTTCCGAAAGATTTAGTATTATTCCCTTTTGTTCAAACTGATGGCTGCCATTCTACAGCTGTGCCTGTGAAAAGAATTTGTTGTAGAATCGCACAATAGCACTCTGCACTAATGCTAAAAATAGAAGCTCATCCGTACCCGGATCTCAAGACAACGTGTCAAATTTCACTAACGTATGTGCGCGTTCATGTCCAAGCTTTATGTTTGCGGTCTGGCGCGCGGATTCAGAGATCGCACAAGTGGAGGAAAGTTTGTCTGACGTCTGGGTGTTCTGAGCCAAAGTGACGTCATTAGTGTGGAGTGCTATTCACATGAACTAATCTGTCATAATTTATTTCACAGTGTAGATATTTCAGTTTTTTACATTTCAATGTTGTACACTGTCTGTTTAATATGTGACAGTTGTGTATAGTTTATAAATAATGAATTACTACTAGTGTACATATCAGTGAACATGACGTGAGACTGCACATTATGTGTGTGACTGTAATCTACATTGCTATTGTCATTGGTAAGATGATTCTTTGGCTACTTTTATGGATTTTGAGTTTTTCACTTGCAGGGCAGGTTCACAAAAAGGTCCCCCTGTGATCCCATGCATAACACACCATGTTTTCTATAATTACATATTCGTCCCAAGGGACTAATATTATATCAATAGACACAATCAGCAACCAGAGTCACTTGACTCATAGTGGGTATACAATGTAAACAAACCAAGCAAGCAACGCATCATTGTGCCATTGTGCATGGACATTGTGCGTGGACAAGCATGACTGCTTCAGAGTGCTTCTGCTGTAGGTGTAGATGAAGCCATGCTATACCATGCACATTGGGCTTGGCTGCTTGGTTTGTTTACATTGTATACCCACTATGACTCCGGTCACTGATTGTGTCTATTCCCGTCCAGATGCCGAACATTTAGAATAAAAGATTTTTCCTTTTTTTAATGGAGATACAGCATTTGTGCACTGACAGAAGGAATCGTTGCCTCTATCAAATTATTTCTATAAACCATGTGGTCTCTGTTTACAACTCAACTGCCCTCTTTTGAAATATGTCTGGAAAAGTGAGTGCAATTCTTGTTCCGCATAATGTGGTCACACAATTCAAAGGGCTTGGCTTACAGTGGAATTACATCACATTTACGAATAGGATACATGTATATTCTGGTAGTCTAATTATGTGACATTTTCGTACAAAAGCGGCCATGCTCTTGAAGAAAGAAACAAAGAATTTTGCAGCAGTAAAGTTGACAGGCTTTTGGTACATATCGTCACTGTTTTCACGAAGAGCCACATATGTCCAAACGCTTGATTGAGATTTACATTTTACACTGTGCCTGGCTTAAAACTGCAATATCTGCAATACTAAAGCCACGGTTTGCATTCAAAGACCTCTCACATGATTCTGTATAAGTTTAACATCCCTATTGACTAATTAATTTTGTTAAATATATTGGCTAATTGCCATAGTAATTAGTAAAAGATAAGTGGTTCTTCATGAAACTGAAAAAGTGAGTTGACCTACTTAAACACCCAACTGGTTAACATGTTTTTACACGCGCACGCTGACATAAGTGGCTCTTCGTGAAAACGGAAAAACGATTTGACCTACATTTGTTGCAATGTCATTTTTGGGCCGATGGCTCTTCGTGAAAACGCAAAAATGCATTCATTGAGATAAAGGCCCCTTCTTGTAATAATCTATATTTGTCATTTTAAGATATGTGGCTCTTCGTGAAAACGGTGACGATATCTGGTGAAAAAGATGCAGCTTATTAAATAACAGTTTAAAACGATCTAACAATTCCAATGCTGTACCTTGTCCTTAGGTTACTCCTCAAGTGTGAATAATTAATCCTTTATGATCATTCATTGGAGTAGCATTATATAGATATATATATTTTATTAAAATGTACGCATTTGGGAATAAAAGGAATAAAACAATTCTGTTCTTTTTAATTTTATTTACAGAAGAAACGTTTCTTTCTTTATTTAACCTTTGTACAGTAAACATTTTGTAAAAATGATCATCGATTCTTTGTCGTAACCAATGGATGCAAACACAGTGAGTTCAGAACTGGGCCCAATTTCATAGAGCTGCTTAAGCAGAAAATATTGCTTAAAAATTGTCTGCTAAGCAGAAATGAGAAGGATACCAGTCACAAATTGTACATGTGTCATGGTAGTTTGGCTGGTAACCTTATTCTGGTAAGCATAATTTTGTTGTGCTTAGCTACTTTTTGTGCTTAAGCAGCTCTATGATATTGGGCCCTGGGCCCAATTTCATGGCTCTGCTTACCGCCGAATTCTGTGCTTGCGATCAGACATTCTTCCCTTTCAGGCAGGGCAAGCGCCGAATTTCTGCGCTAGCTGTGTAAGCAGAGTATCGTGGAGTGTGCATGCGCACAAGCAAAAAATTCCCTGCTAACCTGTGAAATACGCTTGACATAAGCACGGAATTCCCTGCTTCCGTAAGCGCAAATTCTTTGCTTACAGTAAGCAGAGCAATGAAATTGGGAACTGAGGGTCTGTGTGATTAGAGCGTGTTACCTTCGTGAGCATGCACTGCATGAGCGCACAAGTTTCCTTCACAGACTGATTTGAATCAAGTGTTTTACCGTAAGATTTTATACGGTGCTAATCGATATTTATAGTTTATTTTTCTTCAATTTCAACTGGTAAGGCTAGAGGGGGGAGCTAGGGGTTCCGAGCAGGGGGTGGGGGTTCAAGCCAAAACTGTTCAAAACATCAAGATCATCACATGGTGCTACCATGCCGTTTAATCGTGTGTATTTTTAGTCAGCTCTCTGTCAATCTTGACGCAAAGGTCTCGGCAGTTTTTCTGGCTCCTCTGCAGAGTATAGTAGAGTATGGATGCTTATAAAGTTTCTGAGAGATGTTTAGAAGCTAGTCCCTGGGTCGTCTCTGTCAATCTAGATGCACAGATCTTGGCAATTCTTCTAGCAGTGGGGAGTTTGTTGGAGGGCTTCAAGGCTGGTCTGGCTGACTGTATCTTCACGAAGAGATGTGTGGAAGCTAGTCCCTGGTTCAGCTCTCTGTCAACCTACATGATGCAAAGCACTTGGCAATTATTTTAGCCTCCTCTGCAGTGGGGAGTTTATATGAAGGCTTCTCAAGGCTGGTCTAGCTGCTTATACTGTTCCTGAGAGATGTTAAGAAGCTAACCTCTAGGTCAGCTCTCTGTTAATCTAGAGGCAAAGATCTAAGCGATTCTTTTAGCCTCCTCTGCTGTTGGGAGTTTATTGGAGGGCTTCTCAAGGCTGGTCTGGCTGCTTATAACGTTCCCAAGAGACGTTTAGAAACTAATCTCTGGTCAGCTCTCTGTCAATCTAGAGCCAAAGATCTTAGCAATTCTTTTAGCCTCCTCTGCAGTGGGGAGTTTATGGGAGTGCTTCAAGGTTGGTCTAGCTGCTTGAGCTCTCCCTGACAGACGTTTAGAAGCTAGCCTCTGGGTAAGATCTCGGGCAGCATCTGTTGGTCTGGACTCAGAAATCTAATAGGTGAAACAACAAAACGGAAATAAAGGAAAGATTTTATTATGCTGAAAGTTTAGAATATTTTGTATCAGCAATTGATGGATGCCTACGCTCTATAAAAATCATTTTTTTATCTTATTAGTAATAATGCCTAAAATAATATCTTAACTTAGCCTATTATTAATTATTTGAACACCATAAAAATTACCATCTAGGCTTAATTCAATGGCTCTGCTTACTGCGGAATTCTGCACTTACGGAGCCCTGTGAAGCATGTGATTCTATGGGCTGTAAGCGAATAGTTCCACGGTAAGCAGAGCAACGAAATTGGGTCCCAGTTAACTAGCAAGAATAAAAGTACCCCCATACATGCAATAATAATTACTTTTCAGGTAACGGAGGACTCAAATGATGGACATTCTTACAACAAGTTACCCTGTGAGTTTCATTTAAAATTGCAGAATTATTATATTTTAGGCCAATGTATTTAAACATTTCTAAAAGAATATCAACATCTCCACATCTCTGCTCATCTTCAACAGAAATTGAAGATGGGCTGAGTATAAATAATAACAGTAATGCTGCTGAAACATAAGCCCTTATAAATTCCAGCTAACCAAAGATTCCACCAAACCATGTTCCTATACCTGAGCACTAGGACCTTGACATTTAATCTGTTGAATTGAACTTACAACCATGACCTAGACCTTTGAACTTTTCACCCTAAAAATAATCTCAAGTTTTTCTTCCCCTTAGAGAAACCCCCTACACAATTTACAAGTCCTGATGGCACTGCTAACTGGAGTTAGATCCGGAAACCGTTTTGCTGTAACTAACCGCTATGACCTTGACCTTTGACCTTTCCAACCCCCAAAACAACCCCAACTTTCCTTTCCACAAGGGCAATCACCCACCCAAGTTATAAGTCAAAATGTCACTTCCAACTCAAGTTACAGTCTGGAAACGAAAGATCCTTAGGCAATGACAATACCCCTTCAGTCTATAGGGCTGAGGGGGTAAAAACCATATGTTGAGACACAACATCATCTCAACCTCACAGAACAAACGTGCCCTCTCTGGAGACTTTTATTCTTTAACTTTTAATTTTTCACCATACACCGATGTGTGATTAGCGCTAGATAATCAATGCTTTCCCGAGTTCTGCACAGAAAAAAATCCACAGGTAGACTCCTCATGTGGGATTCGAACCCACCTCCCCCCGTATTCTTGAGCAGATGTCTTCAAGGTAGTGCCATAGATTGGTTTTTGCCAATGTATTGCTGATTTATAGGCACAATTATTTAGAAAGATACAATAAAAGTCACATGTGAAAGTTTCAGCTGATTACAGTGTCTACTTGCTGAGAAAACAGCAACAAAATGTCACGTATTTTCACAAGAAAGTCAAATCCATCCACGTTTAGCAAGGTGACAGCGGGTACTAACCATATCTCTGGCCGAAGCATTCACGAACGGACACCCAACAGAAATCTGAGAAACAATTCATGCATGAATCATTTCTTAGATTCAAATAATTTTTTTGGGAAAATCATCCAAACCATATTACTTCGAAGGTAATCCTTTCTCAAAATAGTTTGTACTATCACCAGCTGCAGTGCTTCTCACCAAGTAAGTTTTTATGGTCATACATTTTTGGAGTATTTACCAATTTATAACCCTACCTTTAACCACAAGACCACATTAATTTCACATTGTTACAATCTGTAAACTGGTTATTTTCTTAATGTCCCACACCATGCAAAGCTTCAAGTCGGAAATTAATTATTTCACTCAAGATAACTCTACCTGATCATTGTGGACTGGTCTTGGTTGTGATCTCGGCAAAATGTTGGTGACTGTGTGTAGCGCCCTCATTGATGCTTCAAGTTCATGCGCCGGCAGGAAGAAGTTGGGCATTTGGACAGGTGCTGATTTGGCTCTTGATGGAAATCACGTTAAAGAAAATTTTTCGTTTACAATGAAATTTGTACCATCAACTTGATAGAAAATGAGGGTTAGCGCAGTTGTGAACTATAGGGGGCTACACAAATACATTACAGTTTTAACCCTTAAGAGACCACAGCGGCCACAAACGGCTTGAACCAAAATGCCCAAAGCGGCCGCAAACGGCTGCAAGATCTAATCTACTTCCACTCAGCTAAAAAGGTCAAAGTAAAGGTCATGACCTGAATTGACATTTTCAAATGTTTCTCATATTAACATAGTATCATTCTATGTTTCTAAAAACAAAACAAAATTTCTGATTTATAGTATTTTTTTCAGACACTTTTACAAGAAAAAAAATGTTTCAAAAAATCAACAACAAAACCATGTCTGGGCGTTTGGCGATCATTATACAGTAAATGAATGGTCTCTAAAGAGTTAATAGATGTTAAATTTGCATCAGGGATAAAAAATATAATATTTGGTTTAACCCTTACACCGATGTGTGTAAAGCACTGTTGATTTTGTTCACAGGACTCGGGAAAGTACTGAGTATACAGGGCTTTACACACATCGGTGTACGGGTAAAATCAAATATAATACATTACAGTTTCATAAACAGTGTGTAACATTGGGCTATAGTGCTAGTCACTTTTGGGATTCCTTATTTTCATTGCCTGAAAGATATAGCAGGGTGTGCTAGTAAAAAAGTGAAAATCCTGAAATGTTTAGCAGTCTTAATCTGTACACTTTATCTGTACACTTTATCTAAGACTTTTTAAGACCCTTTTGATGCAGGGGAGAAACAGCTCTACCTACTCACAATTTATGTTACCTTTTTACACGCAGCGTAAGTCAGTTCTTTACGAGCTGATATGAAAATTCATTACACGCTTCATCCACTTTTTAAGACCTCAAATAACAAAATTTAATACTAACAGAATTTAATACTTTTTAAGAATCCGCAGAAACCCTGTTATATAGTCAAGAGACAAAACTCTCTGAACATCCAGGGTGTACAGCACTGGATTTATAGACTTTCTACCTCACTACATAATGGACAATTTGAGGCTTGGAAACAAGTTAATATTGTCTAGAAAAAGGCAAAAAGGAGATATGAAAACATTCCGACATCAGAAGAAACTTACTTTTTGAGGCTTTGCATGGTGCGGCATCAATATATATTTGGTTTGTGATGACACCATGTGATTATATGCACTTTGCTGTGTAGGTTGTTCTTGTAAAAACTTGTCCAGCTCTTATTATACTACCGCAGAGTAGATTTTGGAATTGGAGGGAGGGGGGGGGGACTTCTTAGTTCTGAAAAGGACTGTCTTTCTTATTAAGTACTACATGTACTTGGGGTAGGTATTAAAATCAGCCTGGGCTGCTAGTTTGCTTAATAGAGGATCAGGAAAACTTCTGACAAATCACAGACTTGATATAGATCAAAATATAAAAAATAAAATAAATATTTTTTAGATATCGCTGAGAGAAAGGATACAGCACTGGTTGTGGCTTGTCAGGCAGAATCTTTCTCCTGCCCTCTCGGTTCGTCTGCCTCTCAGTCTGCTCAGGATCATTGGTAATCACTACAGACTCTTCATCAGTGCTCAGCGAACTCCCTCTACCATCTTCATCCCACCCACCATGCACAGAAGTCCCACCTATATGTTGTGATGAACCTCCTTCCTCTGACCCCAGTATGGCATCAGGGTCAACTCGTGAATGAACTTTAACCTGGTTTCCGTTGCCGTGGGCTTTACTTGTGTATTTATCGCCCGTTTTAACCCCAGTTTGGCACTCGTCATTATGGGCAATCCATAGATTTGTATCGATGTCTTGAAGAGAACTTTGATTGTCGTCTTCAGGTCTAGCAGCATCTTGAATAAGATTCAGAGCATCTGCAAACTCCTTCTCTGTCTTGGTGTCTACTGATGACTCTTTACGGGGTTCTGTGTCCGTTCTCAAAGCATTCCAATCCTCCTGTTGAGTGACGGTATTATTCATTGCACTGGTATAGTGTTTGTGGTGATTATCATCACTCCACTGAGTTCTTACTACATGGTCATTGGTATCGTCTGCTGATATCTCCTGATTGACATCATTATTGGAACCTGCGTCTCTGTCACCATCAGAGTATTTCCATTTTACATCTGCTGCGAAGATAAATTAGATAAGATTTGATTTGATTTGAAATGATTTATCAAGATTCGACTATCGATCGCAGTACTGAAAAGCGACCGGATTACATAAAATGTTACATTAAAAAAAAATAAACAAAAGTTTCAAAAAGAGTTTAAACATTAAAGGCATCGTACACGTTTGGTAATTGTCAAAGACCAGTGTTCTTATTTGGTGTATCCCAACATATGCATAAAATAACATGCCTGTGAAAATTTGGGCTCAATTGTCATCGAAGTTGCAAAAAAATGATGAAAGAAAAAACACCCTTGTTGTACAAATTTGTGTGCTTTCAGATAGGAATCAAAACTTCTTGCAAGAAGTTTTTATTATTTTAGTGAGGAATTACCTCTTTCTCAAAAACTACGTTACTTCAGAGGGAGTCGTTTCTTACAATGTGTTACACTATCAACAGCTCTCCGTTGCTCGTTACCAAGTCAGTTTTTATGCTAATATATATTTTGAGTAATTACCAAACGTGTACGATGCCTTTAACTATACAAACATTTAAACAAAATCAGCCAGCTGTGAAAAGATGGCATTAGCAACGTAAAAAATGCAAGAAAAACAGCAAGAAAAGTTACAGTTAAACTATTGGACTGGAACAAATGTTCTATAAACCATTTGTTCCAACAGTACAAGGTGATCTGGTAAGTAAATTTAATCTCTAAATAAAAAAATAAAAAAATAAAAAAATAAATAGACGACATAAAATAAGAACAAATGATATATTCTCGTACAGGTCTGGAATATCAAGGAGGCCATGGCCCCTGTTGCCCCTGGTCTTGGCCTTGGTGCCCCTTCAAAAGTTTCCCATAGACTTAAAGAATATCAATGGAGTTCCCCATTAAAAATGAAAAAATGGCCTTGCCCTCTCAAAGATAAAATTCCAGGCCTGTTCAAATACCACAACAAATGACAGGACAAAAAACTAAAAAACTAATGGGGAATAAAAAACATGGTCGCACAGGTTCAAATCTAGATTCAGAACACAGTTTTTAGTTTATTAACCCTTTAGAGACCATTCTTTTCTGCATTATCATCACCATACGCCCAGGCATGGGTTTTATTGGTGAATTTTGAAACAAGTTTTTATTGTAAAGGTTTCTGAAAACCCCAATATAAAACAGAAATTTGGTATTGTTTTAGAAACATAGGTACTATGTTAACATGGGAAATATTGGAGAATGTAAGATCAGGTCATGACCTTTACTTTGACCTTTTTTGGTTGAGTGAAAGTAGGTCAGATCTTGCAGCAGTTCGCCGTCGCTATGGGCATTTTGGTACAAGCCGTTTCCAGCCGGTATGGTCTCTTAAAGGGTTAAAGAGAAGCTGCATTTCAGAAAGAAATATAACAGGACTTTGATTTCAAACCGACTACTCAACTACATTAAAAACTCCACAGTTTGTTTTTCTGATTCTTGCAAATAAAAAACTTAACAAGTGAAGTAAGTTACCTGCAAGACTTTCCAATTCATTGGAGTCAGTTGGAAGATTTCCTGCAGCACCACTTTGCCAACCTTGGCTCCTTAAGTCTCGATCTTCCAAATACTCTTCCTCAGCTTCTTGGGCAGAAGAAGCATGACAAGTGGCTTCACTACGTTCCATTACTGTCCTTTGCCTCTCTGTTTCAAGAGTTCTAAAATCCTCCTCCTCCAAACTTTCATGAACCTCCTGCCTTCTGTCAGTGCTGACCGAGTCTGTCTCAGTTTTTCGGAGATTGTAGTGCTGTTCTCTTAAAGGTTCAAGGGTCAAGTCTGTGCGGAATGCATCCGGTCTGACAGCATTACTAAAATAAGCCGACGAGACGTCATTTAGAGGTTTGGGTACGATGACATCGTCTTCGTCTCGGAATTGCACATCATCTTCCCAGTCACTCTCGTATAATGGCACTGCAGTATCCTCATCTGGGCCACGCCCGAACTCACGATGGCCACGCCCATTTTCATCCTGGCCATGACCATCCTCGTTATCATGGCCATGACTGTTCTCATCATAGCCACGCCCGTCTGTATTTTGGCCACGCCCATCTATATCCTGGCCACGCCCATCCACATCTTGGCCATACCAATCTTCATTGTGCCCATCTTCATCTTCAAGACTCCCCTCTTGTCGTAAATCCTGCCTGACTTTCTCCAAAATATCCTCATCACTAGTTCTCCTATAACTGATGTTCTTTTGCGGTTTCTTAGCATCCACACTTTGATGACCACCGGCTTTTTCCAGGGATTCCTGTGGAGCAGGTGGCTCTTGCCTGGACAGTTGCTCCTCTTCATGGATCGTCTTGCTTGGTTCTTTGGCTTCCAGCCTCTGCTGTAGTCCGTGGTTCATGCTGTCCAGTTCCTCAAGGTTTTTTCTGGTGACAAGATTTTGAGTAATTCAAAAATTTCAGTTGCAAATCACGCTTACAATTTCAACCATTAGATTAACTGTTTTAGATCATATGACACAATGTGCGATCACACAATATATTATTTATAATAATAATATTACTAGACATTTATACAGTGTATAATGAAGGGGCCACTATGCGCATTAAACACAAAACATAAAACAATGAAATATATCAAGCTGTGACAAACATGTTTGCAATAACATTTTGTTAATACAGTGATATTATGGGACGCAAGGTACATGAAGAACTGAATCCATCGTTTGGGAAATACACCAATACTCAGAAAAACATTGTCACATGTCCATGTCTACTGCCACCTAGCATGTCAAAGTCACCCTCCAGTTGGTCATTGACATACTTAACCCTACAGTGAGGGCCGTTGTCAGGACATGCCGACATTCCCTAATGTTTCCATTGTCTAACCAAATCGTACACACTGGTCAGTTCATATGCCATGATATCCTAAGCTGGTCCAAAAGGAGGCAGGACAAAACTCTGCCAGCATCCTTTGTGTACAAAATCGGTATGTCCATTGTCAATGGTAGATGAAACCAAATTGTAAAACTTAATTAATTAAGCATTAATTAAGGCAATACCTAGACATGTAAACAACACACTTGGATAAAAAAACATTGGACAAATGCAACACAAATCCTCTTAACCTATGGAAAAAGCTTGTCAGCATGTGTTGACAATGTACCATGGGGCGTTGCAACCAAACAGGTCCCCTCGCTGGAGGGTTAAAACAAAATCAAAATGATAATTCTTATTTGTACCTGAGGTTTGTCATCAGAAATGAGCTGGAAACTGCGGTAGGTCCCTGGCTTCTGTCCTCAATTGAAGATACTTCTCTTGATCCCCTCCCAGTGTCTACCCTTTTCTCCGCAGTGGTCCAACCCTGCTGTTGTACTTTCAACTTGCTGTGGAGATCCTCATGGAACTTTCGAACATTTTGCAGGTGTTCCGTGTAGTGGTTTAGTGATTGAGGGTGAGTAGATTTTGGAGGGGGTGGTTGCTGGAGTGTGGGCTTGCTTGATTCTTTGGGTGCTTGCTTGCCTGCTTGGTGCTGATGGGCGAATGTGGCGAATGGGACTAGGGGAAAGCCCTGGGCAAAAATAGCAGATGTGTTGGGGGTTGTCTGAGGAAATCCAAATGTGATATCAAAATTAATGCACAATACATATAATAAATATTTCCATGACAACAAATTAATGTGCTGCATTTAATAGGTATATTGACCCAGTAATGTGAGATGGTTTTAGGAATGACATAAATGGCCCAGTGACCGGGTAATAATGTTCATGCACCACGAGCGTCAAGAATGGCAAACACCAGAGCTATATGAGTGTCCATTATCATTGTTATTATTATTATAATTATTGTGATTATAACGGTACAAACCTTTTGTTTGGGAGATCGTTTCAGTGGCGACACACTCTCCCTCGGTAAAATAGAGACTTTGATCTGACCCTGGCAGTGGCCACTGAAGTCCAGGATATTGTACCAGCCGTTGAGGCTCCTAAACCCAGCTAGGAGTGGGGCCAAGTCCACCGAGGCAAAGCCCAACATACGATCACTGTTCATGTCTGGCTCGGACCCCGCTTGATGCCACACCTTGAAGATGAAATTCTGGTGGTAGAGAGGAACATGTGTTTAAATCATTATTGGTTGTTTGAGCTGTTTAAGACATTGCCTTGATTTGGGTGTAAACAGTGGAGTGTCGGTGGCCGAGAGTTCTAGGACACCGGCTAAAACTTAGGGCCCAATTTCTTAAAGCTGCTTATGCAGAAAAGACTGCTTAACCATTTCTGCTCAGCAAAAATAAGCAGGAAACCAGTCACAGACGGTATTTGTGTTGTAGTATTTTGGCTGGTAACCTTATTCTGGTATGCAAACTTGTTTTGTGCAAAGTTAATTTTTTGTTGGCACTTGTGTCCTTGAGTGAGACACTTAACTATAATTGCTTCATTTTTTTTAAAAGGACATAAAGCCATAGGTCAAGTGTGTTTAATGTTAAAGGTATCGTACACGCTTGGTAATGACTCAAAACAAATATTAGCATAAAAACTTACTTGGTAACAAGCAACGGAGAGCTGTTAATAGTATAAAACAATGTAGGAAACGACTCCCTATGAAGTAACGTAGTTTTTGAGAAAGAGGTAATTTCTCACTAAAATAATAAAAACTTCTTGCAAGAAGTTTTTATTCCTATCTGAAGCACACAAATTTGTACAACAAGGGTGTTTTTCCTTTCATCATTTTCTTGCAACTTCGACGACCAATTGAGCCCAAATTTTCATAGGCTTGTTATTTTATGCATATGTTGGGATACACCAAGTGAGAACACTGGTCTTTGACAATTTCCAAGCGTGTTCAGTGCCTTTAAAGAACCCAGTACGCTTATCGTTAAGAGAAGGGGTTTTCCCCGGTCTTTGAGGCATAGTTTTCTACAGATTAAGCTGCAGCACCTTGTACTTGCTCTCATAATTCAAAATAAGCCTGTTGAGACGATTGTGGATAAAGCGTTTTATAAAAAATTGTGTTTTATCATCATCAGTATAAACAACAGAGATTTGACAATTTATGCAAATGATAATTTTTAAGCATCTTAATTCCCTCACACTCCTTTAGTCAAGGGTAAAACTTTAACAGAAATAACAGGTTGAAAAGATAACTGAAAACAGATCCACTCGGATCAAACAATTATGACACATTTGCACAAATAAGAAAGTTGTGAAAATATGTGATTCAATTGGAATATAAAAGTTTAAAGTGGAAATGAAACAGGTCACTGGGTCCAGTAAACACATTTGTAAACAATGTAATTGACATTTGCAAACAATGTAAATGACATTTGTAAACAAAATAATTGACACTTGTAAACAATTTACATGACATTTGTAAACAATATAAATGACATTTGTAAACAATATAAATGACATTTGTAAACAATATAAATGACATTTGTAAACAATATAAATGACATCTCAGCAAAGAAAGAGAAATACAATACACAAAAACACATTTTCAAAGAATGTAATTGAAATTTGACCAACACAAAGAAACAAAAAAAACTTTAGTTGAGAATTCTGAAAATGAGCCACACTCACCTGACGGTCAAGAACTTCAGCACTAATCCTGACCTCATGCTCGGAACCCCAGACTGGTTGATCACTGTCTGGTATAGTGTCTGTATGGACAGGGGCCCCGTCGGCCTGTTGGAAGGTTACATAGCAACTGGGTAGGCTGTCATCCAATCTGGAGAACAAAGTGTATTGGATTGGGATGAAAATAGGTTATGAAGAGAAAGTTTTGAGGAGAGAGGGGGCCGAGAGTCGTTAATCAGAGGGCCGTGTAATTTATTCATTTATTTATTTATTTTCACATCCAACAGCATAAGCGCCCATACCAGGATGGTGAATAGGAAAAGACAAGAAATGCTCAGTTTTAGATGTGGGAGGAAAACCCCAAATAGGGAAAACTCACACAACCATGGGTAGGGACTTAAAATCCAATCCACATGCAAGGCTCCTGTCTGAGGTGGGATTCGAACAAAGAATTCTGTTCAAAATTGGACCAAGGTTTCCCACCAACTTTTCACGGGAAGATGCATTGATATCTTTACCACTCATGCCCATCAGACATGTAACATGAACTTTAAAGGGACTTTGCCGTCATGATCAAAGCAGGCCTGTGGCTGTACAAGGAATTATGAACTCTCACCCAGTTACAGCGCGTGCGTGCGCTGTCCATAGATATGACGACACAGCCCCTTTAATCAAAATGTGAATAGACCTTATGCATATGACGTCATTTCAGTAGGGCGCCCTCGCCTAGAGGTCAAAAGGAGGTTGTTCAATCCTGTGTGCTGTGCGTTTTCATTGTTTCATCATTGGTTTACCTCCAAGATGGCGGCTGGATGACGTCAATGCATAAGGTCTATAAATGACAACCACTGCTTTTTCTCCATTCCTAACAGGACACAGAGCCCAGACTAATTTCAGGAAAGATGTGCAATAAACTTATTAACCTGTTTGCGCCTGGGACAGATGGAAGATGCATTGCTCTCTCCACGGCCACGCCCATCAACACCGGCTCCAACATCTTCTTTCTCTCATCCTCCTCTTGCTGTCTCCTCTGCTCCTCTTCTATCCTCCTTGCTGCCACTCCAGGGTCTACGGCAACATCTTGGTGTGAAGGATGACTGGGCAGAGGACGAGTCTGGTGAGATGATGACGGGAGGTGTTCAGCTTCCTCAGACCATTCCTAAACGTTACCATAGAAATGGATTCATTTTAATAAAAAATATCTGGCAATGAAAATATTAGGAACACTTAAAAGTGTCAAGTAGGCCTGACGATAACAGCAAAAAGAAGACAACATTCTTCATGTCTAGGAAAAAAACACCAGATGAAAAAAATTAAATGAGTGGGGACTGAAATTCAATCTTCAGTCACTGTTAATATTCCTAATTTATAGATCTTTTTTTGAAATATTTTCTGGCAATGATACTATGGAATGCTCAAAATGACTAGCTCTGGTGCCAGTGGGTCTGCAGATACCTAGGAAATTGAGACAAAGTTCACTTCTAGATTTAGGGAGAAAATACAGGGGGAAAAAGAAAGAGTCAAGTGGAGACCGGAATTCAATCTTCATTCCAGTCTCTGTTGGGATTCCTACAGGGTACGATACACAAAGATCTCTTTTTGGAATATTTTATGTGATAATGAAACTATGGAGTCCTCAAAACTGACTTGCTCTGGTGCCACTATAGGCCTGAAAATGCCAATGAAAATAAGACAATACATAACAATGTTTAGATATAAATGTCACAGAAAAACAGCAGTTGGATATGTAGGGACTGCTGCTCAATCTTCATTGTGGGCTCTAGTGGGATTCAAACCAGGTGTTATTCGGATTGTGAGGTAAAACTTTTCATTTATATTTTGCACATTCAGTCAACATTTTATTAAAGAATAACAGAAATATTTCTGTAAACAATTGTTGCTCTTAATTCAATTAAATTTACATTTATTGCCATACTGCCATAAACAAAGTGATACAATATACAAGGTATAAATAATGAACAGAATAGACTCAGTTATTATAGGCTTGAAAAAGCAAAGAAAGGAAACAGTATGGAGGCTGCTTTAATAAGCCGAGGCTTGTAGTAATCAGCCAGTAGACAGAGACAAGATAAACAGACAAACATAGGACGTACAGAAATGAACAACAAAACTTTACAAACAACAACAATGCTTAATTAACTAGAATGAAATGAAAAATGAGGTTTTAAAAAAGAAACAAACAATCATGATGTAAACCGCAAAGCAGTAAGCCTAAGAATATTCCATCTCATTCACAAGCTGGATGTAATTCAATGTTTGGAACCCAACTTTTACAATCCATAGAGCAGTTACAATACCCACCTGTTGATGTGTTGATCCACCGTGAAGGTGCATCAAGCTGAGATGAACTCTCATGCAGCTGCCTCCAAGATCAACAGAACCAGGCCGGAATAACGGGTACAGCCCACTGCATGGGAGATAAACAACGATAACAATGTTAGCTTTTTGCCAAATATTATTGGTGTATGATAGAGCAATGTGTTGACCCAATTTACCTGACATTATCATCACAATAATCTTGGTTGCGTCATTTTGGGGGAGTCAATGTTCCCGTGTTCTATACAGTGCATTGCGAATTTTAGGCAACGCAGCGTTTACACATTTACCTGTTGACTCCCAGATCAGTTCTAACTCCTGCTAAAATAAAACAAATTCACTACCTTGTGTGGGATTTGAACTCAAAGCCTTTTGCATTCTAGACTAGGGCTTGACTTCACCAAGCCCTAAAATTCATCTTTAAGTCGAGTTGTCAGAGTGATTTGTATTGTGGAATCACACTTTGCTTAGCAATTAAGATTGATACACAACTTTCCTTGCCATAGGCCACTTTAGTCGACTGCCTTCATTCTTACCCCCCTTCTTTACTGTTGGCAACTTTCGTCAACCAAGCTTCCACACAAAAAACAACTCAAGCCTAAGCACAAAGACCATTTGTTAGCCATCATTAGAAAGAGAAAGATAGGATCTTTCCAATGATGGTAAAATAAATAATGAGGCTGCTATCATGCAATCCCTTCAAATTGGAGTGGAAAGATCCGAACTGCTAAACAGCTACGAAGCGCCATATGGTAGTGTAAAGTGTTTGAGTTTACGAATCACACTGAGGAAACAAGGACCAAGAACTTGGACCAATGATTTTTTCTTTATATGAAAAACAATTCAACAAGCAATACATTTTTCCTTACTTCTTTTTCTGTAAAACAATGTCTCCAAGGTAATAACATATTTATATGGCCTTTGAATGAAAGCTTTCTGTTGTGTGAGAATGTGGGCTTCACTTTTAAGTAGTCAAACAATGGGGTCATCAGTATTTGTTTACGTCTAACCAACAATTCGATAATAAAAGGGTTAAGATAAATCTTAGCAATTTCATAGAGCTGCCTAAGCACAAAAAGTAGCTAAGCACAACAAAATTATGCTTACCAGACTCAAAGGTTACCAGCCAAACTACAATGTCACATGTACATCTTCTGACTAGTATCCTGCTCATTTCTGCTAAGCAGACAATTGTTCAGCAATATTTTCTGCTTAAGCAGCTCTATGAAATTGGGCCCAGATGTCCTAACTGCAAGACCACCAAGAAAAGATATGAATATATTTTACCTGATCCTGTGCTGCTTGATCCTCTTGTCACACAGTGCGGACATGTCTACATAGGCACAGCCAATCAGCTTGTCTCGTTGGCGTGGGCGAGTGTGGCTTGATTCCTCAGGAGAGAGCTCCCGGTTGTAGCTCACCCAGAGCTGTAGCTCCAGGCGTTCTTCTCTCAAATACCTACAGGCAAAAATTATAATTCTTAATAACTTATTCTAAACGGAATCGTAATACTAATTATATCAGAGTTTTATACAGGACATGTATCTAACAATAAGGTACTCAAGGCACTTGAACAAAGAGAAACATTGAAGACAGGTTTTGGAGATTTTGAATAATGAAACCGATTTATGTTTTTTCATATTCTTTCCTATTAAGTAAAATTCTTTTCAATAGGCCTATTTGATTGGTATTTCCATCCTACCATTGACACTCAAAAAAGTGTCATCACCAGAACCCTCCCTTACTGAGGGTCACCCATCACAAGGTACACTAAGGGTGTGAGGGGGGCTACAAGAAAAAGGGGGAGGGGTGGGGCTACAAGGAAAAGGGGAAGGGGTGGGGCTACAAG
This sequence comes from Plazaster borealis, assembly GCA_021014325.1. Classification (NCBI taxonomy): domain Eukaryota; kingdom Metazoa; phylum Echinodermata; class Asteroidea; order Forcipulatida; family Labidiasteridae; genus Plazaster; species Plazaster borealis. Next base: position 14,239,961 of record CM037457.1, on the reverse strand, counting down.
GAAAAGGGGGAGGGGAACGGGAACATTACACCAAGTTGATAGATAATTTTATTTTGACTTTATCCTTGTACCTATGTGTTATATGCACTGTATTCTCTGTGCTTTCCGAGTCTTGCGGAAAAAAGCGGTCTAGCAGTTAAGACATTTGCTCTAAAATGGCAGGGGCTTGGGTTCGAATCCCACTCAAGTAGCATGCCTGTGGAAAGACGAGGAATGTACCAGGCACAGCAAAAGATTGTACTGTGTTTTTCAATTTTCAATGGCACAGCTGTTTAACCAAAAACAAGGAAATTAGCTGTATGCCTGACATCGGTGCCGGGAAAAAAACAAAATAATTGTCTTTTTCAATGAAGTAATCTTTACATCTATTGAATAGACTGATATTAATTAACATTAGGTTTGAAATGGTCTAGAATAGACAGAATGGGAGACAGGTAAGGAGTTCCAAAGTAGAGGCAAGTATGGGTATGGCAACACAGGACAGCTGAGACGGGGGAGGGTGGGGGATTTACTGAGAAGCATTCTACATACCATGCCAGGGGTTGACTGAAAGCTGCATGGAAGTGATGACTGTGCTTGAAGTCAGCTTTGATGTAGTTCTCATCATTGACATCCACATAGCACAGCTTGGAACATACTGACCCTGTCAACACACAAATACATCAATCAGCTTCATGTTTATGTTTTTCTTTGTGCCGATTGCCTGCTAAGACATAGGTCATGTCCGAATTGCATTAAGTGCTCGATATGGGGCAGGGAGTACCCCCACTCACCTAATTGTGTCTTGATTGTGTGCTTGGAACTCTTCAGAGGATTTTAGGGGTGGGGGTACTTCTGTTCAAGAGGCAAAATAGTGTGTTTAAGTGTGGGAACATTGGGGGATATTTTGTCTTGAGAAAAAAGAAGGACAACTTTATTGAGTACAAGGGAAGACCTACAGGTACATATGGTTTTTGCTGATTTTACCAATGGAAAAAAACAAATGGAAATCGGATCAAAGTAAGCATCCTTGATTAAGATTAAAATAAGCATCCTTGTCCCAAGTTTAATTTTTTTCTGAATGTTCATTTTAACAAATTTTTTGTATTATATGAAAATTGAATTTGTATTTATCACAAATTGCTATGGGTGTTTGTATTTTCAAGACTTTTGTATAAATACAATAAAGATTTGATTTCAAAGAAAAACATAGTTTTTGGTACGCGCAAGACTTGCACATTAAGACTTGTCTATTAAGAGCAAAACAAGTTATTGTTCAACCTCTTGACCATAAAAATACCAAAGTTGCTGACAAATGATAAGCTTTCTCACGGCAAAAACGAGTCTGCAAGGATGACCTACCTTTGTCGTAGAACTTGTATCTGGCGTAAGCCTTTGCAGCAGAGTCCAGCGCATTCTGACCCGGCCTTAGAGCTGCATGAACAGGGAACCAGGCAGAATCAATGTTTACGTTGATGTCCGCAGAATGGGAACCGGTTGCTCCGACTGTATTAGAAAGTAAGAAGTGATATGGAGGACTATTCAATTCAATACAACTTGGTTTAATGTACTATTAAAAAAACAAGCAACTGGACTATAGTCCGAAGACTAAACAAGTCAAGTTTTTAAAGATAAAAGATTACAGTAAAAAGACAGTATAAGAAGGCATTGAATTATAAAAAGGTTAACACAGACATGTTTGATAGCAATGAAAATACAAGTACAATGTGACATACTTGCACAAGACGTTTAGTTTATTATGTATTGCAATGCATGTAAAAGAACCCAGTAAATTTATCATTAAGAGAAAGGGATTGCCCCGGTGTTAGAGAGTGAAACGCTCAATAATTTAAGTAAGCATAATGGAGGGCTGCATGACATATTTGCACAAGAAATTTATTTTAGTATGTTGTGCAATACAAATAAATGAACCCAGTACACGAAGTACAGCGAAAATGAATTCCAAGATGTGCATCTTTGGAGTAAGTTGATCAAAGAATCAATAGACACAATTGGCGACTTCATTCATGTGACCCATAGTGGGTATACAATGTAAACAAACCAAGCAAGCAACGCATGGCTGCTTCCGAGTGCTTCTGCAGTTAGGTGGGAAGCAGCCATGCTTGACCACGCACACAGTGCATCGCTTGCTTGGTTTGTTTCAATGTATGTCCACTATGAGTCACGTGACTCCTGTCGTTGATTGTGTCTATTAAAGAGTTTCAAAATATTAGATAACAGTTGGCCTTCCCTTCTTTTCAAAGGGGAAATAACGCATATCTGTCATTCTAAGCATTTTGGTCAACATTGTATAAATATTTCTACTCTGGTCATTGCATGTCTGTGTCGGCCAGACGCTCGGTTTCTTTTGAGCACAAAAAATTGGGAATCATAACATTGTGTTCAGTGTAGCCAAATGTCCGATATATCAGCGTTCAACTTCATACACAATTTGCAGGGCAAAGAGAAACTGAAACTAATCGCACAATAATAATAATAATAATTTATTGATTTATATTGCGCCCATTCTATGAAACGTACACAGGCGCATAACAGAATAATCAAATAATAATTAAATAAGCAACAACAAAACATGACAATGATTACAAAGCTAAAAACAGGAAAATCACAAAATGAACACAAAAGAATCGGTAAAATGCAAGGAAATACCACAATCCATAGAAATACAAAATAAATGATTACACAAGACCATTACAGAACTCTCCATACAAAATAATGTAAAAATTCACAAGAGTTTAAAAAACTAAACAGTACAAAGCAGTAGATATATAAAATATACTTAGGAGAGCAACTCTCCACACAAAATAATGTAAAAATTTACAATTTACAAGAGTACAACAAATAGGCAGTAAAAAGGCATTAACATTACATTAAGACTGTATATTTATTACATGTACTTCAAGACACAAGACTTTTTGATAAACATACCTTCTTCATCCAACACCTCCTCCATTCCTTTAAGATCCACATCAGGAGACCAGCCTACTCTCCTACCCGCCTCCATGACGCGATCTCGATCTCCCTGATGAGGGAACTTGATTGACAGCTCCAGGCCACCTCCCACCCTCTCCAGGCCACTCCTCCCTAGGGACTTGGGCGACTCTGACGTGGAGTGGCTTGGAGGTTGAGTGGGTTGTTTGCCCCAGCCTGGTGTGGGCGTTGTAAGCGGGTACCACCCCTGTATACCTTAGGGAGTGAGGAAAGGAAGTAGAGGAATATTGTGAGTACATGTATGTCTACTTGTTGATATCAATGACTTTAACAAAAGGGATCTGGACCCAATTTCAGAAAGCCTGTAAGCACAAAAACTTGCTACGCACACACAAGTGTTGCTTGGCAGAAAAAGGTTACCAGCCAAAATTCCATATAGTTGACATTGTTGCGACTGGTGCCCCACTAAATTTTTGTTTAGAAAATAAATTTGCTAAGCAGTATTTTCTGCTAAACAGCTTCATGAAATTGGGCCTTGGTTTGAAAACCCACGATGTGCTGGTCTGATTTTGTGTAAAAACACACTTGGACTGCGCAAGAAAAATGAAGTCGAAACAATGGAAGACCACAGTGAAATCATCACGTTACAGGGTTTACAAAACCTGGGTGGGTTTGTGTGCGTGTAATTTTAATACTTGAGACAAGACAAATTAGTTTCTGCTGCACAACTAAACAACACTGACAGTGTTTAACTTCAAATTAAAAAACTGCCAGATCCAGAATGGGATAACAGAATAAGTTTCAACTGAGAACAGTCAGCCTGCAAGCAGAATAATCCAAAACTTATTGAGTTCTATTTACACTTCCTTTAGAGGCGCTGTAATTTAATCGATATCAGTTGTTTGTGGTCGCTGTCATCTCACATGTTTCTTACATATTTAAAAACAAATTGAACAAAACATTGTGTCAGTGCAACAACGATGTATCTCGTTCTGTTAATTACCTGGTATCTCGCACGAAAAATGCTCTGTGCAGAAATCTTGGTGCGTATTGGTTTTGTGTGTACATCCAGGTAATTTTGAACGAGATACAACATTTTGACACTTTCAAACTGGCATCCAACATAAATGCTGTTTTAGGAGAATTGATGTTGTTGCACTGACACAACAAAATAAAATACAAACAAATTGAAGTGACGGCGGTAGATACCTGTTCTGTGTGCCAATAGTGAGTGCAGTGGTACGGTAGTTGATCCCAGTAGAACATCTCCAGTGGGGGCAAACCTTCTGTGTGCAGAGATTCCCTCTTGTGTTCCGTCCGCAACAGGGATAACATTTGCAACACATTCTAATGATGAAAATAATAACACCAGAGATTTATATCATGTCTCAATTAACCCAAACATCTTATGAAGGCTTGTGACATAGCAGTGGTTGAGCGGTCTAGTGCATCAAACTCTATTTTCTGATGGTTGAATCATCAGAGTGTGGGTTCAAGTCCCATTTCTGACACTTTATGTCCCTGAGCTGAGCATAGTCAACACGGTGGACATTGTGGATTGCAGTGGACATGGCGGATTTTTATCATATAATTCTGGTAATGAAACCAAGGATGTCTCATAAGTGAACTTAACCACTATAGCTCAAAAGCCAGAGGAAACCTATAAACATGGGTGCTTGCTATGTGAACAAGAAACACCTGAGTTAATCACCACTCTTCCATGATAAGTGTTTTGGGTTTAACACGTGCACTACCAACTGTAGCACATGGGACCAATGGTTTAATGTCCTATCCGAAGGACAAAGCAATTAGAGTAAAGTATCTTGCTCAAGGACCACAAGTGCCACGACCGGGACTGGAACCCACACTCTGCTGATCAGAAACACCAGAGCTCGAGTCCGGCGCTCTAAAAACCCTTCGGTCACAATACGCCAAACGGCAAGGATTAGAGCTTACCTGGTCTGAATCCTGGTACTTGATGCCACACTTGTAGAGTCATCTCGGCCGACTCCAAGGCCTCTGCCAGACTCAGACTGTCACTCTCTTGCTCATCAAAGAGAAGTGGACACGGAAAGTCCACATGGTGTGAAAACTCAGGGGCAAAGGAACGTGCGATGGTCTGCGTCATCCGTACATCCTATAAGAAATCAAAATGTGCTCCAATCTTACATTAACAATTCTGAAGCCAGAACAAAATAAAGTGTCTACTGAATTTACTACAAAATGAATAACGCTGAAGCATTACACTTCTGTTATGATGATAACATTCTAAAGACCTAGTCACATACAAGGAAACAAATCAATACAAAAATCAAGAGCGTGTATTTTGAGAACATTTATTTTCCAAAAATTGATAAAGGCCTAATGTTTTGACCATAGCAGAGTCTTTCTCAAAGGCTCATTGACATCATCACCACACACACATACATGTACGGTATATCAGCATAACAAGAGCAATCAGGAAGGAAGTGAACAGAGAGGAGAGCAAGGCATTAAGAAGAAGTAAGGGCTGAACAATGCAATTGAGACAAAGGAATGTGAGGGGTGGAGGAAAGGCAATGTTTTAGCCAGGATTTGGTAAAGGGTGTCCAAATTTGCTGGAAATTTAAAAACTGAGTGTCCAAATTGTTCACCTACAATAGACCATGTGAACTTTGTTTACAATAAGTGTGACCTTGTGCATTATTTGGGTATTCTGGCAGGCAAGATACTACACAGGTCCTATGGGAAAGTTTTGACATTTGTCATTTCCACATAAATCCAAGAATTATGAAAGTAAAAAAGGAACAAGTTTTGAGATGTACCCTTCCTCCCATCATCAAAGTTGATAGGAATTAGACAGTGCAATCTCCATAAAATATAAGATTTTATGTTTTATTCCACTAGTCTGTGTACAAATCATGCCTGCAGGAAGTCCAGGCTCTGTGGCTCTTTTGTAAACATGTGATGTCACAGGTCACATCGTCTATACATTTACATGTAAATGACAGATAAACGGGATGTCCAAATTTAAAACAGGATGTCCAAAAAGACACCCAGACACCTCTCTGGCTAACACTATGAGGGAAGGGGGTTTATTTATTTTCAAGGGGTTTATATACATCTGATCCTTGCTCTAGTGACCAGTTTTTGCGTAGCTCTTTGAATTTGTTTCAGTCAGTGAATTTTATGTCAGAATCTTAAATCTGATCAGGGTTGCCAAAACCAGGGATGAAATTTGATGAATGTGAAAACTCCTGAAAAATGGCTTGCAGGCCTGGGTTCTAGACCCAGAGCCTCTCAGTTGTTACAATTCAGGAGGCTTACAGACTATGTGTATCATCAAATAGACAAAACTACAGGTTTTGACATACTAGGGATGATTTCTTTCTCCCTTTAGTGACTGCTTTACTTCTTTCAAGAAAATTTGAAGGCTAAAGGAAGTTTTGCCAAAATCCTGAAATCAGGAATCTCCAGATAAATCACATGGCTGCAAAACAGGTTACCCCTTCACAGGGTTGCTCAATCGATTGTCAAATATTACCAGGGGACTCACATGCAGCCATAATCGACTTTCACAGAAAACAATATTCCCCTACGCAGAGCCATACCTTCAAGTTAATTAATTAAATAATCACCTGTTTGGACAAGAAGGAGAGCTCCATCTTGATGTAGGCATTGACCCCAACCTCACTGGCATACTGCAGACTGCTATCAAATTTGGCAAGGGATGCTGCGGCACTCTAGGACAAGAAGCATAAATACAATGACTTGGGCATCTTGGAAACAAATAAGATTGACTGCTTTAAACAAATTTACTTAAGCATTTACAGGCCACGCTTAAAGGAACATTACAGAATTGGTTTATAAGCATTTACAGGCCACGCTTAAAGGAACATTACAGAATTGGTTTTTGTTAACAAAACAGTTGCTGGCAGTGTAAGCACTTTATATAATCCACCATATACATAAACTGACAAACCTGTGGAAGTTTGAGAAAGAGGTAATTTCTCACTAAAATAATAAAAACTTACACATTTGCAACAAGTTGTTATTCCTATCATGAAAGCACACAAATTTGCGATAAACTTCAAGGGTGTTTTTCTTTCATCATTTTCATCAAATATGACCAATTCAGACCAAATTTTCACAGGCTTGTTATTTTATGCATATGTTGGGATACACCAAGTTTTATGAGAAACTTGATCTTAAAGAAAATTTTAACTACCAGTTCTGTACGATGCCTTTAACTGTATACATGTAATAATAATCCTTCCCTGAAATTGTCTGGCCAAAAATGCAAAACACCAGATATATTTTCAAAAAAAGTAGATACTCTTTTAATTTATGATTGTTAATTGTTTTTTTATTATTTCCTCTTTTTTCATCCCCTTTCCCACTTTTTAGCCCTCACCTCGAGTGGCCTGCTTTGAGGCCTTGTAATTGGCGATTCCCATAAAAATAACACAAGAAACTGTGAGAAATATGAACAAAATGTCTAAACAAGACATTTCTAACAAATTTCACTGTGACCAACTTTTTGTAAATGTATTTTATTTTATTGTTCTTATTTTCTCAGATACAATTCATACACTGAAACCAAATAGACAACTGTAAAGGAGCAGTTGCCATACTCTCCGATAATTCAATACATTTGGAAGCGCTTCTTATAAAAATTACCTTTAAGCCACATGCTCGAATGACTCCCACTGATAGACACACCTGAGGTCCACCCATCTCTCTGACCCTGGGAGCAGAGCCTTGTCCCTGGACCACGCTGTGACGATAGTTGATAGTCACATCTATAAGTCCTGCATCTTGAAGCTGTACAAAAGATAAGTATTTCAAATATACAGTATTATTATTATTATTATTATTTATTCGGCATTGTAACACAAAAAAAAAACCATACATTCACAAAATATACAAAAACCAAAAAACAATAAACAAAAGCCAGAGGCATATGCCCGGAATTAAAAAAGTTTACTGAAAGGCACTGAACACGTTTGGAAATTGTCAAAGACCAGTGTTCTCACTTGGTGTATCCCAACATATGCACAAATTAAACAAGCCTGTGAAAATTTGGGCTCAATTGGTCATCGAAGTTGCAAGAAAATGATGAAAGAAAAAACACCATTGTTGAACAATTGTGTGCTTTCAGATAGGAATAAAAACTTTTTGCAAGAAGTTTTTATTATTTTAGTGAGAAATTACCTCTTTCTCAAAAACTATGTTACTTCAGAGGGAGTCGTTTCCTACAATGTTTTATACTATCAACAGCTCTCCGTTGCTTGTTACCAAGTCAGTTTTTATGCTAATATTTGTTTTGAGTCATTACCAAACGTGTATGATACCTTTGATAAGGCAAACAAAAGCTACCAGTACTGACCTTTGCTATTTGTTCTTTGGTCAGGGATTCCTGATCCGGATGTTGTAGTCGTAGCGGGAGGGAGAATGTCTGGACACTGGGTTCACCTCGTCTCTGCATGGTGACCATCGCACACAGCTTGGCAAGAGGGAGAGTTGACTGCATCAAAATCAGGACAAAAATAGTACTAGAAATCATCAAACAAATTTCACATGATTGATAACAGTTAGTTTCATAGTAGTAGTTCACTTTGGGCGCATGCAGGCTGTGAACATACCATTGTTAGTGCCATAATTTATCATTTATTACAAACTCTAGAAGTTAGCAAAATTACTGATAAATCGATGGTTGCCATACAAAAATAAAAAAAGGACTTAAATTCTTCACAGCAGAATGTATAAACACTTTCTTAAGGTCAAATTTGTGCCAATCCAGTTCTCATTTTTGTGCTACTCAAGGCTGCCTATACAAAATGGTCAAAACTAGTCGATGTTTGTAAATAAAAGACGAAGGTTTTTAAGCAAATTAGAACTCTGTTTACCAAGCACTGTGCATAATGGTGTGTAAGAATAGAACATTCACAGACTAAACACTTTGGGGCTAATTAAAAAGTACATTCAGAAGTTTTGTGGTGAATGTTAAAATTTAATTTCAAAAGGTTGTATACATACTTTAGCAATGACTTGGTCCCTGATGTTGGGGTAGTAGTAACGAAACCAGACTTCAAACGGTATCCCACCTGCTCCACCACCAACCCCTGCACACGCTGTGGAAAAACGGAAATACAAGGACGAAAATTAGATTCGCTGTCACTTTGTTAGGTCCCAAAATAGCCCCCTGCGGCACATCCAATAGTTGTGTTTGATACATGAGAACGGACTCACCAGTCAAGAGTTCCCTCTGTACAGGTGTACCTCTAGGCAGCTGAAGCCTGTGTCTGGACACGTCATGGAAGGTAGGGTCTGGCATACAGAGTGTAGTTGGTGTTTGGTGGGGTGTTAACACTGGCCCGACTGTAGGCACAACAAAACAAAACTTACAGACTTGTTGGTCAAGGTATAATATCCTTTTGATAGTTTAATATGTGATATGCAAATGTCAGGGATGAGAGTCATTGTTCATGAAGACTTTTGAAACTAAATTAAACATGACCCATTAGTGGTGTTGCAGCTTCGCTGCTACTCCAGCTCTAGTCTCAAGACAGAAAGTCTGAACACAATTTTTAAAGTCTGATTTTTAAAAACCACACTGTAAGATTTAACTCAAGTCAGGAATTTCTTAATTAAAATGTGTATATGGGTTGGGAAGTTTAACCCCCCAAAACAGTAAAATCTATTTTCAAATTTCAAAAACATTCAAACGAAACCAACAATACAAAAAAAAATCAAAATCGCAAAAGACCTTCAATTATATGAAAGGGAATTCAATAAGTAAGAATTTTTGATCATTTATTTTGCTGTAAAATAATATCTTCAAGGTGATAATAGAGTTTGTAAAAATGGCAGAAAAATTGAACGAAAGCTTTCTGTTGTGTAAGAATGTGTGCTTCACCCTTGAGTGGTCAATTATTTCGGCGGATGTTTGAAATAAAAGTAGATGCACAACCCTTAATGGAATGATTCAAACACAACTCTCTCACATTGTCTCTCATAAACACCCTGGTATTGATAAGCCTACCTGACGTACTGGTGACACCAGCTGAGTCCCTGTGCTGTGACTGCGCGGGAAAGTGATACTGCACAAAGCAATCAGCCTCTCCCCACACCGTGTTCTCCAGCTGAGGCAGACCTCTCACACCTTCCACGATCACCTCAAAGACATGCTCCACTGGGTACAATACAATACAATAAGGCATTTTTGATTTTTTGATTTTGTATGAGAGAACGCTTAACATCACAAGGCCGGACAGCCACTTCAAGGTGAGGGCTACACTTAACTGATTTGGGCTGTCGACCCAAATCAACTGTCACCAGGGGCACGTTGCCACCTACTCCTGGGGCTGAAACAGGATTGCCCCCTTCACAGTCCATAAGGATGTAGGCATGGGTATTATCCACTAGGAGCCTGGCTGGTAGAGCAGAATGCACTGCCATCCCAACTTTTTACGAAGCAATTATGGTTAAGTGCCTCGCTCAAGGGCACAAGTGTCACCACCAGGATTCGAACCCTCACTCTACTGCTGACAACACCAGAGCTTGGGTCCGGTGGAAAAAAGTCTTGTGAAATCCGTGCAACAATCACTCTTGCATGTCTAGTACTCAAAAGACGAAGGTTTGCAAGCTCGGGTCATCCTTTCAATTGTCATTCACAACATCATGTTAAAGAGTACATGTACATACCTAGTTCTTCTGAAGACGGTTCTTGCTCATCAGTATTCCTGGAGACAGCTTCTCCCCTGCCAAAGAGTAGAGGAAATAGTAGGTGTTAAGCTATAGAAACAGAACCCAGAGAATGTAGAGTGTACCAGTAAGTGTGTCAGTTCACTGTGAGATAGTTAATACATGCAGACATTTTGATTGCATGGCAAATTTCAGATTTGTGAACTCAACAAGTTTTGCCACACAAGGTGTTCTGAGGTTCTGGTACTCTTTGACACCAGATGACATGAAGGTCATGCTCAACGGACAGAGATGGCCAATGAGCTTAGCCTTCTCCCGGTTCTATGGTCTAAAGAGGGGCTCCAAGGCCAAAGGCACTTTTGTGGTTTCCTTGGTTTCATAGTCAGAAACAAATAATACTAATGAATACAAGTTTCAGTCTGTCAACTGTCAAAACAACGACATGAGGTTGACATGTGCGTGTTCAACCCTTCATCATCTAGCCAGTGAGACCCCCTCCCCCTCCCTCAACACACACCCATCTTTACAGCTGCAGTCCATTAACAATTTGGTTCATACTTTTTCAGGACATTTTGACATGATCAGTTTATAATTGAAGTGCAAAAAATATTAATGGCCTGGCGTTTTGACCCTAGCAGAGTCTTTCTCGAAGGCTAAAATGAAAGTGGTCTACTTTACCTTTCTAGGTAGTGGCCAGGCCTCATTGGTCTTGAGACAACAACATCCATATCACATTTCAGTCTCTGAACAGCTGAAATCTACAGCGGATCATAAAAACAAGTTCCACCTCAAAATGTTATTGGAATAGTACCTTCATTACGATCAGGGCCCAATTTCATGGAGCTGCTTAAAGGCAGGGTGTTCTTTTGATAATTAAAAACTAACTTGGTAAAGAGCACTGGAGAGCTGTTGATATTATAAAACATTGTGAGGAACAACCCCATTTGAAGTAATGTAGTTTTTGAGAAAGAGGTAATTTTTCACCCCTAAATTTGAATCTGAGAAAGGCTTCACGCATGAAGCCCTTCTCATGCATCTGAAAGCACACAATTCTATGCAACAAGGGTGTTTTTTCTTTCATCATTTTCTTGCAACTTCGATGACCAATTGAGCCCAAATTTTCACAGGTTTGTTATTTTATGAATATGTTGGGATAAATCAAGTGAGGATACTGGTCTTTGACAATTACCAAAAGTATACCCTGCTTTTAAGCAGAAAATAATGCTTGACAAATTTCTGCTCAAGCGCCTTTAAGCAGGAAACCAGCCACAAGATGTACATTGCTGGTAACCTATTTCTGGTAACCAAAATTGTTTTGTGCTTAGCTACTTTTTATGCTTAAAAAGCCCTATAAAACTAGGCCCAGACCAGGGCCCAATTTCATAGAGCTGCTTAAGCAGATAATGTTCCTTAAAAAATTCACAGCTGAGCAAAACATAGCAGGATAAAAGTGACAAATGATGTTTATGACAGTGTTTTGGCTGATAACATTTTTGTGGTTAGCAAAACGTTTTGTGCTTAGCTTAATTGTGTACTTTAACTTTAAGCAGCTCTTTAAAATTTGGCCATTGTAGTATGAATAAGCATCATCAAAACTACAAAAAACAGTGTATCTTTTAAATGGAAATTTTTTATTTGAAAGCTTTCTTAAATAACTGACACCAGTAGAGCTGGTTCCATCCTCACCTGTTCTGATGAACCCATGGCTAGTAGGACTTTGAGCTGACCATACTGAGTACCAGTAAAGGGATCTATAATATTCACGTTGTTGTCCACCGCTACCACCGGGTACTGTTATAAATACACAAGATGATAATGTTAACTATTTAATATTAGTGTAACATTAACAATGTAAATTATTTCTTAAACATTCTTATCAGCTTTTTATATGGGATAAAGTTTGCCAAAACAATTTAGTGAATTTTTAAGAATGACAAAATAAAGGATGACACGTGACGCGTGTTCAACCAGTCAAATGATAAGGATCTGTGCGTGCAGTATAAAGCATATTATTCCACTGGCGCTTGTTGGATAACTAAAATCAAATAGATACCTGTGACTTGAGTAGAGTACTTGCAATCCTTTCATCTCTAAACGACATGTAAAACTGATGGAGAGGTAGTTTGGCAATTCCCACAAGCTGCAGGCAGAAAAGAAAAAAGAAAACTTACAAATTGCCTCAGGAGGAAGCCCCCTCTCTAAAATAAAAACCTTAAATGCAATCATTATCTATCCATGAATTTGAGTTAAAAGTATAATGACTGCAAGGTGCAGTAACTAAATCATCTCCAGCTACAAGCAAGAGTTGTTGACCCTTTGGGAAAATGTTAAAAATTGAAAAGGGCCCTCTTAGACTGTGCAAGTCTTGTGTAGTGGGATTAAAGTGTGTGATTTCTCTCACTAATTAAAGCATTGTAAGTAATAATAATAATAACAGAGTCTTATATAGTTATATAACGTATGTATCTACAAATGGTACTCAGTGCGCTTGTACAAAGAGAAACAAGCAGGTAAAGGATTTTAAGAAGGAGTTATTACGTATGTGAACCATCCAAGCGCCCACTGGGGCACTGGTGCCGTTTTGCTGCCAAACCATACCAGAAACACCGGGTCAAGCCTCTTCTCTGTCACAATGAGTGTAACCGGGTTCTTTACGTACATTACACAACACACAGGACTTACGGCTTTATGTCCCCTCCGAAGGATGAAGCAATTATGACTAAGCGCCTTGCTCAAGAACACAAATGCCACGACCGGGATTCAAACCCAAATTCTGCTGCTGGCAACACCAGAACTTGAGTCCAGTGAACAAGACCGCTCGGCCACAACCCTCAAAGGCTAGGACCAGCAGCTCTTAAAAAAATAAAAAATAAAATCTGTGCAAAACTTGCAGTCCATTGTGGTAAGTGTCATGTTGACACTTTATGGGCAACCAGTTCTAGGCAATCTCAAATAAACAAGAACATTCACATCTCAATTTTCACATAATTTTCTCTGCTACAGCAAAATGCCCTTTGTAAAACCAAAGTGTTCATCTTGAACGCAATAGAGTTGGCTGCCTCCAACTTGCTTGTATAAATTGTGACAGGTGACAAAGCCCTAAGTGTTGCAATGGGCTTCCATTGGGCTTTTCAAGTACACAGAACAGGGCGCCTGAAAATATTAAGCCATAAATACCTGGTCATTCTCTGCCGCTGTTTTCTTGTCCCACACTTCAATCATCATGAAGTTGTTCCGGGCTCTCTCCAGCAGTGATGGTGTAAGAAGCACAGGATAAACCTGATAAAATAAAATAAAAATGATTTTCAAAAATTCCCTAGAAAGATCAAGATTTGAATACTTTATTTGTCAAATAAGGCGCTGAGCAAGATGATGTTATTTGGATGAAATAGATGTAAGTTTTATTTGTTTTTTGTTTTTTTCTGTTCATAAAGCGCAAATACACAATATCACAACACACACAAGGTCACTATTAAAATTAAAATAATAATAATAATAATTTATTACATTTCTAGTGTGCCCTCTCCATCAGAGGATGTTCCAAGGCGCAAACTACAAGAACAATTCGGTAAAAATTACATAACAATACAAACAATAAAAATTACATCAAAATACAAACAATACAGCCTAAAAATACAAAAAAATGTACCAACAACATACAGCAGCAGAAAATTACACAAACAAATTTTACACCTTTATAAGTGGGATCAAGACACTGTAATAAACACAATAAAGTAATTAATGAAAAGAGAGTAAAATCTGGCAAGGCACACAAAAATAATCAACAACAAATGTAATTACAGACTATATGCCTCCCTAAACAAGTAGTCTTTAATTTAGGTGATTTAAAGGGTTTGTATACGTTTGGTAATGACTCTGAAAATTATTGGCATTACAAACTTATTTGGTTAGGAGTACAGCAGCCTTTGATAGTATATTGCATTTTTAGACATTTTTCACTTCGAAGTACTGCTGTAATGGAAAAAGATATCACTTTTTATCACCAAAAATTTGAATCTGAGAAGCGTTACTGAGAGTAACATTACTCAGATTGTGTATTCCAATTGCAGATTATTCTTCCCGCGTGGACATAACCGCTCCAGATTTTTGGCAATATCTCAAAAAATGCTACCTTTTGAAATTAAATTTTCACAGGTTATTTTTATGGTATATATCTACATCTATGTAAGATTGAAACAAACAGTGGGTTCCAATTACCAAACGTATACAATCCCTTTAAGTAGAAGGGAGCATATCATCCTTACCTGCATGAAGTTATAATTAGGCTCAGTAGTGCCCCAGCACACATTAGACCTGACCGTATCGTCACTCCAGAACAGTCGACACACAAGATATGTATTACGGACTGTCAAGTCTCGCCCTGCACCCAGCCCTGGGGGGTATGAGCATAAAGAATTGTCCCTTGAAAAACAAGTAGGAACATTTTACAGAGAGTACAAGGGCTGAATTATATGTGCGTATGGTGTCGGCTTTTATAGACTTTTCATGCTGTTCAAAAACAACTTTGCTGATTCTTCTGAGGGCAAAAAAAAAACCGGAAATCAGATTAAAGTAGGGAGAGTATCATGCCTGCAATTATTACGGATAATACTGAATTGAAACATCACCGGTTGTTACATGTATGCCACATGATAGGGGCAAGCTTTTTCTTAGTTTCATAAGAGACGGCAAACACCTGTGCACAATTCGCGATGAAAATGTGTGGCACAAGGATACCAGTCTTTGCTGTTTTAATATTCGCCCCTTAAGGAGACAGACAAAAAAGGGAAAACAAAAGGGTGTACAAAGTCTATGGGAGGATTTTAAGTACAGGGACAAAGGGAAAGAACAAAAGATGTCTCCACAGGGATGTTAAAATTAGAATGTGTGATCTGGAGGTTGTAATGCAAAAGCTTGCCCCGAACCATGGGACATAAACACTGGATGTAGTCTGGTGAATTCAATTGAGCATTCAGTTGTGAGCAAATAAGGCAGTGTACCAGACATCATTCAAATCTAACTTGCAAATGGCTTGTTGGTCTTTTATTTTACAAGAGTCCTTACCTGACACTGCAACACCCCACCCTGGGTGTGGTTTAGGAGGGGTGTGTGGAATATAGCTGCTTGATTTAGGAGGTGCCACACCGTGGATTGTCACTCCTCGCCCCTCTTGGATTAAGAGTAGGGAGTGCAATGTCCGGGCCTGTCAGAGAAAATAAATATATAGACACAGCTCATCTTAAACACTTATTTCAGATAGTACATCAAAGTCCAGAGTCTTCAAATGCTGAGGAAAAATAAAACCACTTGAACACACTGTCTTATTTCTGGGATGGAATATGTTATACCAGTATGTCAAGGTATGTATAGACCCCTTGTATATGACATCACAAACTAAAACAGCGCCCTCAATGAGGTCAAGGGAAGATCTATCATTGGCCGAGGGTTGTGTGTGGCATGTACAAATGCTCGTTTGCATTGTTTGACCTCGGCGATAGAGGCATGTGCAAAGGGCCTATTGTGCTAGAAAATTATAAACAAAAGTGGTAAAAAACAAACTTTTCCCTTAAAAACAGTAGCATTTCAAATTCGCAGCAATTCTCAGAAATCTGCCTCTCAAACATGCCGAGGCACTTGTTTCTTTTAAAGTCTATCCTGGGAAAAATACTCTTCCCATCCTAAACCATGCAATATCCTGGAATTAGCCTCAAAATTCTAGATATGCAACTGTTTTTTTTTAGGTGGAAACCCTCACCTCATAATCAGTTTTGCTCTGAGACACTTGTGCAGAATCATCTTGCTGTCTTAATGTTATCCTTTTCTCTCTGTTGTGTTTTCTGCTCGGCTGTTCCTTAAGTCCCTCATTTTCCCTCTGTGTATGGACGATTAACTCTTCTTGGCTATTCTCATCATGTGAATGCCCTCCCTCTGTGTGATTTCTTGCCGTTGTGGGCAGACCATCAGTAACCCTCTGAGGAAAAAATTAGCAACTTTCAAATTTCACAGAGTTGCTTGGAGAATATTGCTTAATAAATGTGTATGCTAAGCACAAAGGAGTGCGGGACCAGTTTATGAGCAATACACATCATATGACAGTTTGGTCGGTAGCCTGGTTTTTGTAAGCTTAACATTTTCTGTGCTGAGAGAATTTGTGAGTTTGAACAGATTTAGGCAACGGGGCCAAGGTAATAACTGGTAATCATATAATCAATTCACTTTCGTCAATATTTCTGGTTTAATGTGGAATAATTTAAGTGGAAAAAAGGGGGAATCAGCTGTTGCAAAAAGGTTACCAGCCAAAATGCTTTCTCAAAAGCTAAAAGCGACATAAAACATACATTTTCTTGAAGACAAGCAGAGTATACTGTTCGAAAAGTCAAGACCAAACCAACTGCTCTTTTTAGAGCCAATAGAGATTTACACATGGTTGTACCCACATGCTTACTAAAGGCATGATATTTGGTCCTTGGGAAAAAAGTAGGAACATTTTATCAAGTACAAGGTTGGACATACATATACGCACAGCGATGGCTTCAATACACTTTTCAGGCAATTTAATCAGAATTTTTCTGGTTTTTCCAAGGGCAAAAAAATCGGAAATCAGATTAAAGTAGGAAGAATATCATGCCTTTTACTAGTAATAGTTGCTTCCTATTGATTATCCACACTGTGCAAAGCTTCAAACATCACTTATAAACATACAAGTATGTGGTAGAAGTAGTCAACATTTTTGCTCTGATGCGACGACATAAAGGGGGTTTTCACAATTTTTTCGTGACTCCGATGACCGACTGAGCTTAAACTTTCACAGGTTTGTTATTTCATGTATATGTTGGATCAGACAAAGTGCGGATACTAATCTTTGAAAATTACCAATGTTATATGAGTGCTTTAATAGGGCAACAAAATAGTTTGCGTAAAACAAGTTTTAACAATGAAAAGTAAGACTCTCTTCAACATTACCTGTGTTTTGACACTCTCTGTTTGTACACTCCTGCTAGAACTCTTGCTGTCACTTTCTGCAGATCCAGTGGGGATCTTAATGGGGAGGTGGGGTCGGTTTGACGGTAGGGGAACAATCGTTGCCCCCTTCATCTCAGCTACTTTCATCCTTGCCAGCGCCATGGGGAAATCTTTGCCATCCGAGGCCAATTCAATGGATATCTGATAAAAAATTTAAATAATAATAATAATACGCAGTTCTTAATATAGCGCTTCTGTTATACTCCCGATGGGTGTCTCAAAGCGCTCAGTATTTTTCCTACAAGGTAAGTGGAGTTACGCGTTGAAGTATGAGACCTATTCCTTTGCATAGCACCATGTAATGGTTTACAAGGTGCTGTGGTGCAATATGCAGCCAATCGAACGAGGAACACCGGGGCGAACCCCTTCTCTTTACGATAAGTGAAACTGGGTTCTTTTACGTGCATTACACAACACACGGGACCTACGGCTTAACGTCCCATCCGAGTGTAGACCCCTTGCACTGACAACCTACCCATGTCCCGCCAATTTGGGAGTCAAATTGCATTTGTCAAAGAAAAAAAGGACATTTCCAGGCACAGTAAGTCTCTGTGCTGTATTTTTCAATGTTCAAAGGCACTGTTGAGAAACCAAAACAACCCCAAACAAGTTGCATGCCTGAATATGCCCTTTTTAGGTCATCCCAATCCACCATGTCCGCTCAACAATAAATATTGTAATTATCATTGTGTCAGTGCAAAAATGTTGTATCGCCTTATGAAGCTCTTTAATGTTGTGCGCGAGTTTAATATTGCCAAAGAGTTGTATCTTGCTTAAAAGCGTTGTATCTCACTTAAAGGCCCTGTACACTATTGGTAAGATCGAAAAACACAATCGTTCACAGATTCACACATAACTTACATGATTTAAAGTAAGTAATGGTAGAAAGGGTTCCTTAAAATATTTCTGCCTAAAATGTTATCGCTTCTGAGAAATGAGTAAAACAATAGTTTTTATCACGCGCGATAAAAACTTGATGTTTGAAAAAACAGAAAACACTTTAATGTCTCTTTTCACTATTTTCTCGTGACCTCGATGACCAATTGAGCTCAAACTTTCACAGGTTTGTTTGTTCATGCATATGTTGAATCACACAAAATGTGGACACTGATTTTGAGCTGTTACCAAAAGTGTACAATACCTTTAAATAGCCCGGATGCACACAAAACAACTATCCACCGAGATACAAATTTTTTGCAGGGAGCATTTTCAACGTGCGAGATACAAAGTTTTTTTGCAAAAACAAGATACAAGGTTTTTGCACTATTGGGATCGGATATCATGTCCCACAACTGCAAGTGCCATTATGGGTTTACAACCTACACACATTACCTGTAAATAAAAACATAAATATCGTCTGCTCAGGACTAACAGGCCATTAGTGTAATTTGCACGGATTTCATAAAATTGCTTTCGCATATTTTGGAGCTCCTGGTAAATGGGGTTTATTGATCATGAGTGGTCTTCAGAGTATTGTGTTTGGCAAAAAGAAACACCCATTTTCTAAGTAAAACATTTATTTATTTATTTTGGTTAACACTTTTCAAATTGATACGCATTTTTCATTTAATAACCCTTTGATCATTACGAGTATGAAATTGCAATTAATGACCTAATAGCACTGAGCCGAGGATATATTTGCCCCT
Source organism: Plazaster borealis (assembly GCA_021014325.1). Taxonomy (NCBI): domain Eukaryota; kingdom Metazoa; phylum Echinodermata; class Asteroidea; order Forcipulatida; family Labidiasteridae; genus Plazaster; species Plazaster borealis. The sequence goes on along the minus strand of CM037457.1, from coordinate 14,220,675 downwards.
GAATTTTTAGCTCTGGGTCTGTTTTTGATTTTTAAAAAACAAAAACCTTGAAAAGAAGATGTGTATCACTGGCATTATATTTTTTAATAAATCCATTAAAAAAATGAAGTTAAAAAATAAATAAAGAATTAAAGTAACCATCTGCTTCAATCATATCACATTAAATCATTGAGAAAACAGACTCACACAAAATGTCACAGGGCTGGTTTGAACTAGTTCTAACACTGAAAGGAAATGCTGGCATGATCAAATTCCCTATGTGTACGTGACCTTAATGGGGTTTTTTAATATGCATTACATGTAGAATGAGTTAAGGGAATATTAGACCTCAGAAAACCTGTTACCATGACGATGGCTCATTCAGGTAGAATTATGGTTAAAATCAACCTTCGTAATATACTGGCGTTTGTGGCCACAGTAATTTAAGCACACTGTGCCTGGTGTCTATACCACTTCGCTCTGTGTACAGTCAATTTAACACAGTCTGGTTTCTATTTTGCACCCTGGCAGGTGTTTTGTATCTAGACATGAAAACTTTTGATTTAGCATTTGAATGTGAACCTCGGGATTCCACGTACACTGCTTCAAAGACCATGTGATGGAAACAAAGAAATGCTTTTTTAACAGGACCCAATGCTAAAATAAGCATGAGGCTTGCATATGGTCTATTATGCAATTTGAACAATTCATAACAGAGGGCAATCCCCCCCCAAAAATGTTCTGTTTGCTCCCCCCCCCTCTAAGTTTTAAAGTGTGGTGCTCTGCTAACTCCATTATACAAATCTTATAAACAAATTGAAACATCATGCTTCTTTGAAAAAAGGGTAACCATCATCATTAGCACAAAGCTAACAGCTATGACCAGCATACAATACAGTAGAATAGCACTCCACACTATGACATCACTTTTTTCCCAAATACCCGGCTGTCAGACAAACATTTCACCACTTACGCGATCACTGCACCATCGACGCGCCAAACTGCACTAGTAGTATAGTCAGTACACGCGAGTAAACATAAAAACTCGCACATATACTGACACTAACAGTGAAATTAGAAAAGTTGGTCTGAGATCTAGGTTCAAATTTTAGCATGAGTGGTAGTGCTATTTAAAAGCACTGAACACGTTTGGAAATTGTCAAAGACCAGTGTTCTCACTTGGTGTATCCCAACATATGCACAAAATAACAAGCCTGTGAAAATTTGGGCTCAACTGGTCATCGAAGTTGCAAGAAAATGATGAAAGAAAAAACACCCTTGTTGTACAAATTTGTGTGCTTTCAGATAGGAATAAAAACTTCTTGCAAGAAGTTTTTATTATTTTAGTGAGAAATTACCTCTTTCTCAAAAACTACGTTACTTCAGAGGGAGTCGTTTCTCACAATGTTTTATACTATCAACAGCTCTCTGTTGCTCGTTACCAAGTAAGTTTTTATGCTAATATATATTTTGAGGAATTACCACATGTGTACAGTGCCTTTAACAGCTCATGCACAGGCTTCATCATAACAATCTTTTAGCAATATTGAAATGTTGTGCTTTTTTTTTTAAAAGAGTTCCCATCTTTAGCACAAGGCAAACAGTTATGACCAGCCTAATAGAATTCAAGCACAGTAAAACAACTCATGCGCAGGCTCCATCATAAATTACTTTTAGCAATATTGAAATACTGTGCTTTTTGTGAAAAAGGGTTTCCATCTTTAGCACAAACGAAACAGTTATGACTAGCCTAGTAGAATTCAATAAATAACTCATGCGCAGTGCTGCTGATAATTCATGCATGATAAATCTTATTAATCAATGCCACACTAACTACATGTATAGCTAATTAGTAATTTCAATAGGCCGTGCGTGCAGTGCAGCCCACCATTATCAATTTGGCTTAATAGTCAATAACTTCAGTGGCCTCATTTCTTGAAGCTTGTTTTGGGGTTGTCTAGGGCAACTACAAATTTAGCTCATTCTGTTCGCAAGTGTGACCTAGTTCCACAGTAAGCCACACCCAGTTTACACGGAAAATCTCCACTGATAAACAGGAGGCCATTGGAATTGCATTGAGATTGGGTTCTACAGTTATTCTTTAAAGACAATGGTCTTTTCAGAATTATAAGTTTTGGTCATAAGTAATGCCTTTAACACCCTCTTGACCATAGCGGCCACAAGCGGCTCGTACCAAAATGCCCATAGCAGCCACAAACGGCCGCAAGATTTGACCTACTTCCATTTACATAAAGAGGTCAAAGTAAAGGTCAAGTCCGGATATGAAATTTTCCCAATGCAGTATGTTAAAGGCACTGAACACGTTTGGAAATTGTCCAAGACCAGTGTTCTCACTTGGTGTATCCCAACATGTGCATAAAATAACAAAATTTGGGCTCAATTGGTCATCGAAGTTGCAAGAAAATGATGAAAGAAAAAACACCCTTGTTCATGTGTTGTACAAATTTGTGTGCTTTCAGATTAGGAATAAAAACTCTTGCAAGAACTTTTTTTTATTTTAGTGAGAAATTACCTCTTTATCAAAAACTACGTTACTTCAGAGGAAGTTGTTTCCTACAATGTTTTATATTATCAACAGCTCTCCGTTGCTTGTTACCAAGTAAGTTTTTATGCTAAAATTTGTTTTGAATCATTACCAAGCGTGTACGATACCTATAAACGATGAAATGGGTAGTGTTTGGTAAAATTACACACAAACGTATGCCTGCTTTGGAGCCAAAAGTAGTGAACACTTTGTGCGTGCAGCAGATATGCTGGGAAATGACAACCTGCGAGCCCTGACCGAGTCTACCCATCCTTGGAGACTGCGGGTCGACTTGGAAAACTGGCAGAATGAAACGGTATCTCCGGACTACGGCCCGTTTCGGGTATCCGGTGAAAACTTCACACTGCAGATTGGCTTATTCGACAATAGCGTTGCCCGTGACTCACTCAAAATACACAATGGGATGATGTTTAGCACCAAAGACAGGGACAATGATATTGGAAAAGTAAAGTGCGCCAAGCGATTTCACGGAGCGTGGTGGTATAGAGGATGCTACTATTCTAATTTGAATGGAATGTTTTATCACAATGAATCCACTCACGATGATGGACTCATCTGGAATACATGGAACGATAAAAAACCTGTCAAGAAGTGTTCCATGAAAATTCGCCCTTTCATTGCAAGTCAAGATACGGCAAGCGACTGATGGTGCGCTGCACTGTAACACGCAGGGGTTCCCGATCCCAAAATGGCGCAAACAAGATTTCATGTGAGTGATGGCATCGGGTGAATTGATTCAATAGCAGCGTTCTCCCTTAACAGTGGTCCGCTGGCCAAATACCACTTAAATCACCTAAGGACCAGTCAAAATTCACCCCAAGCGGTCTGGCTGGCTAGTTCCTAAAGCATATCCCATTTAAAAGTTAGGACAAACCCTGAAACATACTAAGGGGTTAAACGGACTCTCTACATCAGCACAAATGTAAAAACTAGTGGTTCTGAAACAATGTATCTCTCGGTTAAGGATTCACAAGAAAGTATGAATGCCAAGGACAATAGATAGGCCTTAAAGACACTGGACACTTTTGGTAATTGTCAAAGACCAGTATTCTCACTTGGTGTATCCCAACATATGCATAAAATAACAAACCTGTGAACATTTGGGCTCAATTGGTCATCGAAGTTGCAAGAAAATAATGAAAGAAAAAACACCCTTGTTGCACAAATTTGTGTGCTTTCAGATGCCTGAGAAAGGCTTCAGGCCTGAAGTCTTTCTCAGATTCAAATATTTTAGTGAGAAATTACCTCTTTCTCAAAAACTACGTTACTTCCGAGGGAGTCGTTTCTCACAATGTTGTATACTATAAACAGCTCTCCGTTGCTCGTTACCAAGTAAGTTTTTATGCTAATTTATATTTTGAGTAATTACCAAACGTGTCAAGTGCCTTTAAATCTCATACAATATTGAAAACGATTCGTAGTGATTCGTATTGAGACATCACACTTTGCTTAGCAATTAGGATTGATCTGTATCTTAAGATCAATCTTTGTTCTTTGTGAAATCGAACCTTGGGCCCAATTTCATAGAGCTGCTTAAGCAGAAAATACTGCTTAAACATTTCTGTTTAGCAGAAATGAGCAGGATACCAGTCACAAACTGTACATGTAATATGGTATTTTGGTTGGTAACCTCGTTCTGGTAAGCATAATTTTGTTGTGCTTAGCTACTTTTTGTGCTTAAGCAGCTCCATGAAATTGGGCCCTGGTCTCCACTCAGTCTAAAGTGCAACTCCTCCAACTTCCAGAGTGTTGTATTTCAAAGGATTTAAAGACTCTCTCAGTCACTAAAAATGTAAAACTAGACTTGTAAGTAAAAAAAAACAATTGAAACTGCCTTTCCTTCCCATAATGGGTAGCTCATGTCTGCTTAGAAATTTAGAATGCAATGAAAAATAGATTAAAAAAAACCCAACTGAAATCATAAAAAGAAGGGCTGTGCTAAAATGTCAGCAGTTCAAAACTTGTTTCTTAACTAACCTTAAGATTTCCAATGATGGTGTCGCTGGGGCTGTGTCCGTCTGTACTTGACTCTTGTCCCGTCTTAGATGAAGTGGAAGGTTGACTCTTGTCCTTTACATCCAAGTCCACATCTGGTAGGGATAGATCGGAGGACTGGAGGACCGATCGGAGGGGGATGCTGGCTACACCGAGCAGAGCAGGCTGAAGATGTTGCATGAAAGTCGGTGGGAGTGGTGGGGGAAATAAAAAGTGTAAGATGTATCATCTAACAGCTAACTTAATAATTGGTAAAAAGAGAAAACTGTTTTGCACATAAAAGGACATCAGCCAGAAGTTGCTTGTCTTATGATCAATAATTATCTAACTTTCACTAAAAGTGGTGCTTTTAATTTTGTTTTTTTAATACAAAGGCATTTATGAGAAGAAAAACAAAACAATTTAAGCGAGAAAACCTGTCATTTTAACATCTAATTTTGTCCTAAAATTTATTAAAATAACTGTCAATTTTGTGAGTGTCTAATAACTGTAGGAAGTGTGCAAAACTCTCCATAGCATTCCTGATCGGAGAAAAACATGGTCTTTCGTGACAAATAAGGACACCCCAACATTTTGGACTCATCTTCTTACCGTTTTCTGGCCCGCACTTCGGGAGAACACCTTGAACACAAGCAGTTGCTTCCACCAACTGTCGACAGCAGTCCCGTCAAAGCGGATAGGAAAAACTGACCGATGACCAAATGTTACTCCTATATGTGATCCCCCAAAAAGGAAAAATTGACACAATGATAAAGAAATTTTGTTGAGGGTTACACTACAAACAAACTTATACTAAGACTGGAATTACACGGATGCCATGGCCCTCTGTTGCCCTGTTGCCTTGGTGCCTCTTTAAAGGTTTCTCAAAGACTTTCAAATTTTCTAGTGGAAGTGCCCTTTTGCAAAATGAAAATGACCTTGCCCTGTCAAAGATAAAATTCCAGGACTGCTATACATACCAAAAACAAGACAAATTCTTTGTGAATTATGATATCCTTTTACTATTATTATCATTAAATCACAACTTAAGAAATTTTTTTTTTACTGTAACTTTGTATTAATTTCAGTTCAATTTGATTTGTACTGGAATGTTATTTGCTAGCTTGATGTCATTACTTCTGTTGCATTTGGTAATATTTTTAATTTGATTATGTTCTTTTTATTTAGGGGGTTTGCTCTCGAGCATACACACCAATGTCAACAGCAAATGGTGACTTAACGGCGACTAATTAACAAGGGAAAAGAACAGAATTAGAGAGGGCACACAATTTTAACAGGTTCCAATCACAAAATAAATGTACATAATTTATGAGAACAAAAACAATATCAATATTACTATTATGCAGGTTAGGGGCTGCCAAAGTAATAAAATAGACTGTTGCACAGGAGCAAGCAACCCCATGCATAATTAATCAATCAATCAATAAATCAATCAGTCAATCAATCAATCAGTCAATCAAATTCAATCAATCAATCAAATTCAATCAATCAATCAAATTCAATCAATCAATCAAATTCAATCAAAGAATCACAATTTACTGTCAGGATAAAAGCACATGAAACTAGGAACAAGAAAAGGTTTAAAATCTCAATATAAATACTGTTACAAAATAAACAAGCAAACAATAATATCATTCACAATATCATTCACAATATCATAAAATTATTATACTTTGAGAAAAAAAGGTAGACAGTGTAAAACAAGAAATGATCTCCATACTCATTTCAAAAACCTCAATATAAAAACAGTTGGATCAAACACCACACGATAACAAAATTTTTGTCAGGCAAAATACTTTATATATATAAACAAAAGTACAATAAATGCACATTGGTAAAAAACATTAAAAGATATAACAAGTGCAATTATATTACAGAGGAAGGAAAGAGAACCAGCTGGAGTCTGAAGGATTGCCTAAAAGGCTCTCCTCTGCAGCTGGTCTTAACCAAGAACAACAATTAATTGAACATATTATGTATACATAAATTTAAAAATTACAAATATGCATGTATACACAAAAAAGATCATTCAAGATTGATAAAACACTAATGATAAAAACCTTAAAAATGGGATGATTAGGAAGTGCCTTCACCGAAGCATAGCAAATAAGTGAGTTACCAAAACAAAAATAGCTAAGAAAAAAATATTAGATAAGAAAATATACTTCACCTCCGTTATTGTCTACTTTCTTGGAGACTAATCTCATGACCTCGGTGGCCATGGTGTTCACCAGGTTTTGACCACGTGGGGACGCCGTGACCGGAAAATGGTACTCAACAAAATATGTACATCTGGATTAAAAGACAAAACAAATTAAAGGAAAATAAGAATCTTTTTAAAATTAATTTTAGACGGAGCTCTTATATTTTTAGTGAACTAAATTACTTTTTGGGGTGTCATGGCCAAACGGTCTAGGGTTTCAAGTTCTGTAATTTACAGAATGTGGGTTCGAATCCTGGCCTGGTCAAACTCGACACTTGAGTCATTGAGCAAGGCACTTTATCATAAATGCTTCTCTCCAACCAGGAGTACAAATGGGTACTGGCGAGAGATGGGGAGTAAGCTGCGATTGACTGGCATCCTGTCCAGGGGGAATAGAAATATTTTTCTCAGGAGTTTACTGCCAAAGAAACCGGATATAAACACCAGCCTGATGAGTCATATTGGCTCGGGACAGACTTTACTTCTTTAAATTACTTTACATGGATGTTGGTTTTGCAGTGATCAAACAAATTTTGTTAATTACAATTTTTGAAAATTGACAAAACATAAATTAGCTGTTGCAAACTTGCTTACTAAAATAAATGACCTATGGTATAAATGCCAACAATGATAATGATCTCACATTTGGAAACTAGCCGAGTCTTTCTCAAAGACTAAATAACTAATTTGAAAAAGGCAGACAAACAAACCTTTTTGGCTTTGGTTTTAGCGATGGCCTAGGGGGTCTACCTCTCCCTCTTCCACCTCTAGAGGGCCTCCTGTCATGAGATGCATCCAGTCCTGGTATGTATGCAGCCTTTAAGGAGAGTGAATTGACGACGACTCTAGCTACGTGGACTCTTCCCAGCAGAGTTAGACGCTGAACACTCAGACCATCACCAGGGCTTACTGCAACAAGAAATTTAAAGATGTATCGTTTTAGGGTTTTGCATCTACGTTTAATTTCCTAAACGGTTAAACGGAACTTGTGACTGCTGGTTAACCATTTCTACCAACTACAATCTGAACTATGAGCTGACCTATAAAAGAAGCAAATATCAACACTCTCTTTCCAGGATCGATCAGGATTAAAAATAAAAACACTGTAGAGCGCTGACGTAAAGGCAATTCCACCTTTTGATGACCCCTGGAATTATGGATTTCAAGGAGCTTTTGGGAACAGTACCATCAGGAAGCAATACTTATTGAAATCTTGAGAAAATAAAAGCTGATTTTCTTCACCAGACAAATTGACCAAATTTTTGACCGCATGGGGGCGCTTTCATCAGGGAATGTCTTGCATCACAATAACAGTTTCATCTTATTTTAATTGCCTGTACGTAGTTTTCTTGCATCAATGACGAAATACATAAACCTAATAATAACAACTATGAAAGAAACACCGTTTGTTTACTTGTTTTTCATCACGTGAAATTGGTCCACATACGCCCTAACGCGGTCAAAAATACGGCGAATTGCAGATGAAAGTCTGAAATTTCTCATCATTGAAAGACATGCAAAGATACAATTCACATTCAAACATAAAACATGACAAAACAAGGCATCAAGATTCAACATACTCCTCTTGTCCACATTATGATGAGGTACATAGAAGGACACCCTGGAACCCTCTGATGACAGTCTCGAGGTACTCCCAGCATCCGAGTCACCACTGCTACTTTGTCTCCTCAGACTTGAGGCTCTCTGTCTAGACCTCTCTGGTTCTTGCTTCGAGTTCTTCTGCTCATCAGCAAATTTTCCCTCAGGTGGTTCTTGGGTTGATTCATTGGGAGTTAGATCCTTCCTGGATGGGGGTCTCTGCATAAGGGATCAATATGAAACTCAAAATAAACGCAAATTCTTTGACCAGGTAGTGCCAGAATCTTCAAAATTTTCCATTCCACCCTTTGAGATTATTTTCTCGGAATTGTAGGAATTCTTTTCAGAGTATCATTGGCACAAAGACACCCCCACTTTACAAAGCCAAGAAAACAAAGAATCAAACATTAAAGGCAGAATTTAACATTATTTCCTACTGCCATCTGTCCTCTTTCTGTGGGTGAAATAAAGCATTGCACAGAGAGTGAATGCTGTGTGCCTGCTCTGTAGTGGAAAGTACAGGCAGCCTTTGTACCAGTCATCCAATGTGGCATGAAAATACAAAAATTTGGTTGCCCAGTATGCATCCAGGGAAAAACTGGTGTGCTGACATGTCATCTGGCATTAAGTGGTTTAAAGTCCTATATAATTAACTCAAATTGGTTGGGCAATTCGGTTGGGAAAATATTACCAAGAGAGGGTGTATTAGCACAGAGGCAACCAAATACCATTATGACTTGGGAAACAAAGGTTAAATCACAAAAACAACCAAATACCAAATCCCACTATTAAATAATACTTGGTGTATAGACTTTTATAAATTAAATTTTGTATGTTGAGAATCGACATGATTGAAATCTGAAATTTGCAAAATCTTGGGTGCGATTGAACTAAAAATTTAAAACAAATTAAAAATAAACTAAATTTTGTATGTTGAGCATCGACATGATTGAAATCTGAAATTTGCAAAATCTTGGGTGCGATTGAACCAAAAATTAAAAAAAATTGTGTGAACAAAAAATGTGGAGTGGTCATCTACATGTCTTGGTGATGAAACCCCCAGTATAATCAGGCTGGTACATTTTACAAGATCAAAGAAGAATCCAGTTGCTCAATTGTGCCTCTTTTGCGGGCTACCATACTTGAGTGGGCGCGTAGAGTGGATCAGCCACAGGCCTAATTAAAATGTGCCATATGCTGGCACATTTTAATTAACCAATACTAGGGGTTATGAGCATACAGCGCATGCTGGGAACGAGGTTGGTGTCTACCTGATTTCCAGGGTCACTGAGTGAAGATTCAAATGACCTCTTTCTCCTCCTCATCCTTGATGTCTTGGATATCTTCTTCCCCTCTTCCTCATCGTCGCTACTCAGTAGATCACTCAGACTAGAGTTGCTGCTACTCCTCTGTGAAGTCAGACACACAGGAAAAAGCTTTAACCACTTTCTTTCATATAAGTAATGAACTTTATGAGATGCTTGTCAGGCTTGGTAAAATTTAACACCTTGACATGAACATTTTTGAATATCTGAATGATTAGGGGCATTAAAAGAAAACTTTTAATTTTACAGCAACAATGCTGAAGCCGTGTCAGAATTTAGTGCAATGGCTTTGGACATTGGCTGTTGTCATTTGCTCAGACGGCAACAATGAACAGCAGTTAAGGATAATAATTGCAACGAGAATAAAGAATATTATTTTGGTTTTACCCTGCACCGATATGTGTGATAAAAATATAATAATATGATGTTGGTCGTACCCTTACATAGCCTTTAGTCAAGGCGCAACGCGGCACCCTAGCCCAGATATCACGCACGAAAAAAGACTAGTGCGAGCGGCGAAGCCGCGAAGCGCCTTTACCAACTCGTTCAGCTAATCAGTTATTCATGATCATGAAATATTTATATATGCAATTTCTTGTAATTTTTAACCAATCACCGTCAACTATAGATATTGGACTCCTCTATTATCTAGATGGGTAATGCTGTCAGTTCACCTGTAATTTTAATTTTTTGAGCAGCAAATCTTATGCTTTGCTGAAAAAATTTGTCATCAACACTTCCGCTAGTACTACTAGTCGCCATCTTGCTAATAATTTGCATCAACTTTGCATCAAACGTTCGTGTGACGTCTTGCAAGTAATTGTGTCTTCTTATTGGCCAACAACTCATCACGCTAATGCATTATGCATTAAATTTCTCCTACCAAAATCGGTAGCAAAAAGTAAAGAAAAACATAAAGCCCCAAAACGAGTTGGTAAAGGCGCTTCGCGGCTTCGCCACTTGCGCTAGTCTTTTGTCGTGCGTGATATCGCCTTGACTAAAGGCTAACCCTTACACCGATGAGGGATAATCACAGTGCTTTCCCGACTCCTGCAAAAAATAAAAAATAAAACATACACACAGGCTACTTGGGGCGGATTTAAACCTACAACCAAATTCAAGAGCAGGTGTCTTAACCATTGACCACCGAGCATGCCGGTGAAGAGAGGCCAGCTCAAACCATGTAACTAGCAGCGAGGTACGGCAAATGATTCAACTGAAGTTTTACTAGGATGAGATTCGACGAACATGAAAATTCCTGCAAATGGAACCTCCTGTTATACTTTAGGAGGTTACAATCTCTGTGCATCACAAGAAATACAAGACTATAGGTTTGGACACAAAGTGGATCAGGAATAATAGTCAGCACAAATTGCATCAGGAATATTATTCCTGCTTTCAGCAGTGGGTAGTTTTCATTGCACACATACGCAATACAATATTTAAATAATGGGTTTTTTTTCACCTCTCAACTCTTTGAAGCGCCGACCGGTCGCTAGCGACCGGTTTAAGTCCCTTTAAAAAAATAGTTATATTAACAAAAAATAAAGATCGCACGGCCCCAGTTTTCAGAATGGGAAAGAGGACTCTTGAGGGTGCTTTTGTGACCTGGGTTTTTTTTGAGGTCGTCATTTGCAAAAAACAAGTAAACAATTAATGTGTCCATATGATCAATTTATCACTAAAATAAATGGTACAAGAAAGGGTTAAATTAATAAAGGAAATAAAATATTGTGTTCAAATGCACATCCCGAGTATTACTGTCCACTCATAACTTACCCCTCCTTTGTAGAAGAGTTCCTCCAGGATACTCTGATCTCTGAGTGGGTCCTCGGTTTCACTCAGCAACTCACTCTCAGAGGAGACACTCGACTGAGGAGACATCTCAGACTGCCATGAGGAAAGACGGTTGTACAAACACGTCAGATAAATATAAACTATACCTTTGCAAAACTAATTTCTGATAACCATCAGAATCCAAAGACATGTTCTGTTTGAATCCGTTGGAAGCGAGGAACGTACTGCCAAATTGATATACTTAAGGGTAGGGTCAAAGAATGGTTTTTGTCAATGTAATGCTGATATATAGGCAAAATTATCAAGGAAGATACAATAAAAGTCACATATGTGAAAGTTTCAACTGAATACAGTGTCAACTTGCTGAGAAAACAGCAACAAACTGTCTCACGGTATGTTCACACAGATGTCCAATCCATCATGTTTAGCGAGGTGACAGCGGGTACCAACCGCATCTCTGGCTGCAGCATTAGCGAACGGACACCAACCTTTCCTTTGAGAAAGGATTCATGCATTAATCCTTTTACAGATTTAAATGTTTTTATTTATTTCTAATCAACGGGAGCATTTCAGACGAAATAATTTCACAGGATGCTTACTACCATTACCATCTTTAAAACAAGCTTTCGGATAGAAATTACACAATTTTGTTTGGGGTCATTACCAAAGTATGACCCTACCTTTAATTGTAGAGCTATCTTTAACTAGAGCTCTCTCTTGATTCAACATGCACACATTTTTGAAATACTTCTGAACGCAGATATGTTTGAGGCTTGTGCTTGACTGAAGAACAAAAAATTAATTCCCTTTCACACTTGGATAAATTTCGGGAAAAATTCCCGGCAATATTTAGTTGATCTTTTGACACTGGAATTGCCAACCCTTGCAAAATTACTGGAAAAAGTCATTTCCAGGAAATATATTAAATAGTCAGTCAATAGTCAGGTATATTAAATTGTCAGTCAATATTTAAAAATCAAAATTTGGGGTGGGTGGGTGGGTGGGTCAAAAAAGTTTCGAAAAAAGATTGAAATGTTTAAACATTGACCATTTTGAAGGGCCCCTCACCTGTAATGTTCTGAGATCATTCATATCTTGTGTGGTTAAGTGATCCCCAATGAGAAGCTCAACAGTTCTACCCTCCGTGTTACTGTCTTCAAATCTCATTTCTCTGTCCCGTGCAGCGGCAGCAATCACATGACCTTGTGTCTGGTCGTTTCTGAGAAGCTCACGAAACAGCTCTCCAGAGGAAGGTCTGTCAGTGTCAAGCAGAATGAAAACGTCATCATTGAGATTAAAATTAACAATGAAGGTATGCTCTGACCGTATCTGAATTGGTGGCTACAGCTACCGCTACGACCGTTGCTTAGGATGTCCTATACTTCAACGCATGACGACGCGGAAATCTAGCTGTAGCCCTAGCTGTAGCCCCTAATTCGCACACAGCCTGAGTCTCTCAACACATTCAACCTTCATATTAGCATAAACATCAGACGACACACTTCGAGGAGTGTGACTAATGCCAGATACTGACCTTTAGAACCTCGGCGCAAATTTCATAGACCTGCCATGAGCAGAAAATATTGCTTACCAATTTTCTGCTAAGCAGATATGAGCAGGATACCAGTCACAAATTGTACATGTGATATGGTAGGCTGGCTGGTAACCTTATTCTGGTAAGCATACTTTTATTGTGCTTGGCTACTTTTTGTGCTTAAGCAGCTCTATGAGATGTACCTTTGACCCACTTCATTTTTGTGTGCCATAATACTGTGTGTGTGTAGTATCAGGCTGGTAGTTGTGTTGTGTGTGCACTACGCAGTGCGTCATGGCATGAAGATGTCTACCCAATTAAACCAATGGGTTTGTAAGATCAGTGCCTGTCTTTATTATTACGGATAAAGACAGGGGACCAGTCTACACTTCAAGGCTCTTGAATAACTCCAGATACCGGCCTTTAGAACCTGGCAGTATCCTGCCAGATGTACCTTTGACCTTGCATGCCATAATGCTGAGTGTATACACACACTACACTCACTTGTGTTATATCGTGAGCAGTCTTTTTAGGTGAGTGGAAGGAGGTTAAAACCTGCAGTCGTTTACGGCCGCTATGGGCATTTTTGTATAAAGCCACTTGCAACAACTACGATTTCTAAATGGTTATTTAGGGTATGTAGGTATTCTTCAAATGCCTTTGGGCTTAGCCCATCGGTATTATTAAAGACGGGCCCCAAGGTTAAATTCAATTTTGTTCTCACTCATTTTCCAATGGATAGAGTCCTTATAAAAATGGAAAAGAACAAATTCAAGTCTCTAACCTCACATTAAGATGGTGTAAAAGGCCACTGTGCTTGATCATGTTGATACCCTTGAAGTGCAATTTCTGTCAAAATCCAAAAACGTTTGATGCCGTCACATTTCAAATAAATGGTTTGTACATTTTTTAACAGAGAACTTTCAGTTCATTCCTAAATTTAGATAATATTCAATCAAAATGGCATTTAATTTGACCTTTCGACTGGTGCATAAATTCCTCTTTGGAATGTACAGACCTATTTACTTTGACGTCATTTTTCAAATTTAGCTCTGAAAAAGTATCAAATAAAATGACATTTTACACTATTTTTACATGAGGTTAGAGACTTACAATTTTCCCCAACTTTCATGAGGACTCTAATTGAAAAATGAGTGCATCACAAAACTCAGTTTGACCTTGGAGCCCCTCTTTAAGCTCAAGTTTGCATTTCCCCACCTCTTTGGTATCTTTGATTCTTCTACATCCACATCAAGAGGTAGCACTCTGTCCTGGGCTCCCTTCATAGCAGGCTTCCCTCGCTCCAATTCGGACCTGATCATGTCGTCCCTGAGCCTCGTCCCACGATCTAACAGCGCCGTGATCAGATCGCTGCCTGGCTGGCTGGATGGATTCAGACGACGATGCCTCAGTCTACCAGGCACTGGTGGCTCAGGGTTCTCTAGCAAACTTTGATCTTGGTTATTACCTACAAAATGCAACATTCTCAAAAGTTTTAATTACAGAACAGAGAGTACTATTAACAGGCATGATATTTGGTTCATAGAAAAAAGTAGGACAATTTTATTGAGTACAAGGCCTGACCTACATGTACACATGGTGTAGACTCTATGTAGACTCTATAAAGACTTTTCAGGCTATTTAATCAGGGCAAGAAAATCGGAAATCAGACTAATGTAGGAAGAATATCATGCTTGTATTAAATACAGTTTCTCTTTGTCAAAAATTCCACTGGAAGGAGGACCGTTCACCCCATAAGCCATTTTGAAATATGGTGGACACAATACTATGACACTTTTAGATTTGGGTAAATTTGTCTGTATACACGCAAACCAAACAGTGCACTCCTATAGTGTCCACCATACCTCACAAAGGCTAAAGGTGCTTGACAAACTTGGTAAACAAAAGAGACGTGCTCCCAGGCAAACACCACTCTTGGCAGTTTGACCCTTTCCCCAAGGGGCCATTCAGAGTAATCAGGGTTTTTTCAAGTAATGCCTCAAATGAAGCCGATATTTTAGATCAATGTGCTCCCAGCTCAGGGGTTTTCAATGGCTTTTCCTCCTGTCTTCCAGCCATGCTTCCAGCATGCAAATTTCTAGTTGAAACAACAGAAGAGGACATTTTTTTGCCATCTCCCCATCAGGCACTGAGGTCAGCTATCAAAACAAGGTTGACCGATAACAATAGACAGCACAGACATGACAGATAATCTCAAAGACTCCTGGGTATATATCCCCTTAAAAACATGATTTTCTTCTCTTGTTTAAATTGTTAACTGATTTTCATCTACAGTTATTTCTTTTGACCAATTCACCAACAACTTAGAAAAAAATATAAAAAAAATTAAACACTGATGATTCTGAATGGCCTGTAACAACCCAACCTGAGAATCCTTTCCAAGCACTATGATTTATAATGAAAAACAATTTGTTGTTGAATTACTAACAATTTAAATTTTACTTTATTTTTGTAAAAATGTCTTTTAGCTATTTGTCTCAAGTACCGATCCTAAAATTGAGCGTATCAAACCGATACACAAGCTTGTGATTCAGAACAGCCATGTACTTAAAAATCAATTTGCAATTGAACAAAATCTAATAAACCAACAATTATGAAATCAACTGAATCTATTTTGCTGTCTTTACCTAGAAGTGTTTCAACATCTGATGGAACTCTTTTTCTGTATTCAGAATCCGAACTTTGACCTCTTCCTGTTTCGCTTGCAACAGGCTCCCTCATGTGGCCAGTTTCTGGGGCGATGTGAGACTTCTGTTTCGTTTTCTTCTCGCTGACTTGATCCCTGCCCGGTCCGATGACAAAGCTGTAGTCGGAATCCATACCTCTTGGTGTTGTGACAGCCCGTCCAGGGTTCACATCCACATGCCCGTGATATTGCATCTGTAAACGTGACGATAGTGGAGTCTTATACCAGCTTTAAAGGTATTATACAGGATTGGTGGGGATAAAAAACATTGTTTAATTTTACGCTGAAAGCTTACTGATTATGAAGTTTACACTAGAACCATTTTTTTATGTGAAATATTTCCCTCTAAAATGAGGTCATATTCAAGAAATATGAGTGGGAAGTTTATTCCATAGCCTTGGGGCACAGACAGAAAAAAGCTTGGGCACCAGCCCGAATGCGAGATTGGGGAATATCAAGACATCTGCCTACAGAAGAACAAAGACAGTACGAGGAAGACTTCCGGGTATGAAGTAGTGTTGAGAGGTAACTCAGAGACAGGTGGTTGACAGACTTGTATGTATGAACAAGAGTGCGGAAATGAATGCGTTTAGCAACTGGAAGCCAGTGGAGAGTCACGAAGAAGAGGAGAAACATGGACAAATTTGAGCTTCTTGAAAATGAGCCTGGCACACCTGTTTTGAATTTTTGAAGACGAGAGATGTTTTTTTTAAAAGCAAACCTTTGGTATGGGCGACATGAAGGGGTCGTCACTAGAGCTGGACATCAGCCTATGGGGTCTGGGTACTGGTAGCGGTGGCGCACCCCGGGCTGACTGTGACTGGGTGGAGCTTGATTCAGCAGTACCTGTACCAGCAGTGGCTACACTCAGGTCTGTGGTGGGTATGGAGCCAGAACTATCATACGCAGCTAGGCAGGGAAAGTAGAAATTAGACTGATCTTCAATTCAAGGACAACAAACATTCAAACTAGTATGAGACTCATAAGAAGTAACTATAACTAGTAAACTTGCGGGTACAAACCATGTGTAAAATCTCTTTTGGAGGAGTGTTGGCTCTGAAAAGAGCCGGTGTGGTCTTGACGTTTTGAACAGTATACTCTGCTCATTTCTCCTGAAGACGAGCAGAGTATACTGTTCGAAACAACGAGACCACACCGGCTCTTTTCAGAGCCAGCACTCCTCCAAAAGAGATTTGACACATGGTTGTACCTGCATATTTACTATTTATAGTTACTTCTTATATGTCCACGCCAAGCAAAGCTTCAAACACCGCTTAATTTAAGACTTGTCACTCAGAATAAATGTATGTCCGGACATGTTTTGATTCTCAACTTGTTAGAATCATGCAAAGTTGATAATAACATATAGTCTTATAAAGCCCACGTACCTACCAATAAGGCACCCATGGCGCTGGAACAAACAGAAACACTTAAAAAGTTTGTTTAATTTTTTGAAAATAATGAGAACAATTTATGTAGCGAAGAATGGTGATCGCAAGCGCAGAAATCGGCGGAAAGCAGAGCCGTGCAATTGGGACCTGATCACCTGCCCCTGTTATATACTAATACAAAAAATTACGTTGAGAACTTCCGCAATATTTCAAACTGGTAGAAGCCAGATTTCATGCAAATTTGATTGAACTCCCCATGTGTGAGCGCCTTCAGTTCATCTGTGAAACTATATTTTCAACGCCAAAATTTTGTGTTCATGCTTAGACACGTTTTTGCGAGGTTTAATTGGTCAACTTTGTCAGTTTGTGATAGTTGCATGGTGTCCTACAGTCATTGACTTCAAATGACTGTTGGGCCGCGTCCGAATTGGCGACTACAGCTACAGCTATGGCTGTTGCTAAGGGTGTTGCTAAGGACGTCCTATTCTTCAACGCATGATGACGCGGAAATCTAGCCGTAGCCATAGATGCCAATTCGGACACGGCCTTACAATACTGCAATCAAGTTTTGGTAGAACTTGGTAGCCAAAAGAACACTTATCTTCCGTGGCCATTTGTCGGTTTATTAGTACAAACCAAGCGTAAAATCGATGCGACTAAAATTGTGATAAAAGTACAACTTACCGGGCAAGGGTTCAAATACTAGGGAGACGTGAAGCTCTGCTATTTTATCTGCTGATTTACTGGCAAACACAGAGTAAAACCTGAAAGATAAAAGACCCAATCATTTTAAGCGTTAAAGGGAAGGTATACGTTTGGTAATCACTCTTAAAATTAGTGCCAATAAAAACTTACTTTAGAAGTAAGGTTAGAAGTACAGCAGCTTTCGATAGTATAAAGCATTATGAGAACCATTTCACTTTGAAGTAATGTGGCTATAGAAAAAGATATCACTTTTTATCCCCCAAAATTTGAATCTGAGAACATTACTGTCAGTTGTTTCTCAGATTGAGTATTCCAAGTACGGATTATTCCTCCTGCATGGACATAAGGAGCCAGGAGAGGGCCACCATGGTGGCCTTAATGCAACTACTTCCTTTCGCTTGGTCCCATCTTCTCATCCAAAGGCGCTGGGACATGTGGGATGGGCTGACATATGCAAATGCCCATTGGACCATTCCCCCCGACCCAAGAACCTTCGGTCACCTCTTCCTTTTTACAAAAGATAAATCTATCAATAATAATGTAGCTCTATAGTGTAACTCCATTGCAAATAGTTATTGTCATTCTTTGCCTTGTACTTAAAATAGGACTCCATCGCTACTTTGGTTAAAAAGGATCGTTTACACTATTCATGGAGCATCCATGCATTATCACACGTACACACTGTTGATGTGATTATATGTATTCCACCGATCAGCAGTACAATAAACCCCATCATAATAATAATAATAATGCAGTTCTTATATAGCGCTTTATACTCCCGATGGGTGTCTCAAAGCGCTCAGTATTTTTCCTACAAGGTAAGTGGAGTTACATGTTGAAGTATGAGACCTATTCCTTTACATAGCACCATGTAATGGTTTACAAGGTGCTGTGGCGCAATATGCAGCCAATCAAACCAGGAACACCGGGGCGAACCCCTTTTCTTTGCGATAAGTGCACTGGGTTCTTTTACGTGCATTACACAACACACGGGACCTACGGCTTAACGTCCCATCCGAAGGACGAAGCATGTGGTTAAGTGTCTTGCTTAAGGACACAAGTGTCACGACTGGGATTCGAACCCACACTCTGCTGATCAGAAACACCAGAGCTTGAGTTCACTGTTCTTATCCGCTCGGCCACGACACGCCACATGCACCACTACACCCTGAACAAGAATTTGTACAAGCTCATCAGCCCATCCCAGTGGTCTTGGATGAGATCGGTGGGGCCGAGCGAACTACTTCCCATGCTGGGAGGTAGTTGTAATGTGTGTGGTCAGTTGCAGCAGGCAATGGTCAATTAAGTGTACCACAACCCAGGTTTGTTTTACACCACCACCACCATACCTAGGTTGCTCATTGCTAAATACCTTGTCTGGTTGGCATGCAGACTGGACATGGCTTCTCCAACCCTCCGGTTCACAAAAACCTTGCTTCTGTCTCTACTTATTACAACTGGCGTGTCGTGGTTGAGCAATTAAGAACACCAGACTCAAGCTCTCGTGTTCCTGATCAGCAGAGTGTGGGTTCGAGTCCCAGTTTTGACACTTGAGTCCTTGAGCAAGATACTTTACCGTCATTGCTTTGTCCTTCGGATGGGACATAAGGCCGTGGGTATTGTGTGCTAGGATTGGTAGTGTTTGTAAAAGAACCCAGCAGCCGATTTCACAAAACTTTACGCCATGGCCTAGGTCCACTTGCGCAACATGTGGCGTAAGTTTCGCTACAAAGTTAGGATCGTTTTCACGAAAGTTACGCCACTTCTGTATCTTACCCATTAATAGGTATCTCCGGAGCCAGGTGTCCAATCTCATTGATTTGTGCTTTGCCGATCACTGGTGTACTGGCTCCCTTCATCACCTCAAGAATCAAAGTTCCCATATGTGATAGGCGAGAGTCAAGGAAAATGTTCATTTTGCTTTCTGAGAAATGGTGAAGTGCAAGGCACTTCTGAAGATTCCTTGGTACTACCCCAAAAGATAAAATATAGTGGTTTGCTCCCCTAGTTCAGATGGAAAGACAAGCATGTACATGTATGCAAAATTTCGCAAACCAGAAAACTAATGCAGTTAGCCTGTTTTAAAGGTTTACACGGGATGCCGCCGAAGGACATAAACAACCGAACTATTGTTTTTGGTATAAGGTCAAAAATGGTGACATGTCAACACGCCCAGACATTCCATTGTGTAGTGTGTACAGTGCATGCACTCAACGTGTTACGCTTCATTTTGCCCCGTACAAAGAGGGGCAAAGGGTGCTGGAATTCATGCTCCAAATATCCCTTTTGTCCAGGGATTATTGTGTAATCCCCGATTCCAGACCTTCGTTCTTTTGTTTGGACAAACGAGGATTCCTAGCGATAGAAAGACTGCCACCATTGTTTACCATTGTATTCGGCATGGGAGGTAAGTCCGAGATTCCAGCATGCCATGACCGAATATCGGCAGTGGCTTATGGCCAAGGGTTCGGCCGATTCATAGAAAACACAAACCACTTTTTCTTGCAAGAGAAAAAGAAATCCCGGTTCATTTGATGAGAATGTTTGTTGTCTTTACTTGGTTAAGTGATGGTTTCATTGTGACAACGATATTCTTAAAAATTGTTCTGGAAGTTCCAATGAGCACGGGAACAATTTTGGAAATCCCAGCGATAAGTGGCTAAGTAGCTTGAACGGAGGTAAGATTCCCCTGCCTTTAAATTCAAAGGATATCATTGAGGTAAGCTGCAAACTGCTTGGGGCCACATCGGACTGGGAACCTAGCGACGGTGCGAGTGGCTGCCTTCTGTGGATTCTTAACATCAAGAGGTCTACAAAGAGATTACCGAGAGTGAAAACATACATGAGGCAAAGAAAACAACAAACAGGCAGGCTGTGATTTTCAGGGATGAAATTACAAGTAATACAAAAACACTCGCTAAACATCAAAGACTTAAGCACTCTACACTAACACCAACAATTTAAGCTCAATACCCGGATCTCAGAAAACGGGTCAAATTTCACTAATGTATGTGTGCGTACATGTTCAAGCTTTATGTTTACTCGCATGTACTGACTGTAATAATACTGCAGTCTGGCGCACCGATGCGTTGATCGCGTGAGTGGTGGAATATTTGTCTGACATCAGGGATGAGCAAAAGTGACATCATTAGTGCGGAGTGCTATTTAGGTACTGATTAGGATAAAGATAGCGCAATAACTAATTTGTTTGTACTAAACCTGTAAGAGCGATTTTTAAAGGGTGTGTACAACATTGGTAATTGCCAAAGACCAAACTCGAAGTGACCCAACATATACATGAAATAACAAACCTGTGAAAGTTTAAGCTAAATTGGTCTTCGGAGTCATGAGAAAACAGTGAAAAACCCCCTTATGTGTTTTAACTTTTTTTCAAACATCGGAATTTATCCTGCAGGATAAATACTATTATTTTACTCATTTTGTAAAAACTATGGCATTTCAAGCAAAACTATTTCAAGGGAAGTTTTCTACCATGACCATCATTATACCATGTGAGTTATGTGCAAATCTGTGAGCATTTATATTTTCATTCTTACCAATGTTGTACACACCCTTTAAGCTGAAGTAGGGTCCCATCTGATATTCTGTGGAATTAATTTTCAAATATGTTGGATTTTGTAGCGAGATTGTCTAATGTGTTTGAATGGGTGAACGTGCAAATTGCATGACAATCTCATGGTGTCAAACAGTCAGTGACTTCAACAATTTGGATACCAAGCATCGTGACCCACTCACTCACATTGGGTGATATTCGATGGGGCATTTCAAGGGGCAACAAAGCAATTGGAAGGCACATTTTAATTCTGTTGAAGAATTTCTCGTCAACGAGTTCCCCCCCACCTACCTGAATAGACTCCCCTCTGTGATCTCACCCCACCATCTCAGTCTGACATGGGTTGTGTCAGGGGGTCTGGCAGTCAGCCACACAATCTTACTGATGCTGACCCTCAAGAAACATCTCAGTTGCCCTTCCACAGATGGTGGCAAACTAGTGGTAGCATGTACATCTTCCTTCAATGCTGAGTTCAGAATAACGTCAAGAAACAAAAAACATGAATATAATTATAAGAAATACTGAGAAATTCAAGTGGTCCCAACATGGATGTGTGTGCGCTTTAAAAACACAAAAACATTACAAATTAAATCATGGTGTATCTCGTCGGCAGTCAGGCAGTTAAGTGTCCTTGGGCACATTGATCGACCACAATTAATTAAAGGGGCACACTGGCTCACCATTTACGTAATTTAGTGAAGTAGAGTCACAAACAATAAATAATTTGATGTTAAAACAAACAAAATCATAAAATTAGCACGCAATTAACGAAAAATAGTGAAAAAACCGAAACGCGGTCAAAGGTCAGCGTATACGCTTTTCCAGCCGAGTGTGTGCAGCGCAGTCAATCCAACACGGGCACTGCCTAAAACCCCCTTGGAACCAAACGTGATTATGGTCTGGCTCCCAACCCCCAGACAGGCCCGAAGCCACGGCTATTGGCAAGCTGAGGAGTTCATGCCCCTTGGTTTCAACGCTCTCTGGCCCAACGGGATGTAGCGCCGGCTGACGGGATATGCCCCCAAGGCTTACGTTGTGATTGCTCCACGCCTTTGGGCCATGCAACACGCCTCCGTTACACGGACTCTTTGAATGCGAATCTTACGTTGGATTTTTCACCATTATTTACATCCTGTAGCGATAATTTGAATACATGATCTTTTTCGTCAATTACTCGTTAATAATTGTGTAAAAAAAAGATTTCAATTTGGTTTGGGAAGTTACTTTTAAACGGCTGGAAGTAAAACTAACTCGGAATGTCACGTGATTGTTTGAACCAGTTTGTGGTTCAAACTATCACGTGACCTTCGTTTTTGTTTAAAAATGCTCAAAAACGGCTAAATTTGATGATTTTTTTTATAGACTGTTCTTCTTCATTCCTGGAAGACGGTTGAAGTCATATTTTAGTCTATTTTGTAGCCCAAAAAGCCCAATTCAGCCGGTGTGTCCCTTTAACTGATGTATTGACATTTGTAATGTAGTTGCAATAATTGTAACCCTCCATCCTCCCAACGGAGGATGCGACCGTCAGGAGGATGGATGGGGGGTTGCGATTATCGGAAACCAGAACTGTATGAATGATTGATGAAGAACCAAAATCACTACCAACCATTTACTATGAATGAGCCAGGTTAGCCATAACTTAAAATTAAATGTTCAACCTAAATAAATTCATGATGACACTACACAGGACAGGCAGTCAATCAGCTACACAATCCACTCCAGCCATCATGATCATGCATAGATTCAATTCTATTCAAATTTCAATTAAATTCAATAAACATTTATTTCGGTATTGCCCCTACTCACATGATACATCATTGGTGTTTCATAATAACAGTGACAGTTATAAACAGTTTTTTAGCCAAAATTATTAGCAAGTCAGAAGGGCAAAACTTAGGATTGGGTGATTAGATACAACAGGAACAGCAATGTCAATACAACTCACTAATTGTTATTACTTTTGTGTTAGCTTTAGTGTGTTAATCATACTAGGAGGACTGACTGACCAGACATATAGTCAGTGACAGCCAGGGAGGAAACACAACTTCACACAGAAAACCGACAACAACAAAAATACAATGTGTTTTTAAGTTGGAATTTCACTCACCACGCCTCCTTCCCTTTTTACTTGACTTTGTCTTTTTCTTTACCATCTTCAGAATATCAGCCAAATTAATGTAGTGTTTGGTTTTTAATAGACCGATAACTGGGGACTCTTGCTCTGGCAGATTATCATTTTGAGTTTCCCGCATTCACCACACACACAAGATGCGATAACATTGCTATAAATGCAAGCTGAGCATAAAATGTGCACGGGGTAGTCAACTCGCCCGAAAAGCAACTGTACTAGTGTTATATCGACGAAGAGGGCGCTATAGTACAGCAATTTTTAGAGCAGCAGAACTTTAGGAAGAAAGACCAACGAGGCAGAAGATGTAGGCCTGCTAACGACTAACGAGTGTCGCTTTGTCATTTTGTGTACTAAAATAAATAAATAAGGGTTTTAAGATAATTTGTATGTAACCTTCCCTTACTACAAATCGAAATTATAAAACTGCAACTATTTATATTGTCTTTGGTTGTTCATTAAAGGGGTGTTTTCTGTTGAATTAGTTTCTTTGCCAATCTTTCCATGATGTTCATGTGGCCTGTTGTGATCATTTTTTTAAACGTTCTATTCTTGTTGGAGTGTATGGATTGTATATAAGAACTGTACTCTAAGAGAGATAGGTAGAAGTTTATGATTTGAGCCACACCCTATAGCTATGCGACAATGCTGCTGAAACCTACCCCGTACATTTGTTTTTATGGCGGCTGCTTACCTTGCTGTAGTTGGTGTACACTTTAGAATACACCTTTCATTGCGATGTCGTCACAGCCGTGAGTTTTGCAAACCAATGACTGGCAACGAGTGGTCTTCTCTGCAAAAAGAATACAGAAATTTAATAGTTATAATACAACAATGCGACCAATTTACCCATAGCGCTTATAAACCAATAATTATTGTGCTACACAAAAGAAAGTATATACATTTTTATTATAGTATTCATAAAAAAGGTTTAAGATCAAGATTAATTTTGTGAATATCCAGTCGTATATTTTGTGACACTCGAGGCAGTCCTTATAGGTGTAAAGCAGGACAGTTCTTTTCAGAACTGAGAAGTCTCCCGAATTCCGAATATTCTACTCCGCGGCATGCAGTAGAATAAAAAGCAAGACAAGTTCTCAAAGGACAAAATCTACCTAGCAAGTAGATATACACATATGGTGTTATTGCCAACCAAATAATACCTCACCAGGCAATGCCTCAAATCCTGTTATTATTGTAAACAAAAGAAAGTGCCACAATAATGTGGCAACATACTGCAATCAGCAACGACTCATCATTCTTGTTCCTATGTTCCAAAACGCACGATATATACTGTCTTGTATGGTCACGGATCGGGTTTTGAAAAATTATGTTAAAAACTACCCTTCTAAATTCCAAAAGGATTTTATTTTTAATGTTAAAATGGGGGGAAAATCGTTGGCACAACAATTTAAAATCTGGACGTCCGTGAATTTCCTCCAGGAATGAGTTATTTATGACCGTCAAATAAAGCCAAAAACCTGACAAAACCAAATACTTCAGTGTAATTTAACTACATTTTAAAAAGTATAAATGTTTTTCGGCAAAAATCGGGCCATGCGACTTCAATCAACAAGAAAAGATGTAGGCCCTATCATTTTGTTTAATAAATTGCATGGCCCAATTTTCGTTGATTTTTTAAATTATATTTTTAAAATTGTAATCTTTTTCTCTGAACGAATTTTGACAGATGATGTTGTTTCAAAACGAAGAAACATACAAATTTTGTTTGCATAATGTCACAGACAATGCACAAAGTACATGTATCATGTTAATAAGTTGTTCAAAAAAGGCTAATTGACGTGACGTTAATTAATGTTGAGATCCCACAATAATTATTTTTAGTTGATAGTTAATTAGCTACCATGACCACTAATCATTTTGCGGATTTTCGTTTCGGTGCAGTACCTTATGAAATGTTGTAATTTCGAATCTATACAAATAGCTAACTTAAAATTTTAATTATAAATTTTCGGGTTGTAACGGCCAAGAATCGGACCTAGCATGCAAAATGCAACTATTATGTGGTTTAGTTCAATCGTTGGTTGACAATGAACTTGTTCAACGACATTTACCACCAATAATTTGATGCTTCGTTGATTGCCGGCTTATGCGTGAGTGGATCAATCCAAGGGCATAATATTGTGCCAACATTAACCGTATATTTGTTCACAAAATAAATGCAATTCAGAATGTTTTCATCGAGCAACGGTAAAGCTTGCATTTTTAAATGGTGCTGCGAGATCGATGCACCCAACGGGTCACTAGATCCGTTTTTTGAGCTCAAATTGCCGGCCTATTCGAACAACTTGGCACTCCGGCTCCGGTTTGGGCTCCGTCTAAACTGTTGAAGCAGTGTGAATGTGAAGGTGCTTCAATGTCAAACCGCGAGTTCTTAGCGACAGAGATGGAGCTTAATAAGCTTTAACCTTCAATCAGAACAGAAATACAATCCATAAGGGCACGGAAACATTGGCATTTTGAACATACGTCAGCCGATGTTGCTTGGTGCCCGGAGGTATAAACGCATTGCTCAAGTTTTGTATGCGAGCATACTCAAGGATCCGAAAGTAAAAAAACACAAAGTAAAGACAAACTACACTGCGAAGACACCCAAACCCTGTGGAGAAAGAGGCACACCAAAGAAAAATACCATCAATTTGAAACAAGCTGCTATACAGACTTTTGGCTCGTGATATCGTCACTACCCAGGCGATCCCGACACAATGATGATACAGACAGGGGCAGTACTGTACAGGGGACAAAGCGCTCCTGAGCGCAACTTCCTCTTCCTCTTCCATCAGGGCCCGGGGAAACCTCGATGGGCGCACCGTCCGTAGGTCCGTGGCGCTGATGGGTGATTCTCCTCGTAAGGATGTGCGTATGTTTCGTGACCTAGCGTCTTCAAGTCCACGGGGGTGTTTATAGATGAGTTTGTCGAGTACTTTGAATGCACCACACGTGCAGCAGGTCTTACCACCACATTTATATAAACAACCTTTGCACATCATCCCAATTCCATCTCATCAGGCCGATAGTTATATACATATTGAGTTAATAATATAAACGAGTAAAAATGGATTTCACACAAAGAAAGTGAAATAAACTAGAGTCGCCCCGTTGACCGTTTAGGCAACCCTGACACCAAACCCCAGGAATGTTTGACCCAGTCGTAGGTTAACGCCAAAGGAATTCCTGTAAAGGTTACATTAAACCTTTTGCTATACATATTTCCGTTAACAACAAAGTCATATCATTCACAAATAATACACAAAATACTCATAGTTATCCAAACACTTCCGAGCTATCCACAATTAATCCATAATGACTGCAGGGTGAAATATGATGAATAACCTTAATAAATTAACAGTAAAATTACTTCAAAGTTACTCACAATGCCTTTGGTTACGACAACGCTTAGGTCTGAATGCGTCGCTGGGTGGGCCTCCAACACCCCCTGGGACCGCTACCCGTAGGCCCGTACTACGGGTTGACACGGGAGCCTCAAGGCTGTCCTCTCCGTCTGCCGGTTCACACCCACCCGAAATCATTCTACTCTCCTCGGCACCCACAACGCAAATCTCAACCCCAGAACAGCATTCCTTTGGTTTTATAATGGTGCCATTTAGAATCGTCACCCATTAGCCCATCAAATAAACGTGTGACGTAACAACTGGGTTTTCATTTATTGATCCCCCTCCCATGTTTGGCCTATGTTTAACAAAAGCACAAAAACGGAGTAATTTCTCCATTACCTCTGTTTGTACAGTGAATTTGTCGTAGATTGTCAAGCCTCTCGTATATACTCTAAGAAAAAACTCCCGGTAGGATTTGACTCGGATTCTGGGTTCCAGGGGTGCCTAACACATTTCTGGGTCAGGCTCCTTTTGTTGATGTCGTCGCCGATATCACAACAAGAACTTCTGGAGAAGAGATATTTGTAAAAAAAAAAAAAACATCTGGATCAAAACAAACAGTTTTTGAACAAGATTCGTTAACTTGCCCAGTCCCTCCAGGCCAGTCGATGTTGTGCCTCTCTACCGGCGACTTATACAAAAACTAGAGTCGCCAATCAAGACTATAGATTTGGAGGCGTATATGGTTTGATTTATACCTCAGATCTTATTTCATGACAGCCATCCTTACTCAATAATTGTATTACAAAAGCAAACTCATTTGAAGATGGAGTATAACGAAACTTCTTAAAATTAAATGAATAATTATTCATTGACATTGTGAATACCCGTTAGCCGAACTTGCTCGATTACCGTATATACAAGCTACGCACAGTGTTGCTCAATCAAATGTTTTGCGTACGAACATAACTCGAAATCCCGAATTGAGAACACCCACCCCTGCGGAGGAAAAAGCTTAAGGCACCCCAAAGCAAAAATATCATCAATTTTAACCAAGCAAATTGGATGGAGGGGACATTTTGAACGTGAGCCGAACTTGGTTTAATTATTCTATTAGTTTCAATTATGCTAAAAAACAATTGGACGCAGCAAGGTTTTTTTTTTAAAATTAGCCTTAATCAAGTTTTTAACCTTAATGGAAGAAACATAAAATTAAAATTTTCCTCAACTCACGGTTTAAAATTCGGTCTGGGTTATAAAGGGTAGCCATTATTGTAGCGTTCAAATGTGAATGGAAACCGGTATATTAGAAAAAGATATAACAGGCATAATATTTGGCCCAAACAAATAGTAAAAAGTCAAAGCAGCGAGTCTCCGAAATTTCGAGGTTTCCGAATCGCCGCTATACCTCTGCCGTTTCAACGTCAGAGATATTTACAATTATTCTTTATCTCTGATGCAATTATAACATCAACTGAAACTTAATCCTCGTGTGCGCAGACTCCCTAATTGACATGCGCGGACACCAAAGGTTGCTCGTTGACACACGCTTCTTCCACAGTGTTGCGCAAGCAAATTGTTTTGTGTACTATACGGGCATAAACCGAAATCCCCAATTACGACTCAAAGTATAAACAGTGAAGACACGGACCTGTACCCATCCCAGTGGAGAAATTAGGCACACCACAGAGAAAGATCATTGATTTGAAGAAAGTGAACGGGCCGGAGGGGACAAAATAAACAGCATACCTCCGGAGCCAAGCTTCCTCTTCCACCGGGGCCAGGGAAACCAAGATGGGCGCACCACCCGTAGGTCCGTGGCGCTGGATGATTCTCCTCGTAAGGATGGGCGTAAGTTTCATGACCTATGGCGTCTACAAGTCCATGGGGGTGTTTATAGATGAGTTTGTTAAGTACTTTGGATGCACCACACGTGCAGCAGGTCTGGCCGTTAGCCTCCCATTCACCATTGGTAGTGTAACAGGTAAGCTTTGTATTTTGTCAATCTGTGGAAGTTTCAAACAAGAGAAGAATCCAACAAAACAGGAAACATTGTGTAGAAATTAAAACACTACACCACGATAACCGATTTTAATAGGAAGAGCATTATTTTCTTTGGTTTAGATTTGGAGTTCTTATGCAAGTTGCAAATTACAATGAATGTGTGACCAATCTTCAAAATTAATTTTGCCTTTCAAGGGATCTCCACTGGAGTTTTACTAAGAATGATGGGAGCTAGACGGCTGATGTTTTTTGGTGGAGCAGTATTTGCTGTTTCTTTCATAGCCGCAGTGGCATCGACGTCATTGGTCCACATTGCTCTGTGTTTCATCGTATGCAGTAAGTTCTTATATTATTAGTCTACTAATTTCCAGCAATTCGCGGCATTATAGTCTCCCGTTTAAAAGGAGCCTGAGAGCCTGAGAGGGATTAACGGATTAGCCATAATGCAGCGTTCGAATTTGAACGAATACCGGAAAATGCGAAAAAGATACCAGCATAGGAAAACAAATATGTTACGATGATTAGTGTAATTATTGTATTTGGCTGAAATATTCTATGCTCCTACCAATAACGCGACATTATTGTTTCCTCTTTAAAATGAATGGGAGCAGGCAATGGTATGGAATGAGAATACCCGCATATAAAGAAAACAACTATAGCAAAGTTTATCATAGCGAATACAATGGTTGTTGCGAAAAAAAGAAACAAATAAAGAAAAGAATAAAGAAAGAAAGAAAGAAGGAGAACAACATTCAAACAAAAACAACATCAACATCAAATTGTTATCAAATGCAAACATTAGGGAAGTTTCGTGGAAGACATTTCCAAGGATCTTGGAATGATTCTTAATAATCCATGCCATGTCTACAAAAAATGTTAGTTTCGAAATCGCTTTGTTTCCTCTGTATTTTTCATACTATTTCGGTTTTCTTGTATACACAATTTTAGACCCAATATTACTTTAAGACCGTTACGCTGTCGTTATCCTTGGACCGGGAACACGACTTCCCCATATTAAGTAACTTGTTTTTAAAAATCCATTATGTTTTTAATTTGAATAGGTTTTGGGTTGTCCGTGATGCGAGCTGTTTCAGTCGCTGTTCTATTGCAGTATTTCCCAGATAACTTCGCTTCCATGAACGGGATCAGCTTGCTAGGAAGCCCTCTGGCTATGATAATTTTTCCCCCTGTAGTTCAGCAACTGATCCAGCTTTATGGATGGAGAGGTGCTTTGGCTGTTCTCGGTGCCATGTCGGCAAATTATTGCGTCTTCGCTGCTCTGGTTAGACCTCTGCGTACCAGAAACACCTACAAACCGATAGCTGATGGTGTGCCGAGCTCTACAACAAACCAACCTCACAATGAGTCACTCTGGGACAAGTTGAAACAAAAGTTTGGAACAATATGTGAGAACATTCAACCTCAAATGTTCGTTGATGAACCGGGATTCGTCACCACCCAGATTATCAATTTCCTAGTGGGTACCATATTCTTTGGGTGGCATATCTTTCTCATCCCCAATGGTATCGCTCTGGGTTTCAATGAGACGAGGTCGTCATTCCTGTCCACTTTTGGCGGCTTCGGGGTCGTGTTTGGACGCCTTCCGTCCGTTTTTTTAATCGATCGCGGACTACTCCAAGCACAGAATCTCTTTGCTGGGTCGTCTTTCCTGCTTGCCCTGGTGTGTCTCCTTGATCCCATCGCTTCACCGTCATACGAGGCAGTTGCTACCCTAGCTACTCTTGGCGGGTTTTGTTTTGGAGTCGGCTATCCATTAATGATCGTCTTGTCAGTTAGTTTTCCTGAAGAGAGAAGAGTGTCCGCCATTTCTTGGATGTTTTTATTCACTGGTTCCGGTATGTCAGTAGGAGGTTTCCTGTTCGGTAAGTATAGGAACATTTCCAATACATGAACATTTGTGTCCTTAAGCAAGACACTTAACCATTATTGCTGCGTCCTTCGGATGGGACGTAAAGCCGTTGGTTCCGTGTGTTGTAATGCACGTAAAAGAACCATGTGCACTTATCGAAAAGAGAAGGGGGTACGCCCGGTGTTCTTTTCTTTCCTGCATTACCAACTGGCTATTAACCTTAAAAAGCTGCAGGAATATTTGTTTGGTTCCCTGTGTGCCCGTGCGACCATATAGCGCAAATGAAAATAAGGAACCTTCTTCTGGTACTGCCGCTCTCTAGCCCTTTATTTTGTTTGCAAACAATGATGACCAAGACCATCAGTTAGTATGGGCGGGTCTTGAGCAACACATGCACAACTGGTTTCGCACAAAATAAACTCGTTCCCAATCAAACATATCTCGTACTCGAATAATGTTTTCGTCTTTATCGTACTCTTGTACTCAGTTGGCAAAGTACTCGTACTCGAAACCACGTATACTCACTACTCGACTTAATGTA
The DNA here is from genome assembly GCA_021014325.1 of Plazaster borealis. NCBI lineage: Eukaryota > Metazoa > Echinodermata > Asteroidea > Forcipulatida > Labidiasteridae > Plazaster > Plazaster borealis. Next base: position 14,189,398 of record CM037457.1, on the reverse strand, counting down.
GGCCTACTCCGACTTCACCATCGATATTTATTACCCCAACGTGCAATTGACCACTGACCCTGTATGACGTATTGAAACCGTTTAATATTATGCAAAACATGGTGGGAGGGTCTGAGGGTCTAGGTAGGGTCTGCGCAGAGATCAACCGTTCTTCATATTATATAGAAATGAGCTCCCAGCTCCCGCAAACAGACGGTTGCAAGTTCACTCGTTGTTCTTTGTGTTTCTTCCAAAGTTCAGGCAATCTGATAAAATTTACATTCTCTTGAAAATCGTGACTACGAAGTTGATTTCAGAGGTCGTCAGTGTTTTATCTTTAACGTGTCGCTTTCATTTTATGCGCAAAAAGGCACACAATGCACATGGTATTAATACAAAACATAGATGTGACAAGTTCGGATTTACTTCATGTAAGTCGAAACAGTAAAAAAATAAAGCTTTCCTTGATGTATCAATTTTTTCAGAGCTGATATTAACACCAATTAAAGTTGCATGGCCCAATTTTTGCCGAAAGAAATTTTAGTTTTAGTTTTAGTTTCTCGTATTCTGACAAACGATGACAAACGAAAAACGTGAACGATACGGGCAATGTACAAAATACATGTAGCATGCAAAACAAAATTAAATAGATGAAGAAGAACACATGTGCACATGGCTAACGACTTGAGAAAATGTCGGGATCCAAAAAATTATAATTGTTTTGTTTTTAATGAACTACAGCTTACCACTGGTGCAGTAGTTAAATAAAAGCTTATAACTTTCTTACTCGTACCCGGAATATGTACTCGGATACCCGTCCTTGTATTTGATGATTCCTCTTTTTACCAGTTTTGTTCACCAAAGTTGACAAATTATCAGGGCTGTGACGTTGAGGGAGCAAGGTCTATACAAAAAAAAGGGGGAAAAGGAAATGGTGTGATTAAACTTTAAGAACATGTGGGCTTTGGTATTTTTATACATGTATGTTTATAAATAATACGTTGCAGAAGACACCGGACTTTCAGTGTTATTCCGTCGTTGCGCGGAGTTGCCTTGATGGTTCATTAGTACAAACATTGGCTGACAAGATACTACAATGTTTCACTTTTTTCAATCAAGCATTAGCGCTTTAATTTAGGTTCAATAATCGTGCATCTTAATTTGTTGTGTATAGGTCCTACAGACAACATGTGGCCAATAAGGTTTATCAGGAAGCTTGGTGGCAGTAGAAAAACCACAATGCTGATATTTCCGAGTATAGTGGATTAACCTGGTAAGTCTGCTGCCACCTAACGACCCCCCTTTATAATTGACTTTTTTGGCAACTGTATGTTATGTTTTTGTATTTGTGCTGCAAACAGGTTGGATATATGACATGACTGGTGATTATGGAGTTGTTTTCTGTACGTTGGGAGTATTGTCTGGTGTCACGGGAGCTTTGTCTTTGACGTTGAGACGTGCGTGCTCTCCATGTAAAACTCGGGAGTAGGGTTGAATAAACTCGGCAAAATTATCAAGAAAGATACAATAAAGTCACTTGTGAAATTTTCAGTTGAATAAAGCGCCTATTTGTTGAGAAAACAGCAAAAACTGTCATGGTATATTCATCAAGACCGTCGGATCCAGCCACGTTTAGCGTGGTGACAGCAGGGTACCAACCGCATCCCTGGCCGTATTGAGGGCAGCATTCAAACGGATACCACGGAAATTTCAAAAAGTATTTTACTCGTGTAACATTCTGTCCCATTTGTTTTAATGGTGTTCCCTTTAATCATTGGTGTAAAAGTCGCATTCTGTACTGACTGGCGACGTTTTTAGCGACACAATTTTAAGTAGTCAATTCTGCCGTGGGAAAAGAGGACACAATACAAAGACGGTGGAAACTCGATTGTTGTCTCTGATAGACACAATCGGCGACTCCAGCTAGCGGTGGTCACGTGACGTATAGTGGGTACAGAATCATAACAAACCCTCGCGCGCAGTGTTTAAGCATGGGGAGCTCAATGGGATTGCCGTAGTTTTCCGGCAGGTTGCTTAAAAACATCGAAGAAAAGCTCTGTTTTAACCATCACCTATTGACTTTTTAACCTACCAACTTGAACAATACACGAACTTGGTTATTTTCAGAGACCTCACCGGAGCCATGGGACATAAGTTACAGTACACAACGATTCCCTATACCGATTGCTTTCTCTCATTGGCTACCGCCGTAAATAGTTATATTTAGTCCCGCACTCCCATCAACACATCATTAATTTTCTGCAGACTGTCTGGGCGGAGCCGGTGCTTGGGCACTCCTCTGGCTTCTGCCTCGGTCCGTCTGTCCTTTCCGTCCACCCCTCCCGGCCCTCCCGCGGTTTTTTCTTTGCCCCTTCCTCTGTTTTTTCTCTTCTCCTCCCCCCGCCCCTTTCTAAAAAGAACTATACTTGTCGAATCAAACTTTTTTTTTTTTTTAAAGCTTGCACTTCATTATGATTCTCACTCGTTTCGGGGAGAATCTTCATATAAACCATAACAAATTATAAGCCTTTTGAACACCTTGAGTGCGTATAAACCGGTCTATGTCCACTAAAAATCCCTCATAAATTATGATGCCTATATCGAATAACACAAACAAAAATTCGTGGCTACATGATGATCTCATCCTCTGATTTGCTTGAACACGGCTACATGTATGATTTCACTCTTCCCTTTATAAACAAAACTTCCAGGATTGTTTGTGTGCCACTGTTTTTCGGAGCTTAACCAAACCATTTCGACGTTTGAAAATTGCAAAACTGGCCACACTTCCGTCTTTTTTGGCGGATTTTGGCGCTATATAAGTTTACGTTATTATTATTATTAATATTATATTACTTCAGATGGATTTAGAAAAGTTAAAATCGTGTTGCAACTTGCAACCAACAAATGCAAAATGAATCATGACCCCTTACAGCAGTGGCACTCGGATGCTGCCATGTTTTTCCATACACACCGCGCTGTTTGTTTACATTGTATACCCACTATAAGTCACGTGACGCCAGTCGCCGATTGTGTCTATTAATGTTGGGATCCCACAATAATTAATTTTTAGTTGATAGTTAATTAACTACCATGACCATAGCACTAATCATTTGCGGATTTTCGTTTCGGTGCAGTACCTTATAAAATGTTGTAACTTCGAATCTATACAAATAGCTAACTTAAAATTTAAATTATAAATTTTCGGGTTGTATGGCCAAGAATGCAAAATGCAAATGTGTGGTTTAGTTCAATCGTTGGTTGACAATGAACTTGTTCAACTACATTTACCACCAATGATTTGATGCTTCGTTGATTGCCGGCTTATGCGTGAGTGGATCAACCCAAGGGCATAAATGTGCCAATTAACCGTCTATTTGTTCATAATATAGGCCTAAATGCAATTCAGAATGTTTTCATCGAGCAACGGTCAAGCGTGCATTTTTAAATGGAGCTGCGAGATCGATGCACCCAACGGGTTTGATAGATCCGTTTTTTTGAGCTCAACTTGCCGCGGCCTATTCCAACTTGGACTCCGGCTCCGGTTTGGGCTCCGTCTAAACTGTTGAAGCAGTGTGAATGTGAAGGTGCTTCAATGTCAAACCGCGAGTCCTTTATTAGCGGCGGAGATGGAGCTTAATATTAAGCTTTAACCTTCAATCAGAACAGAAATAGAACCCATAAAGGGCGCGGACATCATTGGCATTTTGAACATGACGTCAGCCGATGTTGCTTGGTGCCCGGAGGTATAAACGCATTGCTCAAGTTTTGTGTGCGAGCATACAACTCAAAATTCCGACAGTAAAACAACACAAAGTAAAGGCAAACTACACTGCGAAGACACCCAAACCCTGTGGAGAAAGAGAAATACCATCAATTTGAAACAAGCTTACTACGTGGGACAAAGCGCTCCGGAGAGCAACTTCCTCTTCCATCAGGGCCCGGGGAAACCTCGATGGGCGCACCGTCCGTAGGTCCGTGGCGCTGATGGGTAATTCTCCTCGTAAGGATGAGCGTATGTTTCGTGACCTATGGCGTCTTCAAGTCCAAGGTTGTGTTTATAGATGACTTTGTCGAATACTTTGAATGCACCACACGTGCCAGCAGGTCTTACCACCACATTTATTTAAACAACCTTTGCACATCCCAATTCCATCTCATCAGGCCGATAGTTATATATACATATTGATTTAAAACGAGTAAACACAATGGATTTCACACAAAGAAAGTGAAATAAACTGGAGTCGCCCCGTTTAGGCAACCCTGACCAAACCCCAGGAATGTTAGACCCAGTCGAAGGTTAACGCCACGGGAACTCCTGTAAAGGTTACATTAAACCCTTTACTTCACATATTCCCGTTAACAGCAAAGTCATATCATTCACAAAATAATACACAAAATACTCATAGTTATCCAAACACTGCCCTTCCGATCTATCCACAAATAATCCATAATGACTGCAGGGTGAAATATGATGAATAACCTTAACAAATTAAAAGTAAAATTACTTCAAAGTTACTCACAATGCCTTTGGTTACGACAACGCATAGGTCCGAAATTACCGGGAGAATTTACGTAGCTGGGTGGGCCTCCAACACCCCCCCCCCCCCTGGGACCGCTACCCGTAGGCCCGTACTACGGGTTGACACGAGAGCCTCAAGGCTGTCCTCTCTGTCTGCTGGTTCACACCCACCCGAAATAATTATACTCTCCTCAGCACCCACAACGCAAATCTCAACCCCAGAACAGCATTCCTTTGGTTTCATAATGGTACCATTTAGAATCGTCACCCATTAGCCCATCAAATAAACGTGTGACGTAACAACTGGGTTTTCATTTATTGATCCCCCTCCCATGTTTGGCCTATGTTTAACAAAAGCACAAAAACGGAGTAATTTCTCCATTACCTCTGTTTGTACAGCGAATTTGTCGTAGATTGTCAAGCAAATATACTCTTGTATATACTCTAAGAAAAAACTCCCGGGTAGGATTTGACTCGGATTCTGGGTTCCAGGGGTGCCTAACACATTCCTGGGTCAGGCTCCTTTTGTTGATGTCGTCGCCGATATCACAACAAGAACTTCTGGAGAAGAGATATTTGTAAAAAAAAAAAAAAAAACATCTGGATCAAAACAAACAGTTTTTGAACAAGATTCGTTAACTTGCCCAGTCCCTCCAGGCCAGTCGATGTTGTGCCTCTCTACCGGCGACTTATACAAAAACTAGAGTCGCCAATCAAGACTATAGATTTGGAGGCGTATATGGTTTGATTTATACCTCAGATCTTATTTCATGACAGCCATCCTTACTCAATAATTGTATTACAAAAGCAAACTCATTTGAAGATGGAGTATAACGAAACTTCTTAAAATTAAATGAATAATTATTCATTGACATTGTGAACACCCGTTAGCCGAACTTGCTCGATTACCGTATATACAAGCTACGCACAGTGTTGCTCAATCAAATGTTTTGCGTACGAACATAACTCGAAATCCCGAATTGAAAACACCCACCCCTGCGGAGGAAAAAGCTTAAGGCACCCCAAAGCAAAAATATCATCAATTTTAACCAAGCAAATTGGATGGAGGGGACATTTTGAACGTGAGCCGAACTTGGTTTAATTATTCTATTAGTTTCAATTATGCTAAAAAACAATTGGACGCAGCAAGGTTTTTTTTTAAAATTAGCCTTAATCAAGTTTTTAACCTTAATGGAAGAAACATAAAATTAAAATTTTCCTCAACTCACGGTTTAAAATTCGGTCTGGGTTATAAAGGGTAGCCATTATTGTAGCGTTCAAATGTGAATGGAAACCGGTATATTAGAAAAAGATATAACAGGCATAATATTTGGCCCAAACAAAGTCAAAGCAGCGAGTCTCCGAAATTTCGAGGTTTCCGAATCGCCGCTATACCTCTGCCGTTTCAACGTCAGAGATATTTACAATTATTCTTTATCTCTGATGCAATTATAACATCAACTGAAACTTAATCCTCGTGTGCGCAGACTCCCTAATTGACATGCGCGGACACCAAAGGTTGCTCGTTGACACACGCTTCTTCCACAGTGTTGCGCAAGCAAATTGTTTTGTGTACTATACGGGCATAAACCGAAATCCCCAATTACGACTCAAAGTATAAACAGTGAAGACACGGACCTGTACCCATCCCAGTGGAGAAATTAGGCACACCACAGAGAAAGATCATTGATTTGAAGAAAGTGAACGGGCCGGAGGGGACAAAATAAACAGCATACCTCCGGAGCCAAGCTTCCTCTTCCACCGGGGCCAGGGAAACCAAGATGGGCGCACCACCCGTAGGTCCGTGGCGCTGGATGATTCTCCTCGTAAGGATGGGCGTAAGTTTCATGACCTATGGCGTCTACAAGTCCATGGGGGTGTTTATAGATGAGTTTGTTAAGTACTTTGGATGCACCACACGTGCAGCAGGTCTGGCCGTTAGCCTCCCATTCACCATTGGTAGTGTAACAGGTAAGCTTTGTATTTTGTCAATCTGTGGAAGTTTCAAACAAGAGAAGAATCCAACAAAACAGGAAACATTGTGTAGAAATTAAAACACTACACCACGATAACCGATTTTAATAGAAAGAGCATTATTTTCTTTGGTTTAGATTTGGAGTTCTTATGCAAGTTGCAAATTACAATGAATGTGTGACCAATCTTCAAAATTCATTTTGCCTTTCAAGGGATCTCCACTGGAGTTTTACTAAGAATGATGGGAGCTAGACGGCTGATGTTTTTTGGTGGAGCAGTATTTGCTGTTTCTTTCATAGCCGCAGTGGCATCGACGTCATTGGTCCACATTGCTCTGTGTTTCATCGTATGCAGTAAGTATTTATATTATTAGTCTACTAATTTCCAGCAATTCGCGGCATTATAGTCTCCCGTTTAAAAGGAGCCTGAGAGCCTGAGAGGGATTAACGGATTAGCCATAATGCAGCGTTCGAATTTGAACGAATACCGGAAAATGCGAAAAAGATACCAGCATAGGAAAACAAATATGTTACGATGATTAGTGTAATTATTGTATTTGGCTGAAATATTCTATGCTCCTACCAATAACGCGACATTATTGTTTCCTCTTTAAAATGAATGGGAGCAGGCAATGGTATGGAATGAGAATACCCGCATATAAAGAAAACAACTATAGCAAAGTTTATCGGTTTTCTTGTATACACAATTTTAGACCCAATATTACTTTAAGACCGTTACGCTGTCGTTATCCTTGGACCGGGAACACGACTTCCCCATATTAAGTAACTTGTTTTTAAAAATCCATTATGTTTTTAATTTGAATAGGTTTTGGGTTGTCCGTGATGCGAGCTGTTTCAGTCGCTGTTCTATTGCAGTATTTCCCAGATAACTTCGCTTCCATAAACGGGATCAGCTTGCTAGGAAGCCCTCTGGCTATGATGATTTTCCCCCCTGTAGTTCAGCAACTGATCCAGCTTTATGGATGGAGAGGTGCTTTGGCTGTTCTCGGTGCCATGTCGGCAAATTATTGCGTCTTCGCTGCTCTGGTTAGACCTCTGCGTACCAGAAACACCTACAAACCGATAGCTGATGGTGTGCCGAGCTCTACAACAAACCAACCTCACAATGAGTCACTCTGGGACAAGTTGAAACAAAAGTTTGGAACAATATGTGAGACAATTCACCCTGAAATGTTCGTTGATGAACCGGGTTTCGTTACCACCCAGATTATCAATTTCCTAGTGGGTACCATATCCTTTGGGTGGCATATCTTTCTCATCCCAAATGGTATCGCTCTGGGTTTCAATGAGACGAGGTCGTCATTCCTGTCCACTTTCGCTGGCTTCGGTCTCGTGTTTGGACGCCTTCCGTCCGTTTTTTTAATCGATCGCGGACTACTCCAAGCACAGAATCTCTTTGCTGGGTCGTCTTTCCTGTTTGCCCTGGTGTGTCTCCTTGATCCCATCGCTTCACCGTCATACGAGGCAGTTGCTACCCTAGCTACTCTTGGCGGGTTTTGTTTTGGAGTCGCCTTTCCATTAATAATCGTCTTTTCAGTTAGTTTTCCTGAAGAGAGAAGAGTGTCTGCCATGTCTTGGATGTTTTTATTCACTGGTTCCGGTATGTCAGTAGGAGGTTTCTTGTTCGGTAAGTATAGGAACATTTCCAATACATGAACACTTGTGTCCTTAAGCAAGACATTTGACCATTATTGCTGCGTCCTTCGGATGGGACGTAAGCCGTTGGTCCCGTGTGTTGTATAACGCACGTAAAAGAAACATGTGCACTTATCGAAAAGAGAAGGGGTTCGCCCCGGTGTTCCTGGTTTGATCGGCAGCATATTGCGCCACAGCACCTTGTAAACCATTACAAGGTGTTGTGTAAAGGACTTGGTCTCATCCTTCAAAAAGGTAGCTCAACAATACTGTGCAAGAAAATAATGAACGTTAAGCGCCTTGAGCGTCACTGAGTGACGGATATGTGCGCTATATAAGAAGTCACTATTATTATTATTATTACATCATCTAAAACCAAAGATTAAAAACACGCAATTTAGTTTCTTTCCTGCATTACCATCTGGCTATTAACCTTAAAAAGCTGCAGGAATATTTGTTTGGTTCCCTGTGTGCCCGTGCGATCATATAGTGCAAATGAAAATAAGGAACCTTCTTCTGGTACTGCCGCTCTCTAGCCATTAATTTTGTTTGCAATCAATGTTGACCAAGACCATCAGTTAGTATGGGCGGGTCTTGCGCATCACATGCACAACTTGTTTTGCACAAAATAAACTCGTTCCCAATCAAACATCTTGACTCGAGTAATCGTACTCCTGTACTCGGTGAGTAAAAGTATACTCGTAAGCCTACTCGAAGTCACGTACTCGCTCCTCGACTTGAAAATGTACAGTGGCTGCACCTAAACCGATACTTATGGCGGCCCTGAAGGGACATCGCATATCGCAATGCGCAAACACGTGCGCAGACGTAGGCCGCGCAGACATGTGCGATGTCGTGAAATTAATTGCAAACACGTGCGCAGACGTAGGCCGCGCAGACATGTGCGATGTCGTGAAATTAATTGCAAACACGTGCGCAGACGTAGGCCGCGCAGACATGTGCGATGTCGTGAAATTAATTGCAAACACGTGCGCAGACGTAGGCCGCGCAGACATGTGCGATGTCGTGAAATTAATTGCAAACACGTGCGCAGACGTAGGCCGCGCAGACATGTGCGATGTCGTGAAATTAATTGCAAACACGTGCGCAGACGTAGGCCGCGCAGACATGTGCGATGTCGTGAAATTAATTGCAAACACGTGCGCAGACGTAGGCCGCGCAGACATGTGCGATGTCGTGAAATTAATTGCAAACATGTGCGCAGACGTAGGCCGCGCAGACATGTGCGATGTCGTGAAATTAATTGCAAACATGTGCGCAGATGTAGGCCGCGCAGACATGTGCGATGTCGTGAAATTAATCGAAAATAATGTGCGTAGACTTGTGCGATGTCGTGAAATTAAAAATGGAAAATTTTCCCTTCAATGTAAAAAAACCTGTGAGACTTCCAAGTATTTTATTTTTTATTTTTGAAAATTTGGCATTTTTCAATATATTCTATTAGACAGATTTGAGAGCTCCCCAAAAAGGGGGAAAGTGTACAAATTTTGCCAAATTGTTACCTGGGGGTTGTTGACCTTTAACTTGAGGTATTTTGGATGACACAGACCCTGACAAAATGGTCCTATTTGCCGAGAAGTGTAGGGACATTTTTCAAGATTGATACTCGGACGTTTGGAAAATTCCACTGCTGTAGGGGTGTTTTTATTTGGAGGGAGAATAACTCCCCGGGCCTTAGGACTCCCGATATTAAATTGAGCAGAGGATAAATGGAAAATTTTCCCTGTACTGTAAAAAACTGTGAGACTTCCAAGTATTTTTTTGTTTAGTTTTGAAGAAGAAAAAAAGCATTTTGCAATGTATGCTATAGGAGTTTATGTAGTGAGGTGCACCCGTGTACAGTGGATTAACCTGGTAAGTCTGCTGCCACCTAGCGACCCCTCCCCCCCAAAAAAAAACCAAAAAACCACACACCTCCCTTTCTAGTTATAATCATATTTCGCCACTGTATGTTCTGTTTTTGTATTTGTGCTGCAAACAGGTTGGATATATGACATGACTGGTGATTATGGAGTTGTGTTCTGTACGTTGGGAGTATTGTCTGCTGTCACAGGAGCTTTGTCTTTGACGTTGAGACGTGCGTGCTCTCCATGTAAAACTCGGGAGTAGGGTTGAATAAACTCGGCAAAATTATCAAGAAAGATACAATAAAGTCACTTGTGAAATTTTCAGTTGAAAAAAGCGCCTATTTGTTGAGAAAACAGCAAAAACTGTCATGGTATATTCATCAAGACCGTCAGATCCAGCCACGTTTAGCGTGGTGACAGCAGGGTACCAACCGCATCTCTGGCTGTATTGAGGGCAGCATTCAAACGGATACCACGGAAATTTCAAAAAGTATTTTACTCATGTAACATTCTGTCTCATTTGTTTTCATGGTGTTCCCTTTAATCATTGGTGTAAAAGTCGCGTTCTGTACTGACTGGTGACGTTTTTAGCAACACAATTTTAAGTAGTCAATTCAGCCGTGGAAAAAGAGGACACACAAAGATGGTGGAAGCTCGATTTTTGTGTCTACTTAGACATTAGTCTGTGTAAGTTTTAATGTACAGAAAATATTTTTAAATAAGAATGTTGAGATATTTTAAGAAACTATTTGGTATTTATAAAAGTCTATAGACTTTATTCATCTTGTTTTCAAAAGACTGAACTTGTGCGTGTCATACATGGCTTGAATTGTAATTACAACATAAACAGCATCAAGAAACACTCAAATTACAACTGACAGAATTTTGAGACATTCATTTTTTTTCAACCTTTTTTTTTAATGTATAAAAATAGTAAAGGGTAAAGAAATCTTGTGTTGCAATTGCCATAATTGTTAAATGCTATTTTTATTCAATCGAGCTCTGTATGAATTTTTACAGCAATGTGGCTCTTTTGTAACCATTGTGACGTCACAGGTAACAAAATGGTCTGTGTTTAGTGTTGTTTGAAGCTTTGTATAGTGTGGACAAATTAAGAAGTAACTATAAATAAATAGTAAACTTGCGGGTACAACCATGTGTAAAATCTCTTTTGTTGGAGTGTTGGCTCTGAAAAGAGCCGGTGTGGTCTCGACGATTCGAACAGTATACTCTGCTCGTTTTCAGGAGAATGGTTATTTTCTAAGGCTATTTTCAAAACCACTACTAAGGTTGAGGCTCCAGCTTCAGGATCGTTCGCCTGTTAGAAGCTCCGTACCGAAAGCATACTTTTTCAAAACTACTGACAGAGTCCAAGCTTGGAGCCTATAAGCCAAAGCCGTGGGTTTCGAAAAGGACCACTAATAATACTTGCAATCTCACAATACAGAGCGCCACCAAGAGTTTGCCCCCGGGAAGTCAGTTCCAAAGAAAGCGGGTGATAGGATGAACAGTTGGGTTTCGTGCCGAGAAAAAGCAATTTGAAAGCAAATGTCAGCTTATCTGATCCACAGGGAACATTCCAGAGATCTTTGGCCGATTTAAGGACATTCCCATTTTGAGTGATAAGCATGTTATTTCTATCACGCCTTTTTGCAGCGGAACGCCAACCGATAAGCCTCCCTATATTTGCCATTGACGACGCCGTAAATAAAGGGACTAGTCGCCGAATTGGTGTACGATAAAATACGAGTCACTTGTTTCAAAAGCAACACTTGATCGGCGCCTAAGACGTAGATATCCCCTCTGAGTTCTCCAATCACAGAGCACAGCTCGGTCACCTCATAAGGCGCTAAAAGTACAAAATACGAGATACCGCTGACCACGAGCATCCGGGCCACCATGTTCCTCGCGTAGATGCTGCTCCCGGCATTGGCCTGGCCGTGGGATTCCATAGCAGCCACTTGCCGCCCCAGTGCGCGGATGATCCGCACGTAGAATATAGAATTCGCGACTAGAGTCACGAAAAACGGCGAGGTTCGACACAGGTAGATGTAGATGCTCAACCATTCCGGCTCCGTCTCATAGAACTCGACGACAGCAGTTGAGGAATAGTACGTGGATCGGTAGTCTTCGTCGTCATCAACGGGTATAGAAACACAGTATTTGGTCTTTCTGCCACAAAGTGGCATAAAAGTTGCCGAGAGTAGCATCGCAAACAGGCAGGTGCACACGATGGCCCCGACAGCTCTACGTCCTGCGTGGCCGGCGGCAAACCGGTACGGATGACACACAGCGTAGAATTTCTCCAGCGAAACCAGTGTGGTAATGAACAGCGAGATAAAGTACCAGCTGCTCGTGACGAAAATGGCCGCCATGCACACCCCACGGCTGCCGTAACCCACTTCGTTTCCAACCACGGGGGAGGACAGAAAGAGCAAGAGTTTGTCCGCAACTGCACAGCACACGTCGAGGGTATCTACAATGGCAAGACTTATCAAGTAGTAGTTTGTGGGTGTCCTCATGTGCGGTAGCCGTGACACGGCAAAGATGAACACCCCATTGGACAATACACTCAGCAGGGCGATCAGAGGCATGATGACTGTCGTTAAGACCGTATGACCAACAGTGTGCACCTCGCCATCCTGTATCTCACTGCTGCAGTTCATCTTGGCTTTTCAAAGTGTACAAATAGTTTGACAGCAAGGCTTTAAAAAATACATCCAAATGACCCCACCATTGACTCTGTGGCTTGACTTGCTGATGGACCCAGTGCACATCTTCTGTCTGTCGATAATGTTTTTTTGCTAAACTACGTAGTTCAGTTATTGCTTCGTGTATGCCAAATATTGCGGTCCTCCATTTTTATTTGGTTTCCTTTGAGTCAAATCAATCCTTACCGGTAAAAGCGATGGTAGTCATTTCTCTAACAGAGTCTAATGCCGACCTCCCTTTCGTCTTTGTCTGGTTTCCTATGTTGTCAAAACGATCACAAAGCGTCTATATCCTATCCATACAGTCAGTCTATTTCCCCGCCATCAGCCTCGCTTTCGTCTTTGTCTGGTTTCCTATAGTTGTCAAAACGATCACAAAGCGCCTATATCCAATCCATACAGTCAGTCTATTTCCCTGCCATCAGCCTTGATTTAATCACACGTATCTGCATATATAGGGCGAGATATAGTATCTCACACAGTCCGTGTACGACAGAATGATATACATGTGGGAACCGCCAAGCAGAGACCGTTTAATTAAGTTATAGAGAATCTAATAGAAGACTGTCCCCTTTAGTGTGAGCTCACGCTTTTGAGTCCGCCCCCTCTTTCAAAGCGAGTCTCGTTTTGACTAAACGAAGTGTTGAACACCATTTATATCTTTCATCAGATTGCGATAGATCTCGACTTCGTATATTTCCGTGAAGTAGGCTTAATTTTCTCCATTCCGCCGGTACATGTTAGAAACCCTCTCTCTAAACTCAGTATTGCGGCAGTCTGGAAAATAACGCCAATTTCAGATGTACGTAAGTCCAATAACAACGATCCTACATAAGCAGTTTTGATTAGATTAAGATTCTAAATTGATCTTCGGCCATAAGCTCATTTGCTGTGAAGTGGAGACCTTGAGGATATCAGCGGTACATCTCCGTGGAAAACGAGGCCAGGGATCTGGGAAACCAAATATAAAAACTGCATCAAAACAATTCAAGAAAATGCAGGACTTTTCATCAGGAAAAGACATCGACAGTTTAAAACACTGAGATGGGTAGTCACAATTTACGAACACGGTTACGTCATCGAACTATAAGTGTTTTGGTGAACACAGTCCCTTCTTAATAGGTCTAAACAGATTGATAGAGGCCCTCAAGATAAAAAAAAGCCCACTACCGATGCATGTATGTGTTTCTTTAAGATTGGAATAAACCGCTTGTTAAAAACACATTTTAAATGCTCATCAATTCCTCAAAATATTGCGATGTCCTTTAAAGTTAAAACTGGAATAAAAAATAGATAATAATAAAGAGAAAACTGTAAATTTCGAATGGTCTGTTTAATTTCGGACATTCAGTGGTTCTTCAGTAAGTTAATCAAATATTTCAAAGTCAATTTCAGATAGACAACAGCTTTTATCTTTGTTCATATTCTCATGAAATAATATTTGATCCAAATTCTATTAAACAAGTACAAAATTGTTGAGAATGCCTCTATTAGATGCAATCTCTTATTCCTAAATCGGTCGTCCATTTAAAGATACCGGTATGCGCTGAATGTATACTCTGTCCCTTGATTTCTCCAATCTCATTTTCCAATAGATAGAGTCCTCATGTGAGTGGGGAAAAATTACAAGTCTCTAAAACCTCACGTTAAAATGGTGTAAACTGTCATTGTATTCGATTTTCTTTTAGTGCAAATTTATCAACATCAAAAACATCCGATGACATCATTCTGAGAAATAGTCGGGTCTGTACATTTTTGTTTTGAAACATTCCTGACTTTTTCAGAGCGAAATTTGAAACATGACGTCATTGGATTTCAACAACTATCGGGTCTTTACATTTCAAAGAGGAACATTTCGTCAGACAATTTATAGGCCGTTTTGATTGAATGTTATTGAAAGACAGGATTGAACCAAAACGCCCCCGTACAAAAATGTACAGACCCATTTTTCTCAGAATGGTGACACCGGATGTTTTGGACGTCGACAAATTTTGACAGGAAGGGTATCGTATGCAATGCCTACACCATTTTAACGTGAGGTTGGAGAACTTTTTCCCCACTCACATGAGGACTCTATATCTATTGAAAAATGAGTATATCACAAAATTGAATTTCATTTTACCATTCCTCTTTATCAAAATATGTTGATGTTTCCCTCATATTTAGTTGTACAAGTTAATCCCTCAAAGTTCACCGAAAAGGGGAAAATAAAGAGTTTAGACTTACCTTTACCAGTATCTCTGACCACATTCCTTCACGCATCCAGCGTTGACGTACGCTTCTGATAGAATAAAGCCGGCCTCAGGTCGACCTTGCGTCAACAAAAAACAGTCGGCGAATGACTTTTCAGGATCACACTGCGCCTGAGCTAAGACCATCGGGAACTTTTCAGTCGGCGATTATTTACGACCTGAGCGTAACTGCGATGATTTTAAGACAATCGGAAACAGTTGCCGCTCGAAAAAATTAACAGTCGCAAGAGTAGAACAATTTCAACTTGTACGACGTGATCCCGACGGTCGGGAACCAATCGCAGTCGACCTGTGAGTATTTGGGACATCGTGCATGCGCAAGAAAATCGTAGGTCGACCTGAGGCCGGCTTTAGAACCGGCGATACCCGACACAAGCACGGTCGTGTTATAGGCCCATCATTGAATTTAATGGCTTGTGCGACCTTGTTCGTAAAAGAAAGCCATTCATCTGCCGCTGAGTGCTCTGATTTTCTTCTCCACCTGAGCATTATATGAGAGCATACCCACTTAGGGATCCTTGGAAAAGCTGGGATACTCTTTCATCGAGTTTTGTTATTGTTTTGATAAGTGGAAGAATGGGCAAAGATCTTCATGAAGTAAGACTTTTAGATTCTAACACCTGTGGCTTGTTGTGGGCGTTATTTTTTAACAAAGGCAATCTGGATGGTGTGACAGACCGAGAAGTACTCATTTCGATTTTGTGCACTTGATCGAAAATCACAAACACTTTTTAAGCTATAAAATCTACATTTCACAACAAACTAGACAAAACATACATAAACAAACAAATAGAAACATCAACAGCTAAAAAAAACAAAAACAAAAAAACAACAAAACTAAAGCCACAGACCAGGCCTAAACAGTCCAAACATAATCCTAGATGCAGCCCTGCATTTTGAATAAAACATTACGGTAGCGTATATTTCAATGTATTGTGCTAATTGGTAATTATGGTAAATCCAGAAATGTGTGGGTTACCAAATGTCAACTTTGTACACAACATCAACATTTGAAAATCTGGATTGACGGTGAGCTAAAGGTCTAAGTAAAAACATTTCGTGTTGTGCATAAAAAAAGACAATTCCACGATTTTCATTTTGTTCTTCCCAATCCACATTGTTTCACATTAATTTTACATGAATGGTTCATTGGAATCTTTATCCCGAGTCATTTCCGTGCATGTCAAGTTTTCAAATTTTAGTTTACCTATTATAATTTTGACAATTTTCCTTATAATTTGTTTTTATTTGCGGTGAATTCTCTCGTTCCGGATGAAGAGAACCTACCGTGACTATTTCGCCTTCCTTACCAGAGTATGATTCGGATTACCTAAACATAAAACAATGACCATTAGATAATTGTTTGTGTGGCGGGTCGTCAAATATAATAATTGGGACACGGCAAATCAACAACTTAGTTCAAGGAAGATTTCATTTGAAAATAACGAAGACAAAAACTCAAGATGTCATCGTGTCTTCGTACAGAAAATAATGGCGAACCCCGCGAAAATTACAAAGGATAGTATTTTGCTGCGAGGGGGCTAAACAATAAAATAAGCTACGTCATAAGCAAACATTACGTCACTAGTATGCTACGTCATCAACGTAAACGCAAATGAATTTGTTGGGGGTTTTTTTGTTTGGGGGGCGGAATAATTAATAAACTTGTCTCATTTGAATGGCGCACATTAATGAATCCTGCAGTAAAGTCCACAGAGTTATATCCACCGCCTACCCATAATCCTCTTTGACCATTAAGAGGAAAATAATTCATTTTCCGCATCATGCTAAACCAAAGGCTCATCATTTGAGCAGCGCGCATCCGGAGAGGGGGCCCTTGCATCAAAGAGAGATGCATGTTATCGCGTGCTGATCTGAGACGTTTGTAAAAATATTGTTGCATATTTCCAATACCGAGGTTCGTTTTTTGTAAATAGCGCCCTCATTCTTTATAACCGTATCCGTGTCTGTTTGACATAGAGTAGAAAAGAAGTCTGTACAATGTTTTCCTTTTTCGGAGTGATGGGGTACAGCCGCTTTTGAACCAAGTGTCTTCGGATATGGCTATGACCGTTGCATACAATTAACGTTAAAGTTTTGTGGGTTTTCGGCGTTCCGGCCATAGCCACTGCCAAAGCTGTTAAATCGGACACGAAGTCAAACAGTACTCCAAGGGGAAACACTTGGCGGCGCACTTTATTTCAAACCTACTCTTTCGGGCAAACATATTTTTTTCCAAAGAAAAGTATTACATGAAAAAAAGGCCAAGTCAAAACAAAACACAACAGGAGAAAGACATGACAAGAGAAAATAAAGACACTGAAGGTCGAAACGAAAAGGCAAGAGAAGTACAATACACAAGGCAAGACATTAGACAAACCAATAAAAGACAACACAAGGCACAGAGACTGGGGGTAAGGCCGCACAGCAACACAACAAGTCAATGCACGGCAGAAGCATAAAAAAGATACGAGACCAGAAATGCATGATCAAACAAAACAATACAAGACAAGACAAAATAAGACAAAGGAGTCAAAACAAGGCAAAGCAGGACAAGGCAAGGCGAGGCTCTAGAATAAATTATATACTTTAGGCAGGACAAGATGAAGAGGGCACAACAAGGCAACAAGGCAATCCATCGGGCAGAAGAGCACAATCCAAACAGGCAAAACGAGACCAGACCTCTACACACATGAGAACGAAGTCGAGATCCTGCATATACATCTTCTGAAAAAAAAATGATTTCAGAAGATACTTTGTAATGCAAAAATTTAGATACGCATACGCCTCAAACGGCAATTTTTCAAAATTCTTTCGTAAACGGGGTGTTCTCTCAGCACTGTGCCATTGGTTAATGATTAATGTTTCACTTTATAGTTTATAAGATTACTTTCCATTGGAATGCTTTTTCTG
This sequence comes from Plazaster borealis, assembly GCA_021014325.1. Taxonomy (NCBI): domain Eukaryota; kingdom Metazoa; phylum Echinodermata; class Asteroidea; order Forcipulatida; family Labidiasteridae; genus Plazaster; species Plazaster borealis. The sequence continues at coordinate 14,171,524 of CM037457.1, read as the reverse complement.
CTGCAAATTGAGTGATAAAATATTCATTTGGGTATTCCCGGGGTAAAAATAAATAAATGAATGACACATGTTTTTATATATAATATAACCGATTTCTTCAGTACTGTCCCCTCCCCTTCGCCCTGCCCTTCGCCCCTCCCCTCCCATTCCCCTGTCTGTCTCTCAACAATTCATGTTAGAGAAAACACCCACGGGGGCTGTTCAGCTGGTGCCTCAATTAGTAGCAATTTATTATTCATATCCAATAATTGCCCGCAGGAATCAAGGCATTAATAATTCAGAGTTTGAATGACAGATGAAGGTCATGATTCCGGGGTCGATTGCACTATCACAGAAAAAGAGCACCCCGAGGTCGCAAATTTCATGTCACCCGAAGTATCCAAAATTGAATATGCTTTGTCCTTGATTGAGAAACATACTAGTCTATCCTAATTGGGATACCAATTCTTGGTTGGGAAGTTTACTAGGATATCTAATTGCGGATACCAATTCTTGAATGGGAAACTTAATGGGCTATTCTGATTGGGATACAAATTCTTGGTTGGGAAATGGGATACCAATTCTTGGTTGAGAAACTTATTGGGCAATTCTGATTGGGATACCAATTCTTGAATGGGAAACTTATTAGGCAATTCTGATTGGGATACCAATTCTTGAATGGGAAACTTATTAGGCAATTCTGATTGGGATACCAATTCTTGAATGTGAAACTTATTAGGCAATTCTGATTGGGAAACCAATACTTGAATGGGAAACTTATTAGGCTATTCTGATTGAGATACGAATTCTTTGTTGGGAAATATACTAGGCTATCCTGATTGGGATACCAATTCTTGGTTGAGAAACTTATTAGGCAAATCTAATCGGGATACCATTTTTTTAATTGCAATTTCTAAATGTTAATAAATAGTTGAGTAACTTAAACTCGAAGCCTTCTTGTAGATCTGAATTATCCCAAATGGAACACGTTTTATCATCGATTGGGAACTAACACCCCAATGGAGGTATCAATTAATGCTTCCTAATTGGGGATTTTCTGGGTGATAACACAACAGAAGCAATTATTTTGTAAGATCTGTTACCCCCAGTGTTAGTTAATTCCCAGCTCAAGTTGTAGACTCACCTGCATGTAATGATATTTCCACATGGTTTTCAAGCATCCTTGGGTGATTATACACTGAGGGTATTAGTCTTACTTCGCGACAACACGTACCTGCATCATTTTTGAAAAGGTCAAGAGGGGGAAAAATTATATCATACAACCAGACGATTTAATGGCTATCGGAAAAATAAGAAATTTACAATATTATCAAAATTACCAAAAGGCAACTCACTGCAAAGACGATAGCTAGAGGGCGTACTCACTATGACATTTACGCTAAGGCGTTGTTCCTCCAATAAGGAGCCATTTTGTTGGTAGGCAACTAATGAACGTCCATCACTACCAAATACTAATTTAACATGTTGAATCGGTGGACAGAAACTCGGGGGGGGGCAGAACCTCCTGCCTCTCTGGTAGTAAGGAGGAGAAGAGGAACATCGATTCTATCAAACAAAATGGCTGTACAGTAAATTTCCTTCAAAGGAGCAGGTTTTTGTATTCAGTTTTTAATGAAGGGTTTATACAGCTTATAAAAACTCCCGGTCAGAATTGACCCGGATTCCGGGTTTCAGGGAGCCTGACCAATTTCCTGGTCAAGCTGACCCAGAAACTGGTTAACAAAATGGTATTTTAACTCGGATTTTGCGTCAGTTGGACCTATTTCTGGGTAATTTCGAGACATATATTCCGGGTCATGCTAACCGCAGAAAAAGGTCAAGCCCCACAAACCCGGATCCGGGTCAATTCTGACCCAGAAGGTTTTAGAGTGTACAGCCATCTCTTCTGAAGAGATATTTCCCCTTGTTCGCAAAACTTGTTATTCCTTTTTTTTTTTAACTCCGTTGGTCGCCGCAGACTCCGCCGGAGCGAAGGATACCCGATGAATACGACGGCTCCCCGCTTCGTCCAAAAGCAATACAAAATAGATTTCGAACTCACACATTGGTGCAAACCAGCATTACGTATACAGATTAAGTTTGTCAAGAGAAGAAGGAAGATGTTGATACACTACTGGGAGGTCATTGCCACGAGAGAGTTCACCTCAAGGTTGCACCTGCTATGTTTCAATTGTCTCGATTATGCCTAATTAATAACGTGAACATTAAGAGGCTTCCCCCAATCGACCTTGAGTTTGTTTCATCAACTTCAATCTTTCCCGTCTTCCAAAGGAAGTTCAAGTTGAGGCCGCTGAGTGGCAAGGAGAATCAATTAAATATTACGTTTCACAAACTGAAACATAGAAAGGCACACTTCGTATTAAAGACGGATAGGGAAACACACATGGATGCATGAAACACTATAAAGCTATTTACTGGTAGCTGTTTTCCCCCGCGGTAGGAATAGGCAAACCTTAAAGTTGCCATATAAGTCAAGCCTTTTTAATTTTTCATAAAGGAATCCCTTTGAAAGGTAAAGTACGGTCTGCTGATTTATCAAAGAACCCACAACTCTCGAAGTCAACAGTATGTTTTCCCAACAAGCTCCGTTTTTCCACCAAGTTGAAACCTATCCACTATTTAACCTAAATTAATATTTTCATTAAAACAAATATATTTTAACTAAATTCTGAATCGACAATAGTATAAAGCCTATGCGATCGGAAGCAGTTACGTTTACAATCTAATTTCGACTGGTTTACGACGCAAACCATCATGCCTTATAGTGTCTTTAACAAAGATGTTTCAAGCGTGCAACGTTCCTTTAAGGCATCGCACACGTTTGGTAATTGTCAAAGACCAGTGTTCTCATTTGGTGTATCCCAACATATGCATAAAATAACAAGCCTGTGAAAATTTGGGCTCAATTGGTCATCGAAGTTGCAAGAAAATGATGAAACAAAAAACACCCTTGTTGTACAAATTTGTGTGCTTTCAGATAGGAATAAAAACTTCTTACAAGAAGTTTTTATTATTTTAGTGAGAAATTACCTCTTTCTCAAAAACTACGTTACTTTAGAGGGAGTCGTTTCTCACAATGTTTTATACTATCAACATCTCTCCGTTGCTCGTAACCAAGTAAGTTTTTATGCTAATATAAATTTTGAGTAATTACCAAACGTGTACAGTGCCAGGTAACCAGGTCTGTTTGAAAAAAAGTAACCTAGTAAATGTCAGTGTTTGTGTTAGATTAAACGAAAGAGCTACATCCGGTTCTTTCTTTTTCTTTGTATGTCAAGAACGAAAATGGCGCTATCGGACTATCGGTCATTTCAAGCAGCGAGTAGGCAGAAAGTGGTGGGAAAAAGTACCTACACTCCGTTTCCCGTCAACCGTGAATGAGGCTTATAGATAATACGCGTCGCTATCTCTCTATATGCCTATAGGGACGGTCAGTCGAGGTTAGATTCACACCCGACAAGATGGAATCGCAAGCAGATATTATTTTAGTTTAGATCCGGCCAAAGGACTTTGGCAAGGAGGGTTTTAACCGGATTTTAGCCGAGAAGCTTCAGACGACACTTAAAGAAATGGATGGAGATCATGTGTGGGAGGTAATAAAAGACTCAAGTGACGACTTTTGCAAATGGCATCAAAATGCAATCATTTTTGTGTCAACAGCTTGACTCCTTTAAGAAAACATAACTGAAGACGAAGACACGCCTTGTCTATAATAGAGCCAAAATTGAACAACTTGTTTGTGTTCATTTCCCCCAAGTACGATTCGGAGATTGCGTATAGAGATTATAAATGGATCGGTTCCAATTCCCTTGATCCCCCCGAATCGTTCTTCGTGTGAAAAGTAAAACGGAGAGTTGAAGACTGGGTATGACATCGGTGTTTTGGCAAACAAGTTTCAAAACAGATGACTCGTTGCTCTCTTAAGAATCAAGACAAGCACGCTAAAAAATGACTCTGTTTATTTTACAAGTAAATAGGCCTACCGTGAAATTTCAAATAGTTCGTACTGAAGTGCAATCAGGTTTTTGTTCTCCCAAACAGAGCTCCCGCGCATACGCCGCCGGCATCACTGAGTGTGTTCAAACAACGGTAATGCCCACGTGTGTATGTGCCACGCACAACTATCAGCCAATGAAAAGTCTTTCTTTGACTTCAATGAGGGTGCTGTTGAGCTTTTTGACGTCGTTATGACGTCTACTGTTTTACTAGAATATTGTCTTTTCGTTCTGAAGTCCAACTGATGCACTGTGGCAATCTGCACGAGCCGTTAGAGCTTATTTCAGTTGATTCAACTGACCTTAATCGACTTTGCCTTTATCGTCTAAGTCCATCGGGATTTAAAATAATAGTGTACCTTAGGTCAGGGTCTAATTTCTTAAAGCCGTTCAGCAGGAAATATTGCTAAGCAAATTTCTTTGCTAAGCAAATTTCTTTGCTAAGCAAATGAGTGCTGGGCACCAGTGACAACAACTAAATGGAATTTTAGGTGGTAACTAGTTTCTATAAGAAAAATGTAGTATTAGATGCGTTTAGATATCTATAAGTTTGTTATTACTTTTGTTACTAAATTACAAGCTTAAGTATAATACAGATGAACATATACAAAATAAAACGTACATCAACTTTGAAAAAAGTGGTCCCTGATAATACTCACTCGGGCTTCAGATAAAAAAAAATTGCCAAATAAACAGGGCGTTTTCAAGGACGTCCGACAGTTTTTCAGGCCGTCAAAAAATAAAAGACGCCCGGCCGCTCAATCCACTACCAGTGCAACCCCTGTACACTTTTTATTTTACATAATTATTTGTAAATCAAAACATTTGGCTTTGAGACAATATGTGTGGAAGTAAACGCCAGAGTGTATCAATCCAGAGTGTTGATCTGTTGAGCCACACTTGACAAAATTACTTAGGGATAACGCGTTAGTCTCTGACATTTTATTTCCTCTTTTGGCAAAATAAGCCATTACCCAAAGTGTTTTATTTTGTTAATACTCTAAGCCCATCATCTTGTCGCGGGATGATAGTGCACCCCACTGCATATAGGAACCTCCGTGCTCATCTGCCCGTGGGGAGATTGTCCATTAACAATACAAGACCCTCTTGGATGATGAGGCTACGGAGGATCCGTATATACTTTAGCAATGTCAACATGGAGAAAGAATTGGGTAAACTAGAAAAGTGCACAGTTTGCAATCTCCTAGTCTTGGTTCAAGCATGAAGCCGTGGCTCAAGACATTACTACGCGTGTGTAACCATTTTGGCTATAAGATGGGAATGGATTGGTCATGTTGTGAGAAAGTCGAGACTGTGACAACTTATTAATTAACAAACTACATGTACGTCACCAAGACACATTATTCAATTCTTAATTCAAAGTTTATGATTCAAAAAAAAAAAGCCGAAACTCAAGTCTAGTTATTATTATTATCATTCATTGTTGGATTCAAATGGTTTGGGAAAGACCATTTAAATGCAAAGTTTAAGCAGCCTTTATTATAATGCCAAAAAAGTTTTGCCACGGTCCCAATGTGGACGCGGTCCCAAACAACATGAAAATAGCATAACACTGATCCTAATAAATTTGGTGGTTGTCCTCCAATCCTTGGTTTGTCAACATTCTTTCCAATGGAAAACAAACTAAAACAAAATAATAATAATGTCTTCCGAGATTTCAGGAATCGTTTGAAATATTGATGCCTTTGAGAAAGTTTAAATAGCAAGACACAATTTCTGGTATGCGGTTCATTTTAAAATGATATTTACTAATATTTTCAAGGATTTTCTTCCTTTTTTATTAACTATAAAGTCTTAGGGTTGACTTTGTTAGTTTGACATTTGATGCTACTCACAATGAAGTAAGGCATACCGTTACGATATCGAAGGCTAACCCTTTGGGTTTGCTTGTTGCAGTGCGGATTCAGAATTCTAAAAGTATTACATAACCATGACTACCCAAACCATCAATTTAAGTATTACGTAACTCTTCTGTTTAGTGTCCATATAATTGTACCATTCATTGAGGGATTCCAATGGCTCGAGAAGGACCAGTGAAATGCCAAATTTCAGCAGTCTTTGCTATGCGCCCACAAATTGTTGGTACGATCCCTATGTCATCATGGTCCCTAACAGCAACTTAAAAGTGTTTACCAATGAACCAAAATAGGATCAGACAAGTGTTCTCCCAGCCTCGGTTTGAATACATTACACTGGGCAGAGGGAAAATACCAGTTACATCATAAAATATAGTTGTGTTTGTTGAAGTACTTCTCTTTTTTTGGACCTCTATTGGATTAATGACCATGGCAACCAAACAGATCCATATTGGTATTATATATTTCTCGTCATTCATTGTTGGATTCGAATGGTTTGGGAAAGACCATTTAAATGCTAAGTTTAAGCAGCCTTTATTATTCCAGAAAAGTTTTGCCACGGTCCCCATGTGGACGCGGTCCCAAACAACACAAAAATAGCATAACACTGATCCTAATAGATTTAGGTAGTTGTCCTCCCAGCCTCGGTATGGAAATATTCCTTCCAATGGAGAATAAACTATAACAAAATAATAATAATGTCTTCCGAGATTTCAGGAATCGTTTGAAATTTAGATGCTTTTTGAGCAAATTATAATATCAAGACACGATTTCTGGTATGCGGTTCATTTTAAAATGTTATTTTCCTAAAATTTTCAAGGATTTTTCTTCCTTTTTTTATTAACAGTCTTAGGGTTGACTTTGTTAGTTTGACATTTGATGCTACTAACAATGAAGCAAGGCATACCGCTACCATATAAAAGGCTAACCCTTTTGGTTTGCTTGTTGCAGTGCGGATTCAGAATTCTAAAAGTGTTACATAACCATGACTACCCAGACCATCTCTTCTGTTTAGAGTCCATAGAATTGTACCATTCATTGAGGGATTCCAATGGCTCGAGAAGGACCAGTGAAATGCCAAATTTCAGCAGTCTTTGCTATGCGCCCACAAATTGTTGGTACGATCCCTATGACCTCACGGTCCCTAATAGCAGCTTAAAAGTGTTTACCGCTGAACCAAAATAGGATCAGACAAGTGTCCTCCCAGCCTCGGTTTGAATACATTACACTGGGCAGAGGGGAAATACCAGTTACATCATAAACCATACTGTGTGCCTGTTGAAGTACTTCTGTTTTTTTAACCTCCATGAGATTAATATTTTGCATTTATTGTATTCTGGTGAATGCTCGTCCTTTTTAAATAGAGGACCGACCTCCTTCCCGTGACTCTACACAAATACAGATATTCTACATTTCCTGCTTTTGTTTTGTCTTTATCTATTCCATCCTTCTAATGTTTACCCCCTTTCTCCTTCATCCATAACCTCACAATTCCTCCACCTCAAATCAACATTGATTATTCACCAGGGCGCCCTCTGTTGACATCACATTAAAAAAGCGCTGACTTGAACCAGCCCCGTGATTAAGCCCCGAGCCATAAGGAAGACTGAAAGCAGATGACGCTAACTGCAAGCTAAGGAGGAGTAATTTCAGATGGTTTCTTCTATGCTCGTTTCCGGCAAACGGAAAGGGCACCAGTTTTAGTCAATATGGGGTTGATTTCCTCTTCCGGTCTCGTCCCATGCGACAAACCAGGCGGAACAATCCAGCAGTATGTACTGGTGTGCCATGAAGAATGGCTCCCCCATCCTCGTCCCCAAGGTGTGTCGAGCAGTACGAGGTTGACCGCTCTCTCACCCTGGTATTGGATCATTTGCATATCCACAATTTTTGGACACGTATGCAAATTAGAATAGTCTGGCTGTGAACATGGCGAATACTGAATGAGCACAACTTAACATGTTTACGTTAGACTTGTGTACACCAGTCGTTGTCCAATCAGGGTCCAAGTAAGGAGTTTCCCTCCCAGGGTTTACAATTGTAAACATGGTTGGAAATAAAGTAAACCATGGGGACGAGGTTGCTCCCCGCCCCCCTCTCTGCACAAAAACCCCGGATGCAACTGCACCATATTATTACATCGAAGAAGAAAACAGGGGAGTTTTTCATGGGCCTTCTGCACAGCAATTACCAACCTAAAAACTGGACGCAATCAAAGCCAGAAGTTTTGAAGTTGTCATATCATTCATGTTTTTCTTTCAACAACCGATCTTCCCTCCTCCGTGGTACGTTTTCTTACATGCTTATATAGATCCTTGCACTGACGTCACGCGCGATACTCTCTGCCATGGTCTGCCATTTTGGGAGCCAAATTGCAGGTAATTATATATGGTGAGCGTGTAAGCGCGTACATCGGCAAAAAATGTTCACTGTGCATAAGAACGGGGATTCTGACTCCCAAAATGGCGCAATATGGATTTTCCGCGGGTGATGACGTCAGATAAATTGTGTCAATAGACTATGCAAGTCTCGCGCACGAGAAAACACGTCAAACGAAGAAGAACAGAATTCTGAAATCAAATCTTTGTTTTATGTTATATCTAATTACAAAATCTGAACAACAAAAATACTCATTACAATTTTTATAAAATTAATTTTAGGTTTTATAATGAATAAACAAATAATTTGTTTAATATTATTCAAACAAAATTAAAACGCTGGGACAAGGATGCTTATTTGATCTTCACTATTTTAGAAACCCCTTACGCGGCTTCGCAATGGTCACACGGGCGTAAAATTACACTTGACGCAGTTTATAGAGGACGCTGACGCCTTAACAACCATAGACTGCAATGAAAAGGCTTCGCGTTGCAATTACAGCATCTGGCGATTATCATCGCGCATCCAAAACAAGCGTTAAATAAGTTTTGTGATAGTAGGTGAGCACAAAATTCTTAATTTTTTGCAGTAACCGGAAGCTGAGGTCAAGTTTAATTCTCGGGTTTTCTTCGTTATATTGTTGAATTGATTTTACTTTCATATTTTGTATCACTAAGTATTACATTCCCAATAACACATATCATTTTCATAGTCATAAACTACGTTAAACTAAAATGACTGACGAACCAAAATCTCGTCCACGTAAAACTCCATATGGTTGGGACCACAACGGTCCCGGAAGTTCGTCGTGCATGTTTATTATGATGAAACACAATACGAAAGTGAAGAGGAACCCACAATCAGCTCAAAACAATCCCCTTGATCTCATCAAGGACCGACCTGTCATAAAATCTCGCCCACGTAAAACTCCATATGGTTGGGACTACAATGGTCCCGGAAGTTCGAGTGCGCGCGAGACTTGCATAGTCTATAGGTTTAAGGAGAGGGGAAAGGTCAATTCTGCTCAAGTTATGCAGAACATTTTACTCCTTAACCGGTGCCCAAAACTGCATCAATTGTTGGTTGAGCAATTTTTTACAGATGAGATCAAGGGGATTGTTTTGAGCTGATTGTGGGTTCCTCTTCACTTTCATATCGTGTTTCATCATAATAAACATGCGCGCTCTGCACCAAACCATCCCCACGACAGCGTTGAAGAATGGGAATTTTCGGTGTTCCGGCCGTAGCCACTGCCAGAGCCGTTTAATTCTGACACGGTCTCATTATTTGTTTCAAAGGCGTAGGGTTGGCATCCCAACTTCTATAAACCTAACCTTCAAGGACCGACCATGCAGTCATAATTACCAAGAAATTGTGTTGTAAATCGAAATCAGAACAGTCGACCAAACTAAAGCCACACTGCTCCATTCTTAACTGGCCAAAAAAAAAAAGCGACCGGGAAATTGAGAAAAATTGAGAACATCATAATATTATACTACATCCTCCCCCTCACTTTCCCGCGGGAAAAATTTAATATGATCGTCGGAATTACAATTTGGTAAGTCACGGGCGTATAGTTTACATCTGGTTGCTATGTCTACAGCTGTATAATAGCTCACAATGGAAACCCACGGGAAAGAGAGCCAGGGAAAAACATGGCCGTTTAGCTTCATGAAGACCGAGTAACACAATGCACCGGATAAATTGCCCTTCATAAAGCGATTGTGCGTGTATTATATAGAGCCGTGTGCTGGACTCGACTTGTGTCTCTGACATCGCGAAATAAAAAATACATGCCCCCCTCCTTCGCCGGGTAGCGTATTTTTTGTTTACACCGCAGCGAGGGGTTTTGTACAATAACACTGTCAATTCCGTCTTGAGATAGGAGACTACGTCTAACCCTAAACCCTAACCCTAACCCTATCCCTGACCCTAACCCCAACTCTAACTCTAATCCTAACCCTAACCCTAACCATAAACCCAACCCTTTATAGGCATAAATGTTTGTAGTCTCATCTCAAGACAAGAATTGGCAGTATTACAAACCCCTCGCTGCGGTGTAAAACAAAAATATGCCGCCGGGTACGTTGTAACATGATGGCTGTTTGACTGATGACGGAAGTGGCGTTTGACAAACAAGCGAGTGTAGCCCTGTAGTCCCCGGGGCCTGGGGGCATTAATAGACGGGGATGAGGGGTCAAGATTGACTCTTGCATCCTCGGACATTCAAGCCACAGGATGTCAAGTGCTCATCGGTACTTTCTGATTGTCACCTGTTATTATAAGATGACACGGTCATTCAAGGACTATCGGTGCAGTAGCTGCATGCAACGTCCAATGTTCAAATTATGCATTGAGACTCAACAAGATTTATTGTACGAGCGGCCTGAGTATAATTGACTCAGCAAGATTTAGTGTAAGCAAAGTTAACTTTAACAGAGAGCTTAGATACAGCAAGCTTGATTAAAAAACGCGAGCTCGCTAGAAGATTGCAAAATGTTTATTGAAGTCGAATACACAACAAGATTTATTAGGAGTGCTTTAAAGGCACTGTACACGTTTGGTATTAACTCAAAATATATATTAGCATAAAAACTGACTTGGTAACGAGCAACAGAGAGCTGTTGATAGTATAAAACATTGTGAGAAACGTCTCCCTCTGAAGTAACGTAGTTTTTGAGAAAGAGGTACTTTCTCACTAAAAATAATTAAAGACTTCTTGCAAGAAGCCTTTTATTCCTATTTGAAAGCACACAAATTTGTACAACAAGGGTGTTTTTTCTTTCATCATTTTCTTGCAACTTCGATGACCAATTGAGCCCAAATTTTCACAGGCTTGTTATTTTATGCATGTGTTGGAATACACCAAGTGAGAACACTGGTCTTTGACAATTTCCAAACGTAATCAGTGCCTTTAAGCGTGGAGGAAGGAGATTTATTCCTCAGTGCTTTAACTAACTCAAGCTTCAGCGGGCAAGAGACATCAAACTGTCTTAATAAAGCAAACACGCTTTTACCCCCATTGCATGTTGATTTGATACACTAACAAAAATCCAGGGTCAGAATTGACCGGATCCGGGTCCCACGAGGCTTGACCCATTTCTGGGTCAGTATGACCCGAGAATCTGTGTCAAAATTCCCCGAATATGGATAAAATTGCTTTTGTTTTTAATGGGGTTTTTTCTGCTGTGAGATTGTCACATCCTTTTGTGCGCAATCTCCATTTTATTAATCATATAATTACATGTTTGTCGTTGGCAGGGGTACGGTTGTACACATCTTTCGATGACAGTTTTTATACTTTTGTAATTCCTTGACAGCCCCTGTTCAACTTATATTCATTGTGTAAATGTCTAAAGATTTAAAATAACAAATTAATAAAATAAATATAATCCGTCTCAAAAGAGCACTTTTTTACCAGTTTCTGGTTCGGCCTGATCCAGAATTAACCAAAATTAACCACATGCAAACAAGCTATACAATGGAACTCAACATTATAACCAAAGAGAATCCTATATAAATAAACGGCTACGTTCTTATCATAAAACTGAAGTGTACGGTAATCGCAAGTGACTGGACAATCATCACTTATGTACACAATTGTTTCACGGCGAGCAATCTATAGGTAGCATAATGCTAGCAAATAAACCGAAGCAAACACACCATAATAATATAGGCTATTTTTAAGCGAGCAAGAAACCAGATTGTGAGACTGCAATTTTTGTTGAGGACAAACACAATTAGATTTTTTTTTCATTTTCTGTTTTTTATTAGTGAACGGGTGAGGTATTGTGTTTGTAATAACAACTGACAAGCGAGAGCGAGCAAACATGCTTCATTACAATCGAATAAGCTTTATTATGATGGAAAATGCACCGATCACAAAGGCCGTCTTGTCTGGCAAGCTTGGTTATTGATTTCAATGAGTGAAGGACATGTTTTGGTTTATTTTTATTTTTGTATTATTGACTTTTGCTATTGAAAGCAATAGATGCTCAAAAGTGCCTAGAACCATTGTGAATCTGAAGAAAAAAAACACAACAACAATACGCGAGAAGAAGAAATAAAACAGGCTTACACTCTCAAAGCTCCCTGGTCAGAATTGGCCCAGATTAAGGCTCCCAGAGGGCCTGACCCATTTCCGGGTCAGGCTGACCGGGAAAATTTTTAGAAAGATGGGATTTTAACCCTTTTTCTGCATCCTGGTGACTCATTTCTGGATCATTTTGACACAGATTCCGTGTCATACTAACCCATAACAATTAGTTAGGCCCCACAGAACCCGGATCTGGCTCAATTCTAACCCGGAATTCGTTAGGAGCGTAGTTAGAGGTGGGGGTGAACTCCCAACAAAGAGAGAAAACCCACATAAACAGATGGGGCTGAAAACAATATCATACACGTGAGAGACTCCAATTCAAGGTAGGATTCGAACCACGGTCCACAGAGGTGAGCGGCTGGGAAGATATCACTGTGCAAACTGATCGGATTGAATACAGACTGGCATTTCTGGGGGTATTTTTTCAGTACACGCAAGATGAAATGTTCTGCATAATTTCGGGTAGTTATTGTATGCGCATGGTTATAATTTTCCCGCCTTAAACGAATTCAACTCAAATGTACTAATAACTAGTAATGGATGATATACAGCCACTTTCTTGTGTGTTCACCTTGATTTCCTTTGTATCAACCACATTCACATTCCTCGGTGTACAATGTGTCTTCTATAATTGGTTATGTTTGCTATCGCTTGAGCCGTCGCGTGGCATAAAAGCCACTACCTTAAACAATATCGCTTTGGAGCGATAAAGTAATTACCGCGTGCATATAAAGCACGTTGACGGTCAGTCATCTTAAACAACATCAAGTCCGAGCCTCAGTGTACATATAAGTCTGCCCATGGAGAGCCGTGGTCTGCCGCACAACCACCAAAAGCAAACAGTAAGCCCCTGTACACACACGCACACACACAAATATATACTAATAATAATAAGTTATTCTCGTTTTTTATGATGTAGTGCTACAAATTAACAGAATAAATGCAATTAAAAGTCCGAGTGAAATTCACACTGCGTCTCAGCTGTCCAAACTCCCGTACCGGGCCCTTACCGATTTTAAAATGATGAAGGCAAGCGAGACGGAATTGTCTTTGGCTTCGCGATATCATGTTATACTATAGAACACTGAACATTACGGGAAAAGGGAATCCAAATTTTACCAGGTTGTGCGATGCTATTCCCCACATTGTGACGCACATGATTATATTCAATAGTCGTCAACTTTGCAGGAAACTGCATGCACATTATTGCTGGTCGCAGACTAAGCATACAGCCAGGTCTATAATGTAAATTTTCAGAGGATAGACATTTTCAGAGGATATTTTTTTAGATATTGTGTACATGGTGTATATACCAAAACCTTTTTAATCACTATCTTTTATTCAGCTTTTTCTTTATTTTTTGTTTACTCTCCTACACTCTAAAAACTCCCAGGTCAGGATTGACTCGGATTCCGGGGGGCGAATTTTTTTCCCCTGAACCTTTCAGGCAGTGTCCGTGGAGTTTAAGCCAATCAGAGCGAGGCTAGGCCAGCATATATAGATACCATGTTATTAACAATATTTTAAGAGTGGTTCCTGCAAAATACTAGGTAATATTTTGTTGAAAGATCTGTGTTGTTCTGTTCTGCATCAAACTGTACCGAACATGCACCGTCCATGTTTATTGGGGGCAGCTTTATCACAGACCTCACGTGCGGTGGTTGTGTCAGCACGTATGCAAAAACGAGGTTGCGAGGATGGATGGACAGCATCCGTAGCCAGCAAATTAGAGACGAACATGACAGCCTCGTCCCGCCACGACCCAAACATCAAAAACAATCCCGGAGTTTTAACAGATTCCACACGCAGTTGCAGATTGAAACAGTTTTGTTTTTGTTTTGAAGGCAGCTATACCGACTTTGAGGTTTGGAGTAAGTAGTCGGTCGCAGTGTTTATCGGTCGATTAAGGAAACAGTGCCTGTCGGTTGAGGATCTCGAGCACTGTCCATTATTTCAAACATAAAGATAAACCACGAGGCCGTTGCGTGTTCACCGGAATACACGCTGCACCGGTTTCGTGTTCTACGAGATGCATTCAACACACAGCAAACTTTCAAAGTATAATTTTGTATTAAAGGCACTGAACACGTTTGGAAATTGTCAAAGACCAGTATTCTCGCTTGGTGTATCCCAACATATGCATAAAATAACAAGCCTGTGAAAATTTGGGCTCAATTGGTCATCGAAGTTGCAAGAAAATGATGAAAGAAAAACACCCTTGTTGTACAAATTTGTGTGCTTTCAGATAGGAATAAAAACTTCTTGCAAGAAGTTTTTATCATTTTAGTGAGAAATTACCTCTTTCTCAAAAACTACTTTACTTCAGAGGGAGTCGTTTTCTACAATGTTTTTTACTATCAACAGCTCTCCGTTGCTTGTTACCAAGTAAGTTTTTATGGTAATATTTGTTTTGAGTCATTACCAAACGTGTACGATACCTTTAAGGAACTCTCTCTCTCGATCGACTTGCCCCTTTTGCCTCTTTCTCCTTCATTATTTGTTTGATTGTATTGGTGTCAGAGGCAGTGAAAGGGGACTCTGTGTGAGTCTTTACAATCACTTGTCGATAACTCCTTTTTGAACATCGGTGAATCCAAACTAACGTGTATTCAAAATGATTGAACTATTTGGGGACTCACTTATAGCGTACATTTAGCCAAAAAAAAATGTTGCTAAATACATTTTCTTCTCAGGAAAAATACTGAGAACCAAATGACAAACTGATCACATGTGAGTTTCCCCACCTGAAGACGACCTTGTTCGAAACATCGAGATTCAGAACCAACCCTTTTCAGTTGATAACCATAAACCTCCACTCAAATGTTAATTTTGGTATACCGGGCTAAGCAGCTCTATGAAAACTGGGCCAATGGCAATGTATTACTTCCGCGCACTACGATCTCAAATTATTTCCATTCCCTTCAAAAGTGCACCAGATCCCTTCTAGCTTTGTAAGAAACTTGTGTGCCGTATAAATGTCAAAGCAAACGACCAAGAAAAACGCCCGCGTTGAACTTGGCACCCCTAACAAAGACATAAGCGACGCATTTGCCGCCGTCTTGCACACACCTTCGGGCTTGAGGGGAAAAGGCAGCGCTCCAGACACCTCGAACAGTCGGAACTGGGCCAAGGCAGGTGATTGTGTTGTTTCCCCCCGGGGAGAAGGCTGGAGAGGTCTCTGCCTTGCAGCGAAGCACGTAATGTCAACAGAGTACCCTGGCCTCTCTCTCTCGACCATGGATGAGGAGAAAATCTTCATCTCTAAGTCTAAGAAGAGGAGATGTGCACGGTGGGGAGGAGGATCACTCAAGGTTTGAAAAGGAAGGAATCTCGGAGTTGCCCCTTGAAACATTTATGGCCAACGTCAACCTCAGGGGGCTTCAACAACACATAGTTGCAATATTCAAAACAAATCTGAAAGACCACCTGTTCAAATTAACCAGATAGCTTTCTGCTGCAGTTATTGAATCATGTTTTTAAAACCATGCCCGAGGTTTCCAGTTTTAATTTATTAATGTTCACTAGAATAATTTCGTTCTGATTACATATAGTCATGGTTCCGACCAAGCATCCTTACGGATACGTCCTATGTAGGGACAAATCAGCATGGATTTATACGGGCCTGTGATTTATTTCCAACGAACGTGTCACAGACATTTTATTAACGTCCCAGTTTTCCGCCACACATCGGCATCTTTAAATCTGACTTCTTAAAAACGTACACTGCAAAAACTGGGGTGTTAAAATTTACACCATGGGTGTTGTCACATATAGATACCGAAGAGAGAATCAAAATTAACATCGTAGGGTGTTTAAAAAAAACACAACTGTAATTGTTTTGGCAGAAATTAGTGTTATTTTAACACCTATGTTGTAAATTTTGATTCTTTTGGGGTATCTTTATGTAACAACACCCATGATGTCAATTTTAACACCCTAGTTTTTGCAGCGTATAATTTCAAAGAAGAGGGGGAAAAAGCCCCAAAACGGGATAAAGTAAATTAAAGAGGGAAGAAACAATGGTGTGCACTATTTGGAACATCACGACCCGGTTTGTTGGGGTCTAACGAACCATGAATCAAGGTCAGTAACTGTATCTAACTAAAATTATTGTAAATTTTAACTCCAAAATGGGTCAAACGAAACAGAAAATGGGTCGATAGTATACTGTATCCGGGTCAACGGACTCTGTACTTTTTAGAGTGTAGGGACTCGGTCATTGGACTAGAATTCTCAATACAGATGTTGTTGTGGTGGTTTTCTCTTAAGGGTTATGGGTGTTTTTTTAAACAACGTCACAGCAATACGTCTCTTGAATTAGTAGTTGTTTGCGAATGCACTGTTATACTCGTGTCTCGAATATCTGCTTGCATGGAGAGAGGGTTCTGTTCTGTTTGTCCCCCCTCGACAATAGTCTGTATGCGCACCCAGTTGAACATTTGAGTCCTCGCACTCCTGTCTGCCCAATATTGTTCCCAATGTTTGACCGCGGGTTCTACCCCCCACACAAGGAATCGTGACTTGCCTTCAGGTCGATCAGTCTCTACTTCTTGTGGGCAACAGCGATGCTCCTCGAGTTCCTGTTTGTATTCCTCGATTGCCTTTCAACTTGCGCTGATGCTTGTCAGTGTCAAGTTGATGTCCTTGCCTATAGTCGATGTATTGTTTTGTCTGTGAACTTCTACCCGGGTTCCATTGTGTGTGTCACTCTATCGTGATGTTTGTCTTTTGTTGGCCCACTTCAATGTCTCGTAATGTACGGTGTTGTTTTTCCCTTCTGTCCGTGCCGCTGCAAACAGGATTGCAGTAACGTGGCGTGAGGAGCAGACAATTATAGAGGAAATGGCGCAAACACACGAAAAGTTTAACAGTTTTGCAGTTTTTCCTAGATGGCGCTATCATATTATAAACAATAAGAAATCAGTTGATCAGCTGATAAGTTGTATGCCTGAAGAATTGTTCATTAAGGATGGGCGTGGGCAGGGGCGCTTCTACTTCAGACCAACTACCCTTAACGATATAATATATGCACAATGGCACCTCGCGACGCCCTCTCTCTCTCTCTCTGTTCGAAACCAGGAAGGGACTCTTTTGGATAAAAAAGGATCAATGAACAACCGAAATACAATACAATCCGTCGGGTGCGATCTCGTGTGTTTAAATATGGTTCATAGATCTTAACTACAATTAATATCCAAAATGCGAACTGTTCAGCCTGGCCACTTGTCATGAGACTAGGCATGCCCTGAGAAAAGTTATAGAAACATTACGAACAACAATCAATATAAGCGTCTTCTGAAAAGGTTACAAAGACGGTAATCAAAATGACCTTTAGAATCGTTTTATAATGACCATGATTTATGAAATCATTATTATCTTCTTATCTAAGGAACCTTTTATTTGAATCTAGTTTTTAATGCTTTGGATTATGAGTTGCTTAGGAGGTGCGTCCATCATTCGATGTTGTTATTATTAACATTATTATATGTTTCTATAAAGAAACGAGGGAGCCCCAACAGTGCTTTTAACTATAGTCCGTATAGGCCTGAAGATACATGTGAAGAGAAGATGTTGAGTAGGACGTGGGAGCTCGGAAATCCCCAGATGGGAAAAACCCACGCAATCGGGTACGGACTGACATTCTATTCCATACTGTATGGCTCCGGTCCAAGTCGAAATTCGAACCGCCTTACGACACGAAGAGTTAAAATACATAGAAGAAAGGGTGAGTTTGTATTTACATTCAAACCGAGGACTTATATCAAAAGGGACAATAGGTCTATTATTGCTATCACAAAGGAAAACAATGGAGTCCACGTTTGTCAGGACAAAGAGTTGAACAAAGGAGGGTCCATGATTGGAGGTCATTACACACTTGTGTGCGTGTGAGCGTGTCTATACATTCAATGTCCAAACAATGGGAGAACAAAGAGAAGTCCTCGGTAAGCGGGATTAACAAACGTGTGTGTGTGTGGGGGGGGGGGTATAGTATCCACATTCAAACCGTGGCTACCGTGGACCTATAGCAGAAGGGACAATAGGTCCACGGTTGCTATCACAAAGGAAAACATTGTGGTCCACGGTTGTCAGGACAAAGAGTTGAACAAAGGAGGGTCCATGATTGGAGGTCTTTACAGTCACATTGTGTAGGTGTGTGTATAGTTCTTGTAGTGTTTATTTACTGTGACAGAATAATGGGGGTATATTGGGTGTGGTGGGATAAAAACAAAACAAAAACTGGCATGTTTATGTGTCTCCCCCCTCCCCCACTTCCTCGGGTGTACAAATTACTGACGGCTTTTTGCTGCGAGCCGTTTGTGATAGTTTGACATTCCACTATAGAGGCATTATAGAAACTGACGCTCAAACGCAACGACACTCTCTATACCTTTAGTGTTTTGCAGCCATCTTGGCGTTTCTCCCTTTCAAATAAATTATAAATAAAAATTGAGACTGGGTAAAATAGACCGACCTCTTTTTTTCAATCATTACTTCTGTATACTCACAATAAATGTGACGAAGATGGCGGGAGCTTTTTACACTCAGAAAATAAAAAAAATGTCAGATACTAGGTTAATAAAGACTACTATATGCTTCTGCTTTTACCTAACAATGAATCCCCCCCCCACCGTCAACCATTCAAGCCTCACCATCCATTATGGATTATACGAAGCCATCAACAAAGGCCGAGCCATTACGGTAAAAAGTAGATATCGCCAAAAACATCACCGAACGAAGAGTGAATTACATAATCAAACGCAGCTATCGACAAAAGGAAAAATCTCTTCATGAACCGGGCGGGGTTCTGACGTTGATGCGTCCAGCCATTTTACCGCGTATGGGGCCTACTGTTGACGTTACTAGATTTAGGCCTATTCAAAGAAAAAACACAAAAAGATGAATCGCTTAGAGGGGGGGGGGGTAATAAACAAGCAAAAGAGGCCACCGAATATTTAAGCGAGAGGGATGTGGCCGAAATTAAATTATTGGGTATGTGCTGTTATCGTGTGGAGGTATACAGTGACATTATAAGCCACGCGTGAACCTACCTTAGCACGTACACACAGTCTACCCGGCAGTCGCGTCATTATCATGGCTATATCAAGGGTGAATTATACCCAAGGCCGCTGCCATGGCAACTTGATTTTGTTTGTCCCTTTTATAACAGGTTTTACCAGTTTTTTACATTTTGAATAATCAATCGTGTGTACCGTCGATTGCATGAATCTCCTTTCATGAAATAGCCTTATCTCTCCAGGAAAAAATTCTTTATAACAAATCTCAATGTTATTTGTTTGACACTCGAGAGAAAGATTGAAATTTGAGGGGTTTTTTTTGTTTTGTTTTTTTAGCAGACGTCCAATTTATCAAGCTCCCAAGAAGTATACATTATGTCTATTTTCGGAAAGGAAGGACCTTGTACTCGCTTGTTGAACTCTAGCACGTTTCATGTGGAGATATCGTTTCGAGTTGAATAGTTCGAAATAATAATATTACGATTAGTTGGCCTAAAGACCTAATCTAGCTACAGGAAAGAAAATAAAAAAGAAATAAAAAAGAGATAAAAGTGTGAGCGAATGAGATGATATTGAACAACTATGGTTTTCGTAACATTTACTCAGTAATACTATATCACGGTTCTACAGTAAAATATCATGGTTCTTCTCAAGTGAGACTGTAAACAGTGGTTCTCTGAGTGCATTATCTTGGTTCTCTTGACCAGTAATATTCTACTTTGGTTCTCAAGTAACAATATATCTCATGGTTCTGCAGTAAAACCTTTTCGTGGTTCTCGAGTAACATCCCCAACAGTATATAAGGCTATTTTCCGTTCTCCATTACGATTATTTAATAGTTCTCTAACTCAATTATTCCATGGCTGTCCGGTAAAGATTATATCGGGTTATTGGTCTGGTCATGTTTGGATATACACCAAGCTTCAGGGCTATTGTTTCTTAATTGGGGGAGGGGGCATGAACAAGATATGTGTGGCATTTTTGAGGATGTTCTGCTGGGGCAAACATTTCATTTTAATAGCATAGCCAGATAGAACATGACTCGTCTCTTGTCCACATGAATGCCTATAATGCTCGTGCACCACCTGCGCGTATACACCAATCCTTCACCGATCTTGAACTCTTGGTGGCAGCAGACAAACTGCGGTGGTACTGCGGTGGTACGACCTTGCCACTTATGTAACTATTATTTATAAACAACCATTATTTACATATAACCATTTATAAATTAACTAGTGTAGCCCAGCCCTTAAGCTCATCGATAGGCAGCAGAGTACCACCCAGGTACCACCGCAGTAATGGAGGCGTTTCTGCTGCCACCAAGAGTTCAAGATCGGCGAAGGATTGGTGTATACACATAGAAAGTGCCAGGAGTGTGGTAAACGGGGGCGACGTACAAAAAGCATTTCCCATAATGTTTGGAGCCCAGTAATAATGTAATGTGGTCAACCAGAACCAGGGTATCGTTGCCATCAATATTTGATATATCTCTGGTACATTCTGTCTCGTATCAGCTTACTTTACTTGAAGTTGGATTATCCGTGTGAGTTAGATATCAAATATTTATTGATAGAGCATCCACTGCAGCAGGGGTATGGAACATGAGTAATGTTTTGGGGGCCCTGATAAAAAACCGTCAATTCCCAGTGATTTTATCTTGAGTGCCGCACCACCTATGAATTTAGTTAAACTTGTAAAAGTTGGTTGTTACAACAAAAGTAGAGGATATGAGTGAATGTATTCCCAAACCGACGAGATAATTATACAAAGTACATTTCGCACACTCTAAAAACTCTCGGGCCAGAAGTATTGACACGAGTTCCAGGGCCTTACCAATTTCTGGGTCAGGCTGACCCCGGAAACTTGTTTAAGAATGGGATTTTAACTCGGATTCTGCGTCAGTTTGACCCATTTTTTAGGTCATGTTGATACAGGTTTTCTTGGTCATGTTGACACAAATTCCGGACCATACTGACCTATAGACAGGCCCCCACGGGACCAGGAATCAGGGTCGATTCTGACCCGTGAGTGTAAGCTCTCTCGGGTTGTACGTTACACAGTGGAGATACCAACCACTAAATCTTACCGGGTCAAGAGCAATACTCACTTCAGTACAATAATAATAACTAGTTCTTATATAGCGCATTTTACAATAACGCCTCATTGCGCTTTACATTAGTGTATTGAGTATAATATACAATGGATCACAAGGGTCGGTACCATGGGTCAAATTTCATAGAAAATACTGCTTTACAATTTCCTGCTAAGCAGAATCGAGCAGGATACCAGTCACAAATTGTACAAGTGAGTAACAAGGCATTTTGGATAGTTACCGTTTTCTGATAAGCATAATTTTGTGGTAATTAACTTATTTTTGTGTTTAAGCAGCTCTATGAAAGTGGGTCCTGGTTAACAAGTAATTGATACGCACGGTCCAGATGATACCTTGGTTCAGGACAGTACTTAGCAGGGTCACACTGACCCCAAATTGGATCGCAACTTACCTGAATCAAGATTAACTGTTTAAAAAGGTGTAACTCATCATGGTTTTACCTCAAGAACCCAACTGTGTTTCCTATTGACCCCCTTGTATGACGTCACAGACAGCAACTGTCTAACCACGGTCCGCCATTTTGGGAGTCAAATTGGTTTGCACGCACGTCGCTTGATACACAGCATGCATAACACACGGGGAAACTGTCTCCAAAATGGCGCAACCAAGATTTATGGTGGTGATGACGTCAGGTAAATTGGGTCAACACCTTGTTATAGTTTTAACAGACGTGCATGGTTAACCATCTGGTCTTGTTAATTAAATTAAATTTTTACTCTATAAAGTAAACTGGTTTTGTTGAATACATCCATTACTCTATACATCCTGTGTACTGTTAGGGATACCTTTGTATCGTACACTGACGTATGACAATTTCGGAATTATTCATCTGTCGTTTTCAAGAACTGAAAAGCCGAAATGATAAATCGAATCATGGGACCGCAATTCACCGGAAATCGCTGTTCTCGGGCACAACAAAAAAGAGCTAAAAGTCAATCGTTAAGATGATGTAGCTATGAAGAACGATCTCGATTGCTAAAGCAATACGTGACGTCAAAACACATATCACCATGGCGATAGTGACATCCAAACCAATTGATTCACAGATGAGATTTTTTTTGAAATCGGGCCCTGGATGGTTCATTACCGTCGCAATATTTCATTCAAAATGAGTATTTAGATTATTATCCGCCGATTGGAGCAGTTTGGGTCAGTTATTGTTGTGTATACAAAACCATTACGGCCATTACTTTTACAGACTCCTTAGGTTCATCGTGTTTTATCACTTTCTATCTATCGTGGTCTGCCTATATATATATGCAGAAATTACCAGCCTATTTGTATTCACATTATACGAAGTACTATACCCTCATAATCCTACTACACCGCGTGACAGGTGGCTTATTCGAGATTCGCAAGATTCCGAGAGGGTCCCGGTTGTATTGCACATCCCTGATACGCAATTAATAAGCCATTCAGAATTGATATTCATTGGTTGCTTGTGAATTGTGCATTTTTGTTTGGTGGAGATTTTCTCTGAGCAATTACATGCGGATCTTACGGGTAGATAGGAAGCTGCATTGCCAAATCAAAGGGCGGTCATTTTTTGCACTTTAATATTAAGGAGCACTAGAAATTGCAAATGTGATCTGGGCACCGTCTACGTTTATTTAAAGGCACTGAACACGTTTGGTAATTGTCAAAGACCAGTGTTCTCACACTTGGTGTATCCCAACATATGCATAAAATAACAAGCCTGTGAAAATTTGGGCTCAATTGGTCATCGAAGTTGCAAGGAAATGATGAAAGAAAAAACACCCTTGTTGTACAAATTTGTGTGCTTTCAGATAGGAATAAAAGGCTTCTTGCAAGAAGTCTTTTATTATTTTAGTGAGAAATTACCTCTTTCTCAAAAACTACGATACTTCAGAGGGAGTCGTTTCTCACAATGTTTTATACTATCAACAGCTCTCTGTTGGTCATTACCAAGTCAGTTTTTATGCTAATATATATTTTTAGTTATTACCAAACGTATACAGTGCCTTTAAAGGGTTGACACGGACAGCGATTTCTGGAAGGTTCATTCCAAAGCTCCGTGGGTCTCATGTAACCTAAACCGAGTGTAACATTTACATTTTTGGTTTATGTATTTTTTTTAGAAAGCTATAATGTGTGTGTGGTGGTACGACAGCACGAATATGACTATCCTCCTCTTCTTCTTCTTCTTCTTCTTCTTTTAATGCGTGATACAAACAAAATAAATGCAGCCTTGATTTATTTTTAATTTTATTTGTTTTCATCTTAAAAATAACCAGACTATGTTACCTCATTAGTGTAACCCGACCATGTTACCTCATTAGTGTAACCTCTTCTAGACTAATGAGGCAACATGGTCGGGTTATTTTTAAGATGGAAAACAAAAATAAAAAATCAAGGCTGCATATATGTTTATGTTATCTCTTTAGAGGTTACACTTATATTACTTTTGAAAATCAATTCGGGTCGACTGTAAACTTGGATACTTCCAAATATGTACTATCATTGGGACTTAAATAGAAACAGAAGCAGAAAAGGTCCAACCTAATAACTAATCCGAATTGTACACTGCAAAAACTGGGGTGTTCAAGTTGACACCATGGGTGTTGTCACATATAGACACCCGAGAGAGAATCAAAATTAACACCATAGTGTGTTAAAATAACGCCAATGTAATTGTGTTGGCAGAAATTTGTGTTATTTTAACAACCTTTGTTGTAAATGTTGATTCTTTTTTTAAGTATCTATAATGTGGAAACACCCATGGTCTCAATTTTAACACCCCAGTTTCTGCAGTGTACCAAAACTGATTACAGCATTCAAAAAATGACACCATGACCTACAGTGTTTGGTGTTTTGGGGGTTTTGGGTTCAAAACTCAAGGAAACGAACCCCACGCAGCAGATCACGCCATATAATAACACTGAATAAATTATATTAATATAATTTCAGATATTATAAATTATACGATACAAAATAACATAATGCGCGACCAGCATTTTGCCGGATACCACATCGTCAACATTATCAAATAGTGTTCACAGTGTATAAAATGTCAGAATTTGTATACAAATTCAACATTTGTCTTGCCATAAGAGTCAATACCAGCGTCTACTCATTACAGAACCCTTAGGCCTAGAAGTACAAAACTGCCGCCATCATGGCTCCTGCCTAATTGCCCACCGGTTCGGAGATTAGCCACGAACAACATAAAAACACACACACACACATACATTTGGCGCCAAAATCACTGTCTGTAAACTCCTGAACGTTAAACAACCAAAAGGTCAAAGGGCAATGTGGTTATTCATTCACAAACCGGTTGATGTCTGGTTTTGTTTTAAATAAACCTGAGCGAAATGTAAACCCAAGAGGTGAGAGATACTTTTTGTTCCCGTTGGGAAAAGTCGGTACGCAAAATGAGGATCCACAGTGAATGGCTCCAACGTACTTCTTGAATTACAGCAATTTTAGAAATACGTACCAATGGCATTCGAACAGTTAATAGAGACCAATGTGAAAACTCACTCGTTTAAAATTTCTCACCCTTTACGAGAACAATTCACGTCTGAAATGTTGTCATATGACGGGAAAAAAGCCACACACACACATACACAAACAACAACACCTTCAACGACAACAACAAGAAAAGCAACAACACCAAAACAAAGAAAAAACATTACTGTTGCTTATTCCGATTGCTTTTATGAGGCCCCCGCAGAATTCCCATACGAAAAAGATAACTGATTTTCCTTGAGAGTTAAACGTGGCCACCGAATGTGAAGAAAATGTTCACAGGGTTGATTGTAAGTGATAATTGAACAGTAGAGTATGGGAGTGATTTGCCCTTCAACAAACAAAAAACACAATAATGTAGTGTTCCTTTAAATAGAAAACACAAGGGAAAAAAGTAATGACGGTGTAATTTCCTGTGATAAACAGATCGTGTGGCCTGATCGGGTGAAATCGTACGCGTTGCCTTTAAGCTAACTTTTGCAATCGAAGAAATCAGGACCTTTCCCTTTTTGTGTCCCTGTCTTTCATTGCAGCGGCATTCGGATCACGATGCCCTCTTCATCATGTATCCCGAGCAGCAGTTCTCTTGTAATTTGTTCTTTTCTTTTTTGTTCCCTCCCCTCTTACCCGGTGTGTTTCATTTTGTTCGGCCAAGGAGCCACTCGAGCGGTCCGGTGGCTGGGGGCGTGGGACGTGTTACAGCAAGACAAACTGATCAGCAACCAGACTGCACACCGGTGTTTTACCTTCGGTTTTGAACTGCCTCTCGAATCGATATATAGCATGCAGATTTATCCAGACTGACGGCTGTTCCAGTATTAACGATGCTTTGGTAAAACCTTTACCACAAAGTTTCAAGTTGATACCGAGTGAGATGCTTAATACTGCAATGTGACTTTTTTAGGGGTAGAATGTTATGTTTCGAACTGCCTTGCCCTGTTTTCCAACTCTGGATGGTTCTTTTTCTCAAGACATAATGATATAACAAATACCATAACTGGGGACTGATGGGTTAGGTAGGAAGGAAAAACAGGGGGAGTTGGGCAGAATACACTGCAAAAAAATTGGTGTAAAAATTGAGAACATGGGTGTTGTCACATATAGATATCGAAGAGAGAATCAAAATTAACATCATAGAGTGTTAAAACAACACCCATGTAATTGGTTTGGCGGATATTAGAAAACAAATTAACACCCTTTGGTGTAAATTTGTATTCTTTTATTGGTATCTATATGTTACAACACCCATGGTTTCAATTTTAACACCCCAGTTTTTGCAGTGTATGGGCAAAGAAATAGAGTTCAGAATCAAAAATCAATTGAAGAAAAGAGGATATAAGGCATCGATAAAAGATTATGAAGATGCTACGGGAAAAGTAAATGAAAACAGCAGATGTATACACAAGAATTAGGGCGGTAAAGAAAACGAAAGTGTAATCGTGTCGAACACTTGGTAGGACAGTAAGGCCTTCAGAAACATCCCCTCAAAGTTGTTCCAGGTGGCAGGGAGGAGAAGAAGTTAGGGAACTGGATTATTCAACGGGGGCCTACGTAAGTGGTCTGTAAAAAGAGAGGTGACAGACCCTATAGCTATGGTGGTATGGAAGGTCCTGAGGAAAGTGCAAGTTCTAGCACATTTCGTGCATTATTTAACTTCTCAATAGACCATTGTCATGGTGCGGCCGTCTTGATTTCCTCCCATTCAAATTAATGTAACCAAACCGAGGCTGGAAGAAGAAATAGTCTGGTTCTTTTTTGCACTATGAATAATAGCATACAATACTGTTAAGGGATACAAGGAACATGACCAAGATGGTGGCAGCTCGATAACATAGTCTATTCCGTAGAACCCGATGTTCTCAACTCGAATGCCCCCAGGGATGCAGTAGAATGACCGTACTGTTTCCATTCTTCCTTCCTTCCCGCCTTTCCTTCCTTCCTTCCTTCCTTCCGTCTGTCCATTGGGCCGTCCTTCCGTCAGACCATCGCATGTTGACCTTGCTACGAACGAGACAATAATATTCAATCTGCTCACGCGTTCTATCGTGCGGCACTATTCAGATCGATCAGTCAATATAAAAAAAACATCTGCTGCTAAAGGCATAAAACGAAAAAAGATAAAAAGAAGAGCGTTTGTCAAATTAGTTTCTATTCAGAGAGACTTTACTCAGAGACATTGGATTTCCCGCAGTCAACTATCTTTTTAAAGGGATTAGGAAAACAAATGTGAGCACACATTTATTTTGGAATTTACAGATGCGGTGTGATGCAGTGTTGATTTATAAAAATAACAGTGGCTTCTTATATAGCGCTCAAATCCGTCACCCAGTGACGCTCATGGCGCTCCAATATTACCCCTGATCACTGGACCATTTATTTCATTCCTGAAACCATCTCAGCTCCCATGGGAGTATACAGCCTGTGCTGCCAAATATGTAGCGCACCAAGCTAAATCAATCACATGACCCATCTCTGCCCTCACGGGTACCCATTTACCCCTAAATCATGCTTGTTTACTAACTAATGATGTCTGATGAGTTACAGATCTATAACGTTCGATTATGTTTATGATTATGGTTATGGTTATGGTTATGGTTATGGTTATGGTTATGGTTATGGTTATGGATATGGTTATGGTTATGGTAATGGTTATGGCTATGGGTGTGGTATTGGTAAGGGTAAGGGTTAGAGTAGTTGTGAGTATTAATTTCAGTCTCCAAGTAAAATGTTAAGCTTTTCGTACTCAAGAAACTTCGATGAGAGAGAGAGAGAAAGAGTGACCTCAAATTTCTTTGAGCAATCGATGAGATAAACTTCCAGCAAAGAGTAATAATAGTGGGGCAGATAGTGGAAATAGTTGGAAGAATTGTGCCTTTGATGATACAATAATGGAATTTGGCACAAAGTCAGAGTATGTCAACGATCTTTGGTTATAGGGCCATCGAATTTGAGTTTTGGAAATAAAACAAAAAGGCATATACGTAGAAAAACAAGCAAATTTTAAAACTTCAAAAATGGCTGCCATTGATTTACCTATACTTTTTAAAATACAAATCTGCACATACTTTGACTGTCAGCCAAATGTCATGCGAGTATCATCAAAGGCACAATCCCATCACCTACCTGCCGTACTACAACAGTTTTAAAAGGAAGAAATAGTTTCGGAAAGTGCAGCTCCGAGTATCAACCTAAACTGAACTTTGAAACTAGACATGCATCAGCCGTTGAGTTGCGGTGACTGCACGCTAGTATAAAGAAAACAGTTCTTTCAATTTGCATATTTCAGACACGAAAACATGCTTTAGGGAAAACTTCTACGCGCTGGGAAAAGGATTTTGCGTCACTCCAAATCGAGCCAGCGTGGGGAGAATACAAGATTATTGAGATTTCGTCTTATCCAATGCTATTTTGGTGGATGAAAATTGATTATTTTTTGTGCTGCGCCAAAAGGGAAAGGCTGGAACTTTGAAATTAGATTGGGGGGTTTCTTGACTTAAAAGGTTTGGTGGGATGAATATTCAAGCCTATATGGATAGCAAACTTTTTGTCATGTTAATTTTTTATTTATTTTTCATCTTGGAGGTAAGACGTATGTTTTCGTGGTTAATGTGTGTGTGTTTTTTTGATAACATGGAGATTAATTTGTGTGTCTTTAATTACTTTTTGGGTGGATTGTTTAAATCATCATTCTGAGGTATGAAATTAAATAATCGTCAATAGACTTTTCTTTCTTGATACGTCATAGTTTTAAAATCAATTTTCAAGAACAAAATGCATTATTAATGTATAACAAAACAGCATCCTCAACCTATTCATACCGCAAGACCAGGAGGAAATGAACCAGCAATATAACAATACAATAAATTTGTCTTGAAATATGAACTTATCCTGAAGACTATCAGAGCATCTGATTGAAACGTTTCTCAGATTGTGTATTCCAATTGCAGATTATTCTTCCTGCGTGGACATAACCGCTCCAGATTTGCGGTAATATCTCAAAAACGCTACCACCTTTTGACGTGAAATTTTCACAGGTTATAGTTTTATGGTAAACTATATAGGCCTGAAACAAACAGTGGGTTCCAATTACCAAATGAATACAATCTCTTTAAGGTCATTTTAAACAGCAAATATTTCATTCACAATGAGTTGACCGTGCCAATGGAGGTGGCTGAATCAGTTTACTACCGGTACTTCAAGAATGTAGGGTTACTTTTAAAACATGCTGCATAATACTATAATGTTTTTTTTTTAAGGGAAACATGTCGTAAACTTGGAAGAGAGATGCCTGTGCTTGATTTTAAAAAGATCCAAGATTGATTGTAAGATGTGCATCAATCTTAATAGCTAAGCAAAGTGTGATGTCACAATACACATCACTCTGACAACTTATCTTAAAATGAATCTTAGTGGTTTGGAAAATGCAGCCCAGAGTATACAGGTATCGCCATCAAATCATCATATTAAGGATTCCCTTATTATTTTAAAATTTGTACAATGTGTTATTGTATAATTATTATGATCCTTATTATTTATTATTATTTTTATTATTATTATTATTATTTATAGCCTGGCCTATCATGAGAAAGAAACATGCGTGAAAATATAACAGGAATCACATTACTGTTCTGATACTAGAATGACGGTATTTTCAAAATGATTTCCACCATGGTTTGTGTAGAAGTCAATGCTAAGCGTTCCATGTAAAGGATGACATGGTTTTTACAATATACAACACGTAGGCATACTGGTTTTTCGTCATTCAACTGGCCTTGACCCAGTGGCGCTTACATTAAATCACTCTTCATCAAAGCGTATATCAGTCATTATGCATTACCTCAACCGATTATGTGGGCTTGGAGGGGGGGGGGGGGCTAATTATTTATCTTGTTGGGAAAGGTAAAATGTGAAGTCACAATGCAAATCACCATGGAGACGGTGAAACCCATCATGCAGTAAAACCGAAATGAGTTACGTGAAATCGACAAACTGCCTCTCCCATCCCACAATATACAAGCAGCATATTATATATTACTATACATAATGTTGTCGGTCTATGTTTGATTGGTATTGACTTTCCAGAGTAGTGTTAGATAATAATTGGAAATCTCTCGTTCCATATACTGCATTCAAAGACTGGGTGTTGACTCTAGAAAGTCTCGGGTGCAGAATTGACACCGAGTGGGGATGCGAGTCCTACAGTGGAACAGCAAGCGACTTACCAGGTCAACATGAGTCATACATGACCCTTTGTTGAGGTCATGACCAGTTTGACTCGATAACATGGGTCATGCTATACACTTCCGGGTCAAAGGTGACCCGGATCCGGGTTGACCAACTTCGTGGTCAGTGTAACCTGGAATATTTTGCCAAAATGACCGAGAAATGGGTCAAATTGACGCAGACTCCGGGTAAAAATTCAATTTTTTTGACCAGTTTCCGGGTCAACCTGACCCAGAAATGGGTCAGGATTCTTCGGACCCGGAATCCAGGTCAATTCTGACCCCGGAGATTCTAGATTGTACCAAGAACTGGGTCTGGTCTTCTGTTAGCACTCTGTATAGTCGCAGTATAGAGTTTTAATAAGTGTCAACTTGGACCGTATTTTTAAGGACTGGCGCAGGTCACATAATCGTTATTCCCTAAATTGAGGGTTAGGAAAAGAAGAAGAAAAAAAGGACGAAAAAAACCCACACCAATCAATATATACCGGTAGTATTTCACTGTCCGACTCATGAAGAAGGTAAACCGACAGACAACAACATGCATGCTGAGAGGGATATCGAGTTACAAATTAAAAAAAGAGCATATCTTTTCGAATCAGTTGCAGTTCTGTCGGGGTGATCTATAACCAAGGCCCAATATTAGATTGGAAAGTATGTGCTATTTGCCAGTCTGTACGGTGCACGGCACCGTTTCTCAACATTGAGACACTAATGAAAAGCCGGCGGGGTTAAAGATTTGGCGGTGAATGAAACTCGGTCAACGTCGCCGTCACCTTGTACAAACACAGAGGTGCCTCGTAATGCAATCAGTGGAAACCAACGACACTTATATTAAACATTGTGCAATAAGGGTTTTAGGAACAGGGTGCAGATAAAACAGCGGGTATTCCCGCAGGAGATACTGTTTTCAGAAATACTTTAAAGTCTTCAAACTGTGTTATGTGTGAACAAACAAACAAACAAACAAACAAGCCAAAACTTTAGACAAACCACACATGTCACGGACAAGTAAAACCTTGTAAGTAGGATTTGAAACTTTGCATGGTGGAGGTATAACTAAGAGAGGTTTGCGGTAACACCATGTGAATATCTCTTTTGAGTAGAGTTGGTTCTGAACAGAACCGGTGGTTAACGGCTTAACGTTCTGATCAGTATGCTCTGATCGTCTTCAGGAGAATGCTGGACTCTGTTGCTGGATGCTGCTTAAGTACTTGAGCTTTGGTGTTGCGCGAAGGCGGGATGGATAAGCTGGGCTTGTATGTCCATTTCTATGAACAAAGTTGTGTCGATTGGCTTGTACATATTTAAACTTTAAACTCTACAAAATCCAGGGTCAGAATTGACCCGAATCCGGGTTCCGTGCGGCCTGACCCATTTTGGGATCAGTGTGACCCGGAATGTGTGTCAAAATTATCAGGAAATTTGTGAAACTGACGCAGAATCCGAGTCAAAATCAAATTTTTTGACAAGTTTCCGGGTCAGCCTGACTAAGAAACGGGGCAGGCTTCAAAGGACCCGGGATCCAGGTCAAGTCTGACCCGGGAGTTTTTAGAGTGTATCATGGTGCAGCCATCTTGTTTTCATCCATTCGAACCAATGTAACCAAACTGAGGCTGGAAGGGAAAATAGTCTGGCCCCTTTTTATAAATTGAGAATTCAAACTATCATTGTGTAGGGAAGCTTACATCGACTCCAAGAAACATGAGTATCGATTCTAATTATCAATATGAGGTAACGTTTTGTTGAGAATTTACGAATAATCTGTATTTTTACAACATAATTACTTTTCTTTTAATCATTGATTAACATTTCTTCTCTTTAATGATGATCAATAACTCTTTTGCTTAATGAATTCACATGTGTCTCAGCTGTTCTGGTGCAGCTTCCCGATCAAAGAACATCTCTCTCTCTCTCCCCCTCTCTCTCTCTCTCTGGAGAGGCATTAGCCCGTGGTCTCCTCCTCAAGTTTTACCCCGCTGGAATCACTGGTACCGCTCCCACCACAGCCCGTCTTTCCAGTGCAGCTGCTTTGAGTTCGGTGGTATCACAACCTGACCATTCTTGGATGTTGTCTACCCAGCGCATCTTTGGTCGGCCCACGGAACGATGGCATCCCTCTGGCATTCCATCCTCAACGGCTGACTAAATAATATACAGCTTTGCAATCAGAGTCAAGCATACTCCTGAAGATGATCACAGCATACTGATCGAAAAGTCGAGTTGTTACAGCACTGGTTCTTTCCTGAACCACGGCACCACAACTGACAAAGAGAGTTTTCTGGTATACAACAAAACCTTACTAGATTAAAGCGGATTGGAAAGCATGAACAGTTCATACACTCTTCCGAATACCAAAGTTTACCCATGTTTTCTTCCTCAATGGTTTAGACAACCCTTTAAAACATGGCCATGTAAATGTAAATTGATTGATATCACCGCGTGCTTTGAAATAAGTGAAGAGAGCTCCGGGCCTGAGTAAACTTCCCTGCATTTGAAGGCATAAAAAAGCTAACATTTCCTGAATTTTTTTTCCACGCGGGGACAGTCGACCACCGGGACAAACAGTCCTGGGGAAATCGAACGCATCTCGGCAAACAGAAACTTTCCGCTAGCAAATATCTTCGAGATGTTTGGTTGGAATTCAAGCTTTGTCGTCTGCCGAGACTCGCAGGTGTTTGGTTAAAGACATGGTATAGAATATTTCCTAAATACCGCACTGTAGAAGAACAAAAACATTGTCAATTCTCGTAGGTTGAAAAGCTCTGCCTTGAATTTGAAGTTGGCGAGTCTGAATAGTCCTCCGAAACATAAACTACACGAGATGACGCACATCTTTGAGGAAACTGCGTTCGAACAAAAACGTTAAGGGTTTCCTTTTCAATGTTTAATATAAACACGAACATAACCGTACCTGAACAATCATGTAAAGGCTATACACTGTTTACTACACGAACACACAGAGAGCTTTATTCATTTACAATAAAACTTGTTATTGTTTGGGTTCATATTAATTCTACAGATTGGTTGTATGGCGTGAAACTTTAACATTTTGATAATGTATACCATCACTTTAACAGCGGGTGATGACTCCAACTCTCTCACCGCTAAACACACACACACACAGGCGATGAAATCCCGCGCAAGGTTGTCAAAAGGGGCTTTAGTTTCTCCAGGAAACTCTAAGATTACACCCTATCAAATATTCAAGTATGTCTTGTTTGGAGGCATTGTTTATACAGTTTGACGTTTTCATCCCGTTCTTTATACACGCGGTGTAAATTTTCACAAGCAGTTCTGAAAAGTTCGCCCTAGACCCCGCGGTGGTTTGTGTGTTTAAAAAAAAACTTCGCTCGCGTATGCAGTGTCACGTGAATTGTGTTACTAGGCCCACTGGGCAAAGTTTCGAATTCTACTCCGTTGATTGCGCTGTTCCCTCTTTATTGGTAAACAAGGCTCTATTCCAGTTTGTATATAGGCCTACACGGTGTAATTATCACAAGCACTTAATACACGTGTACTGTCTTGCGTTTAAACTGCCTTGGGTTACAAAGTCACGTGTGCCTTGCAGTCAGGCAGCGCTCAGTGTGCTGATGGTTATGAGAGTGTAACTTGCACATTCACAAACAGGTACTTCTATTGTGTACATCTATGTGGAGACATATTTTATTCTTTCCTTTGTTTCTGTAGTTAATACAACCATAGACTTTGTCAACAAAATTCCTTGTGTCTTTATAATTCCCCTGTGTGGAGACTTGTATTCCCTTTTCTGTTTTGTCATCGGTCTCCATAACATAGCGAAATTTAAAACACACAGATATTCACACAACCCTGCAGTGTTCCATATACTCTATCAACATTCCTTTGTTCTGTGCACTTAAAAAAATCATATTCTTCAACACTGTAAAAAAACACTATGTGGACGTGTGTATAAGTCCACATAGTGTTTCAAGCCCTTACATTAAGTGGACCTCATTTGTTCTTAGGTCCACACTTCGTATAAGGCACTGAACAGGTTTGGAAATTTTCAAAGACCAGTGTTCTCACTTGGTGTATCCCAACATATGCATAAAATAACAAGCCTGTGAAAATTTGGGCTCAATTGGTCATCGAAGTTGCAAGAAAATGATGAAAGAAAAAACACCCTTGTTTTACTAATTTGTGTGCTTTCAGATGGGAAAAAAAATTCTTGCAAGAAGTTTTTATTATTTTAGTGAGAAATTACCTCTTTCTCAAAAACTACGTTACTTTAGAGGGAGTCGTTTCCTACAATGTTTGATACTATCAACAGCTCTCCGTTGCTTGTTACCAAGTAAGTTTTTATGCTAATATTTGTTTTGAGTCATTACTAAACGTGTACGGTACCTTTAAACACAGATATCTACACCTGCATCCCTATAGCACTTGCGTGAGCCCACTCTCTTGAGGAGAAGGATATGCCCGTTGAAGCACACCAGGTAAACGATCTATTATGAACCTTTTGAAACTCGTCTATCGATCACAACTATACCCGATTGCAGTCTCACAGTTTTACACACAAACTTCTATGTTTGTAAAACTGTGCATGATTACTATAACACACGTATCTTGTATATTTTTTATCAAATCCATCGCGTGACCAGCGACCAATATAGACTATGGTTATCTGACTCAATAAAATATT
Organism: Plazaster borealis; assembly: GCA_021014325.1. Classification (NCBI taxonomy): domain Eukaryota; kingdom Metazoa; phylum Echinodermata; class Asteroidea; order Forcipulatida; family Labidiasteridae; genus Plazaster; species Plazaster borealis. The sequence continues at coordinate 14,136,668 of CM037457.1, read as the reverse complement.
TATGTCTTCACAAAATACCATTTCTATACCGGAGATGTTGACTACGTGTTGGTAAGTCAATACGTCACACGCACGTGCATCTGTTGTACGCACAAGGTTTGGGGCTACTTCCGGCTTCAGAGCTGGCATATTTGTGCGAATTGATTTTCTTTTTACAAAAAATCTGTCATTTTATTGTTTAAAGGCATTTCTTGATAATACCCATGCCTACATCCTTACGGACTGTGAAAGGGTTTTTAAGAAACCTATACAACGGAACCTTAAATTGTGGTCAGCCATTTAGGAGTCAAACTATTCAAACAAACGTCATCTAAACCGAGGCTCGAAGGGTAAGATAATCTGATCCCTATCTGATTCAACGGAAATCAGTATTCATCGTTGCTGCCGCACACAGGGAACCACGCCACGGAAGATGACAGCATGATAAAGGTCTCTCGGGCAAATTGATATCGACACTGTATTTCCTTATGTTCCTCAATAAAAATCTACCCTTGATTTACTAATTAACGACGTCTGATTTCCCATGTGGGTTTCACACAGCCTTGGATCACAATAATGAATTAAGTCCTTTTTACGTTTACTAGTAGATGAGAGATAATTTTCTACCTCTGGGGGAAAATATTACACATGATACTCCCGCCCATTATGAAGGGATTTGCGACGTAGATTTCAATCTTACCAGTCGCCCCTGTTTTTCTATTTGGAAGACCTGTAGGGTCTGAAGAGTGCGGTGTTTGCTTATGGATTGGTGTCAATGGGGGCTAGTGGCTGGTATATAATACAGTCGCATAATGCGCCAACATAATGACCATGGAGAACAAAATTTCCTTCGTGCATGTAATGGCAAACCCGTGGGGCGATTTGGTCATATACAAAGAGGGTTCTTGTTATATAGCTAGGTATCAACATGTAAACCCTTGATGCAATTATGTTGAAAGAGAGTCACTCGATGCGGGTGGCTCCCAGAGGTGATGTGGTACCGCAATGTTCCATATTTGGCCCCCTAGAGGTGATGTGGTACCGCAATGTTCCATATTTGGCCCCCTAGAGGTGATGTGGTACCGCAATGTTCTATCTTTGGCCTCCCAGAGGTGATGTGGTGCCGCAATGTTCTATATTTGGCCCCCTATAGAGGTGATGTGGTACAGCAATGTTCTATCTTTGGCCTCCCAGAGGTGATGTAGTACCACAATGTTCTATCTTTGGCCTCCCTTATCCAGGTTGTGCACGATATACCGAGTTACACTACACCTCCATCTGACCTACTGCACCGTCTTAAATGAGGTTTTACATCGTGCCTCGGTCTTTAATGCAGAGACAAGTGTAATCATGCAGGTATCAGATAGGCCTTTACAGTGTAGACCTAAAGGTATTCTACGTAACCCGTTGACAGTGTCAGCTGTACCAGCGTCCCAATCTTTGGAACTTCCAACATGTGAATAAGGCTTGGGAATTGTTTTAACACTATTAGGAATATAAACTTTAGCACAATTTTACATATTGGAAATAGGTATCTGCTGATTTGTTCAACCAGAGCACACGTTGAAAGGGGATGCAGGCTTAAGCTATCGGAAACGCACCCTTTATTTTAGCTTCTACACCCCGGGTATTTTTCCTCGACATCACTTTCAAGAAAGAAAATAACAAGAAAAGCTGGAGGGTAGGGGTACTGCCCTTTCATGCCTGCAATGCTTGATCTTAAAAACGAATCTTATTTGCCACAGTAACACCCCCACCTCACTTACGATGAAAAGAGTTCCACCGTACACGCTTTTCCGGAGCCACTCTATTTCCATCGGAAAATACCCTATAGCCCTCCTTCTAAAGGGAACTCATGTGTGTGCTGATGCGTTACATGCTGGAGCCAGGCTTCGAGAAACACAGGATGCAAAAGCCAGAGAGGAAGAAGGAGGGGAAGGGGGATGCCGTTTTTGAAATGTTCCGCTCTTTAATAACAATACAGATAACACTTTACAGGCCATATATCCCCAAACGGGACTTAAGCGCAATCCATCAGCGGGGTCTCAGCTCTCTACCCCGGCGTCTCCCTGCCCGTCGCCCCCAACAGCTCACTGGCACATCAATACAGGAGTGTAATTCCTTTAAGATTTCCCTCCGGTGGGTTTGAGAGAGAGCGAGAGTTAGAGGGGGAGAGAGGGAGTTATCAACCACACGGCATCGGACGGAGTGCACTTTTTTTTGCATCAGATTAACCAAACAGAACCGTCAGAAGTCCTGTCATGTGAAAGTCCAGTTACCTTTTAAGACGGCTGTGTGTACGTAGGTAATTTTTTATATTTTAGTGACTGTTTTGTCTTCGTTCCTTAATCATATTCAATTTGCAGCTTCCTCGTGACGAAGGGGTGCTGGCAAATATCACCAAGGAAAACAACTCCCGTATCATTGCTTTACAACGACTTAGAACCAAGGAGCAATTACTCCCCGCTCATTTTAAAAAATTACTTAACCTGTGATTTCCCACTGGGACATAAGAGCTACAGCGGTCTCTCCACCTGACCCCATATCTCTACTAGCAACCTGCTCCTCGTTCCATGGCAAACCGGTCTTATTCTGTTGTCAAATTATTATTTGGTTAATCACTGACCGGAACTGCGTGCTATCTGATTCATTTTTTAATAAACGACAATATTATAATCCAGTTATACCAAAAGCTCGCGAAAACTTCTCATGCTTGCCAGAATACGGGATGACGATCCTAGAAAATATTGACGGTGACGCCGCTGTTGGACTTTATTCAGACGCCAACTTTTCCCCTCATATATCCAATAAACGTTGTCACTGTCCTCATGGTTTTACAAAAATCAATGGGATAAAAAACTAATTCATTTAGCAGTCTTGTTATTGACCGTCTATTAAGAAGTTGAGCTCTTTGTATCGGTATTGAGTAAGGACACATAGCTATCAAATCGAAAACCTATAACTTTAACCACTATAATAGGAGAGTGATGGCAGTGATTCAAGTAGATGTACAACACTGGATTCTGAAAGGGTACATTACTTCTCAAGAAACGCACACTCTGAAATGTCCTGGATTATTAGAGTTGACCTAAATACGGGTGCCAGGAGGCCTCGACCCATTTTCTGGTCCAGACATCCAGAGATGAGCAACTTTTTTCTGACATGAGGTTCTGGGTAAGTTACCCAGAAAAAACAACACTGACCTATACTTTGAAATGGATGGGTCTTCCCCACGGGACCATGGGGCAGTGAGACTTTAGTGTTATGCTCTCACTCAGTGTGCTTGTAGTCTGGCCCTGACCAGGAATTTGTTATCTTTTCTTGGGTTTTTTTTTCTTAAGAATGTATAGGTCTATCACTTTCCTGTGAAACTTTTCCGACAACACTCTACAAAACTCCCGGTCAGAATTCACCCGGATTCCGGGTTCAAGGGGCCTGACCCGATTCTGGGTCAGGCTGACTCTTAAAGTGGTCAAATCATAGTCCAATATGCTCTTTGTTTGTCAGCGTTCCCATTATTGACACCTGGGGTGATGTCAAAACTTAATCTTAAAGGTATCGTACACGTTTGGTAATGACTCAAAACAAATATTAGCATAAAAACTTACTTGGTAACAAGCAACGGAGAGCTGTTGATAGTATAAAACATTGTAGGAAACAACTCCCTCTGAAGTAACGTAGTTTTTGAGAAAGAGGTAATTTCTCACTAAAATAATAAAAACTTCTTGCAAGAAGTTTTTATTCCTATCTGAAAGCACACAAATTTGTACAAGGGTGTTTTTTCTTTCATAATTTTCTTGCAACTTCGATGGCCAATTGAGTCCAAATTTTTACAGGCTTGTTATTTTATGCATATGTTGGGATACTCGAAGTGAGAACACTGGTCTTTGACAATTACCAAACGTGTACGATGCCTTTAAGCTGTATATCAAACTTAATTGCTAACCAAAGTGTAATGTCACAATACCAACCTCAAAGGTGATACTGGCAGCTCATCTGAAGATGAATCTTTGCATTTTTTTATTTAATCGAGCCAAGCATGTAAGTTCAACGATAGAAAAATGCACTCTTATAAAACCTCATGTCGTCCACTTAACCGTGTCTTTAATGCTAACCGCAATCTAATCACGAGACGAAGGTGGTTTAATTGAGTTATTTGCCGACGGTTGTCACTATTTATTTGAATTGCAAGATCGGCAACAAATTGAGTTCATGCAGCGCCGGACTTGTACTGAAATAGAGAAGGTCTTAGGTTGATCCATCACAATTATTTACTCGACAAAAGGGACTGCAGAATTTTTTACGCTGAAACTATAGCGTCTTACACAAGTGTTGTGCTAAAGGCTACACCCACGCCCAAATTGAGCGTCTTGGGCAAGCTATGACTTTGGCAAAAGTTCTCGACACCCACAGCAATTTAACAAAATCATACGGACCCTCTATAGAAAGTGTTTTTCGGGTTTTAAAGGCAGGGTTTATATACTTTTGATAATTTTCAAAGACCAGTATATCGTCACTTGATGTATCCTAACTTAAATAACAAACCTGTGAAAATTTGGGCTTCATTGGTCATCGACGTTGCAAGAAAATAATGAAAGAAACATACACCCTTGTTGCATAGAATTGTGTGCTTTCAGATGCCTGATACCTTTCTCAGATTCAAATTTTTGGGTAAAACATTACCTATTTCTAGAAAACTACATTTACTTCAAAGGGGGTCGTTTCTGGCAGTGTTTTATAATATCAACAGCTCTCCGGTGCTCTTTATCAAGTAAGTTACTTTTTAAGGTCACAATTTGTCGGAGTAATTACCTAAGGTATACCCTTTAATTACTATGAACCTATCACCTGTTTTCTGCTCAAGAAACACATATTTTGAAAAGACACCACTGGTGCCAGTTGACAGCTTTTCAAAGAATTTTTTGTCATGACTGTTCAATGAACTAAATTTGTTGGTATTTTTATTGCAATGTCTCGAGAACCAGCAACAGATTGCAAAGTTCCTCTTCAACCACCAACGATTTGGAAACACCCGTGTACGTCCCATTCACGTGACAGATGGATGATGTCAAACTACCATTGTTTGTTGCCATGTTGCCTGTAGAATAGACCAATAACGGACAATGATTCTCGTCATATTCTAACATAATGATCCATCCCCTTCCTGTCTCTGTTGGGATACATTGAGTTAAATGAAAGAACAAAACACAAGATGACCTTAAAAATGTCTATAGGAAGACCCTTCTTCGACTTCGGCTACTTCAGTTATTTTGAAACGCATTAGTTCGGTACGGGAAATCAAACAGGTGGACGGATCCTAAGCCGGACCATAAACCGGATCCTAAGCCGGACCCTAAGCCGGGTTCTAAGCCGGATCATAAGCTGCACCCTAAGCAGGACCCTAAACCAGACCATAAGCCGAAGCCTAAGCCGGGTCCTAAGCCGGATCATAAGCTGCACCCTAAGCTGGACCCTAAACCGGACCATAAGCCGGAGCCTAAGCCGGGTCCTCAGCCGGATCATAAGCTGCACCCTAAGCTGGAACCTAAACCGGATCCTAAGCCGGAGCCTAAGCCGGCTCCCAAGCCGGATCATAAGCTGCACCCTAAGCTGGACCCTAAACCGGACCATAAGCCGGAGCCTAAGCCGGATCCTAAGCCGGATCATAAGCTGCACCCTAAGCTGGACCCTAAACCGGACCATAAGCCGGAGCCTAAGCCGGGTCCTAAGCCGGATCATAAGCTGCACCCCAAGCTGGACCCTAAACCAGACCATAAGCCGGAGCCTAAGCCGGTTTCTAAGCCGGATCATAAGCTGCACCCTAAGCTGGACCCTAAACCAAACCATAAGCCGGAGCCTAAGCCGGGTTCTAAGCCGGATCATAAGCTGCACCCTAAGCCGGACCATAAACCGGATCCTAAGCCGGACCCTAAGCCGGGTCCTCAGCCGGATCATAAGCTGCACCCTAAACAGGACCCTAAACAAGACCATAAGCCGGAGCCTAAGCCGGATCATAAGCTGCACCCTAAGCCGGACCCTTAACCGGATCCTAAGCCGGATCCTAAGCCGGAGCCTAAGCCGGATCCTAAGCCGGATCCTAAGCCGGAGCCAAAGCCGGAGTCGTGGTTTTGAAAAGGGTCATAGATCTTGCCGTTTACATCTTTGTCGCGTTCCCAGTATCCAAATACGAATTATTATCCTTATCTTGCGACCGGGGACAGACTATTTTCCTTCCAGCCTCGGTTTAGATACACACAGGGTAAAGTGATAGGCAAACAAGATGGCTCACTGCATCATTACGATCAATGTCCCGAATAAAAACTCTTTTTCTTCTTCGTCAAAATCGTCTTCATAATCGCTCGCTCGAGCGACGATGATGCGATGTCACACAGCGATACCACGACACTTTAACATTGCAGAAATCGTTCATATTTTATGACTATAGGCCGGGGTTTTATGTGAAGTCCAATATGTCGACAGGTGATCAAGATCGGCCGCATCGATCGTAATCCTGCCCCGAACAAGAACGCCAGCTTAATCAAGACTGTGTAGATTAAAGGAGGGGTCAGTGGAGAAAAAAGGGGGGCTCCTTAGGAGAGAGAGAAAATTCAGGAACGAGTCGAATATGGTCAATTTTACCCGCGAGACGAGTGAAAATTAGATCGTGTTAGAAGACGAAGCACACAGGTTCTGCTGTGTGACTGGATTAAATTAGCTTCTTCGCTTGCGAGGCGGGTGGAAAACACACGTTTTCGTTTTGTAGTTGGTACTTGTACAGTGTGTGTTTGTGTTTCAGAGCTTCAAGAGACGCTCTTAACATGTGTTTTCCAACTAAAGGGAGTAGTAAGGTTAAATTCTATAAGCATCGATGATGGGTTATAGAAGAAGGAAACAAACAACAAGAATTTGTTTTTTCTAAACACGAAAACTACATGTATAATGTCACTTTTGAAATTTCAATTAACAGGTATTATATTTAAATGTAGTAGATTGTCGGCATTTGATTGGAGGATTGTTGGTCACGCGGCAATTCATTAATCAAAACCATTACAATCATGGTCTTCGGCACAAACCGTGCACTTTGAATTTAATTACCAAATTACTAAATTTAAAAAAATGTACTTGAATGATTGCTGTATAAATAAACAACGATTTTGTTGATGGCGTACAATGGAGAAAATAATTTCATTCGAATGAAATGTTAACATTGCTAAAAATGTTAACAATGTTGAATGTTCCATTCGCCTCCTTGAATGAAACATTCAATATTAATCAAGTCTTAATTGTTTTATTTGTGATGTTTACATATTCAGATCGTCCTTTAGCTTGATGCAGCCGTTCTGTCTCCCCGTTCATATTAATGTATGCACAGTTTTCCTGCTCTGTTTTGCAATTGGGAATTCTGATTTAACCAGATTTGTTCTGCTCGATATAGTATAAACAAACGGGGGAGGATAGGAGACAACGCTTGACTAAGCATTCCTTTAATCCAAACCCATCTCCTAATCCGTCAATGTCAATACCGTGTGCGCTTCATTTAGCGTGCTAATATAAAACTAACAGACGTGGTGGGGTCGGTCACGGCTGATTGAGTCTTATAATTTCTACGCAAGTTGAGGAGCGGTAAATCTATTCCTACCTCCATGGGTAAATCAAGACAGATAGAGCGTTTGTTAATTTTTCAACAGAGTAGGTTTTCTACAGATTGTGATCAGAGCTTACTGATCGAAACGTCAAATAAGCCATACAGCGCTGTGTTGCTATCACTCTGTGGACATTCATTTGTTTTATACACACTTGAGGAAAATTATATTCGTCATTACTGTAAAAAAACACCTGTTTTAACGGTACATACGAAGTGTGGACCTGAGAACAAAAGAGGTCCACATAATGTAGGGACTTGAAACACTATGTGGACTAACACACGTCCACACAGTGTTTTTTACAGTGTTGAAGAATAGGGTTTTCATTAAGTGTACAGAACAAGGAATGTCCACAGTGTGACTGCAACACAGAGCTAAGTCCACATAGTGTTTCAAGTCCGTACATTGTGGACCTCTTTTGTTCTCAGGTCCACACTTCGTATGTAACACTTAGTACACACGCTCACAAACGAAATATTTAAACATGGTGTTACCACAAACGTCCATCATATACAGTACTTTCGCATTGCAAATCTTTAAGTTGTTTCTGGGCGCGCTACCTGGCTTCAGTTGCACTTAATTCTTGATATTGTTTGTAAAACTGTCACCCCTAGTTGTCTTGTCCATTGTGTGTTTACTTTTCACGAGTAATGAGATGAGTAAATCATGTTATTTATACTCCTCAAGTGCCCACAATTTAAGGTAACTGACTGATTCTTATCAAGTTGACACCACTTTGTCACCAGTTATGACAGCTTCACCTCTGGCCGCCAAACCTGTCACAGCAAACTGCATGTCAATTCTCTTAACACGTCGTTCTTTTTTATCCGCATCTAGGCCTAAGCTACACAGAATAAAGCCAGTCTCCACTAAAACGTCAACGTTGGAAAATGACCCCAAGCACTTTCCACTCTTGACCAACAATTCAGTTATGTTGTTGCTGTTGAACGGGATAAAACGCTATTGGATTCATGTGGGTTTGTTTTTTAACAACGGCGTGCTACGTTGATTTTTTTTTTTATCCGCGGCCCTTGAAGATACAGACCAACGGGAGCACGTGACGCCATCGCCAGGTTGCACTTTTTTAAAAGTTTGAATACGCAAGATACGTCGTGAGAAAAATAGTTCACACAAATCCCGTCATTAAAGGCACCTGGAAATAGATGTTTTTGGGTTTTTTTTACAGAAGATGTATATTAACAATAAAACGATTTTTTGAGTAATTGTTTGTCACGATTTATGTGTTAAAAAATTGATAAAGTTGTTTGAGGGCGACTCCGCCCATCCCTTTTTGTGACGTCAATCGAGGCAGACTTCGCCGCGATCGAACATCGACCCCTTCGAACTTGCCTGCATTTACGTGCAAGTAGTGAGCTTGTACGTTTCGTTTCGTTTGGTTATCCCAAAAATAAAGATTTTTTGTGCATTTTCCCGGCAATGCCGACCAGGTGTATTGCTGCTGGATGCAGCAAAATGACTAAAGATGGGGTCAGTTAGCATTTGTTTCCTGCAGATCCCAAATATAGGCAGTTACGGGCATCGAAAGTCAGGCTAACGAGGGCAAAGTTGTCGTCCGGTCCCCGACATCGTTTTCAGCGCTGCAGCGAACATGTTTCTGGTGTTCGGATCGACTTGAACTGTATGCCGCGCCGCGGCGCGCCGATCCGATTTGTCATCACGGCGGCCGCTAAAACACCTCGTATTATCCGTGTTCTCGTTATGACCGTGCTCGTATCTTCCGCTTTTTAAGACATAGAAAAGCGCATGGGACAGTTCGGGACCGGTGAAAACCTCGTATAAACGTCGACTGTACACTGTCCTAGGATTGCATTGGGTGACGTCCGAATACGAAAACGCATCATACTGATCAGGTACCCAGACGTAATGTACAGGGCCAGACTACACATTTTCTCTTCAATATCCCGCGCCTCGATTGACGTCACGAACAGCGCCATGTAAACGGGGGGCCTATTTTTAAATTTGAATTAAAATAAAAACACAATTTTTTAACCTTAGTTAATTGTTTATTCACATTCCACTCATCAAAATGTATATATTAACGACAAAAGCTTTATTTTGACAAAATACCACTGCCAGGTGCCTTTAAGAAAGTATGCATGAGAACTCAATGCGTCTAACTGATCAGCAATTTTGCTTTAAAGGGGGTTTAAAGAATACATCGTAACCCGAACAAAAAGTAGCTAAGTTCTGTGGTAATCCTAATTCTGACATTACCATTATTTAAGAGGCACTAATGGAACCGATGGAAAAAGTTAACAAATGGTAGAATTAACATAAACAAGTAGCCAAGTTCCGGGTAAACCTGATTCTGACATTGCCATAAGGGATATCATAGCACTATACATGGAACCGATGGAACAGTTAACAGACGGTATAGAGTTTACATAAATATTCATGTGTGTGTTTTGCTTATGGGGATCAGAGATTGTCTCCCGAGTTGAGGTGGTTGCGTATATCTCTACTCCAGGTTTTCATCTGTTGATAGCATCTCTTACAGGTAGCTTGCATTATGCTTGCCGATTGTGGCTTCTTCTTTTCATTCCATGATGATTTGTTTCGTCATAATCACATTGTCAGGTAACTTTTAAACATAAAAATAAATCCACGCCCCCCCCCCCAAAAAAAAAAACCCAAAAACAAACCAACAATAAATAAATAAATAACATAAATAAATAAATACAAATCTGCGGAAAAAGTTGTGCAGAGAAAAAAGCTAAAAATGGTATGGACTTTTTTAATATTTCAAGATCAACTGTATTGGCCAAAACTATACTTCAAGGAGCAGTAAGAGGAGAGACGAAAAGGGGAGGACAACAAAAAAGGTGGGAAGACGACATCAAGGAGTGGACATGCTTGGATTCCGCCAACCCACAGCGGGCTATGGAGGATATAGAATAGCCTAAGTGGAAACAAGCTGGTTGCAAATACATCTGTGATGCCCCCAACGACCACCAGCGGATCAGATTCCAGTAGATATGTGCAATACGAACTTAAATTCACACAAATGCTAATTTCCAGCATGAATATTCTCTCCAAAAGGATGCAGCAGACGAACCAACACGTTGTTGCTGACCTTACCGAAGTAGTACCGTCAGCATCTAAGTAAACACGGTCCTCCCCACATCCCCCCCCCCTCACCATCATGAGGCTGACGAGGCCTTATAATGACGAGCTGTCAGTGAATCGGGCGGCACGTTCTGATAATATTGAGACGTTCACTGTAGGAACAGAGGAAAACAAAAAACCTAAAGAGAGATACACTTGAATGTCTATAGATGTACATCCAGATGTGTATAAGATCACATACGAGGATACTTGTAAAGGACATTTAAAAAAAATGTAGACAAGGTGTTTCTTTAGTTAAAGAGTATTATGCACGCGCATTTCATTTTGCTCTATGTTTTGATTTTTACATTTAATTTCATTTGTTAATTTCACAGGATAAATACAGGTACCGACAAAAAAAAAGAAAAGATATTTAATTTACATATTTCACATATTGTTATGTAGATAATTATTCCAGAAATGTGCTTATGATATTCACCAACCCTGAAAATATGGGTCTAGACGCTCCATTTGTCAATATTGGATGCTTAGAAACAGAGTTATCGCCGGAAATTAGCTTTTTTTATAGTGCCGACAGCTAATTTGCATATTATGCAAATTTGAAGCCTTTCCATCACTAAGTATATTAAAGTAGACTTTTAGTATGGTGTTCTGGGGACACTGAAATGCATAGCAGTGGAAAAAATTATTTAGCAATTAGTGGTGGATCAACCTCTATATGACTGGACTAATATTAAACATCAAAATATCAAGTTTTAGAATACAAACTTCATTGATTTCTCAATCAAGACCATTACGATGATTGTTTATCGTTGCATAAGCTGTATTTTAAAGTTACAAAATTAAGGCACATTTAAAGGCACTGAACACGTTTGGTAATTGTCAAAGACAAGTGTTCTCACTTGGTGTATCCCAACATATATGCATAAAATAACAAGCCTGTGAAAATTTGGGCTCAATTGGTCATCGAAGTTGCAAGAAAATGATGAAAGAAAAAACACCCTCGTTGTACAAATTTGTGTGCTTTCAGATAGGAATAAAAGGCTTCTTGCAAGAAGTCTTTTATTATTTTAGTGAGAAATTACCTCTTTCTTAAAAACTACGTTACTTCAGAGGGAGTCGTTTCTCACAATGTTTTATACTATCAACAGCTCTCTGTTGCTCGTTACCAAGTCAGTTTTTATGCTAATAAATATTTTGAGTAATTACCAAACGTGTACAGTGCCTTTTAAGTTCGGTGACATTCGGTTTAATATATAACAATAAGGTATTGTTATTTGACAAACTAAACCGAATGTTAAAATCTGGGTGATAAGAATTAATAAATGTAAAATGTTATTATGTCATTAGGCCATTCTTCAATCTGTTCAACATGGGACATCAATATTCAAGAGTGAAAATAAAAAGCAATGACGCAGCAACTAAATACAATCAATGATAACATAATGATAATTCATCTTACAAAGACGACTTGGTTCGTTTTAAAGTAAGTCGTTTTTGCAAGAAATTTAGGTCGACTTGGCGAGATACATTTGTACGGTAAGACGACTTGGTCCATAAAATCAGTCGACTTGGCAAAGATAAAATATCTCATTGGTAAGTAGCATTGCACTCATGTAGCTGCGCACCATGGAAACACCGGAGCAGTAATTTTCACTAATAATAAAACCGATCCTCAAAGACTTGGCAAGTATGATTGTCATAGCAAACATAAAAGAAAAATGGCAGGGACAGCAATATGAAAGGTAGTCTATAATCTAAGATTGCAAATGCAATTATGAAAAATGGCGGGGGCAGCTCATTATATCAAAGGAATATTATATGATTCTTTCCTGCCAAATATAATATCATTCTACCCTTGTATTTTGTAACTTTTCAACGCTGAATGTGAGATGGGGGTATTCGAGTATTGGAATATAACAAAACACGCACGAATAATCTATGATGTTTTTCTCACTCAACTAAACTAAGGACGTGTCCGTGTATACGTCTACGGCTTGATCGCTACGTCATTATGCGTTGAAGTATAGGATGTCCTCATAGCAACACCCTTAGCATCAGTCGTAGCCGTAGCCACAACCGCTAATTTGGACACGGCCTAACACATATTGAAGTTTATTTTTATCTTTGTTAATGAAAGACACGTTTTACAGAATAAAATGTGTATACATGATAGAGTTCCAAGGGACGTGTAGGCCTAGTGCATTAATGAATTGCCGAAGGGAGCATTACATGCTAGGGTCCTATTATGATGAAACTATCAACCATTGATATGACCAAATTGAGAAAGGAGATGGCGACCTTGTACCGCGCAATTGCAATACTCTGGAGAGAATACCAAGTAATTCAACCTTTTGAGCCCGAGCTGCTAGAATCTATTCACGTGTTGTGCAGTTCACCATTTGCAGGGGACTGCCGTACTATGATAACCAACTTTAACCTGGATTATTGGGATCACTGGGTGAACGAGCCGAAGCTAGAGTAAAAATGACACCTCAAACAGTGGTCCCATAAACGGAATTCAGCGTCAAAATGACCTGAAACAGTACTCAGAAACTGGATGCAGTACCCGGAACAGTGAACCCAAATTAGAGATAGGATCAAAATTACCTAAAACGGGACACAGTGACACCAGTGAGTGACACAGAAACCGCATGCAATATCAAAACTACGTTATGGTTAGACATAATTACCTTTAACTGGCATTGGTGTCAAAATCACCCGGAGCAGCGCCTATAATGACCCAAAACGGATGTAGGATCAAAATAACCTTAGACAGGTTACATCATGGAGCAATAAGTGCTATATTACATTGACTTACATAAAAACTACCTTGTTTTTAGACTTTATGAACTTTAACTGGCCTAGGTGTCAAGATCACCCAAATCAGCGCCTATAATGGCCCCAAACAGATGTATGATCAAAATAACCTAAGACAGGTAGCACAATGACCCAGAAATCGCATACAGTATCAAAATTAACTGGTTAGACTTGGTGTCAACATCATTCAGAGCAGTGCCTTTTTAGCAATGATCAAAATAACCAGGAAATATGAAGTCAACTCAAAATTATGAAACCATCAGCCCATTGCCAGGTTCTTAGTTGCAATGTCGTATCCGAAATAATCCAAATGGCCCTGTTAAATCTTAAACGGCTATATATCAGGAATATATCAAACACCACAGATATAATATTATTATGTTTTCCTCACTAAAAGACTATCTTTATAAAACGAATAATTCGGGCATGATAGTTCACTACATTCACCAATGAACTCACGTTCCTCAAAATTTGCAAAACCAAGTTTATGGAATTAATGAAAATTGTAAGAAGGACCCAAAGTATGTTCTGAATCGATGAAACACACACTGCAAAAACCGGGATGTTAAAATTGACACCATGGGTGTTGTCACATATAGATACCAAAGAGAGAATCAAAATTAACATCATAGGGTGTTAAAATAACACCAATGTAATTGTGTTGGCAGAAATAAGTGTTATTTAAACACCCTATGGTGTTAATTTTGATTCTTGTTTTCGGTATCTGTATCAGATCAGATACCGAAAACAAGAATCAAAATTAACACATTATGTGAAAAAACCTATGGTGTTTAACACCCCGGTTTTTTCGGTGCACTTTAAACAGTAATACACAATGAACTGAAATCTTGGTCAAGACACAGCACATTCTGAACATTATTTTCGGAGTGTATGACAATTGGATCATCATCCCGTACTTATTGTGCCAATTGACGGCAGATGGCTACCTTTTGGCAAAGCTGCCCACCCGTTAAATACAATGACCAAGTAGAGAGTCCAAGACATATTTGGAGCCCTATGGTGGAGTTTCACGCACAAAATAATAATAGTGGCGTCTTATATATAGCGCTCATATCCATTACTCAGTGACGCTCAAGGCGCTTCAGCATTCAGTATTTTCCTGCAAGGTTTTGTGGATCTACGTTTTTGAAGTAATAGATAATTCCTTTGCATTATAGCACCATGTAATGGTTTACAAGGTGCTGTTGCGCAATATGCTGCCGATCAAAACCAGGAATACCCGGGGCGAACCCCTTCTCTTTACGATAAGAGCACTGGGTTCTTTTACGTGCGTTACACAACACAGGGGACCAATGGCTTTACGTCCCATCCTAAGGACGCAGCAATAATGGTTAAGTGTCTTGCTTAAGGACACAGGTGTCACGACAGGGACTCGAACCCACACTCTGTTGAACAGAAACACCAGAGCATGAGTCCTGTGCTTTTATCCACTCGGCCACGATACGCCACTACCACAGTCAGATTTATTCACTCCCCCTTTAAAAAACAGAGAGAAGGTATTGCGACATTTTGGCCTGCAGCTCAGGCACTGTCTGTTGAAGGCTGTCAAAATATTCCACCCTTGCTTCGTTTAGCCGATCAAAAGACAAATGCACATGACGTGCATACCAGACTGTACAATGTTGACATACGCTGCGATTGTGTATTATGATTAGAACATTAGAAATGTAATCTATCAAAAAGGTGGAGATATAATTTCATTTTCCTTTGGCGAGTGGGGAAAATTTTAATTAAAATAATCATAGTTTTTGACAGCCGGCAGATTTTAAGATGAATATATTGTCAATATTTATCGCGAAAATACTGCGGCCATTCAGTAATGACGGAGTCTGGCTGTAAAAATATTGGTTTTGGGGACCGACATCTACTTCATTTAAGACGCGTATCTGATAACTCGGGCATATAAATATGTCAAAAATGCGTAACATATGGCAGTGGCAAAACACGCACGACTATCAAAACTAGGGCAAAGCGTGACCGCATAATATTGCAGCCAGCCCTCTAGCGTTGGCGTTGTTTTAGTTTCACAGACTCAGAGCCCTTTTCGAAACCCCGGCTTCCTTTTCGTCTCCAGCTTAGGCTCTGTCGGTTACTTTCGGAAAACATGCACGTTCAACATGGGGCGTCAAGAATGCGGAAGGAGCCTAACAAACCATAACAACCCTAACAAAGCAGGAGCCCAAGCCCAGTAGCCGTTGTTTCAAAGCCTAAATCGTGTACGGTTACCGGCGATATAATAAATAAACTCTTTCCCAAAAAAATCGGTTGAAACTATCCAGTGGTTTACCTTAATAATTTGCGGTTAATGTAAAACAGAATCGTTAGTATGGAAGTAGAAGTTAACCTGCGGATCAACGCGGGTAAAGTGCGCCCTCGGTGGGCCTTGCGATGAGCGGGTTAACTGGTGAACGTCACGCACCGAGATCTTACATTATGACTTTGTTTTCTATTGGCGTGATAATGCCATAACCAAGGAGCGATCTTAATAATAAGCTGTAATTTAGATAGCCTGCATTGAACATTGTTGAATCTCGTCCGTTCACACAGTCACGCGAGAGTGAGAATAGCTCATTAAACACCACTGGGGCAAATCACGTGTGACTGACAACGATTTCTGGTGAGAAATATAACATGACAAGCTGCAGCGATCTTAGGAAATTGATACTGTCCCTGTTTGTATTCTACACTATCACTTTACCAACACACCCTTGGGCGGTATATAAGCTGTAAGCAGGAGATCTAACTTTACATAAACTTAGAGGGGCACCAGTCACAGAAACATTAACTAAATGGCATGTTGGCTGGTTACCTATTTTCGCAAAGCAAACCTTGTTATGCTTAGCAAATTTCTTGAAATTAGTCCCTGGACATAAATGATGCTGAGCGCTGAAAGGTTTCTTTTAGAAATTAAGGTATGCTTCGCAGAAATTATATATCAGGCAAAGTAACATTCGATGTATAGGCCAATGGTGTATTTGAATGATTCTATTGCCCTTTTCGAAACCGGGGCTTTTGGGCTGAGGCTTCGACTTGGGCTCCAGCTCCAGCTCCATTAGAACGCACACTTTTGGTACAAGACTTCAAACAGGCGGACAATTCCTAAGCCAGAGCTGAATCAGAAGCGCCGTGGTTTCGAAAATAGCGATCTGTTGTAGTATTTATTTGGCAATGCATTTCTTAGAGTGTGTTTGATGGAATGAGATTCGAGAGTTTCGGTTAACGTCCGTTTCAAACCAAATATTGATTAAGATCACCCTCCGCATACGTCACGGTGACATACACCGTGGCCTGTCCTTTAGAATGATTTGCTGATGATAAGTCGATTTTTACTTTGTGTGCTCATTCGCATCGATGCAGCCATTTCCTCGGCGCGTGTATCCGGTTTACTCTCTCTCTCTCCAAAAGTACTTCAGTATTTTGTTTTCATTGCTTCTTGTTTTACAAATACAGCCAAAACATCGTGTACTCAACAAAAAATAGCGCGGCGATACTCTAGGGGTTTTTTTTGTGTGTAAAGCCAATGTTTGGCTTTTACGCAAAAGATAACACTGGGGGGGGGGGGGTAACGATTCGCGTGATGTTTTGTCACAAAAGTTCCTTAACAAAACACTCGGGCCTAAACTGAAGAAGCGGAAACAAAATGGTTATAGACTCCTGATTTAAAGGGCAGCCGGCAAAGCGGTTAGTTTAACTGCGATGCTCCACCCCTGTCAGATTTACACGAATGCTATTAGGTACCGGTACTGCAGCCAGTAGACCGTCGGGAAACGTGTATAACTCCTTTGTAATTTTGTGTTTTATACTTTTTTTCAAAGCTAATAACCTTTCCAGATGTTGTAGAGACAGATTGAAAGAGAAAACATTAACAAATATTAATGTTTAATTTGTTTGTGTTAATTAGTATGTGTTTTCACTGTAAAACCGCAGTATTTTTTTGTGCACAAGTCTATGTAGAAAGTGTTTTCTAACTGGAGATTCCGAGCCCATGAGTCACACTGTCATAGACTATGTCAATCGGGCCTGTCTGAGGATAGAACTTAACGGGTTTCAACTATTTTTTGCTAAAACCTTAATGAGTAATTAACTAAAATGTGTTTTCGGTCTACTGGCTGCAGACCGGTAGGCCATTGGAGGGTTTTAAACAGAATCCATATACAAGTCATTGCAAAGACCGTGTGATTGAGATGGATACAAACGTCACCGTGTGGTAAACCGACAACTAGGACTTCCCGGTGCAGCGTCAATATTTTTGAACACGTTAAGCGAAGAGTGGAATCTGTTGAAACTAGTATCGCGCGTCCTTTTTGGAGGGAGTGCATTATTCAGCATTACTCTGTCGTCCATTTGACGGGTGACTTGAGGAGGAGTGAAGAGTGTGAAGCACTTGGGGTTTTCACATTTTGGATCAAAAGCTTCCCCGCTCGGTTGGAGAAAGAGCGAGAGAGTTGTGACGATATTTTGTTGTCTGGTTGTCATTTGGACACCATAGGAAAATGGAAACTGTTTGTTAGCTTCTCGTCAACCCATTTCTGAATATTTATGAGGGAAATTTGTTCATTATTCATCATTTTTCACCCTTGCCAAAATGCCTGGCCGTTTAAAATGGTAATTTTCCCGTTTCTTTTCGAGAACTCCAAAATGTCGCGAACAGCCTATACATAAATCTGTATAGTTGACCATGTTTAGACGCATTTGCTGTCGAATAAAGACCGAGCAATTATTGTCAACTGACTTTTAGGTTATTTTGTTTAATCTAATTCCTGGTAAATTTCAGCGAAAACAAATTCGGTTTCGTAAACACGCATTCCAAATCACGCATGTTTCCCTGAGTCATTCAAGCTTTAGGGTTTCTTTTTAGCTGCTGTTGCATTCGATTTTGTTTTCGTGCACACATGATTTCGTTCTTTTCATTCAAAGATCGTCTTGGAATTTCTCTTTCGTTTACAGATATTCAAAACTACATTGTCACCACTCTTCGGTTGAATGTCTTCTAACTAATTACAATTGATGACATTTAATTATTGACCAGCCTCTTCCTGTTGGCTTTTGCGAAATGAATTTTGTTTTTGCGGCCTACCATAATGAATATGAATTATCCAAAATGCAGTAAATAAGTTACTCCTTTTGACCGATGAATTCTTGATGCGACAGAGCATTCATTTTCAAACAAAATTGAACGTGAAAGGTGTTAAATTGACTGAATTTTTGTTGAAATTGGCCGGGAAACCTATATTCAGAATCTGTCATTTATATAACAAGCCATGAAGAAGAAAAAAAACTGAGGGGCGAAAATTCAATTTGGTCGATGACGAGAAACTATTATACTTTTTCAGTGGCCTTTAGATCTGGACTCCTTTGATTTGTCTGTGAAACTATTGTAATTAGTTTGGAAACTATGAAAAAAAGTTTTCTTTTCGAAATCCAATTTACAGTAATTTGGTAACTCTATATTTCTCTATATTTTGCTCAAACTCTGCATGAGAATGTCTTTCTCATTGTACAATGTAATGTACTTGAATATAACTTGAAACTTTGCCTGCGTGGAGAGACTTTTTGTTCTAACGACAGGGTTGCAGTAGTAGCATTTAATTATCTTTATGACTTTGAAAGTTTATTGTAAATAGGCTTTGAATAGAATGGTCGGTGAGATACCTAAATCGTTTTTGTTGGACCAAAAGCAGCTTTGTTATTTAGGTTTTCCATGCAAAAAGCCACACTGACAAACAATTTGTGTTGTTTCAGACACGAATTAGCACCATATGGCAACAATTCTTGTATAAAAATTATCAATCCACTGGATGAGTTTTCCTTTTCGCAAACATAATGTTGTAAATAATAAGCTAGCCATAACCTTGCTTGATCGATTCGATCATTCGTCATGTAATTTAAGAGGGAAATTTCTCGCAAATCGACTGTAGCGTGGAATCCCCTATGGCTTCACTCCTTTGCCTGTCATATCCGCCAGTGTTTAAAACTCGTTATAAGTCGCATTGCCTGCAGTAGTTTAGTTTAAGTCTGCGTCTGTCAATTGTATGGGTCAAGGGGAAGTGCTGATCACCAACTCAAGGGAAATGTCTTTTACAATCAATGCACGGGTAGAAATCCACCTTTTGTCCTAACTACCCTCGGCTATTATTTAATAAGAATAAATGAGCTAAAAATAGCTCAACATTCAGACAGTTTTTATACAGTGACGTTGTTCAACTACGAGGATTGTGACGTCATGGAAAGCTGCCCTAACAACCTTGACTGCAAAGCAGCGAAAGCAAATTAATTTGTCAAAATTCAATGTAAAACATGGAGGCCGTAAAGATTTTGCTGTGCATAAGGATCAAGTAAGAACCAAACTTCACATAGGTCATGTTTAATGTACAATCGAACTATTTGCTATCTGTGATGCCATTCATATAGGCATATTGGTTCTTTAAGGGTATGTATACGTTTGGTAATGACTCTAAAAATTAATGGCAATAACAACTTACTTGGTAAGAAGTACATCAGCAGCTTTGGATAGTATAATGCATTTTGAAAAACTTTTCACTTCGAAGTACTGCGGTTATGGAAAAATATAACACTTTTTATTCCTCAAAAATTTGAATCTAAAAAAGCGTTACTGACAGCTTTCTCTATGCTGACAGTAACGTTTCTCAGATTGTGTATTCCAATTGCAGATTATTCTTCCTGCGTGGACATAACTGCCCCAGATTTTCGGCAATATCTCAAAAACGCTACCACCTTTTGAAATGAAATTTTCACAGGTTAGTTTTATGGTATATATCTACAAATATATAGGATTGAAACAATCAGTGGGTTCCACTGACCAAACGTATACAATCCCTTTAAAGGCATCGTACACGTTTGGTAATGACTCAAAATATATATTAGCATAAAAACTGACTATATCGCGCTAGAACTTCTAAACAAGATAAAACTATTTTAATTTTGCCTTTGACACATTTTTATTCACGCTAACAAACAACAATATTTGAGCTCATTAGTGCATCGATCTGTGTATATACATATAAAACAAAATTACGTGACAAGAAGTGATAAAGTGTAAAGTCCGAGCTGGTCGTGATCAATCACTACACACAATGGGAATCTTCCTGGACCTCTCTAAGGCCTTTGACACCATTGATCATTCTATCCTTCTCTCCAAGCTGGCCTTTTACGGTGTCAGAGGTAGGTTGTCTTGGAGTGGTTCAGAAATTATCTCTCCAACCGCAAGCAGTTTGTTTGCATTGATGGCAAAGAATCCTCTTATAAATTATTACTTTGTGGTATTCCACAATTAAAGGCACTGTACACGTTTGGTAATTACTCAAAATTTATATTAGCATAAAAACTTACTTGGTAACGAGCAACAGAGAGCTGTTGATAGTATAAAACATTGTGAGAAACGACTCCCTCTGAAGTAACGTAGTTTTTGAGAAAGAGGTAATTTCTCACTAAAATAATAAAAACTTCTTGCAAGAAGTTTTTATTCCTATCTGAAAGCACACAAATTCGTACAACAAGGGTTTTTTTTCTTTCATCATTTTCTTGCAACTTCGATGACCAATTGCGCCCAAGTTTTCACAGGCTTGTTATTTTATGCATATGTTGGGATGCACCAAATGAGAACACTGGCCTTTGACATTTACTAAATGTGTACGATGCCTTTAAAACCCTTAATGGTGATACAGTACCAACTAATCAATCATCCAATGACTAATTAAGCCATTTCTCCAAAGTGTAGGGGAGTCAAATTCATCGACAACCGAAACTGGGCCATTCCACATATCTAAAAGGGGGGGTCAGGTCTCAGATACATTTTTTTTGAGGGGCAGAAAACTATTTGCACTCATGTACAAGCGCACAAATATCCCATGTCAAAAATAGACCTACCAAGATCTAAAGCCCATTGATAAGTGTTGCCGTCTGTTCTTTGCATGCAGCAGGCTTATGGCATATGTGGTTTTCATCACAACCAAGGTCAGCAGCTTGGCAAGTAGAAATAAATTACAAAGAATTGCAAGGGCGCTAACTAGAGATAAACAGTGGTTACCAGCTTGATTTAGGGCAATCATCTGGATGGGTTTGTGCTCCTCATTATTTTTTACTAATTAAAACATTTTAACTAATTAAATACAGCAAAAAGGGGCTCAAACAATCCTAGACAATATAGCTGGGCATGTAAAGAAGTCATTTCATGTAAAAAGTGTTGGGAAATGCGAAAAAAATCAACATTTTTAATATATCTTGTCCAGTGTCGGGATAAAGTGGAAGACTGACACGCCCTTAAAGGGTTAATTGCTATTCTGCTTAAAACCGGAAAAGGTTGCTGCAGATGAGTCCATCGCACAAAATACACCTTATATTAATTGAAGGGCTTTAATAAGACCTTGCTTCTAAGATGTTGCCAACAATAGACAGTGGAAGGTTTCTCCATAACAGAACGGCAGTGTAAAGCTATTATGATGATATCGACCTTTACTCTCAAGAGTAAAGTTTCTTTTGATATGCCGTTATATAGTGGCCTAAATTACTTTCAAAGGCTCAATATGCAAATCGATTGTTAGATTACTTGCTAGGATGAATACAACAATATACAAACCAATTTACTATAGTAATAATTACTGTTAATAATTTAGGGAGCCATATTGGATTACGAACTGATGTACTCCATTTTACCAACTAAAGTTTGCAATACGTCTATCTTGAGTACAGGCTCAACGGACCAAGAGCAATGGGTGAATTTGTTTCAAAATAATTTGAGTTTTGGGCTATCAGAGATTTTATGAGAGAACGGTTTTGTGTAACAAATAGAAGAAGAAATTAATATTTGAACATTTCAATGTTTTGGTGAAATGTAATGTTGATGCTAATTGTGTGTTTTATATGAGGGGTTTTTAAGACTATTTGTCGGCTTCTCAGCTGTATTGCAATATTTTAGTAAACATGTTAATAAAAATAATATCAAGATGCACGTCTCTTTTTCTTTTATATAAGGTTTTTGTTTTTAAAATGTAGAGACTGATCAACACATTCAATCAAAATAATGAATAAATACCGCAGTTTGGCGTTGTGCGGGTGAACATTCTGTTACAGGCTTGTTATGGGCATTTGTACACGATGCATAGAGTACGCAATAACTATATGACTTGAATTGTTAACACTTTGTCGTCGTAGTAATGTATTTCCATGTTATACGAAACTTGTTCATTGAGCTCTGCTGTGTGTACGATGTTCCCGTTGTCGCTCAAGGGACATGGACACATTATCACCTGTATCGTATTTTTAACTCCTGGGTGAATGATAACATTGAAAGGCACCAGACGCTTAAAGGGGTCAACGTGAATTACAGATCAGCATCATTAGTCGGGAGCCAGACGATTTCCAATTCCAGCCTCAATTCGGCCGTGCCCGAGTTAGACATTAAAGGTCATCGCGCATGCGGTGTGACGACGGAAAGGGAGCCGATACGCCCAATTTCGGCCAACCTCTCTCTTAAACAACGCCCTAGAAATCATACAGCTTGCACTTTCGGGCTATACATTTAGAGGCCGTACAACTATCTGATAGTCCTGTACCGAAGGAAACGCTGCAAATTATGTACATTTGCTGAAGACATTTTCCCGCCTTTTTTGTTTCTAAATTTATTTAGAATTTATCAGGCCTATGCTGTTGAGATAATTTGAATATAATTACAATGGCTGTCAGTGAAGGGGGTGACAATCTTGGAATGTTGTTGTCTAACTTATAATAATAAAATGGAAAGCTCCACATCCCGCATAATTTTCAAAACATTTTCCTGTTGTGTATTCGTAAATCGATTTAGGTTTTGATCAAACCTAATATACTGAGAAATTATGTCGAAGACGTGAAAGGGATGCAAGCCGGACTAGACAGTGATCCATGAATGGACTTACAGGTTCGTCCAGACAGCATTGTACAGTAGGGTGATACTATATAGCAGGAATAATGGGTTGACAGCCGATTGTTTGTCCCCTTGAAGTGCGCGGGCTCAGAGAATCAGAGAAGAGTAAAATACTATTTTTATCGAACCGGTCATAACCCCTCTACCCCCTTCTATAAAGTTGGGGAGAACGCGACAGTGTAACCTGCCGGGGCATATTCATTGCGACGCCCGGAGGGCCAAGTCGCCACCGCTCACTGTAGGCGACAATCGATGCACAACATGGATTCCACTATATTCTTGTTGCCTTTCATCATTTAACTTGATAAGCTGGGGGCAAAGCCACTCAGAAAGCACAAAACAGATCTCCTTTCCTTTCAACCCGTCGGAAGGCGAACAGCACGAATCGTTGGTTGTCTTTTTTCTCTCTCTCTTGGATGAAAGAGACACTCGATACAGCCTAGGCAAGAAAGCTTTTTTATTCATTTTTTTTTAAATATCTTTATTTTATTTATATATTTTTTAGCTTCTTCTCCTGACACGGAAAAAGGATATCGGGTATTTCATGCGACTGCTACTTAATATTCGTGGGGCTTTATTCGGTGGGGTCGGTTTCTTTGGCAATCGTCTGTTGTCCTCCATTTTATATTTTCATCAGAATTGTGGTGAGGTTCGCGATAGCACAATGTCCTAACAGTTGTGGTGGCTCTGAATGGAGCCGTTGGTGAATTGTTAAACAGCTTTTTTGTTTCCATCTCTTTGTAGATTTTATTTGCACAATACAAAGTGCAGTAAGGCATGTGCAATATTGGCTCTATATTACGTGCCTAGAATCTCATGAATAGTGTTATTACTTTGCGCCTTTTTGAGATACATTTGATCCAATTCCCCTGACGTCGTCATCGCGAGAATCTTGGTTGCGCCATTTTAGGAGTCAATGGAGTGTGTGTTATACAGTGTAGTGCGCATTTTAGGAGACGTTTACATGATTAATTGTTGACATCCAAAATGGTGGGCGTGACAGACATGCCGCATGTCACGTGCATGCAAAGGTTCAATACAATGTGAGGGAATTGCGTTGTGCGTTACCATAATGACGCGCATTTAAAACCAATAGACCCGCGTACCATAACTTTTGCGTAAGCTACTCTCAAAATGGCGGTCAGGGTACAGATGGGTAGGTATCAAACTCACTTCCAGGGGTGATCGATCTCGCAATGCCATTTTGCCCCCCATCATTCCCGTTGCTCGCCCACAACCCATGATATTGGTTAATTTAAATGTGCCAATATATAGGCCTGTGGTCGATCCGCTCTACGCACGCACCAGCCTGCAAAAGAGGCATCATGTCAAAGAGCAACTGGTCTCAAGTTTTAAAAACTGTATTGAGTATTTACACATCAAGACGTTCATGCTTCCTGGATGTATCAAGTTACGTGACCCTACAGGCGTTTCTATTTGCGTCAATAATAGGCCTCTGCTACGATAGTGATACCTTACAGTACAACACAATGCAGTGCAATACAATACAATGCAATACAATACAGGCAAATGGACAGTGAGAGAAAAAAAAGGAATGTAGTATAGTTATGAGTTAGAATGAGTCATAATTATGGCTTGTGTCATTTAAGTTATATTTTTGACATATATAAGTCATATTTATGAGATAAGTATTTAAGTCATAGCTAGAATTGTGAAATATAAGTCATAATTATGACTTTCTTTTTCTCTCTCTCAATGTCGCTTTAACGCTTCCGTATAGATGCGACCTTGGCGAACGAAAAGGTGAACTTTGGAGGGGGGAGACAGAAAACAACAAAACTTACATAATGCTTAACAAGTGAGGGCGACAACAGGATACTGAGGTTCACTCGTTCCCCCGGTGCCTAATCCATGATGGGACCGAGTAAAGAGATCGACGTCCACTATAAAACAAGCGTGAAACAAAATTTGAAAAATATTCAACCACAAACAACTGAACAAATCTAGTCATTATAAGGAATCAATCTAACAAGTTGTTAAGAATGTAAACTAACTTGTTCGTACCTCCACTCTTTCTATAACATGGCAGAATATCTTAAAAGTCAAAATGTCCATAATAAAATGGCAGAACTGTGAAACAAATCGTGGAGTTATCTAATGACTCGTATGAAACTCACCACGTATTTTACAGGAGAATGACTGAGGCTAGTCCACACTATATCAAAGGATACCTGGTCTCTGCATACAGCACGTCACTCTTACTGTAAATTCACACGAATCGAGTAAAACACGAGAATGGCTTAAAGGCACTGAACAGTTTGGAAATTGTCAGAGACCAGTGTTCTCACTTGGTGTATCCAAACATACGCATAAAATAACAAGCCTGTGAAAATTTGGGCTCAATTGGTCATCGAAGTTGCAAGAAAATGATGAAAGAAAAAACACTCGTTGTACAAATTTGTGTGCTGTCAGATAGGAATAACAACTTCTTGCAAGAAGTTGTTATTATTTTAGTGAGAAATTACCTCTTTCTCAAAAACTACGTTACTTCAGAGGGAGTCGTTTCCTACAATGTGTTATACTATCAACAGCTCTCCGTTGCTTGTTACCAAGTAAGTTTTTATGCTAATATTTGTTTTGAGTCATTACCAAACGTGTACGATACCTTTAAATGAAAAGGGTTAAATGAAATAACAATCGATTCAAGCAGAAAGTTTGTGCACAGCCACAATCATGGGTATTCATTTTCTTGCCGTTCGTGTCTTATGAAGAACAGTTTGAAAACCACTGATGTAACATTTACTCCAACATTGTTTATCAAATTAAATGTTCATTGCTTTGTCAATGAGGAACAGATAGTACTGAAGTTTGTCGACTACACATTTATCTAATAAACTATATTGATCAGTTTTTCAGATGTTGACTTTGCAACAAAAAGAGAGTACCCATGACTGTGCACATGGTTACTCTGAAGCGGTGGGCGTGCCGAGGAAAAGTCCCTTCAATCGCCTGATCTATGTTAGCAGCCGCTCGATGTTCATTTGTACAATATTAACGAGAGAGTGACTGATATTTGAAAGGCAATAAAGATTGAGAACATCTGTCCACAGGGATAATAAGTTTGACTTGAGGTTTCCCTGTTGACATTTTCTTTTTCTTTTTCTTTTCTCTTCTCTTAGCGGAGAAATTAACCTCGTGATAAAAAACAGGAAGGGAAGAGGGGAAAACGCGAATGTTGACGCGACGGCAACCGTGGAGGACGTCGATTGGACCCTTCAAGTCCCACGGATTGATGGCGAAACATAATTTGATTGGGTTCACCTTGTCATGATTACTTCACCCCATCGCAACCTTGTCAACGGCGGGGCCGGGATGATTGGAAATATACATAATGAACGTATCAAATTGATGAGTCGATGAAAAATGGTGTTGTATATTGAATCAGATGTAAATACGCCATAGAGTGTCCCTGTTGTTGGGTTGTTAATTTAACCACGCAATAAAAATCTTCTCTAAGTGCATGTTGATGGAATTGGAATTGAAATAACAGCTCGTATGGGCAACTGTGACGGTATTCTTCATTAATCTCCGACCTCAAAGCTCTAGAGAAAAACTAAAAATGTCCACCGTGGCGAGAGACTAGTTTAGTACAAGTGAACATGTTAGGTATAAACCAGTGCATTGTATTTACGAATCACTAAAGGCGAGAGACTAGACTAATCTGTTGGTTGCCAATAGGTAGAATGTTTTCAGTGGCAAATACAACTTTTTGCTATATTCTTGACTGTTCAAAATGTCTAGGTTTTGATCAAAAATGTGATACACGGGGAGCGAGAAGCAAGTTGCTTGATAAATCTATTTAAAAAATGGTTTAATGGGTATAACCATGAACAAATTGAGCCTGGGTCATGGGACAAAATCCGATAAAACACCCCTAATGCTATCTAAGAATAAAGTGCTATAGGTAAGCGTGTTTGTATAGGCTGAGCGTATGCTTCGCATAAAGTTTTAGGATAAGTTACATGTTCGTACATAGGCTGAGCAGAGGCTTCGCATAGGTTGCGACTCACTAAAAGAAAGTCGATGGTAGTGTTCAAGTTAGCACGTGTTATAACGCACAGGCTAGGCATGTTTGAAAACTTATTCCACCGTGTGCTAATGACAGAACGGAATCCGTATGTCAGAGAAGTAGCTTTTTAAATCCATAAATGCCACCGATGTTCTTTCAGTCCCCGAAGCTGGCCCTAATTTCATTGTGATGCCATCGTACTGTGGTCAACAGTCCGTTTTTAATTTAATAATCAGTGCTCCGCCATTTGTTTTTTATTCTACAAAATTCAACATTCCCCATCCACACCTAGCCAAATAGCATGGTAAATGTCTTGTTACAATCCGGGGTCTTTTATCACACACAAAAATCCATCAATGACCAGCTCTCCCGGAATCCCCATAGGAATTGTACAGCAGTTACTTGACCTGGGGTCAATAGCCACTACTGGGTGAAATGAACCATATAGTTTCCAGATGGCCTTTTCTGTATACTTGTACAATGGCTGTAAGCAGTGACCTGGTTGTTTATTTGGATGAATTAAGTAGGGTCCAATGGTTTGGGCCATTTGAAAGTGATTGGGTTCTCCAAAAAAAAGAATTACACGCTAATACAAACGGACATTAGCCTACTGTCCGATGGCGTAAGCGTGTGATTTTTTTATGGTGTAACGCGGTGTTAAAGCACACACAAAAATAGCAAAGCACAAACAGTTCTGCTTACCAGAAAAATAAGTTACCAGCCGAAATACCATGGGATATGTACCGTTTACAGCTGGTTTCCAGTGTTTATGTTTTATTTTGTAATCGTTTAGCAAAATAATTTGTAAGCACTGTTTTCTGTTTAGCCTAAAGCAGCTCCACGGAATGGAACCGTGATTAACGCATGGTTTCCCCACACCTCAATTTCTCGTATTCTCCTCTCAGGTATATGTTCATGTATATTGGCTACAGTGTTAATAGTCGCTTTTCTGGATTACTTCGTTTCATTATATATATAAGCATCTTGCATACTAACTCGTGGTGCCATCATGAGTCATGTTCTCACTACTGAAAAACGGTCTAAATTATTCACTTCGTTTTGTGGCAGAACATTTGTATTTCCTTGAGAGGCCTTCTACTTATTTTTCAGTTTCGTTACGTTAATTGACATCGGTGTTATCCGTTGATAATGGGTTTTTATGGATGCGATATCATGGTTAGTATACATAACCTCTTCATGGATGGAAATGGATGAACCGCGGTTTCTATTTTGTCTCGATGCTATGCCACTGTTTCCCCCTACTCGAGTGAAGAAATTCTTTCAAGATTTTTTATTAAATTACAGAAATGAAGTCCAGATTGACAAGAGGGAATCAGTGAGTTGTAAGTCTGTTTAATAACGTGGACATCCAGCCAGTGCCGCGGCAAGCAAGCAACCATGCCCGAAATACGCAGTCTGCTCGTGTAGTCATGAAAGCCCTAGGCGTCCAATTTGTCCCACGAACACAAGGCACTTGTGCTGATTTCCAGGGTCTCTCATCAGCGACCGTGCGCCACACTTTAATAGTGGACCCTGCAGCAGGCTTCAAAGGAAAAAATCTGGTCTGTGCATGGCTTATTTGTAATTTCATGAACAGCCGAATGCTCCATTTCAGGTTAATTCATTATCCACGTGTAAAGATTGTTACATTTTGTGTACGCCAACATGGAATATATAGGTCCCTTGGCAATTTTGAAAGTTCTGGGATTTTTCTAAGTTCACAAATTCATCGCGAGCCTGGAGGTCTACTATTTTATTTCATCAATTATATGTAACGCCCTTTGAGGACACTTTGTTACTGGCCGTTTCAGGGTGTCTCATTTTATAACAAAAAGTAAAGCCCTGAATATTATTTCCCGTGTGCACTATTATATCTTAAGCATTGTGTGGCAGCATAAATCAAAACAAAAACCTATAGACAGCCAAGAACAGTACTATGCATTCGTGTTAATCTCATTCTTTCAGCAATTATTGACTCCCTACCGTATCGTGTTGAGGCCCGAAGCTGTCAAAAGTCAACGCACCATGGGACCCCGAATACCTTTGGGTACTTCCTAAGAATAAAAAAAATTGACAAACCCTTGCTCAACCAAATCCTTCAAAAACCAGCCATACGATGAATCAATTTGAAGTAATTAAAGGGTCCATGATTGTTTTAATGCGATCCCTGAAGATGCACCTTTGTGTCTCATTTTGCCTTATTTTCATGTTTCTTTTTGCCATTTTTAAGGGTGTTTTGGTGTATTTTTGTATGTTACGCTAATGAAAATTTCCATATTCATGAACAATAGTGTGATGTCATGTCAGGCAGAAACCTCAATGTTGCGATTAGCACGAAGTGGACAGAATTTTGGATAATTTGCTGTCGTAAACTTTCTTTTCCGTGGTGGTTTGTTAGTGTTTCAGTTTATGCCAGTAGACCAATACGCAAACCTTTCTCACAATGTTTTTATAATAAGCGAATTTTGGGGTTCACAATTTTTTTTCTCAACACAAATAACACAAGTGTCTCCTTGAATGACATCACTGCGACAGCGCCCTCAGTTGTCCAGATAAGAGAGGAACATTTGAAATGTTTACAAAACTACACTCTTCAATGCAATTTACCAAATATGGATGTCAATTAGTTTTCATACACATGGGGGAATTGGGAAGTAGCTAAAGATGTATTCACCTCACCAAATGTTCACCTCAGGGGCTCTGGAGTATACCCCCATCCCACTCAGCAAGCGTCCCCTCACACACAGTCCGCACGCCTCCGCACGTGTTTACATTTCTAAGGTGTCATCAGAGAAAACTATAATAACACGAGATTGAAGAAGGTTAATTAAACCAAGTAATGGATTAAGACGGATTTGAGGGTTGGTTTATGGTTTGAGTCTATCCTCCTACGAAGAAATTTCCCTCACACACAGTCCGCGCGTCCGTACAACCTCGATCCCATGATGGAGTTTACAATATTCGAGGCGTGAGCAAAGAAGCCTACACGGGATGTCATCTGATTTCGTAAGCCAGACTAATGTTCACTGTTTGACATCAATATCAAAAGCTCCAGACACCGTTTCCAAACCATCAACGCAAAATACACATTTCGCAATCACTAGGTTTTTTTTTTGTTTTTTTTTTCTCGTCGCGGTGATACGACATGGCCACCCGACACCCTCCACGGAAGTGTAATTGGATCAAAACCGGAAGGAAGCTCCACAGTAAATATCGCAGTCGTGTGAGTGCATTTCTCCTCCGACTTTGGAGGGCCTGTTCTTTGTAACACGCATGCCGATCAAGGCTTCTGTTGTCCGCGTGTCTGTGTGTCTGTGTCGCGGATACTTCGGACGTATCTATTGTATACGTGTTCGCCATCTCCGGTCGGCGGGTTTCTTCAAGAGAGATGCTTACAATTGTGGTGTTTATATTAGATATTAACATAAATCGGATTATTTTGTTCGTACGTGCAAGCTAATGTAGTCCATATATATTTTTGGGGCTACGTTTAATACTAATACTGTTTTACCTAACTATTCAGGCAATTTGGATATTAATAAAGCATGGCACAGTATTTATTTATTGTATTTTATTTCCTGAGCCAAATCAGTAAACAACAACAACAACAACAACAACAAATGGATAATAATAATAACAATAAAAATATTATATTATAATAAAGACTGATTTCCTTTAGGGTTCTTTGTGTTACAATAAAATAACAATACAAAAGTGTCTAAGATATTTATTTATACTTATATGAAACTCAAGAAATTATAAGTGAATAATAAACTAGAAAATACGAGCAATAGTTTTATATGCAGATAAAGAAAGCAAACTGCAATGAGCACAGAACTATTGGAATTTGTGACCTTTCAAGCACAAATTAAAAGCAAATTAGGGCAGCTGGAAAGCCAATCGCTAATCAAATTGATTGATATTCCAATGCCAACACATATCTAATTAATTGTGCAGTTGGGCCGCGTGCGTGATCAATTGTCCCTAAGCGTTGAACTGATCTTGGGTATTCGAACACTGGGTACCGTATTTTTTCATATATACAAGTAGAGCATTAAGGTTAGCATTTTCCAGTCCCAACTTTGAATTTTCAATATACATAAAGCAGTTATATATATTACAAAACATAACCGGACTCAACACAGCTCCTTTAAAGGCACTGAACACGTTTGGTAATTTTCAAAGACCAGTGTTCTCACTTGGTGTATCCCAACATATGCATAAAATAACAAGCCTGTGAAAATTTCGGCTCAATTGGTCGTCGAAGTTGCAAGAAAATGATGAAAGAAAAAACACCCTCGTTGTACAAATTTGTGTGCTTTCAGATAGGAATAAAAGGCTTCTTGCAAGAAATCTTTTATTATGTAAGTAAGAAATTACCTCTTTCTCAAAAACTACGTTACTTCAGAGGGAGTCGTTTCCTACATTGTTGTATACTATCAACAGCTCTCCTTTGCTTGTTACCAAGTCAGTTTTTATGCTAATATATATATTTTGAGTAATTACCAAACGTGTACGATACCTTTAAGACGCGAAGATGTGACTCCTCCATCCAGCCGTTTGTATCCTCCCTCTGCGATCCACACTCACTCCAGCCTCTACGGCTGTTGTCAGAAATCCCGTTGAGGTCCGCGTGCATTTATTCCGTGAGGGTGCTTGGGCAGGAATCCCCAAACCTCAAAGTTGATGTTTGTTTTGATTGACGATGTTTTTACTGTCGTTCCCTGGGCACGCCATAACGTTCCTTGCCAATAGCACTATAGGTTATGGTTTGAGCGAGTCCTCGTACTTTGTGGTTTACGGGTTCGTTCGGGTTTTATCCACATTAAAGGGAAAATTTATCTCTTTTTCCCCCTCAACGGTTCAATTTTATCACACTTTCATTTCAATTTTAAATACACCTTAAAGGGAAAATTTCTCTATTTTTCCCCCTCAAATGTTTAATTTTATCACGCTTTCATTTCGATTTTAAATACATTTGAAAAGATAACAACTTCTGACAGTTTCATCGAAAATAAAAGGAAATCTACATCAACCTCAAATTTTTCATTACAGATGACAACTATATTTTTAGAGGAAAACATTTTCTACTAATACACACCGACTAAGCGTCTAAACAACCTTTCATTGATTTATCCCTATTTTGTTTTTTCCCGCGTAATCGACAGATGCATTTGATCTTTAACTCATGGAGGAAAGAAAAAATGATGTTGCCAACCTGCAGGGCCCTTTTAACATTGAGAGAATTCACTCGCGCGAAGCACGTTACAGAAGTAAACAACTTGAATTTAATGACATGTCAAGATCAGTAGCCGCTTCATTGCGTGACGATTTTTCTCTATTTCTTGCATGCCGCGACATTCAAAGCAGCCTTTTTTGATTTTCCACTTGATCGACATCCGGTAAAGGCACGGGCGGACTAATTCAACTGGCCTCCGCGTGAATAATTCATACAAAAAAAATACTCAGCCGGTGCTGTACAAAATGCGTGGCGGGGAACAGACCTGTCCTAACGGGCCAGTGGAGCACGAACTACACGATATAAATAATTCCTCGCACAAAAGACGACTGCTGCCTCACCAATTTAGTTACAAAGGATGCCGGGAAGTAGGGACGGGAGATGTATGAGATAGCGACGGATACTATTTTTTTTAAATTTTAGCCTGTCTGTGAATTAATTCCACTCAAGTGAAACCGATAATTTTGTTTTTGCTCAATTGTGAACTACACGGGCAAAGTGACAAGTGTATATCAATTTGTTTGGTACGTGCGAAGGTCAGACGTAATTGTATCAACTAAATTGTATTAGTTATTAAATGAGCGGGGGATATATCGCGCTAGAACTTCTAAACAAGATTTCTAATTTAATAAACTATTTTAATTTTGCCTTTGACACATTTTTATTCACGCTAACAAACAACAATATTTGAGCTCATTAGTGCATCGATCTGTGTATACATATAAAACAAAATTACGTGACAAGAAGTGATAAAGTGTAAAGTCCGAGCTGGTCGTGATCAATCACTACACACAATGGGAATCTTCCTGGACCTCTCTAAGGCCTTTGACACCATTGATCATTCTATCCTTCTCTCCAAGCTGGCCTTTTACGGTGTCAGAGGTAGGTTGTCTTGGAGTGGTTCAGAAATTATCTCTCCAACCGCAAGCAGTTTGTTTGCATTGATGGCAAAGAATCCTCTTAAAAATCATTACTTTGTGGTATTCCACAATTAAAGGCACTGTACACGTTTGGTAATTACTCAAAATTTATATTAGCATAAAAACTTACTTGGTAACGAGCAACGGAGAGCTGTTAATAGTATAAAACATTCTGAGAAACGACTCCCTCTGAAGTAACGTATAGTTTTTGAGAAAGAGGTAATTTCTCACTAAAATAATAAAAGACTTCTTGCAAGAAGCCCCCTTAATTCCTATCTGAAAGCACAATTTGTACAACAAGGGTGTTTTTTCTTTCATCACTTTCTTGCAACTTCAATGACAAATTGAGCCCAAATTTTCACAGGCTTGTTATTTTATGCATATGTTTGGATACACCAAGTGAAAATACTGGTCTTTGACAATTACCAAACGTGTTCAGTGCCTTTAAGGAGTCCTTTTGACACCTCTCCTGTTTTCAATTTACATAAATGGTTTCCCAAAATCTTCTGATGAGCTCACTTTTATTCTTTTTGCAGATGATTCCAATTTATTTTACTCCCACAGAAATGTCGAGATTCTTTTTCAAACGGTAAACTTTGAGCTTATACACATTTCTAACTGGATAAAGTCCAACAAGTTATCCACCAACATTAAGAAAACTAACTTTATGTTATTCAATCATTCCTGTAATTCCCTCCCTGGTGACACTACGTTTGACAGAGTCCTCTTCGTACTGATTGTGTTAAACTTCTTGGAGTGTTTATCGATGATAAACTTTCTTGGAATCAACATATTAATTACTTATGCAAACTGATCTCTTGGAGCATAGGAATTATCAGCAAGCTTAAATACTTTTTCCCACCCACTATGATATTTTCTCAATGTTGACGTACAGTATTTCAGAGGGAAACATTTTCCTGGAGGATTGATCATGATTTGAACGCCTTTTTTGTGATATCTCAGGTTAAAGGCGTCGTACACGTTTGGTAATTGTCAAAGACCAGTGTTCTCACTTGGTGTATCCCAACATATGCATAAAATAACAAGCCTGTGAAAATTTGGGCTCAATTGGTCATCGAAATTGCAAGAAAATGATGAAAGAAAAAACACCCTTGTTGTACAAATTTGTGTGCTTTCAGAAAGGAATAAAAACTTCTTGCAAGAGGTTTTTATTATTTTAGTGAGAAATTACCTCTTTCTCAAAAACTACGTTACTTCAGAGGGAGTCGTTTCTCACAATGTTTTATACTATATCAACAGCTCTCTGTTGCTCGTTACCAAGTCAGTTTTTTATGCTAATAATTTGAGTCATTACCAAGCGTGTACGATACCTTTAAAACAAATACCCTTTTCACTATTTTAACAGACAAAATATAACATGACAAAAATTGTTTCCTTGTTTTAGATTCGATTGAACCCATTATAATTTGACCTGATTCCGTCGACTCATCAGTACTGCGCGGAATACAAAGCATTTTACCCTAACTGCTGCTTGGAGGTTTATTGCCCAGGTCTTGCGCCTGTATTTAAAGGGATTGTTTACGTTCGGTAATTGGAACCCACTGTTTGTTTCAATCCTATATAGTTGTAGATATATACCATAAAACTAACCTGTGAAAAATTCATTTCAAAAGTGGTAGCGTTTTTGAGATATTGCCGAAAATCTAGAGCGGTTATGTCCACGCAGGAAGAAAATTTGCAATCGGAATACACAATCTGAGAAACGTTACTGTCACAGTAGCGCTTCTCAGATTCAAATTTGCTGGGATAAAAACTGGTATCTTTTTTCCATAACTGCAGTACTTCCAAGTGAAAGATTCCCCAAAATGCGTGATATACTAGCCAAAGCTGCTGATACTCCTTACCAAGTAAGTTCTTATTGCCATTAAATTTCAGAGTCATTACCAAACGTGTATACGGACCCTTTAACTAAAATAAATTAAGAAACAAACGCACCCGGTGGGAGTATTGTATGCTGCTTACTCACACGTGCTCGCTACAAATCGGAAAAACGTACAGCATGGGATCATCAATGTGAACACTGGATGGTTAAATTCAATTTCTAATATGATATACCGATATGACTGTCAGCCGTAAAATATAACCTTTGATTTTAAAGATGTGTACTGGTTAATGTTTACAAAACTGCATCTTCATACATAGCTACCGCTGAAGATAAATCAATTATAGGGATTGGTGTTAAATTGTCAGATATAATTTCAAGTCATATCGATCCTAAAAAAATGGTCTCAAGATTTGTTTTTCTTTTTATGAAATGTTGGATTTCCACTGAAAAAGAAATTGAGGTCGAATCCAATTTATTCAATAATAATAAAAAAACAATAAGAATAATACTGGCTACCCATAGCACTCAAATCCGTCACTCAGCGACGCCCATGGCGCTCCAACATCCCCCTAAACCCTGCCCCTAATCACTGGGCCATTTATTTCATTCCTTAAACCATCTCAGCTCCATTGGCAGTAAAAAGCCTGTGCTGCCAAAATATGTAGCGCACCAATTGCAAAATCATTCACAAGAACCCTTTAAATCGCCTGATTTGGGAAAGTTAAATTTTGTACTTGTTGTGATCTCATAAAAGTATGATAATCTTTTATCACTTTGTGGGTGGGGTTAAAAAGAAAGTAAATCTCCGAAGAATTGTTGTGAATACCATAGCTGTAATGGTACAGCAAATAGAGATGTTGCCCTTTGACATTATATTGAACATGTTTTTGCTATTGCAATTCCTTTTGCTGATTTCGGTTTTGTTTTTGTAAAGCCTTTCAGATGTAATATTGATATTTTGCAAATGCAAACTTTAATAGAAAACGAAAACAAACTGTTATTTCCGCTTGCGAGCATTGTATCGTCATTTATCTCTGAAAGTCATGCACGCTATTTCGTTAAGCCAACGAAACATTTACACAATCATATTACATAAATGCCAAACTCAGGGGAGACGGCTGGGCAAATCATAACAACTTCACATCTGGGTATTTTTCTGTTGTTTTTCTCCCGTGCGCATCTGCACTTGCCATCAATTATACCAATTTTACCCTTTCGTGGAAGATACCACAGTCTGGTGACGTCAATACAAAAAATTGTCTTCTCCTTGGCATTCAAAATCATGTGCGTT
The DNA here is from genome assembly GCA_021014325.1 of Plazaster borealis. Taxonomy (NCBI): domain Eukaryota; kingdom Metazoa; phylum Echinodermata; class Asteroidea; order Forcipulatida; family Labidiasteridae; genus Plazaster; species Plazaster borealis. The sequence goes on along the minus strand of CM037457.1, from coordinate 14,099,873 downwards.
TTCCCCTGCTTGTTTTGATTTTTGATTTTTGATTTATATACATTTTTTGGGGTGTAAATTGTTTAAGTTGATACAGCATAAACAAGTCACTTCAGGACAGCTCAATTAAGATGCTTGTTTATAGGCAAGCATCCTTTTTCCGGACCTGATGTTGGGGAAGTATTTTGCCCAAAAGCAAAGAAGCTTTCAACGAGGTCAACGATTCGATACAACTGCAAGCCAAATTTACAACCGAACAAATTCTTGGTCCAGTTGTTATGGAGCACATGAAAATTCATCAATTAAAAAAAACCCGGTTATTTGCATGTAAATTACCATCAGTATTACTGGGGACATTAGGCAATTACTTGCCTGCTTCATTTACTTTTGTTTGTAATCTTCTCAAGCGTAAACTCTCGTGCATAATTGATTATTATTGAGTGCCAAGGTGCGCTTGGTGGCCAACCATCAGTTGTCAATTAAAAAACGACGTCAACCAAATGCTGCATATAGGCCGCGCCGTATCAAGCGACTTCGGCTACGGTTATATGTCCCTTGGCCACAGCGACAAGGTTGAAGTTAACTAGCCATAGCCACTGCCAAGGCCAACAATCGGCCATACACTGGTCAGACTGGATGCGGAGGAAACAGGGATTCAAAAGTAGGACTAACAACAGCCAAGAACACATCACTTTGGTTGTGTATACTTAAAGGGAACGTTGCCTTGGATCGGGCGAGTTGGTCTATCAAAAGCATTTGTAACCGTTTGTTATAAAATGCATATATGGTTAAAAAGATGTTTTAAAAGTAGAATACAATGATCCACATAAATGTGTCTCGAAACCGCGTGGTTTTCCTTTTATCGTGAACAAACACGGTCGGCCATTTTGTGTTGACTCCACAAAATGGCCGACCGTGTTAGTTCACAAAGTAAAAGGAAAACCACGCAATTTCGAGGCATAGTTATGTGGATCATTGTATTCTACTTTTATAACGTCTTTCTAACCATATGCATTTTATAACAAACGGTTACGAACGCGTTTTTGTTGACCAACTCGTCCGATCCAAGGCAACGTGTCCCTTTAACTACGTAACAATGGCAGTACAACAAATTATTGTCAACATTATTATTGCTACTGGTAAACTCATTTAAAATATCCATAATTATGATGGCAGTCTTTGATATTGATAGCAATTTAACAGGCATGATTGATATTTATACCCAAGCATAAAATCTCATGCATAATATACACAGAGTGCCATACGCGCTATTTGGCCGACAATCAGCCAGCTGTGCCAATTCTTCCGAAGTGACATAAAGCAGTGCGTAAGGGTCAGTCAGAGGAACTTTAATCGGCAATAATAATGCATCATTATTACTTTTTACAGTTACAAATTTCGAAGATACTAGCCAATAAATTATGTTTATATGGCTTGCGGTAACACCATGTGTATATCTACTTTGCTGTGTAGATTTTTATTCTTTGAGAACTTGTCCTGCTATATTCTACTGCCAAAACAATTCTGAACAAAATAGTTGTCTCCGTTGCTATGATGTACATGAAATTCAACATCTTCAAAAGGGAATGGTAATAAAATGTGATTTTTTTATGTGAACAAAACATTTCATAATTATGCATGATAATTATGTTAACTGCTCTTGGCCAGCGACAAACCAGTTCGGTTGTCAAATACAGCAGTGCCCTTGGGCTGGTCAGGCAACCACTGAAAGAGCAACAGTAAAACCTTTTTGAGAAAAGAGAAGTACAACATGATTGTTTTTAATTGAACTGTTGTTATCATTCCATTGTTTTCAAAGGACAAGATGAACACATATTTGGGAGTTTAACCAAAGTTTATTGGCTGCTTGATCTGTCAATGCTCTTCATGCGATTCTCAAGACGATCGGGCCAATTTTTAAGACTGTAGTGTACATGTGTATAATAGCCTTGGGGATTCTACAAAGTTACTGTCATGACAGTAGTGTTTTGATATTGTTCAAACAGTACTTACTTAGCCTTTGGTGAATTGAAGGGAACTTCATTGACCATATTATACGAAGGTCTAATATCAAGTGTTGCTTTAATAAGTATTTATTCAGCTAGTAGCTGTGGACGCCATGGCAGTCAAAAACAATGTATGCCGCTAAAAATGTTTGGCTGGTAATTGTGTCTGTCTATAAACAAACAACATGTACCATATATATAGTGCATACTGCAGCTCGAGGGACTAATGTTATTCCATAAATACCATTGCGTTTCCATAAAATAATATTTCACTTCCCCTGTTACTAAACTGCTGTCAACAGGACAGGCGTCGATGGCCGGTTCTCGCATAAATGCCCGCTTGCCTTTTATGATTATTTCGAAACCGTATCTGCTTGTCAGGGGTCGGTTACCCAGCGTATAATTCCTTGCAATTTCCCAAGGGTTGTCGTTCGAGTCTGTTACACTCCTGTTAAATTTCAGTTTATCTTGTGGATTTAAGCGTCGCAACTGTTTAGTCATTCGAAGTTGCGACAGACCGGACGACAAATTTGTTCAAATTCCCGATTCGTTCTTTCTTAATTTCTCAACGGTGTATTGAAGAAACTAAGGGCTTATTGCCGCTAAAAGCTCCAAAGTTAATCGGGGAAATTTAATCAATGTAAAGGTGCTTACTATCAAGCGTCCAAAACAAAATCCTAAATCAGGAACGTGATAGCAGCAAAAATCTATCACGAAATAGATGTATAAACAATTGCGTCATGGATTGATATTTTACATCAGACAGTAGTTAAGCTCGCACAATAATTTTGCTCAGTATTTCGGGTAATCATCAAGGTCGCATGCAAAATTTAAAGGTATCATACAGGATTGGTAGAGCTGCAGAGTCGTCACAGACAAAGTTAATGTTTTGTGTGATCAACTATATACATGAAATAACAAACCTGTGAAAATTTGGGCGTACTCCGTTGTGCATGTGAGTCAGGAGAAAATAGTGAAAATCCATGCACAATTTTCAGCATGTAAACACATCCCCGATTTTGGTTCTAACAACCGAAAGCATGCAGCTGTTGCGTTTTTTAGGTTTTCAGATACATTTTTCGAATAAAACTTCATTTCAGAGGGAACTATTTCACAGAAAAAAATTTTGTTCTAGTATATGAACTTCATAATCAGTAAGCTTTCAGACTAAAGTTAAACAATGTTGTTATCCTTACCAATCATGATGTATAATACCTTTAAGTGTGAGGATACTTCGGGTCGGGTACAAAATGGTTTTAATGCTAGTTTGCATTGAGACTGTATTTTATTTTAGGTTTTGCGTAGCCAATCATCATGCTATTAAGGAATACCCCTTGCTGTATAGTGGCTGCATGAACTTTGGTTGAGGCAATATCGTGGTATGTTTGGATCTAGAAATGGTTTCGGAGGGGGGGGGACACATGTATGGGATAAAGGCTGATTACGATGTGTCATGTCGTGAAGAACCTATCACTCATTCCAGACGTGCATCAAGACGTCATGACCTATGGTTTACACATTACTACCAGATTAATCATTACTATATATGGTATTTACTGAAGATACATCATTTTACGTGCTTTGATTTTTTTTTATATCGATTCTTCGTTGTTTGATGAACGAGGTTGTAAAACTGCATCGGTATATCCAAAGAGCTCTTATTATAGGTCTCCGTGCCCCATTATACGTACATACGTGAGAAAAGTAACCTGGTTTATGCGGCTTATGCCCTGCTGTTACTGAAAGCGGGTTCGAGCGAAGGGCTTTCTTAAAGGGTAACCCCGCCCTATCTGACCACCACCAACATCAAACAAACAACAACATAATTTTCATCATTGGCAATCGATGCAGTAGTTGGACAACTGACGACATTGGACTATCGAAAACGTGTCCCAAGGACAAACACGATTCTCACATGTGTTTCAATCAATTAAAAATACCGGGAATTCGTAACAGGTGTCTTTTGGATGTTTTATCTGGCTATGGAAATCATTTACTACATTATTAATAATAATATTTCAAATTAAACTTTTGATTCTTTATGTTACATTTTTGTATTTCTTTGTTATTTATTTATTTTCTATTTTTTGAGAGGTAGGCCTATTTTCCCTTTGTTTTACGTTACCTCTTCAAAACCAGACACGACCTTTACTTAAACATCGCATACATTATCTATAAAACCATGTGCTCAACTTAATAATACATATATTCATGAAGTTTGCTTCTTTATTGGAAACATTTCAGGCCCGGGATTTCATTTTTGAGAGGGCAAGGCCAATTTTCATTTCGCAAAAGGCACTTCCATTGGAAAATCTTAAAGTCTATGGGAAACTTTTGAAGGGTCACCAAGGCCAAGACCAGGGGCAACGAAGGCCATGGCCTCCGTGTAATTCCAGGCCTGAAATTTACTGTTTAACCGGGTTATTTTCTTCGTTCTCGAGACTTTTTTACTTTAATATCATATACGGCATTCGTTTAAAATAAAATACGGCACTCTCAACAACTAGAGTAGATCAATGTATACAAGATCACTGGTGAAACTGGACCAAGAAATATTGGAATGTTTGGAATTTGAGCCAATGAGCTTGTGTTTCTTTTTCAACGAAAATGTGATCAATGCTGCGATCAACATTGAAATTCCCCTTGCCAAACGAAATTAAACCACATACCCCCCCCCTTAAAATATACTGTGATAACAATAAACCTAAATTTGGAAATCTACATTTTTTTCCCGGTTAGGAATTCCAGTTTGCGCTTTTCAGTTATTTGATTTGCGATTCCAAATTGAATTTTCGATATAGTTCTCCTATATGCTTTTTTTTCACGAAGCTACACCTCCTAAAAAAGGAAAGGGAATAATAAGTGAATTACTGTTATTGAGTAATTTTGTTACAGTAGGGAGGGCCAGTGAAAACGCAACCATACGTTGTCGGTATACACTACAGTGCCAGATAGGTTGATTGTTTGATGTGTGAATAACAAAAACCCATAGATGCGACAATTCCGAGACAACAACAGAAACCAACCGAACGTGACAAGAATTCGTGCAACTATACCATATGTTTTTTTAATCGTGTGTATTTTGTGAAACATGGTTATATTTTTTTTAACATAATGTTAGCCACCATACATAAACTGTTTTTCCCCGTTCCCAAACGGTGTTTTCATGCAATCGATGACCCCCATATGGTGACATTCCCAAGGCACCAAAACGAAGGTCTCGCAGTCTGCACGCTATAATGGGACGTGCCCGTTTTTTATAACATAATATTCGTATACCGAAAATGAGTACCTAATGAGTGCAATGGGGACGATAAAAATTATATGGAAACAAAATGATGCGTTTTCATGTAATTAAGAATGATCTATGGGGCTGTATATAGCGTCCGGGGATATATCCTAGAAATAAAGAGAGGGGCTTAGGTTTATCCAAGCAACGATGGCTCGACTCCTTGAGTGGAAAAAAAAAACTTGAATAATTTAATAGGCCTATACACATCTAAGCTTAGAAGAGAATAACGGGATGTCTCAGCCTCAGCATCTGGGCCCAATTTCATAGAGCTGCTTAAAGGCACTGTACACGTTTGGAAATTGTCAAAGAACAGTGTTCTCACTCCCTGTATCCCAACATATGCATAAAATAACAATCCCGTGAAAATTTGGGCGCAATTGGTCATCGAAGTGGCAAGAAAAATGATGAAAGAAAAAAAAAAACCCTTGTTGTACAAATTTGTGTGCTTTCAGATACAGGAATAAAAACTTCTTGCAAGAAGTTTTTATTATTTTAGTGAGAAATTACCTCTTTCTCAAAAACTACGTTACTTCAGAGGGAGTCGTTTCCTACAATGTTTTATACTATTAACAGCTCTCCGTTGCTTGTTACCAAGTCAGTTTTTATGCTAATATTTGTTTAGAGTTATTACCAAACGTGTACGATACCTTTAAGCACAACAATAAGCTAAGCAAAACAAATTTATGCAAACCAGAATAAGGTTACCAGCAGAAATACAATGTCACATGTACAATTTGTGACTGGTGTCCTGCTCATTATTGCTAAGCAGGGATTTTTTAAGCAGTATTTTCTGCTTAAGCAGCTCTATGAAATTGGGCCCTGAACGCTGTCTACTGTGTGGAAATTGATATACAGCTGATATCCAAACGGTCTGGACGATTTGGTTTGGGTTGTTGTTGTTTAATCAAAATATTTCACTCGATCTCATAAGGTGACACTTCAATGTTCTCATTTCACTTTAAATAACTCTGGACTTTTGGGTGTATTAAACATATTTCATTTCAACAATCTGCCCTTTGGTTTTTCTTTATTATTAGTTATTTTTGTTTCTTCATGAAAGCGAAATAAGGAGGCATTTTTAGACACAAGGGAGGCATACCGCCGAACGAATGTTTTCTATTGCATTAAACATTTTATCGATTACTTATTATTGAGAAATATTATGGGTTTGGTTTGTGCACAAGTATACGGGAAGGTCTCCCAAAGGTATCATTAATAGTCACAACATTAGTAAAATGCAACCACATTAATATGTATGAATGGTGAAAACGAGTCTCCAGTGTGGACTTCGGTCTTGCGTATCCATCTCAACGAACATGGTCTAAGACTTTCTTGATTAAGCTAATGTTCATTCCCACAGCACGAAACATGACTCTATCGCATGAGTGAAGATAATAGCATTGGGTTTTTTTTCACTTCTAAGAAGCTTAAATGGCTTTATACTATCCAGACGCAGGGTTCGGCTTCAGGAATTGCGGGAGATGTTTCAATACTTCCATGGCGTTATTCTGAAACAATGTCTGTACGATCCGTGTATGCTCAGTTCAGTTCACTTACAGAGTGTTTTTGGAGAGAAAAGATCAATGGGTTTTGTTTACGTTTTGATATGCACATAAGGACTATCGGCAACTGATCAAATATACAAATTTTGCATTTGAACCAAAATGCCACTATGTTACAGGGGTCATTTCAACAGGGGTTCTTTTAAGCGATGTGTTAAAATACATGGGGAAAATACGTTGCGTGCGCTCCACTTCGTCGGGGGGGGGGGTAAATAGCCCTGAACCTCAATTCGAGGGACCCACAGTCCACATTACATACACAAAGCAGAAGATTATTGTGTAACTTCTTTCTACGTGCAACTTTACATCGCTTTCAAGGTTTCCTTTTCAGCGACAAAGAGGGATCTACCGGTTTGAAAACAAATCGTGTCATAAGTGAAACGTAAGAAGCCTAACCGGTATTCAATCAGTAGTAATTAAAGTTTGCCCGAATAAATTTCGGGTCATTAAAAGCAGTCGTTTCTCTCTTTTCGTTAATTTTATTCATTTATTTATTTTGATTTTTGTTTACCTGGAAAGAGCAATTTTCGGCAATTTTGGAACCACGTACCTGACTCTGCCTTAAAATTGCCGGTGACTCCTTCAGAAAGAACGGAAACCACCATGTTCGTCTGAGGTCTTTCATTAAAGTAAATCTTCAAAAAAGAAAACATGATCACCAAGCAATTCCACAAAAAAATTATCATATACCTCATAATCGATTTTTCAACAGCGCATTCATTTATTACGGCGACATGACTGGTGCGTGTCAGCGCCTTATAATCACTATTCCCTGCTCATTTAATTAGGATGGGGCTAAGCATGAAGGGGCCTTGTAAAGCTAAATCACCCAAAGACGAGTTTTACTCCCCCATGGCCGTAAGAAAAAATTACCGGAATATTTATGCGAGGGCGCAGAAATGGCCAATCTACATTTTTTGAATCCTATTATTGTAATGGGCTGAAGGGACGATAATTGTATATGGCATGACTACACAAGAGACGGTCTGCTGGTCGGATAGGGGTCGTGTGAAAAGTTCATGTCTATCTTTAAAGGTTTTTTAAAGGGGTGGGGCTGGCAACAGTTTGGGGGTTCTGTTGTTGACTTTTTTTAAAGAAAGAAATGCAATTTGCTGATAGTTCTTAATTATACGGGTATAATTATGAACGCGAGGGAGGTTAAACCTATAATTCTTAAATTTAGGTTAAAGGCTGTGGTGACAATTGTCTTATCATTCTAATACATGTTTTGGGTTCGCCAATGTAAACATTGTGTATTGAGGTTTGTCAATGCAAACATGTATTGAGGTTTGCGGGTAAAGCAAGTGCGCTGGAAGCTTTTGCAAAGTCAAGAGAAAGGCTGATAGATGTGATGGAGTTTGCCAATGTATAAATGTATTGATGTTTGCCAATGTATACATGTATTGAGGTTTGCCAATGTACATGTATACATGTATGCATGTACTGAGATGAGGTTAGCCAATGTACACATGTTTTGAGGTTCGCCAATATATTACATGTATTGAAGTTTGCGGATAAGATTTGTGATAGAAGCTTTCCCCAAGTCAATAGAGACGCTGCTAGTTTTGTTTGATGTGGGTGTGTGCGCACGAGTATGTTCTCTGTTGTATTTTCGTAGACTAGACGCAGTGCCTGTACTGTGCCGATTTAAAATACAGGCCTGCCTCAAACGCACTTTTATACGCCTGATCATAGTCTACAGCACACGCATACATTACATCTTCAGTACAGAGACATGTCAGTATACGAATAATCTTGATCTATGTTATCTTCAAATCCACTTTTAACGTACGGGCCTTCGACTTTATGCAATGTTGCCATAGGCCATGTAGGCTTCGCCTTTGTCCACATCCAGTCAACGCCAATGGACACGGACATGTAATAAGCCCTAGTATATAAGCCTGTAGTATCCTAAGCTAAATGTATTCCAACGATGCAACGTTGCTCCATGGTATTCCAAAATCAACATTTGATTCACGAGCCCCTAGGCGCTAATGCAAGATACCCACACTGACATGGCGCCACGGAGCCGTTTGCCAAACCCAGTATATCAAACCCACTTCATAGAGGCTCCCTTGGATGGCTATAATATATTCACACCAGTACTTCACACCAGTACATACTGACCCTGGGTATGCGGCACCACTATGTAGCCCGAGACCTAAATTTAGCCCGGGCCTAGCCCCGCCCTTCAACCCAAACGTAGCACTGACCTCGTCTCTAATAATGTAGCCCAGGCCTAAATAATAGCCTTGAACCTTGTGCCTAAATTTAGCCCCAAATTTCCGTTTGCAGCACAGGGCCCAATTTCATAGAGCTGCTTAAGCAGAAAATATTGCTTAACAACTTTCTGCTAAGCAGAAATGAGCAGGATACCAGTTACAAATTGTACTTGTGACATGGTAGTTTGGCTGGTAACCTTGTTCTGGTAAGCATAATTTTGTTATGCTAAGCTACTTTTTGTGCTTAAGCAGCTCTATGAAATTGGGCCCAGGCTACAGCAAGGTGCAGGGATGGAGCTAAATATAGGTCCCGGGCAACATTTTAGGTATCGTGCTACTGTTGGGTGCCGTACACCCGGGTCTGTTCTTAACACCCTTACGGCAATGTTGCCCTAATATATACACAAATCAGCTCAAAATAGCTGTAAGGGTTAGGGCATAATAGGCTAATGCAATGTCATAGTCCATGTAAACACCAGCGTAAATTGCTCCTAACCCTGTCACGAAGGCCCTATTGGCTAAGGGTTGCTTTAATTATGGTGGCCATTATCAGTCATAGGCCTGTGCAGTATATTAACAATATGGCTCTAGCAATGCAAAGGTCGTGGGTTCGAATCCCACCCGAGTGATTTGCCAGTGGATTTTTTTTCACAGAACTCGGGAAAGTACTGAGTATACAGCGCTTAATACATATCGGTGGAAGGGTAAAAACAAATTATATTCTTTATCCCCGATGCAAAGTTAACAACTAATAAATATGGCTTTTTATCTGTCATTTTTATGTACCGGTAGACTACGTAATTTATCTTGAGTATGCCCACTTCCTTTACCGTAATTTATTACAGTATTGTAATATTCAATTTGCTATAGGCAACATAGACCAATAACTAAAATCATTTGGAAAGAGTGGAGGTGGCATTAAACGTGAAGACAACCGATAAATCAGCTATGATGTCAATGTGATGTGATTTCTTTAACATTCTATGCGAGGAGAAATGCACAGAATTTTATAGGACAATTCTATATTATTTAAAAAAGCCCTTCTTCTCGTCTTTGATTATTTGAGTTTTGTCAGAAAGTGTTTGGTTTTTGCATGGGGCGTCACAGGTAGTACCGTATTCTAAAATCCATGATATTTTGTTTTACAAATTAAAACGGCAAAAACATCTCTGTCACGCTAGTTTGAACTCAATCTGCACGTGCCTAACATATTGTTATCGTGCGTAGTAATTTTGACCAGCTCACCATGAGTAATGAACACATGAATTTCCGCAGGTTTCGAACTGGCAATGATCGGCCCCGACCAGCAGTAAGTTGTGTATATTATACGCACAGCTAAGGGTTTTCAGAATACCGCCATTGCAATAATTGACATCGGTGCAATGTTAAACATACGCAGGCTCTCGGGGTATATAGCTTCCCCTTATGGCGGTATAATTGCTTGGAGTTCTCCACTCTCACACTACCATAGACGGTGGAAATGGAAAATACATAATTAATGGCGCATAATAAAACGCGGGAAGTGAAGTGGTATGGGGGGGTGATTGCGTACAATGCGCATTAGCTTGATGGATATCCGTTTAAGCCTTCGTGCCGTGCGACTAATTTCATCAGAGGGCTTTAACCATTGGAGTTTGTTTATGAATCAACATAACACTATTGGCAATTGCATCGAATTAATGTACCCTTTCAGTGAAACGACAGAGGACACTAATTGAAGAAATATAACACTGTCAAATAAATTAAGCAGGGAATTGATGTATTTCACATAAGGGAAAATGATTCTGCATGCTCCCTGTTAATAAATTGTTCTCATTTATAATGCAATCTTACGGGAGCTCAAAAAGAAAAAGAATAAAATGCAGTGTAATTTTTAATAGAGCTCAGGTACAAAAGACCAAGAGTCCTTCATAATTGCTTTGGCGTTTACTGATGGTGCTCTGACTGCCGATGGAGAGGAAAAGGTTTTTTTTGTTTCATATATATATATATATTATATATATAGAAATAAATATTTTATTAAATCTAATTCCTTACATATGAAATGAGTTTAGAAGAAACAAAATATTGTAATACTGTCTGGAACTAGATTTATTTCACCATGGCTTGAGCCAAACTGAACGGCCCTTTCTGCAATGTCATTTGTTTTGGCAGCAAAAATGAAGTGTTTAGTGTGTAGGCGTGGTTAGACCGCGCAGTTAAAAGGAGGGGGTATCCTACAGGTCCTTTCCCACCCACACAAAGAACAGCAGCATTGTTGCTCTATATAGATCCCTTGCATTTGCCACCATCGCTGAGGTCAAACAATGGAAGCGTGCACGCGCGTTTACGGTACCCGCCGCGCACAACGAACTTTCACCCAATCAATGATAGGTCGTCTTTAGCCCGAATATTGATCTCTATTATACAAGACACAAATAAGATCAATGAGCCCGAACATCTGACGTCACATACCTGCCTTGAGCGAAGGGCAGAATCCTCGAAAGCGCACCTTTGACCTCCCATCCATTCACACGGCAGAGATTCGTAGTCACACACACGTATACACGCATTACATTGTATATAAACAACATTACATACAGACATACACGCACGCAGAGCAGGAGACAATCGACAAGTTCATGCTGTATGGTGGAGCTGACAAACACGTCACTTCGGAGCGGACCAATCATAACACAGATATGGAAAGCTTACGTCACTGCCCGTTTATCCAATTAAATCCTTGTTTATCCAATGAAATCATTGGGTCTGTAAAACCAGTACCTGTCTTTACCCTTGCGGATAAAGACAGGGGACCAGTCTAGGTCATCTTTAACCTTAGCGAGGGCGCTGTTTAAGCTTGTGACGTCATATACCGAGCGGATAAGAACACCAAACTCAAACTATGGTGTTTCTGATCAGCAGAGTGTGGGTTCGAATCCCAGTCGTGACACTTGTGTCCTTAAGCAAGACACTTAACCACAGGCTTCGTCCTTCGGATGGGACGTTAAGCCGTAGGTCCCGTGTGTTGTGTAGTGCACGTAAAAGAACCCAGTGCACTTATCGTTAAGAGAAGGGGTTCGCCCCGGTGTTCCTGGTTTGATTGGCTGCACTTGCGCCACAGCACCTTGTAAACCATTACATGGTGCTATGCAAAGGATCAGGTCTCATACTTCAACACGTAACTCCACTTACCTTGTAGGAAAAATACTGAGCGCTTTGAGACACCCATCGGGAGTATAAAGCGCTAAATAAGAACTGCGTATTATTATTATTATTGAGTTAAATGTTTGCCATACCATGGGTTTCAACTTAAATGTACACCAATCTATATGCTTCTTCGTCATTGAAATAAACAAATCAATCTCCGCCAAAACCTCTGCTTGTAATGAAATCATTAAAAGCTCCCTTTCGTCCCATCAGTGGATAAAAACTGGTGATGTTGGCTTGTTTTGTTGTGTTCATAGTTTAGCACCAGACAGACTTTGTAATAGCATTGAGATGCATTTTGCCTAATCTGAAGCATGGGTTCGATACAAGAAGTGCTGATTGTCGTAATGTTGTTCCATGTAAACATATCGAATTTTTTAAGCAATCTGTTAACTATTCTGGCGCAATTATTTGGAATTGTTTACTTGCTGAGTTCCAGAATGCATCTTCTAAAAATGGTATAAATACTTGTTTAACAAATTGAATTTGTGATTGAAGCTAATTGGTTTTGTTTTTTTGGGTGTGTTTTTATGAGAGATTGCCTAACACTACAAGGCCGGAAGGCCACTTCAAGGTGAGGGCTATAAACTTTTAACTGATTTGGGCTGTCGACCCAAATCAACTGTCACCAGGGGTACGTTGCCACCTACTCCTGGAGCTGAAACAGGGTTACCCCCCTTCACAGTCCGTAAGGATGCAGGCAGGGTATCATCCACTAGGAGCTAGAAGCAGAATGCACTACCTTCCCAGCATTATATGGGATCAGTATTGGTACAACTGACCCTTGTTTTGGCTAATAACAAATGTCTGGCCAAGCAATCACAATCATGATTCGTTTATTGCAACCTAAATAACTTAACATTAATAATACTTGCCCAAGCTCATGCACGACACTGTATCACCTCCTTTAAAATAAAGTTTACTCAAGCAAAACGCTGATTGAATCCAGATTTTGTGAGATTTTAATTGTACGCGCATTTAAAACGGCCGGGGGAGTTTGACTAGAAAATGTCTGGCTTTAATGGCTGCTTCTTGAACGAATAACAAAATAATGGGCAGATATTTTAAATTAATACTTAAAAATGTTTTTACGCGAGAGTGTCTTTTTTTATTTGGATAATCCACGGCTTCATGGGATGAAAACAAAAACCTCGCAAAATTAAAATTTTGTTTGCGTCTCTTACGCTTCACAACCAGTCCTTGATTAAAAGGAATCAGTCATTTTGACGTTTGTCGGGGATTTAAGACTCTATATCCTAACAGACTTTGTCATGGTTCAGATAGACTTCGATGGTTGATTGTTCGATTTGGTCAACATTTTCTCGTGTTATTTATTTTAACTTTTCCTTAAATTCTGTCCTTTGGTTTAAGGAATCTGAATACAGAACGTGAAGATTGTTTATTGAATCCTCCTAGATAATGAAAAAATGTCATACTGTACCCAATTCACATGACGTCGTCAACCTATGTTATTTCTTGTTTCGACCATTTTGGGAGTGAGATTTCCCAGTGTGCTTACGGTGCTATATAGGCGGTATAGACGCGCACCATATTTTTACATGTAATTTGACTCTCAAAATGGCGACCATGGGCAAGACAGAAGCCGCGTGTGACGTCATTGCAATGTATCAATATAATAGATGTTAAATTTGCATCGGGGATAAAGAATATTATATTTGGTTTTACCCGTACACCGATGTGTGTAAAGCACTGTATACTCAGTACTTTCCCGAGTCCTGTGAAAGTACTGAGTATACAGTGCTTTACACACATCGGTGTACGGGTAAAACCAAATATAATATTCTTTATCCCCGATGCAAATTTAACATCTATTAAATTGTCGCGGTCCCCGCTGCTAAAATATAGGATTCGAACTGCCTCTATAGCTACCGGGCAATCTCGGTGGTCTAGTTGGTAAGACATCTGCTCTAGAATTGCAAAGGTCGTGGGTTCGAATCCCAGCCGAGTAATATGCCTGTGATTTTTTTCACAGGACTCGGGAAAGTACTGAGTATACAGTGCTTTACACACATCGGTGTACGGGTAAAACCAAATATAATAATGTATCAATAGTTTTACACAAGCCTGCTTTTTCAAATTTTAGACAGAAACAAAATTATGTATTTTGTTACTTGGATTGATGAAAAGTTACCTTGTCTGTTCGTATATTTCATCAATTTTCACAATGTAAGGATGGTGCATCATTATATGCGGATGAGTGCTTTAGTTTTAACTGTCTGGTCGACAAGAAGCATACCATAAACTAAAGCTTCATTAACAAGGGTCGCATATACGTTAAGCCAAGTACAAGGTATAAATCCTTGTTTTGTGCATTTTTGGAACAAGCTATAATGTCTGGTAACAGCTTATTCAATGCGAGGCTGGAGACCTAGCTGAATTCAATGAAAGTGCCAAAGACTGTTGTCAGTTCTGGCTGAAACACATCATCTAGCGTGTATGTGTGGACACGATATAAGAAGAAGAAGAAGAAGCTTTCGTTACCCGAAATGTTTCATGTAAAACATCGACATAAATATTTGTCTATAGTACTTACCACTCCCTGATTAACAATCAAAACCCGTATAAATAGAACAACTTGAATTACCATATCTCGAAGGTCGTCCTTTTTGTTAGTGTTAGTATACGATGCATTGCAAATGTGGTCCGTATATAATTTCATGAAAAAAATAGGACACGCTTCACGTGTACAGGTACAGGTACATCATGCCAGGAATAGAACGAAAAGGTTACGAAACAGGAACTACCGAGGTTATCTTTCAGGATGTGTAGGGCATATCAATGGTTGTAAAAATATATGTATATTAAACATATTTATACATATATACATACTAGAGAATGGTTGAAACTGCATGGCAAAAGACAGCCCTTATCAGTATCAGTGTGATTCTCAGGCACTCACATCTTAGTCATAGTGAAAACATGGCGGAGGGAAAATCCGCGGCCGGTGAAGGGCTAAAGTATAAACCCTACAATGCAGATTGTTCGCAACTAAACGCAAACTCTTTGCATGGTTCCCGGTATTTCTTACAGTCGCAGGGCCCCCCCCCCCCACCCACCCACCCAATCCCCCGCCGGCCATGTTGCGAGCAGTGGTAAAGACATGGCTATAGGGAGGTTCGCTTGTTATTACAGGCAGCCTAATCAGTGCAGGTGTATCGCACACTAAGGGAAGAGACAGACTATAAGCGGGGGAGAGAGGGAAGAGGCACTTTGTCCTCGGGCGGTGAATTTATTAAAAATCGGGCACGGGGGCTCTTTGGCTTAGACACAACAAGAACGGGGAACTGGACATATGTGAAGAATATATTTATTAAAAAAAACAGTCAGTCCAAAGGATAGAATTTTTGAAGACGACCATGAGAGCTTGGCAATGTGTACGTAAGTAAAAGGGCTTCTTCGACCATTTTGTCTTTAAATTGGATCCATCAATGCAATCTGGTGCTCCCGGTGAAGTTGGTTGATAACATGTACCGCGAGCTCTTTGTGTTAACAATATGGGTCGATACAACATCCATTTGTAGCTGCGACGACGTTATTCACACCGAAAAACATATACCCCCATTTTGGTATACAAAAAAAGCATTTTATCGGGCTTGCTAAAATATTAAACACTGTTTGCAAAATAAATTATCCTTCCGAGGCCGCGTTAAAAGTTAAGTGCTGTAAATATACTGAACGGGCTCACGGGGTGCTTCCCACAGACCGTCTTAATAATGCAGAATCTATATAGTGCCGAAGGTTCGTCGATAAAGCCTTGCCTTTTAGTTGACATTTTTTCCCCTTTCCGACGAGAATGAACGGCCCAGGCTTGCCATATAGTCGAGGAAATCATGTTTAGCTAGATAAAACCCAATGACGTCAGATATCAGGTTTCACTTTGGGACAAAATGGGGAAATAAAGCTGCAGGCAGCATGCCGGCAGGTCTGTTTTTTCCTTTTTCTTCATCTGCCTATTTCTGTATAATAAAAAAAACCTAAGGTGTTATTTCGCGGGTTTGAACACACCTTTGTTGGTACTCGCTAGTCAATACACTCTGCATCAACGCGTTTGAAACTCCCCACAGACACCAGTGATGTTAAATTTAACACCAAATCATATCGCGGTGTAATTTCAGGGTGTTCCGGGTGAATATGTCACATCTTAAAATAACTCTTTTGATATCAATAGTGATATAGAAAATATCTCATAGATGTGGCCTGCATTTGCTGCTTCTTCGAATTATCATTTGTATGGGGTTTACTACTGACGAAGTTAGTATATAATTGCCAAGTGTCAAGTTGGATATTTTTGGTCGATCAGTTTCGGTATTATAACTGATAACTGTAAAAGCAAAGTGACATTCATATCAATGTTGCTACCTTTTTCTGAAACATTTTAAATAATATTTTTAAAAAATTCAAATTCTGTTTCCCAAATTGTGTTGTTAATATCTCGCAATCTAATCCATACTTTATGTGTTGCATTGCTTTTAAAAACGTGTGGTCATTCATTGAAAAAATATCAACTCTTCCTCGTGTTTAAGCGTGGACTTTTGCATGTGTATTCTTCATATATCTTGGGAAGAATTGTATCAGTTTTGTGTTATTTCCCCCAATGAAAAGCACCTATAGATCAAGGGTATATAGGGGATATTTTCCATCAGCAACCTTTCACCGATTGAAGGAATGATAGATCATTGATTTTCGGAAAAGTGCATCCCTTCCAACCCTCTAGCTCTCCATGAACTATATAATATCTGTTAAAATGTCTTCACAGTGAAGTGCCCATAAAAAAATCCACACGGTTCAGCGGAAACACGTTTTTGCGTATGAGCCTTGCCTTAAATTGCAAGTATGCACGTTTCAAACATAAAGCTTTGTTGTTGGCAGTCATTTTCTGAAAAAGTAGTGATTTACAATTGATTTTTCCTCAGCGAGTAATTGAACCAAGTTACGATGCATTGCCTTTTGAGTATCGTGTCTATATTTCTCAAAATAGATTCTTGCAAATACCGTTTCTGTTTCTTAAAGGCACAGTACACGTTTGGTAATTACTCAAAATATATATTAGTATAAAAACTGACTTAGTAACGAGCAACAGAGAGTTGTTGATAGTATACAACATTGTGAGAAACGACTCCCTCTGAAGTAACGTAGTTTTTGAGAAAGGGGTAATTTCTCACTAAAATAATAAAAACTTCTTGCAAGAAGTTTTTATTCCTTTATCTGAAAGCACACAAATTTGTACAACAAGGGTGTGGTTTTTTTCATCATTTTCTTGCAACTTCGATGACCAAATGAGCCCAAATTTTCACAGGCTTGTTATTTTATGCATATGTTGGGATACACCAAGTGAGAATACTGGTCTTTGACAATTACCAAACGTGTTCAGTGCCTTTAATCGTCATTTAAAAGTAAAACAGCTCGCGGAAAACCTTTTTCAAAAAGAAATCCACACAACAATGAGGGCAATACAATACAAGTTCACCCGTTAAAGGTAATAACGGAAACACTACCACATATCACACATTCTTCCAGATCTATTCTAATTATTATTGTTCACAGCGACTTTTATATTAAGCATAATTTACAAATTATGTTCATGTACATCATTCATGCCTCAATACAATTATACCATTGGTTAGACCAACGTATAGTTCCGTTAATTATGAAACTTTGTTTTGTTTTTCTCTGGCGTTAATTTGTTTAAAATTTGCTCTTTTTGTTCCAACCAATAAATTAATCCACTCAATATTTTAATATTGGACAAACAATATAATAAAGTGAAGAGAACAATTGTTTTGAGGCTCCTTAAAATTATGGCTTAAAATTATGGATTTTCATAAAATCAATATAAGTATAAATAATAATGAAATCTGTGCGATTGTTCTTCTTTAAAGGTTGACACCAGGCACAAGATAAATGTTTTTTTTCTTTCTTTCTTTTTCAGAGGGGATTTTGTAATTGATGATTTGAGATTGTAACTCCCTCCAGCCGTCTACACATGCGTCATTTTTGCATAATGGTGGGGTTTGACCCTCATGGGACCTGTCAACGTCTCGTAGCAGTGTGTAGTAATGGTAAAACATTCACCGATTTCATCATTCTTACAAATCAAGATCGGAGTATCAACGTGAAAGTGTGATGTTTAAAAGCATGGTGCAATATTGACTTTCTGAAGACCAATCACTTACACCGTATCAAAGTAGCTTTCCAATTAACTAACCAGAGACCATTCCGATGATAATAGGCCTATGTTTCACAGTGCGTTTTCGATTATTTTTTTCTACATGTAAATGATTATGTTTCTTCAATAAAAATAACTTGGAATAATACATCGTTGGTTTTTTGAACGAGTACATCCATTCCCATATCCTCTAGTTTTCGTTAAACTCACAATAAGACCAACCTACGAAAATTCATCAACCTAGGCGGTCAAGTTCTACTGACAAGAGCAAAAAGGTTCGTGTGCGTGACCAAATCGGAAACGAAAATATGCAACTGTGATTTGTGGGATAGTCAGATTGCTATTTCCTCGACTTCGACAGTATTTCAGATGAATTATTTCTCGAGAGACTGGCAAAGAATTAATTATTAGTGAGCTTCAAGACCTTTAAGGGTTAATACACAATGACGCCGGTGCTTTCGAAACATATTTATGAATTTGTTCATGGCCGGTTATTGACGATGACCCACCAAAGTCAAACACATCAAACGATTTTTTTCTCCTAATTCAAACATGCCAAGGTGCCTGCATGCCAAAGTGTTTAACATTGAATGCAGTAATCCCACGACCATATAATTAAAGGGTTCCTTTTCCACACCACAAACATTACAAATTGTGCATTTGTAGTTATACCAAATGTGTACGCGACCTTTAAATATAGCAAAGGCAACTTGCCATGCTGATTTTTCACCACAATAATAATTATGAATATTTTAACAGTCTATGTACAGATTCATTCCAGCAGTTAATACAGTTCACCAGAAATTGTACTTGTAGACCATGGCACCTTATTTTACGAAAAAGAGTGACCTTTTGCATTCCAGGTTATTCCCGGGCAGGCAAAATACTGTAGTATTTACATTGGCAAATTCATATTTCGCGTCGTAATGTTTAAACAAATGTTTGTTTTTATAAAACTGCTTTACAAGTTTTAAAAGTTGACCCCATCCCCTTCTTGATAAAAGTCGTACGCTTTAATCTCCACACAACGTCAGGTTTTATTCTTTTAAATGAGCAGGGTCTGGGAGGGCACACCTTTTTGATGACAGTTATTTTTTACTTTTGCCTTTCCCTGGACGGCCTCTGCTCGTAATATTGTATTGTCCAAAGAATAAAAAAAATAAAAAGGGTTCTTCCATTGAGCTGTGTTTTGAGCCTGCAGGAAGTCCACTTTCTGTGACTATTTGTAAACATGTGATGCCATGAGTTTACAAACCATTTCAAATTCCACAATATTAACAATTTCATTGCTAAACACTCTGATAGAACCTTCTACCATGCCAATCAATTCAACCATCAGCTGCATGTGAAGTCGTGCGGATCCTGAACCCCAATTAATGTTTTTTCCTTAAAATGGCTGAGGTAGGATCATCGTTTGGTTTTGTCAACGTAATACTGATTTATAGGCAAAAATTATCAAGAAAGATACAATGAAATTCACCTGCGAAAGTTTCAGTTGAATACAGCGTCTATCTTGAGAAAGCAAAATGTCACGGTATTTTCATCAAGAACGTCGAATCATCAGGTACCAACCGCATCCGTGTCCGTATTGAGGCATTCAAATGGCCACCACAGAAATGTCCAAAGGTCGCCTGCAGGCAATCTTTAGAGATTCAAATTTCTCGACATACTTTTATTGACTTCCAACTTTAGACGGACTAATTTCACAGGATGCTTATTACCATTACCACCTCTTTAACAGGTAGGCTTTTGGATACAAATATCACACACATTCTTTTTGCGGGTCATTACCAAAGTATGATCCTACCTTTAACAGTATAAGGAAACAAATGCAATAACGAGGTGCCAACGCTTATTAAACCGCACGCTTAAAGGCACTGTACACGTTTGGTAATTACTCCCCCCCCCCCCAAAAAAAAAAGAGTATAAAAACGTACTTGGTAACGAGCAACTGAGAGCTATAAAACATTGTGAGAAACGACTCCTTCTGAAGTTACGTATTTTTTTAGGAAAAAAGGTAATTTCTCACTGAAATATTTGAATCTGAAAAAGACTTCTGGCCAGAAGTCTTTTTTCAGGCATCTGAAAGCACACAAATTTGTGCAACAAGGGTGTTTTTTCTTTCATTATTTTCTTGCAACTTCGATGACCAATTGAGCCCAAATTTTCACAGGCTTGTTATTTTATGCATATGTTGGGATACACCAAACGAGAACACTGGTCTTTGACAATTACCAAACGTGTCCAGCGCCTTTAATACATAGTTAACGTCCACAATTATTTCTTAATAAAATCCTGATTAGCATTATTAGTATACGAATTACGTCTCTCGGGTGCACCACCAAGCTAATTATTATTTGTTCAATGGAAGGAACAGGTCAGTTAATGAGCTTTCCTCCTGTAGATTTCACGTGCTGCATATTATATACCCACACAATGTGCAGTGCTGTATCGTTAGACTTAATTTTGAGCGATACAAAACGATATCTTTGTTTTATTCTACACGCATACGGGGGTTCATTATAGTCATGTTGGTTGTATATGGAAGCGTATGTTAAACTATGTATTACCAGTAATACCATTTTTGTATATGTTTTAAAAAATATTGTTAATTGTTTTTTCTTCCGGAGGACATGGTGTTTACAGGCCTGATACTTTGTTCCTGTTAAAGCAGAGCTGCCAACATTTGCATCTTGCAATCAGGTAGATTGTGTACAACGATCAAGGAGAAATTTATAATTACATTCAACACAATAGGGAAAAGGTATCCATAATCAAGGATATTTTCAAATTTGTTCATCATCAGAACATGGAAAGATTGGTTTATTTTCAGGGAACTTTCTGCAGAATCAGGGAGAGTTGGCAGCTCTGCTGTAAGGGCAAGGCTTTTCCTTTGTTTTTCTATTTTTAGTAAAGGGAACTTCTATGAGGCAATTTTAAATGTTTACAGGCAATTGCCTCCGTTGCTTTTGCTGTATCAGGCCCGACTGTTTACAAAGCAATCTATAAATGAACAGCTTAACCATTTCCTCGTTCCGGTTTTTAAGGAAAAACAACGGCATGCATATGCCTTCATAAAAAGTATTTGGTAAACCAAAGATGCATTACGTACAGAAACGCTACACTGCGATCAAGTGTTCACAATTTTTTAAGTAACTCGAAATTTGGCACGTTAGTCATTGACAAAAGGTCCGGGATGCGATCACTGTTTTCAACTTATGTATGGAAAAAAAAATCATTTTCTGCTATTAACGGTGTTGCAAAGGATTTATAAGGATAACAAACATCTTTGTTTAATTTTAGTCTGAAAGCTTACTGAATATAAACTTTATAATAGAAACATTTTTTTCCCTGTGAAACATTCCCTCTGAAATGAAGTCATATTCGAGAAAACTGTTTCTGAAAACCTTAAAAAGGACGCAACAGCTGATTTCGGTTGTTACAACCAAAATTAAGGACAATGTGTTTACATTCTGGAAATTGTGCATGTTTTTTCACTATTTTCTCCTGACTCACACATCGAATTAAAAAAGCCCAAATCGTCACAGGTTTGTCATTTCATGGGTTGATCACACAAAACATGAACACTGTCTGCGACTAAATTGTGTCAGCTCTACCAATCCTGTATAATACCTTTAAAGTTAACACACCATAGTTAAAGTCTGCAGAGAGTGATTACTTTATGAGAACACACACATAACCATTACAAACTGGTCTCAGTAAAACTTCAATGTTTGTTCTCTCCGAAGAAGAACTAACAAATTGTTAACGCCCACCCTACTAAGAATTCATTACTCTAGCTTGTTTTAACGCTCATTATTTTGTTCAGAATACAAATTCATCAAAGTGTGCAATCAAAGTTTGTGTTTGTCTTTCAGAGTAAAAACTGAAAAACCCAGGGAGTAAACTGCCGGAACAGTTCACCATTATGAGAACATTTCTATTAACAGCGACTTAACAGTCAAACTCGATTCATGAGGACAGTGAGGATATCACCGGGTATCGAACGACATTCTCACCCGGTCAGGTGGCAGTAATAGCCAAGGTGTAACGCCATGTATAATTTGAGTGTGCAAGAATCACGACTCCGGGCTCATCACTTGTTGTGTGTGAGTGGTTGGGTGTCGGACACTGGACTGGTCAAGTTACTGATTTTTTGTTGTGTAGTCTCTCTTCTTCACGCTATGTCACATCCAGGCAATGCACTCGGTGTAATTTAAACGGTGTCAGTTGATTGATTTGAAGATTGCACCGAGATTTTGAAGAAGAAAAAATGCCTACGTGACAATCAGTGATTTCATAGAGGTTGGAAATTGTTTTCCTTGTTCACTTTCATTGTTTTGTTTATCATGGTTCCGATCATACGTGAGCTTGCATCAGAAACGAATCACTGCAGTTTCATTATGAAATGTTGTATAATAATAAACATGTTATGAACTGAATCCGAAATCTGAAATCAAATATCAGTTTGCACAATGCACATTATATTTTACACTTGGGCTGTCACAACTGAAAACGAATTTGGCAGGTTGCCCATCTTCAGAATCGCTTTTGACTGATAAGTCGCCCCCAAATACAGGTATAGCTCAATCACAGTGAGCGGAAGTAGGACACGACTCAGATAAGGTTAAATGGAAGTGAAGATCAGGTGGCGGTGAAAATATCTACAAACTCTATATCCGCACGCTGTAAAAAGTATACAGTAAACTACACAAGTATTCACATTTCGCATGTTTGATCACTGTCCCGTGTTGTCCATTATTTTCAGTTGGATTTGCCATAACTGCACAATACATTATAGTATAGCGATTCTATATAATCAAAACCGAAAGTGTACCTCACAATATTATTTATCACATATTTTATTACATTATAGAATTGACTCGGTTGGTTATGATTATGATTATTATTCCATCAATGAAGGCTATTTCCTCGTGCAACGTAGACGGTGTGATAACCAGAATGGTGAAATGACTGATGCCGGACCCTAGATTCTGGGCGCCATTTTGTGCCGGGGTAGACATCAAGGTGACGAAGGTGAAACTGACTCTTATGCAATAGTGTTTAACGTCCCCTTATTTTAGGGGAATTTTGAGAACCACAGGGGTAATTCAAGGTGACATAATAAGGGTTAGCTGACTTTAAATGCAGCCCCGTGAAAGGATGCTATGAAACCACACCTTGCTATAGATTGCTAAAGGTTATCATGTGAAAGTGCTGGCCTATGATGAAGCCGGCGGTGCCATATTTTCTACCTATGACGAACAGGGTGAACAACTTCTTTGGAGTATTAAGCCAATCTGCGAGCAGTCGTCGGTCATGGACATGGTTGGATGGTGATAACGCGACCACGCAGACCAGGTAAAAGCGCCGCTGTGGCGCCCTCCAATATCTCATCATCGACCCAGGGAGAGCCATTATTAAAACGCATCATGCAAGGCTTCTCGATTTCGGTGGTTCCCGGCTTGATTAAAAAAACAGAAATCGTCGACTCCGTTGAGCATTATCACTTCGGCTCTATTCCCGCGTGAAACAACGTCAGGTTAAGGTCTCCCTGTGTTGAGCACGAACATGGCCGTGGAGGTGCGTGCTTACCGGACAGTGATTCTATTAAAAACCTGTCAAGCAAAGTCGCTGAGGAAGAGGAGGACAATTCATAGTTAACCCCCCTTTCCTATCAACCCCCACAGGCACTGCCAGCCGGATCCCACTGATGAAATGTCGATATTCTCTTTTCCATTCGGTGACAATATTCCAGATAATTCTTTTACTGTACTCCGATCCACAATATTGTGTCCGCTTCGAAGCGAACCGAGTGTCTAACACGATCAATAACAGCACAGGTGTGTCCGATTACGACAGGTGCAAGAGGGAACTCATGGTGTCCTAAAACACTTATAATAATCTGTGCATAATTGTTTGGAATGGTATTAGTAATAATACAGGTATCATACCACCATCTATAGACGCTGGAACACGAACTCGTTATAATGGTTCCACTTACTCTCGTCACTCTCGGGCGGACCGGAGCTCGTACCTGACGCACAACAACTGATGAACTTGAAGCCGTGGGTGGCCAGCAGATCAAAAGCCTGTTCCAGGTACACGTGTTTTAGATAGAACCGGGCGCTGTAGCGTGAACTCATGCCGCGGTCCGGGTCGCGGGTCTCGTTCAAAGAGTCCCCGAACACTTCCCTGGCGAGTGCCACCCGGCCGCACACCAGAATTCTCTGGATCTTCCGGAATTTCACATCAGCAAGTCCGTCCCGGCCGAAGGCGAACGTCCCGCGGTAACCTATGGTCAGGAACCCGGGCGAATTCGACCGGCCCTCCACGCTGACTGAGTTGCTGCCCACATTATCGGCCGTGCTGTCGGCCTGGGCTGCATCTGATAACGCGTTGGCGAGGCGCGAGAGCCGGTAATATTCAGCCTCTTGCTGCAGTCTCCCGCGTTCCGGGAAGTTCTCTGGTAGAACCAGTTTCTGATTGCGCAGGTAGTCTAGTATGTAACGAAATAGTGTGCCGTCCCGGTCTATGAAGTACCGGCCCCGCGAATCTCTCTGCAGTGGCCCACGATCCCGACCCGTGAACATGTGGGTTAACAGGGAGTCGCTCTGCTGGGTTAGGGTGGACAGGGCCGTTGTGTACAGCTGCCCGCCAACGTTCAACTCCACCACGGCGGGAAATTCAGCATCGGACGACATGTTGCTACGGCACGATGCAATCTTCTGTAGTAATGGAACCGTCACCGAGATCAAGTAGCTTACAGCGCGATATATACCATCGCCTGCGTCCCTAGTCCAACCTTAATGATATCCACTACGTGTGTGTCAGTGTGTTCGTATGCGCTGTGCACTGCAATGCATACACACGGTCGTGTGGACTATAGTCACGGTCACATCCAACGCGCATGAGACTCCCTAGCTTGGTCAAAATAACACGGCATGGGAAATTTAACAAAGATGCCGGTTGGCCAACTGGCATCATAATCAGTGACGGCTAGCCGTGGCTGGGTATTTCCTTATGATATGCGCTGGCTGATGAGGTCACCCACAACAGACAAAATAATATTAATCAAAGGAGCAACTTTGCCAGTGCCTGGCTGTAAAATACTTTGACGGTTGCCGCATTACACGCAACATGGAAGTAATGACCACCTTGCATTTGGTGGGCTGTGGAGCCGCAAATGATAATGAGTCCTCCACTGCCATGCGTCATTAAATTCTCCCATTGCCCCACGGCCCATTATTATAATTAGTATTGACGTATTATTTTGGAGCGGAAATTGCCTTCCTTTGAATTCCAATGCATCGCAATATACCATTACATAGAAATATTCTTTCTCTTAGGAGAATGGTTCGGTCTCGTGAATCGTTTCGCTTTAGTGTACTAATCGTGTTAGTAAATTAAGGCATAATACAGGGGTGGTTTATCTCAACAGAACATTTCATTCAAACCGTCTAGATTTCAAATTGCCTTTCCTTTGAATTCCAATGCATCGCAATATACCATTACATAGAAATCTTCTTTCTCTTAGGAGAATGGTTCGGTCTCGTGAATCGTTTCGCTTTAGTGTACTAATCGTGTTAGTAAATTAAGGCATAATACAAGGGTGGTTTATCTCAACAGAATATTTTGTTCAAACCGTCTATAGATTTCAAATCAACATAATGGGATTTAACATAATTTTTGTCTGAGGTATACATTCGTTCCAAACCGCTGGAATTCATTATAAAGTGAAGGCACATTATGTGGGTTTTTTATTTATTTTTTATATTTACATTAAGTACTTATTCCGATACGTATTATAGGATATATTTATTTTATTCCAGACCTCTGCATTTCAAGAACGTGTCATAACAGAACACTAAGGGTTTGATGAGAGTGCGTTCATTCTGATTATTCGAATTTCAAAAGACAAGGTTCTTATTTAATTTTATGTTTTATTTATACGTTTATAGGTGAGGGTGCGATCTGCTTTTTCTTATAATATTTATTTTTGTTATTCAGGTGTATTTAAAATATATATTTTATGTCATATCTATTTTTAACTATTGTAATGACTCTGTAATTTGACCTTCGGGTCACGAAGTGTGTCAATTTAATAAAATTCAAAATTGCAAAAAATAGTTAATGACCTGACGTTTCGACCCTAACAGAGTCTTTCTCGAAGGCTAAATGACAAGACAACACACATGAACAGGAAAATATGTGTCAAAATTCATTCAACAATTACCATTATACTTTAAACGGCGTTAAAACCTGTGGTCAATGTTATTTTTTAAAGGGTGCCCGCGTATTCAAGCAAACATCGCATGGCACATGTTCGACACTGTTAAAACAATGACAATAATCGTTTGCCTGTCAGAAAACGGAAAAAAATCATTTGATCCAAAGAACTGTTTTTAATAAACACCAACATTCCAGTCGGTTATAATTCTCAGGGGGACTGGTACGCCAGCTAGCCCAAATGTTGTACCAAACGAACAAAATAAACAAATGCTATAAATAGACAACATCAACACTGTGCTGATAATCCTCAATAGTATTACAAAACTCAACAAATTATTGTTTGGGCATTTTACCCGTGTACTGATCCTGATATTATAATAATAACTAATACAGTATTTACATAGCGACAAAATTCATGAAAAAGCAAGCTCTAAGGCGCTTTACACAAATTATTTAGGAAAAGTTACCATTAAAAACCACTACATGAACAATTTGAAATATAAACAGGAAAATTATGTGATGAAATCACGTAAATTGTATTTAAAATGCCAATAATAAAAACCCAATATTAAAATATATAAAATGCACAGAAAACCTATAGTCAATAAAACAATACTTGTGAAACAAGAGAAAGTAAACAGTGAACAGTGTGATCCCCCTTAATAATATTCGGCTTTAAATAAGTAAGTCTTAAGAGA
Organism: Plazaster borealis; assembly: GCA_021014325.1. Classification (NCBI taxonomy): domain Eukaryota; kingdom Metazoa; phylum Echinodermata; class Asteroidea; order Forcipulatida; family Labidiasteridae; genus Plazaster; species Plazaster borealis. The sequence continues at coordinate 14,072,506 of CM037457.1, read as the reverse complement.
TCTTTGGAATTTACCAAGTGTATTAATTTCCCTGAGTTCTACAGGGAGGGAATTCCACAATGTGGCAGTAGATAAGACATTGATATTGACAACAAACAGCTTTTACTTTACACCGACTCGTGGTTTGTTGGGGTTTTTTATATTTTGAAAAACAACAATTTCCGGAATCCAAAACAGAGACACTCGATGAATACAAGGATAACATTTCGTCAACATGATTCTCAAAGAACAAAATCTAGTAGATATAAACATAGTGTTACCACAAACCTAATATACAACGATTTCCTTCCTTGTTCACATCAAAATATATATTGAAGATATCGTATGATCAAAATCCTTCTCTGCAAAGGAAAACATTACCTGAATGTGCCCTTTTTATACTTCATAGTGACATAAATGTGAGCCCCACATATTTGTTCTCCATCTTGTATGGAAGTTTAAATAAACACGGCCCTGCGAAACGCACGTAGCACTTAACCTTTCGAATGGCAGTATAAGGAAAGGAAAATGAATGATGTGGCGTATGAAACGTTAATGCGTTGGGACGTCTTAAGTACGCTCGATGGAGACCCAAACATAATCAAACTAAATCATGGAGAAAAAAAACACACACACACAACCAATAAATAAAGATATGAAATAAATCCCACTTTGGGGGAGGCTGTTTTTCTCAAGAGAAAATCACATCAGGGGACCCAATAATATTCTATTTACAAAAAAAAAACATTTGAATGAATTTTAATTTAATTATACGGAGGTTGACATTATATATACTTTAGTATTTTTGTGTGAACAAATTCTAAAACAATTATTGCCGCCACAATTTCTGCTTTAGAAAAGAATTCAAATAAATTTACTTTGGTCTTATCCGAAATATGACCCAAAAGTAAGATTTGTTTTTATATTCAATTTACGGTACATTTTAATGATATCAAACATACATTTCAAACTGGATTGAAGCTGCGTTATAACATCGGAAAACCTAAATGCAAAATGTAAAAATAAACAGGGGTAAAATGTATGTTTTTGTAACCATATACTCACTAATTACAACACACTCTATAGGTGTTTTAGTGCATGGACAACTCTTGAAAAGGATAAGGAGTAATTCCAAATAAGGAGTAATTCCAAACAGCAAAATATTCAAAATGACTGTATATAGTTATAAAAGTTTGGGTTTTTTTGTTGTTGTTTTTTGTTGTTGTTGTTGTTGTTGTTGTTTTTTTGTTTTTTGTTGTTGTTGTTTTTTTTGGGTTTTTTTTGGGGGGGGGGGGTTTGGGGGGGCTCAAATTATTTTCACAGGTGTGCACTGTTATTTATGTGGTACATCCAAGCACCGACGCGAGGCATGAGTTATAGAAGACCAAGCATTGTCGTGCTCTCTGTATGCATGCACTAACTACCATGACTTCTGATTCGAAAAGGCGTCAGACTACTTTGTCAAGCAAACAGTCTCATTTTAGTAACGTGTATTCGAATAAAATATCAAAAACAACATATAGGCCTTTTCCAAAACAAGGCGTCGGCTGGGGCTCCGGCTTAGGCTCCGTCTGCCTGTTTTGAAGCCCCGTAACCGAAAGCACATCTTTTCCAAATTTACTGTTGGAGCCTATAAGCCGTAGCCAAACCCAGGCCGTGGTTTCGAAGAGAGCCCACATCAGAAGCACCGTGATAACGTTTTTATAAATATAAAAGGCTAGAACACTTATTTAAAGGAACATTACAGAATTGGTTTTTGCTCACAAAACAGTAGCACTTTATATAATCCACCATATACATAAACTGACAAACCTGTAGAAGTTTGAGATCGATTGGCGATCTGGGTCACGAGAAAATAGTGAAAAACCGATTACACATTTGCATGTGTTATACAATGGATGAATAAAACGCTCATGAGCGATAAACTCCAATCGGAAATTAGTTTTATTTATTTCTCATCAAATATGGCATTTCAGACAGAACTATTTCTAGAGATGTTTTCTACTATCATCGTCATTCGACCGTGTAAGTTTTATGTAAATCTGTGATCTTAAAGAAAGTTTTAATTACCAGTTCTGTAACGTTCCTTTAAGCTCATACATAAAGGTATCGTACTCGTTTGGTAATGACTCAAAACAAATATTAGCATAAAAACTTACTTGGTAACAAGCAGCGGAGAGCTGTTGATAGTATAAAACATTGTAGGAAACGGCTCCCTCTGAAGTAACGTAGTTTTTGACAAAGAGGTTATTTCTCACTAAAATAATAAAAACTTCTTGCAAGAAGTTTTTATTCCTATCTGAAAGCACACACATTTGTACAACAAGGGTGTTTTTTTCTTTCATCATTTTCTTGCAACTTCGATGACCAATTGAGCCCAAATTTTCACAGGCTTGTTATTATGTGCATATGTTGGGATACACCAAGTGAGAACACTGGTCTTTGACAATTTCCAAACGTGTTCAGTGCCTTTTAAGCTCATACTTAAGAGAAGAAGAAAATGGCTAGTGCTGAAGGCCTAGGCCGAGTTGCGAGACAAATACACAGCGGTATATAACTCATGGCTGAATCCGTCAATTCATTGTTGCGAAGGGGCTGAATTATAATTTTATTGAGACTGCGCTTTTTGTTATGATGCTGCGTCCGTCCTCGCCGTTCACTATTATAAACTGTCACAGTATATATATTTATTATGACAACTGTGATCAAGTGTTTTATTTCATTTTCGTTTGTTGATAGGACTGAAAATTGTATTTTTGTTGAAACTCGGTTGTTGTTTTGTGTTTGTTTGTTTAGTTTTTAATAATTCGTAATTATGCCTCCGCGTGAATGCTTATTCATCAGGAACAGTTCAATTTGGGAGGGTTTTAAGTCCTTTTGTATGAGAGTTTTTCATTTTCTAGGTCTTGGTCTTTGGGGTTCTTTTTATTCCTGCTTTATAGGCTTGTTTTAAGGGTGTTTTGCATCTTTTTACATCACTTGTTTATAATCATGACGCAATGAGATCTAAAGGGGAAGCTTGGTAAATTCACCCACTCCCATGAGTGGGTTTGGCCTTTGGTCAGCAGGCAGTCTATGTTAATCAGAGTGTGTGTGAAATAAAGTGGATGTGATATGTAGAAACTGCCATTTTTGTTGGAGGAACAGCGGATATCCGGACGCTGTCTCACTCAATCATAGAAGACGGATTATCATTCAGAGGAGAAATAGCAGTGGCGTAACCAGCAAGGGAGGGGGGGGGCACTCTCCAATCAGAACCCTTTCCCCCTCCCTCACCCACCACCACTAAGTGGGATAGGGAAAAGGGGCCAACATGAAGGGTTCGATACATGAAATACCCCCTCCCCAATATATGTTTTGTCCACGCATGATCCCCCATACAAATTTCAAAACGTCTAGTTACGCGACTATTAGCGATGAAGCAATAAGGTTTTGTTGTTGTCTTTGTTGTTGTTGTCGTCTTGTTTGTTTGTTTGTTTGTTTGTATGTTGGTTTGTTTGTATGTTTGTTTGTTTTGGGGTTTAATTTGTGTTGTTAGCTAAATTATTCATTGAATTTTGTTAAATGTCCCTCCTCAGCAGAATAATCATTCATCGTTTACTGAGGCACATAGGTGGCAATATAAACACGAGATCTGCGGTGGAAATCGTCTCATATAATGGTTGTCTACCGAAACAGCGTATTTTTATGTTTTAGGTAAACTGTCTTGAAAACATGTTTATTGTATGGTTTTCATGAGACTCTGAAAAGAAAAGAAAAACTTGTTGAATACATTTTCGAGATATCATTGATGAGGTTTACCAAGTTTTTTTTACTGGCGCTCAAAATACTTAGAATTCCCCAGGTCAATTACAAAACAAAATTAATATAATTGCTGGACACACTTTCTACGAAAATACAAGTTATCTTCTGTAACATACTTCCTAAACGGGATACTTTTACTTCTTTTTTTTTGATATGAATTCTCAGCCATTGTCCTTATACAAAGATATACATATTCCCAATGCCAGACAATTTCTTTCCTCAATCCATTCTTCTGGGTTTGTTTTTTTTGGCTTTGTCCCTCTGTTCGAAATTAATGTTGACAACTATAGGCGATTCCTCATCAACAAAAGTGTTGATGCACAACCACAACAATGCAAACCAACTCCCCCGTACAACCGGCTATACAAAATTAATAATAAATTGAATTGCAGCATGCACGTTCACATTAATATAATTTTTCTTTGCTCATTCACGTACTGCTATAAAACACGCACTTGGTGAATATAGTCCGGGAAACACATTCTTATATGCACTCGCTGATAACTTTTGTTGTCATTGAAATAATAAACTACCCGTGGTAAGTCAAAATACATTGTTAATACAATTAAAACATCATCATATCGTGATTCATTTTGATAAAGTACCAGACTTCATAAAAGGGACGAGAGTTTCCGGTTGTTGGCTCACGAAGGAGACTATTGTTTAGCGTTTCCCTTAATGTCAAAGAGCTGTAACATAGATGGCTTTGTAAAAATAAAAGGTGGGCCAGTATACGTCTGTTGAAAAACACGCTGATAAATGGCTGCATGCCATGGAAACAGTGGACAAAATGTACCTTTTCATTTGAGGGTACATAGCTAACCTGTGAATATTGTGCATCAGTGATTTGTTTTGCTATCATTAATGGTTATGACATGTACTTTAGAAGAATATAAACATTATAACAACGGATTTGTGTAGCTTATATGCGAGGCCACAAAGCGCTTTACAGAAAATACATAAACAAACAAGTACTTCACAACTCAGTCAGTTCAGTTATAATCAACGTACTAAAACAACCAAAGCCCGAAGGCCTAGTTTTGTGTAGTTAAGTATCATAGTAACTCCACCCAAGACTGCCATATCACACCACATGTCTGTACCCCACCAAACCCATAAAAGTGAGCAAATTCTTCTTTTCCACTAAACAAAAATCTCCCGGGTGACAAGTGACCCTGTTCCGGGTCCGAGGGGGCCTGTCCCATGTATGAGTCATTGCGATCCGGAATCTGTGTCATAATGACACAGAAATGGGCCAAACTGAGAATCCCAGCGAAATTCTCATTTTGAAAAAAAACACACACTTTCTGGGTCACCCTGACCCTGAAATTAGTCAGGTCCCTGTGACCCGAGGTCAGAGTCAATTCTGACCCAGGAGTATTTAGAGTGTACTTTAACGGGGGGGGGGGGGGTTACAATACTTCACTCCATTATACAATTTACATATATGTTAGCGCGAATTACAAATTTCAGTTTTGGGAACTGCTTTAGTAATTTCATTCAAACAACTTTGGAGCCAAAAGTAGGGTTTTTATAGAGTTAGCAGTGGGAAAGTAAAGTGAGCATATATTCAGGTTGGTTTCTTCCCTGGGATTCAGCTCTGTGAATCCCAGACCAGAACCTTGCCTCGTCTTCAGTCCCTGCACGATTGCGTTGTTTTTCCCCCGTTGGGGTTTTCCTCCCAGATCTATTACTGACATTTCTTCAGCATCTATACTCTATAGCCAGAAGTATATCTTCAGGCCTATACTGGGCCAAATTTCATAGAGCTGATTAAGCGCAAAAAGTAGCTAAGCACAACAAAATTATGTTTACCAGAATAAGGTTACCAGCCAAAATACATGTACAATCTTTGACTAGTATCCTGCTTATTTTTGCTTAGCTGGAAATTTGAAAACACTGTTTTCTGCTTAAGAAGCTCTATAAAATTGGGACCAGGTTACAGTGGTAAGTCGCTCTTGAGGGTCCCTTGGTTTCATTACCAACTATATATAATAATAACAATATACATCTTTTATATGACTCGGGATGTTGACAGCTAGGCAAATATCATCTTTCACATTTGATCCAAATCAAATATGAACACATTCGCGTGAATAGATTGTAGATGCGAGATAACAACAATACTGGTTGTTAAAACCAGAAAGAGTCAAAGCACATTTACAAACCCTATTTCCAATATTTGCATAAACCTTTCTAAACATGATAAGCCCTGTATTCAATACGGCAATATTTCTATACACAGTTTCGTGCTCACCAACTGAAACTTACAATCAATGTGTATGTGGTCCCTGTCAAATTCAAATGAAACACTCTATCAATTTGTTTGTGTAGCATACAATACCTGAAGGGAGTATGCAAAAAAATCCCACGACTACATCTCTTTCTTCCGCATCACTTCTTCCAAGACGAGATTTCTTTAAAGAGTTAAGTGTATCCGAGGGAGGGGAGAGAGTAGTTTCTCGTGTACATTTAGAGAGCAAATAAATGATAGACTAAATATGTTTTTTTTTGTAGATGGCTTGGCTCCCCCGTACAATTTGACGATGCTATTATTCTCTGTTGACAAAGCCAAATAAAATTTGAAATAATTTCAACTTGAAGTGTATAAAAAAAACATCTGAAATTGGCTTGTGAAGTGAATTAGGTTGGCTAAGCATCGGAAGCTGCGGATGTGAATTGGTTTACGTGGGATATCCCCCAATTATAAAACCAAACAATTCCTTCACCATTTTTTGTCTTCACGGGTATCTGCGAACCTCAGGTTACAGAATTAGTCAGATTTTAATTACGTTTCCAAGGTTCCATTAAACAGAAATAAAAAAATTAAAAAATAATAATAACAACATACAACTGAAACTTTAACTTCGAGTAGAATTTTTGCTAAATATTTTGACCAAATAATTATTCGATCCCAACTCTCCGATGGCCTACCGGTCTGCAGCCAGTAGACCGAAAACACATTTTAGTTAATTACTCGTTCAGTTTTAAGCAAAATAATAGGTGAAACACTTTTAAGTTCTATCCTCAGACGGGTCCGGTTGACATAGTGTAAAACCCTATCGGCCGTGTGACTCATGGGCTTGGAATCTCCAGTTAGAAAACACTATCTACGTCGGCTTGTGCACAACAAATACTGTTTTACAGTATAAACCCATACTAATTAACACGCACAAAATAAAAAATTAATATTTGTAAAAATAAAATTAAAAATCAAACTGAAAAAAGTATGAAATCAACATTACAAAGGAGTTATACAAGTTTCCTAATATTGTCTACTGGCTGCAGTAACTAATGGCAGTCGTGTAAATCTGACTGGGGCGGGGCATCACTGGGGACGAATGAACCGGTGACGTTTAACGACGCACAAACTTTCCAGAATGTTTGTTTATGTCGGAAACGGTTTAATCATTCACACGATCGGAAATATCGCAGGACTAATTTTCTCGTCTATAACATTTTCCACAATGAGTTAGTGTGATTCATTTTCGTAATTCGTATTTGCTCTAAGAGGAAATTAGTTTTCCATTATTACCGTAACCAACGGGTTTGACACTTTGTCAATTTCGAGTGTGCACGGATAATTTCTCCCACCGTTTGACAAACAATCTTAAAACGTTTAAAGGTATAGTATATGATTTGTCATTATTCGGTTAGAATGGTTCCAATCTGGACATTCACCGATTATTAGTTTGTGTATTGGTCCTAATCTTCCAGAGGGACAATAAATTCCCATTGTCAAAACCACGAGAATGGCATGTGAAAGACCACGGAAATCACCTCTGCAACGCTGACCGCGCACAAAACCCCTGGACAAAACATAAAAGTATTTTTTATTATTATTATTATTATTATTATTTTATTTTTATTTTTATTTTATTTTTTTTTTTGGGGGGGGGGTCCACGAAAAACTTGTGTTCCCCCCCCCAATAGATACGATGAGATGTTCAAAGGTCGGTCATCTAGCGTGCTTATTTGAAAACAAAAGGATAGCTAAGTTTACTCGTCCAAAAAAAAACATGTATACTGCACCTTTAACGCGGTTTGCAATATTGATGGCAATAAATTAGCTGGAAAGCACTATAATTATGAGGTCTATTACGATATCATTATAATTGATGTATGATTACATTATTTGAATAACTACATTACCGTAATTACATCAGCCACTTATGGCTAAGTGTGTGTTGACATTTCTTTCATTATGAAAGACGGTTGCAATAGACCATGCGAGTCTTGCGCGTATTCGAACAATTTGGGGACCACTTTGGTCCCACGTGTAAATTGCTTTAAAGGGTCTGTCTACGTTTGGTAATGACTTTGAAAATTAATGGCAAACTTACTTGGTAAGAACATCAGCAGCTTCTGGTAGTATAAAGCAATTTGAGAAACTCTCCACTTAGTACTGCGGTTATGGAAAAAGATATCACTTTTGATCCCAAATATTTGAATCTGAGAAGCGTTACTGACAGTAAACGATTGTGTATTCCAATTGTAGACTATTTTTCCTGCGGGTGGACATAACCGCTCCAGATTTTTGGCAATATCTCAAAAACTCTACCACCTTTTTAAATGAAATTTTCACAGGTTAGTTGTAATGGTATATATTTACAACTATATAGGATTGAAACAAACAGTGGGTTCCAATTACCAAGCGTATACAATCCATTTAACGCGTGAAGAAAAAAAATCGAACACTTTAAAGGTTCGAATACGTGCGAGACTTACACATGCTCCCGGTAGTATTCCCCAAAGATCATTGTACCAGATACGAAAAATAATAATTCACGTTGGAAACGATCAGTTTATTTTTGTTTTACTCTGGGTGTTTTTGATATGTTGAAACTGTTTTGTTGATTTGTGGTGGCCACGGAACCCGGGATTTGGGAAACTCGCTAAATTTAAGGGGGCAATACAGTTTTCATCCTAGAGATCAAAGGGAGAGTACATTTTCACTGTTTGATTGAAGAGGTAAATTAATTTCCATCCTCTGGTTTACAATTAAATATACCACCGACCAGTGTATGAAAATTCCATCGAATTTTGGTGGTCACGTTGAAGAGAAAACACCGAAAAACGATTAATGATTTGTCAGTGATTTGGTGCCCATTCTTCGGGCTTATTTCGATTGCAAAATCGAAATAAGCAATGGTGATTAACGGGGTTTCAAATGCTATTTTCTGGATTGTGACATTTTTGTTGAATACTGGTACTATATATGAAATTTAACAAGGGAGCCTTCAGATTGAAACTTATAAAATAATTTGTTCGATAATCACCATTCCTGTACTTTGTCATTAAATGTGTGTTATACGTCATTCTTTTTGGAAGAGTAGTAATTTCAACTCTCAAATTTTCACTAAACACACCATACAACTAACCTCTAAAAAAGTTCGTCGCATTTTAGGTGGTCCAGGTTTAGTGAAAAAACAAGCTGTGAGTGGGATTTGTGAGCGTTCATATTGGTTTTACTTAGAGTGCGACAATCGCAATAGGCCGCGTATTCAAACATTTTTGGAACCCTTTCGTTGCATGCTTTATACGAGTGAAGGAAGCATCTCGCGCATTTTACCAGGTCTCAATTTCAAAGAGTCGCTTTAGCGAAAAATATGCTTAACAATTGTCTGCTAAGCAGAAATGAGTAGGATACATGTGACATGATAGTTTGGCTGGTAACCTGATTCTGGTAAGCATAATTTAGTTGTGCTAAGCTACTTTTTGTGCTTAAGCAGCTCCATGAAACTGGGCCTTGGCCCTGATGTTCGAATACGGGCGAGACTTGCACAGTCCCCATACGGTACTTTTCCGTTGCAATTATCTATAAGCCTATTTCCGTTTTTTGTAATCAAACTAAGTGCTTTATTACTTATTTTTGTAAAACTCCCCACCCCCATCATTTTCATTGCTAAATGGAAGAGTATGGAGGATGTTTTAATGCAAACATCATCAAGTAACTCATTTCTTTGAGGAAGGGTTGCCGGTCGTGCGTGCAGGCCTGTTCACACGACAGCATTCGTTTATCTTAATAGGGCTGTGTGCATATATACATCTTTGTGAAATATTTGCAATGACATCGAAACTTAATCACAGGCAAAGCATGTGCAAAGAGACAAAGCTCTAAGAAATTACAGCCCATTTCATGGTATCGTTATTATGGGGGGATCACAATGTGCACGTTCGAATGTTGATACTGCTGTTAATTTTCCGCCTCTGTCAATGTGAAGAAACTGCATCGAGTTGTGTATCAATGTTTACTTTATTTTATTTTATTGGTCTTTTCATTTGCGAAAGGTTACTTCTGTGCTGGAACCTCACTGAAATTAAAATACAGATCTAGAGAGAAACTCGCTCGAAGGAAAATGAAGATCGACAATGAACAATAATTGCTTTTTGCTATTAACGCATTGAAGCTATTGCATTGTTTCGTAATGTGTTTGATGGTGACGTTTTATAAGAAAGACAGTGACTATGTCGTTTTCTCTGCGGGTTCTGACGAGAAAGTCCTATTCTTCAACGTTGCCGGTGCAGCCAACGGCCATAGCCGTATTTTTTAGCCGAAGTCGCTTGATTCAAACGCGGCCTAAGATTCATCTATTGGCCTTGATACTATTGCACTGCAATATTGTAGCCTAATTTTTTTTTTTTTTTTTGGGGGGGGGGAATGCTATCTATCCACGCTTTATACTAAAACAAAACAAAACAGCAATAACAACAACAGGATTCAATGACATTGAAGTGGATCATAATGATCTGAATATTTCACATATAAGGTTTACGTGGTGTTAAATGATCAGTTGTTAACGCCATAATTCGCTTGTTTTTGACCTATACGACGAAGCTGTCGTCACGACAAGGCCGTCCCCGCCCGTGCATTACCGGTTCCACTGGTGATGATTGGAACGTGCGGCAACACAAGGCATAACACCATTACGTCTTTCCGATAATATGCACGGCCTGTACATCGCATGCCAAATTAACACTTTCACGTTTCACTTCAAGTGACGCTGGATGTTAAATCATGATCAATCCCCTGTTGGGGTAAACGAACGGAGAGAGAGAGGGGGTGGATCTCTGGAGGGTCAGACCGGTCACTCGATCATGATTAACCTCTCTAGCCAGTGTAAATGATACGAGTGGATACAACGAGTGGCCAGACAATAAGATACGAACGGTTCATTTGCCCCGCGCACAATTCCTACGTGTGGTTCAAAATCACATATTCACACCTCTCCCATTACGGGAAAAAAATAATAAGATTCAATTACAGACAAGGTTAGGTTAGTGAGGTGGGATAAAAATTGTCACTTATGGGAGAAGAGAAATCGATACAGGAGCGCGCTGCAACGAGACAAACCATGGACAAACCATGCAACCATCGTGTCGAACAAACCGTGATACACAATCTCCTAATCTATAAACATTAAAATGTTAACTCCATATTAAGCGAATTCAGAAATCTAATCTGTACACATTATTATTCACTCATTAAAACATTTTCGTTCTATTTATGGGTTAAAATCAACACTCTGAAAAACAACTCATCAATTGCTTTAAACATATTAATATTCTAATAAATTCTGAAGAGTGTTGCGTAAGCGGACGCATCACTTCAGCAAATTCATGTAAATTTTGACATTTTTGTATTTACATAGTGTTTTCTACAGATTTAATGCGTGGTGGTTATCTCGTCAGATGGGTGAATTTACCACATCCGGTAACCTGCAAATCAAGGTCTCCAATGATTTACTCTTTCAATCGGAAAAGCTGATTTACGTAAACTATTTTAATTTCTCTCCGTGCAAAATTATTTTTTAGGTACAATTTGTCCACACAAAAGCTGGATTTTGGGTTTGTGTGGATTTTTTTAAAATGTTTATTTAGGCTGTTTGTTTAAGTTCTTCCTCCTTGCTGACAAGGGAAAAAGTATTTATTTCTTGTAATTTACAACAAATCTATATAGGTATTCTTTAATGAGCATTGTATGAAAAATAATTCTTAGGCATTGTGATAGTGTTAAAACAAACTTTGAACAAGTACAAAATTATGGAAGAATATTGCGTGTCAAATCAAGATCGGCAGCAGCATGAACAGCGCCCTCTGTAGTAGAGTCCTGTTTTTTAATAACTATTGTAATTTTGTGAGTTTATTATTCGATTACAAAAAAGTTACTTATTAATATTTGTATAATGTTTCAGTTCAGCACTTTTTCCTGTTCTTTTAAGCGTTTCAGCCTTCCACAAACAACTTCTGCACCGATGGAGAAATATTGATCTTTGTACAAAGTTTATGTTTAGTTTCGGGTGTTGCCTAAGGATGCGGTACACCAGTGTGGGCAATTGCCAAACCGAGGGGAAAATAGACTTTTTATGACTGAAAATAAACCACGCTGTTTAAAGGAATGACCCATCATTGGTTTTGGAAGGTTGCATTTATTCATATCCTCTAGTTTTCAATCAACACGCACTGTACAACCAACCCGAACAAATTTCATAAAATAATGGTGGTAATGTGAAAACAACGGACAGTTTACGTTTTGTCGGGTATTTTGTATACAAGTTCGCTATATCCTTACTTCGACTGCAGTCATCTAAATAAGCAGCTGTGAGGTCCTGTGACTCAACATTTTGCAAAGGGTCTGTATACGTTTGGTAATGACTCTGGAAATTGATGGCAATACAAACTTACTTGGTAAAAAGTACAACAGCTTTGGATAGTATAATGCATTTTGAGAAACTTTTCACTTCGAAGTACTGCGGTTATGGAAAAAGATATCACTTTTTATCACAGAAACTTTGAATGTGAGAAGCGTTACTTCAGTAACGCTTCTAACATTGTGTATTCCAATTGCAGATATTTCTTCCTGCGTGGACAAAACCGGTCAAAATTTCAGGCAATATCTCAAAAACGCTACCACTTTTTGAAATGAAATGTTCACAGGTTAGTTTTATGGTATTATAATCAACAACTATATAGGATTGAAACAGTGGGTGCAAATTACCAAGTGTATACAATCCCTTTAAGCCGAAAATATCTCTCTAGAAGATTAATGACTAGTATGAATTTAATAATGAGAAAGTTTCCAGGGTGAAACTAATCGATTTCTTTGTCCAATAGTTTACCTTTAAATCGGTATATACGGCTTGGGAACATGATCAGGGTGGACCCTTCAAATCATAAGACTGTTGACGACAGAGAGCAAAATCAAGATTGCTGACGCTCTATGAAATATTAATAAGATCATAGTAGACGGCGTTGCGAAGCTGTTGCCAAATGCAATAATTTACTCTTTCGGATGGTTGGTCTTCATTTTTGTTCACAGTCGAGTAAACCTTGTCACGGGTCTGCATCGAATGGAAAACGTATATCTTCGTGAAATTTGAAGTTACAAGATCCACAAATTTGATTTCTTCTTTTTCGTAATAACATCGAATCACGTCTACGCTCTATAGGAGTTTCTATAAGCGAATAAAAATGGTTTGTTAAACTCGGCTAGCATTTTTGTTTCTTTCTTTATTACTTTATTTCTTTCTTTCTATCTCCTTCCCCTACTCAGTCTCGGAACCTGAGATAAAATCGCTTTTTGGTTAGAGTGGGTAATGTGTACACAATTAATTCGTTTTAAGGTGAAAAAAGAGAGACAGTTTACGGTAATTTTTGTTTGAATGCCTAGATGGCAGACTGCACGACGCAACCCGACTCTTTCCAATGAAGTAATTATTCGCAAGACGTCGCCTGTATATTTTTTAAATGACATTATGTGGCTCGTTGCATTTAAAGAATGTTGTATCAATGATTTATATCATGATAAATTCATTTCAATCCGCTATAGTTTTCACGCACCTTGCAACCCAGCCGTGAAAACTTTAATTTGACGATCACATTTATAAGAATTTAAAAAAATACAATTATTATTATATACTGTTATTATTATTATTGTTATTTTCAGGAAACTTGTGGTACGTGCACACACAAAATACGAATCTGGCCAATTATTTCGAACATCGCAATTTTTCGGACAACATATTAGGCCTATGAGGAATTTGTTTACCTGTGTGCATCTATAGTTATAACAAAGGTCCATAACGCAAACAACAACAAATACATTTCACAATACTTAATAGTTAAGGATTCAAAGTCCGTTATTATGGATTCACAATCCGTTATTACGGTTCACAATGTGTTTTTATCGAATCACAATCTATAGTTAGGGTCCTCCTTTGTTAATCCCATATGGCGGATTGTGAATCCGTTATAACGGATTGTGAATCCTCTATAACGGATTTTGAACTCGTTACAATGGATTTGGAATCCGTTATAACGGATTGTGAATCCGCTATAACGGATTGGGAATCCGTTATAACGGATTGGAAATTGATTTTTGTTGGCGCTAATGTGTTTTTGTAGGTACGAGACAGCGTCCATGACAGTGTGTGGGAAATGGTTACCGGCACTGCAGTGTAAGATTATGCATTAACTACAAATATCAGCAAGTTTCTGGATGATTTCCATGAAGGATGTTGAAATTTACTATTAGGTAACAATGCCATTAACCATTGTCATTATTATGATGTGACAATTGTATTGTTTTACACAATAGGCCATTACCGTCTTCACTCGAGAACAAGTATACTCGAGTACATGAGTACATGAGTACATCTTGAAGAGCCAAGTACTACAAACGACTTGTAGTCGAGTACATTCTTATGACAAAGTAGGCCTATACGGAATCAAATGCAGACTCTGACATTTGCATCTTGCAATCAGTGGGATTTTGTCCAACCATGAGGGAGATATTTAGAATTACAATCAACATATAGGGAAAAGGCTTCCACAGACAGGGAGATTTTCAAATTTGTTCACCAGAACATGGACAGATTGGTTTATTTTTCAGGGAACTTTCTGCAGAATCAGGGAGAGTTGGCATTTCTGTCAATGTATATGGTTTGAATACGTGGGCAGTCTGCAAATTAGACAGTATCAATATTCATGGGGTGCAGTTGTGTAAAACACCGCACTTATACACTAGTATTTCGCTAACCCAGCCCCTTACCCCTTCTCTCGTTCATTTCATTCAAATCCACGTTAATATCGTGATTCCTGCTGTATACCTAAAAACCACCCTTGAAATGATTGCATCGAGACAGTGATATAAAAGACCAAGAATGGCAGCTCAAACCAAAGCAATAAATGCTCTACATGACTATAGAATAATGGAGTTTGCAGCATTTCCCGGGCGCCACAACAATAATTATATTGCCGTGCTCGGCGATCTACCGGGCAAATCACCATGTATTAGTTTTCAAAATCCCGTTTCATATATTTTATTTCTTTTCCGTAACGACAGTGCATATATACTCGGTGATTGCAAAAGCCGATGTTGATTTGATGTCAAATCTTGCATGACACATGACATTTCGCCCAAGGATGGCGCAGGCCAATAAAGGGTCTGGTTTTTTTCATGTGACTCATCGCAAGGAACATTGTCCATTTATTAATGTGATATCCCCTTCTAAAGGAGGTCTTTAAATCATTAAATTGTCAAGAAAAGCATCCATATCTTTATTCTATTTATGTAGGCCTTTATAATTTTGTTTTGGAGATCAAGAGAATGGCCCAAGATAAAGAAAAACACGAGTCAACTTTAATCAATATTGTATGTTTGGCCTTACAACGACGCCAATAAATGCATTCGTTTGTTGTTCATGACTGTGCATAGTGTACATGTACATGCATGTTTAACGTTTGGAAGCCCGATACTTCTTGGAAGGCAGTTCTATACCTTGTTCAAGAGCACGAAGAAAATGTATTTGTACACATGAACATATTAGTGGCACCAATGCAATGACCGGGGGCATGGAGATAATTGCATCCGTTGCCTCTACACGAAGTATCAGTATCCGTTGATATGAATAAACGGCTGTGGACCAATCCAGATTTTAGATAAAGGCCTACTCAACAGTACTACCGAGCGCCTTAAATTAAGTATTATAAACTTGTCAAATACTAATATTATAATGACTACATATTGGATATCACAAAATATGCGAAATAAAATCCCATGGGGTTTTGTCACCGTCAGGCATGCAACTGCAGTTTGCCAAAACAGGGGGGAAAATGCTATGGCACAGCCGAGAAACGAAAAACGAGGAAATCAGCTGGAAATATGCATGCCTGTCCGAGTCGTATGTGTGAGGAGGAGTATATTGCAATCTGCAGGGCCTGAAACCTCAATCTTGTAAGGCAAGGATTTTTTATAGTGTACATTAAAGGGCACTTTTATGAGGGAAAATTTGTACCGGTACATTTCAAAGGGCACCAAAGCAATGAAAAGTGGCATGGAGGCAATTCCATCCATTGCCTATACGTGGAACCATGCCTGAATTGCCCTCTCATGTAGTAATAATTTTAAAATGCAATTCAAGCATCTCACATTGTAGTTTAGCGGCAGATTACGGCAATTCTTTCATTGTGTAATTTTAGCGGCAGTTCAACTGACTGTCAGTAATAAAAATTTCAACGGCAGTTAAACTAAAAACCTCATATACGTTATAACATGTTACATTTACGGCTCTGAGACGGTCCTTTGTGACGAGCAGGTTTTCTCCAACCATAGAGCAAGGACATGCTCCAACACATTACACAACCGAGGCTGATAGAACCTGCGTCTTCTAGACTCGAAATAAATACCGTCGTGTTTGCTTCTTGCCCGCTCGCTAATCAAACAAAGAGGGCGCTATGATGTTATAGCAGCCAGAGCCGTATATTGAGAGAGTTGCGACAACTTGCGATTAGAAGCCATTTTGTCTCCAAAAAATGCATTGGCGAATACAGGGTGCCAGACTAGTCTGCCCATTGGGTTGTACTGCATTTTGGAACAAAATGGCGTCCAGCAACCACGTGACCGGAGAAAGCTGGTCCCTCCATGTCGCAACTCTCTCAATACACAGCTCTGATAGCAGCCAGAGCCGTATACTGAGAGAGTTGCGACAACTTGCGATTAGAAGCCATTTTGTCTCCAAAAAATGCATTGGCGAATACAGGGTGCCAGACTAGTCTGCCCATTGGGTTGTACTGCATTTTGGAACAAAATGGCGTCCAGCAACCACGTGACCGGAGAAAGCTGGTCCCTCCATGTCGCAACTCTCTCAATACACAGCTCTGATAGCAGCACCAACCGGCATAATTTTGCCTAAGCATCACTAAATGTGGACAAGGCTTCCACGGAAGGGTACAACGTTTCTTGCAGATGTCAGTAAACAATTTGTCATCATACTGCCGGATAAATTGGTATCTAATCCACCACAATCTCCATTGACAAAAAGTGGGGGCTTGTTCACACTATCGCCTCAAACAAATGTTTGTTTGATGTAACTGGCTAAAATAAAATAGCTGGTATGTCTGCTGCCATCTAGCGTCCCACAGTCCCCAATTATTTTGGTCTCCCTCGTCAATACAAAATAAACAAACGTCACATTCTGCATTATGGGAACCAGAATCAACCGCCCACGCACAATAACAAGCCTATCCACTCAATTAATCTACGGTACAAAAGATGATTTTTATCTATACAACTACAACACCTCCACAACAATGGAACAACAATGATACTTCTGATGCACCTAGTTCAGTAATGGATGTCAACAGGCGACAGGCGTAAATTTCCACCCAACGCACCTTGTGCACCTTGTTCACCTTGCGAAACTGAACTGCGTTCAGAGGACGATTGTCACGGATATTTTATTCACTTACCCGTTTCACATTTCGCTTCAGGGACGATTCCGAGTCTTGATGAGATGTTTCTGCACCGGGCGATAGAGGGCGAAACGACACCACCTGTTGACAGACCACATCAATTTTTTTATTTAAATGAGAGTACTAAAGTGAGATCAGGTAACCCGTGATATCACGTGTTTACCAAAAGAGCCACAGAGCCTGGACTTCCTGCAGGCACAAAATGTACAAAGCTCAAAGACAGAAAGCAACAACTCTGACATTTTTTGAGAAATGCACTGTAACGACTATTGTCAACTTTTGAAATAAAGAAAGGTGGCACAGATCTCAAAACTTCTACTGATGTTTAATCTTCATTCTATTATATATACACACAATGTAAAACTTCCCATAATGACCAGTGTAGTATAATGCCTGTCAGGAAATGCCCTGGAATGTACAAGGTAAACAACACCTTTTTAAACAAGGTGACATTGTCTTTATCTGGGGTCCTGACTTCGCTTCCCATCTCTTTATTTTTCCCTTTGTGAAGTTCAAAAACTAATTGTTTATTGGGGTGTTTGTTTTGTGTTGCTGTGTGTTCTGTTTTGTTGGGAATGTTTGGAGGTAGACGACAAAGTATCACTGCAAGTTTAGCAGCTTATAACATAACAGCAAACTGGCTGTAGTGAGGTAATAATTATTTCACACAGTTTGTGTGGGTTTTTGCAAAAGTTGTGTGAATTTATTTTTCACTGGACTGTCACATTCAACACCGTCGGTTTATTTACACGATTGTCCTGTCACCACAACAATAAAAGTCAAACAACAATTTGAATTATTTAAAATGGAAAATATGTTGTGTATTTTCTGTTTTGGATTAGTCGTGGAAACGAAATCAATACTTAAAGGTACGGACTTTTATTAACCGAATGTCAATTTTGATTAACATCAGAAATTCATGGGTTGAACTTCAAATTACACAAACATAAAGGATAAAAAGTACAAAGTCAGGTTGATCAAGGACCACACAAGAGTGGGTGCCGAAATTGCACAAGGCGACCAGTCACCAATAATCTGGAAATCAGTCAGGGAGGGATGATTATTATTTCGTTTTCCGCCATGTCAGATTCGATCACATCATCTACCGTCAAATCAACATCAGGTAAATGGTGGACAGAATATTGTCGAGAGGAGTTTTTCCAGCTCACTCAATGATAGAGACCATGCTGATTATCACAGTTTGTTTATACAATACAAGCCTGTACACAAACACATACACAAAAGACACACACCATTTGGAACTTTCAGACAAGAAAGTTTTTCGTTTTTTTTTTTTTTTACTGCACCAAACTACGCATCATCGCGCAGCATGACAAAAGGGGGATCGGCATGGGCTGGTGAGCAGAGCGGTCAATACACACATAGAGGTCGGTCAAGCGTCCCAAGGCAAAGAGTCTGGTGGTGTGTGCAGCTTGACATGTGGTTGGGGGCAACTTAGCAAGAATTGTGACAGGTTCTATTTTATTCCTCTCATCTTCGACAAAAAGTAACGAACTCCACCAGAATGAGGAATCTTAGTATGTGTTCCGAGGAGGAGGGTGAACTCCAGGTACATCTGGTGCGGAATGAACTTTACAGGTAAGTTTTCATATACAAGAAGTGCAACAATTTTGCATGAGCAGTTCCGAATGCCTGAAGGCAGAGTCATAAATGATCAATCGCTTAGAGGTTCCTATCTCAAAGCTGCAATGTTTTCCCCTCATGTCCGTTTCGAGATTCATCTGTCAAATAAGTTAAAATAACAAGCAAAGTTCCATGGACAGTTAGTATAAGTTTAATGGGTTTTGAGGAATTGCATGGTGGGGTATCAATGCACATGTATATTCAGTTTGCGGTAACACCATGTGTGTGTATCTACAATTTCTGTCTAGATTATTCCTGTTTTGCTATCTATTCTACTGCCGCAGAGTAGATTTCGGAACTCGGGAGACTACTTTGGAGTTCTGAAACGAACAGTCCTGCTTATAAGTACTCTCTGGGGAGGTATCTTAAGTCGGCCGGGACTACTAATTTCGCTCAGTGGATGGAAGGAACTTCTCGTTATTAACTTCACTGCCGCGGAGTGAGTTATTAATTGGTCTCAACGTTCCGATTAGCCTGCTCGTCATCGTCAGGAGACTGCGCTGACGATGTCTAGAGTCAAAACGTTGAGACCAATTAATAACGACAAGTTCCCTCCCTCCAGTACAGGTTCTTAAGAAAAATCCACACATGCGCTAGATATTACCGCAAACCGAATATACACTTAGCAGAAGTTGTTAAACTAGTACAACCTGTAAGTGTAAAAGTGACCATTATCACAGTTTGTTTTGTTAGATTTTATTGTTATTGCCTTAAATCAAACCGTTTAATTGGTATGGCAGTTGCTTTATCTAAATATACATTTAGCAAAAGTTGTTAAACTAGTACAACCCGTAAGTGTAAGCGACCATGTCACAGATTGTTTTGTTTGATTTTATTGTTATTGCCTTGAATCAAACTATTTAATTAGTATGGCAGTTGCTTCATCTTTGGGAAGTTAAACAAGCTCTGACAGAGAAAAACATTTAATTCAGTACAAGTTTGTAGCTTGCGAACCGAGTTTCTAACGTCCCGTTTCCTTTTTGAGAACCCATCGCCACAACGAACTTTCGACTATATTTTCCCCCTTTACCGGCGGCTACTTCAAAAAGGCCTGATGATGACCCGAGATAACAGATCAATCTGTCAAAACTGAAGGTCATTTTTTATCCAAAATTTAATAATGCGTATACAGCTTTTACCTTCAAAGGGTTATCAATAGGTGGGCGGCCATTATGCCGTCTATTGCTCACTGTACGAAGCCTTGACTTCCAAACTTAGTATTTCCTGGTTTAACAACAAACCTCTCATTCAAAAATGACATTGAGAAGTAAAGGGCAAAATGCTTGCATCAATTAAATTACATGCAGCCATCTTGACGGCATAACCCATTTTTCAACTTCCAAAACAGACTGCTACAAAAAGTATGGCCATCACAACCCAATTTTGTTTTTATAAAATGAACAAGCGTATGAAGACTTATGGCTTAAAGATTAAGTCAATGAATTACTTGTAAATTTAAAACTAAAAGCATAAGCAATCCGTTTGAACAATACAAGGGAATGCACATACTAGGAATCTTTCTTTTTCGCATGCCATTTTGCTTTCAATGTTATATTGACATTTGCGATTCGTCAATGCCGTTCGTTTTGTAGTGTTCTTCTTAGTTTACTGGTAAAAGTCTGTTATCGTGAACTTTGTTTATTTGTTCTGGATGGATTTCCCCACTGTATAAATTGGAAAAGTTGACAGTGTTGAGTGAAATCGAATGATTTATTGATCCAATGTTCAACATACAAAAACTAGCAATAGCGCATGTGTCTGACACTGATGACAGTCGTCATGGACCGTTAAATTAATGACTTATAGTGAAGCACTTGGGTGTAACTTCCATTGTCTGAGGCCTAATTTTTGTCCATAGAAATAATGGATTTCCATGCAGTTGTCTACAAGCTTTTTCCAACATTTCCAGGTGCATTTCAAAAGGCATTGATACCTGAAGGCAATGTTCAAAAAATTATCAAAGCTTAGGCTTACTTTTAACAACCTTGACACCAGTACAACTTGTCATCGGAAGTATTTCCGACGTCTGAGACACCACGAACAGAATGCCCCAACATTTGAATTGGGGCTACATCTCATTTGGGGGCAAGAGGGGGGAAGGGTTCTGAGCGGGGGGTGCCCTCTTATTACGGTACGCCACTGCTGGTTATTGCCTTGATGCCCTTGAAATTTTCCAATACAATTTTGCATTTTTTTCATTGAGGTGCCCACTAGGAAAGTCTGCCTCGCTCTTAATATAAGAATGAAGTATCAGACCTGACGATCCTTAATTCAGCCATTGACCCGTTTTTAAAACACACATTGATCGAACATTGTCAGGCTGACCCAGAAACTGATTTTTTAAATTTGATTTTAATTTCAATTCTTAAATTCTTACCCGGGAGTTTTTAGAGTTTCAAACAGTTGGTAACTTCTTCTTTCCAAGTATCGCTCACTTTTTCGAATATGTGTTTGTGCCATGTCTATAACTAAGTAAACCTCTTTGGAGAATGGAGAGTCAGTCTTTCTCTCTTGTACCAACGTGTAACTGTAAAGGACTTTCGTGATGGAGTTCTTTCGTGTAAAAGTCGCCCAGCATGTACACCAAAACTAGGGCGATGCCAACAATATTATTATTGGATCTAACAATGCTCAGTAACCAATATCTTTTGAAATATAGAAACAAAACATTACTCTTGAACTGTGTTTCGTGAAGAGCTAGTGGTTTCCAGTCTTATAATATGATCATAGTTTTGTGGTTTACATGTATTCTCTGGGGGTCTCTGTCCTTTCTCTATGGCTGGATTAGACCTACTTTAAGTAGGGTTCAATGTGGCCACAACAGCAATATTCGTGGAAATGCGTGAATTGGTATACTAGCCATATTTTTTATGATGCACACGTTCACTTGAATTGAATGGGAGCGGTCGTAAGCCGCGTCAGACTTAATGGCTATTATAGTGGCTATGACCGGAACGAAGAAACGTCCTCTTCATCCACACTGTCACTTCAGCCAGTGGCCATAACCGTATAGCCGAAGTCGCTTGATTCGGACGCGACATTAATGGCATGCCTCTGGCACAGACTATTTGTATACATTAACATGTAGGAACAAGGCGTATACGTCTAGGTGTATGACCGCAAAAAAACCATTATGACTGATGAATGAACACGACGCCCCTCAATATTGTTTGTAATTTTCCCGTCGTGCTTTTCCTTGTCTTCGTCGTGTTTTTACTTCTTTGTGTATCGGTTTTCGCTTTATTCCGGGGTTGTTTGTTTTTTTGCTTCCGTCCGTCGTGGATTTGCTATCTCATTACGCGAGATTTTCCTCATTTGATGGCGTAGACATGTCCTTACTCATATCAACTTACGGGGTACTTTTAACAATGGAACAATGCTTCCTAACAAGGTTTTCTTTGTTCTACCCCACAGAGAATTTCTTCGGAAAAGGGAATAATAGAACAACCATGGAAGTACCCCCTCACACACACTCCCTTAGATATGGCAGTTACGGGGTACTTCCGTTGTTGTTCTATTATTCCCTTTTCTGAAGAAATTCTCCGTGGGGTACCGCTAGAACAAAGACAGCCTTGTAGGATAGCATTGTTCCATAGTGAAAAGTACCCCGTATGTTGCGCGTGTGTAAGGGCACGCATGCACACACACACATCTAAAAGTCTGGACTTTTGAGATTACAATTACCAGAATAAAATTCAAATTTTATAAGCTTTGAGATGTATCAATTTAAATATTTTTGAACTATTGTTCTACTTACATACATACTATAATATTGATTTTTACCTCGACGTCAGATTACACGGTATCTTGAAAAAAGTATAAATGGCATGACAAGAGCGCTGAAAAGAGGCTTGTTTAAGAAAAATTCAAACGTAACTACAGTTTTCATCGGTAAGAAGTAACCCCTAAAAAATGGTGCCCCCGTGTGCCCCACTAAAATGTAACCCTATAGTTCCGTCGCTGTTTGGAAGGTTTTTAAACTTCCTATATTTGTCCCCTCTGTACTACTGTATGGTTCGCTCTCATACACAATGTCACACGACACAGGTTATACACCTCTGCGATCCATTCTGAAACCAAATGACGCGTAACATAATGACACATATTGATTGCGATCAGCTGTTCAACGGAGTTCACAGTAAAGTCATTATTCGACTATAGCCCCTAAGTTGCTTTTATTTGAAAAAAAAATGTTTTTCTTGTCAAACATGCTTACAAAAAAAATCTAATCTATAACCGTCTGGGTTGCACGCATACGTTTTCTATGACAATCCTGAAAAGAAAAAAAATGATATCTCTTCCCACTCACTATCACCGTCTCGGTTGAAAATGGGGTTCATTTCATTACAACAAAGACCATGACATACCAACAAATACACCCGAAGGCCAACAACTTTTTGTTCACAAATTTACCCAGGAAATTTGTTTCAGCATTTTTGCCCTTTGGCGACGTATATACCAATCTGGGTGTTTTTTCATGAATTATGAACTTATCTCTGGAAATAAAGTTGAGAGGGATGTTGGTAACAATTTATTATATTAAGGCCATGTTTGTGTAGGTTTAAAATGCACTCGGCCTCGGTGTAAAAAGGAAGACCAACCACCTTTTTTTTCCCATCGTGAATTGCATTTACCTTTTAGTGCAAACAAAAATCAGAAGTTGCAGACTGGCACCCGTATTCTCCTAAAAATACTTATTCCTGTAATGCAGTCTTGTGCTGTGCATCTAATTGCCCAAGTCACGACACACACCCACAATAATTTGTGTCGACCGTCCGTAAATCGATGATTTTTTTTTATTTTAAGTTTTGTTTGTGTGTTGTTGTTTATTTGGTGTTGTTGTTGTTGTTGTTGTTTTTGGTTTTTGGTTTTTTTTTTGGTTTATGTTTTGTTTGTGGGGTTTTTTGGGGGGAGGGTTAGCGACGTCCCCGTTTGTTTTGTACATGAAAGAGAAACGACGACACTCTGTCAAACACCCAGATTTTGTTACAGTCCACAGTGCGGTTTCAACGGGTAGACACCCCGTACAAAACGTCTACACAATATGCATTACATTAAATACTTAGTTTTATGTTACTTCAGTCGTAAACATGAAGCTCTATGCCCTTTTTAAACAATATTAATTGGAACGAATTTTCAATATTCTTACAAAAGAATAAAACACCACACTTTTATAAAGCTCAATTGTTGCAAAGCAGTTACAATGAGCTTTATTAAACACAGAGGAGAGGAATACCTGATGGGTTTTTTGGTGCTACGCGCTCTCTCCCTCTTCCTCCCTTAAAATCACGAGCTTTGTTATTTGTCTATAATTATCGCCGTTTATTATTTCTTATCCTGTGAGCTATGATGGTTTTAAACCTTTCCAAAATCTCATAGTATTTTGTAGCTTCAAAAAGATCCGGCAGTTTTTCAGTTCACCAACCGACGTGACGCTATGCATTCATTTCTGATGTGTTCCCTTTTAACCCTGCCCTTAGACGAGGATGGATCGTTAAAGAAATTATGAAATGTCACTCAAAACATTAATCATCCATTGATCCTCGTTGGACGGTTGAAAGAGTTCAAGATAATCCACCCCTATCAGCAAGAATGGTTCTATCGTAGACTGCATGCCGGGTTATCAAGTATAGACATGCTATTTGTCACGTATTACGAATTGTCATTTTTATTTCACTATCCTAATCCATCCTTCCTCCCAAATGAAAAGGGGTGAAAACAAAACAAGACAATACAACAATACGAAGTAAACAAAACAAACAAACAACGCGTATACAGACAAAAAGTAACCTTGTATACATTCCAGGGCATTTCCCGGCAGGCGAGATAATACACTGATCTTTAATGGGAAATGTTACATGTTGTGTCATAATTTTCACATAAATTCAAGAGTAATACAAAGAACAGCTGGATTAGGTTTGAGATGGCCCCCTTTCTTCATATCAAAAGTTCATAAAAATCAGACACTGGTGCAATCTCGATAAAATATAAGATTGTAGGGGTGTTTTTTCCATTGGGCTGTGTACAAATCGTGCCTGCAGGAAGACCAGGTTCTCTGGCACTCTTGCAATTTTGTGACCTCACAGGTTACATGGCCTACAAAACCGTGAAAAGCATATCCAAAGAATTATTTCCTGAAGAAATTTAGAATAGCACAATTACAAACCATGTACAGTAATCGTGTTAATTTTCTGTCGTACAAAATTTATACAAAGGCCAAGTCCGAATTGATGGCTTCATTCAGCAGTGGCTACCTGAAAAGGTTTATTCTTCAACGTTGTTCACCAACAGCCATATCCGTAGCCGAAGTCGCTTAATTTGGACACGGCCATTCAACCAAGTATGGAGGTAGAATTAGGTGAAGCCGGTGTGGCAGAAGATTCTGTCCCCGGAGATTCTGTCCCCCCATACGGAGAACTGTGTACAAACATCTTATGATAGCGCCCTCTTTTGAATCATCCTCCTTCAGCCCATCATAATAATTTTCCCATAATGGAGGACAAAATCACCGGGGACAGATTTCCCTATGACACCGGTAATGACAATTAGTCTGGCCCATTTTTGTTTGTTATATAAATATTAGCTTTTATACACAAGTAACCTGACCAAGGTGGTTACCAGTGCGATATGGAATGGTTCTTCTTATTACAATCGCAGTTTTATTCTTAAACTGTAACTGTTATCAACCATTGTTAGTTATTGTGTATTTTTAGGTATGGGGAAACCCAATCCACATTTGAGGATCAGTTACAGAGGTTGAACTAAAACCTGTGTCGACAGAAGAAAAGGCAGAGAAAGACACCAATTAACCAACCTGATCCCCTGTATACTTCTCTCTCTGATTAAAAACTGTTTGTATTTCTTCGTCTCAGGAGAACGTCTTACGTAAAAAGGCAGTTAGTGTGCAACTACCTCAGACAAAAGTCCAACTCAACCACGGAGAGTGTCTCAAGCGATGAATACTCGTCTTACTACAGGTTTACGCGTCGCCCACGACGGGAGAGCATTTACACGGAAATCAAGTTAACGAGGTAAATGCATTGAGTTTTTCATCAACATTAAACCCATCAAGATTTCACATCAACGTCATCTCCTCAAGGCTGGTGATATAATGGGAAACATTAATGGGGGTTTTTTGTAGTACTTTTCTTTACCCAAGGACTTTTTTTCAGGGGCTTTCTTACTCGCAACGAAAGGAGAGTGAACAGCGCCCTCTACTGTCTGAGCTGGTATTATAATCTGCTCGGACTAATAGACCAGTGGTACTCTCGAATAGGTTCTTTAT
Source organism: Plazaster borealis (assembly GCA_021014325.1). Classification (NCBI taxonomy): domain Eukaryota; kingdom Metazoa; phylum Echinodermata; class Asteroidea; order Forcipulatida; family Labidiasteridae; genus Plazaster; species Plazaster borealis. The sequence continues at coordinate 14,046,042 of CM037457.1, read as the reverse complement.
TACCTTCTTTTTGAGTAACTTTCAGGAAGCAATTAAACTAAATATAGGACAATTTTAGCTGAATTGTTACTTTCTATACATGATTACTTTGTACTGTGTCGTTGATCTTTATCTGCGTTTACTTTGTAAACTTAAAAACTGGTTGTTTAGTGAAGGCTCAACGTTGAAAGTATAGTGACCTGTTGGATGTTAGAAAGTTGTATGCGTTTATTCATGTGAATAAACAAGAGACGGCATAAGGCTTCATTACATGGCCAAATGAGTTGACATTATGACATGGGCTCAGCATCACGTACATGTACATTTCCGGAAAACTGTAACAGTATTTACCGTCAACACGATGTAGTCATTTAATCAAGACAACAAAACTATAACCCTCATTATTATTGTTGACATAAGCCTATCATCTTCTGCACGAGACAGTTGTAAGACATGATATTCAGTGAAACGTTCAATAATTTGTCAGAAATGGAATTTACAATGGTGGTAAATGCACATCTTGCTACGACATGCTACGACATACCCATTTCATAGAAATCAGTATCAAAATGGGAAAATAGTACACTTGGGCATTCTGGAGGAATCGTATCCCATAGAGAGGAAACCAACACGACACGGATGTTATCTTGCTGATATCCAAGTCAAAAATGCTTCATATAATTCATAAAATAGGCCTATGAAACTATGGAAATACCACCAGCACCTTGCTAGGACCAATCCATCCTTTGGGCTTTCAGGTTGGCATAGGGGTATCTTTCCTCGCCTTCCACATCTGGGTCCCTGGTTCAAATCCCACCGCGGGCACTATGTGGATTGGGTTTTCAGTCCCCACCTGATTGCGTGGGTTTTCCCTTGAAAAAATTCTCCGGGGTTTTCCTCCAACATCTAAAACTGAAACTGAAACTTCTCTCAATAACTAATGGCTAGTATAGTGATTAAGTTCGCTTTTCTGAAAGTCCTTGGCTTCACAACCAGAATTATTAAATAAATTGAAATGAGCCAGGAGTTCAAAAAAGAAATTAATTCAAAGCATCGTATCCCTTCGAGGAATCGTATCCCCAGAGACAACACCATCTTGACACTGATGTCATCTTGTTGATATCCAAGGCAAAATGCTTCATAATTCCTAATTCCTCTAAATGAACATATACGGTGGAAAATGTATTTCAAACACCAGCACCTCCCTAGGACCAATCCATCCTTGAGCCCCAGAAGTTCAAGAAAGAAATCAATAGAAGGAATCGAGCATTTAGGGAGGAGGACTCGTGTCCCCAGAGACAACACCATCTTGACATGGATGTCATCTCGTTGATATCCAAGTACCGTATGTCAAACCGTGGTCCTTTCTCTATGGTCAAACCACTCAATAATTCATCAACCCCCTCAGGCCTCAGATCGGTTTGTTTTCATTGATCGCAACACTTCAAGCATGGGGTAAAGCGTGACGATCATCGGGTGTGTCATCCGCAAACGGAAGGATGATCCCTCTCAAGGGAAAACACGTTTTTTCTTCCCTCCTCATCCCTTAATACCCCTTTATCAACCGAGGCGAGTGTGCGTAGAGGATTAAGCGTGACATCTTTCGCCTTTGCGTATACTTAACGGCATGTAATCGGCTTTTAGAGCCCCTGAATAGCCTGTCAAAAAGACGAGTCTGTACAAAACGGCTTAGGACATGTTCCGCTTGGGTCTAATGGGGGTAACAAGGATCCAGTTTGTAGGCATACAGGTATACGGCTACATACAAACACACTTCATTTTCCAGATGAGTTGGTTATAACAGAAAAAGAGTCAACAATTGATTTGCCCATTTGAAAAGCGGCACTTGCAGTTTCCTTTGGGCTTATTCTGCGAGATCAAAGGTTTTGATAGGCCCAACGTCAAACACCGGTCCCCCAGAGTCCCGGTAGTGTTGTTAAAAACTCCCCGCACTTCACACATTTTCTCTCTCCCCCTCTGGTTGTCAATTACATGTATTATGTTTGTACGGTATTCAATCATGTGTTTATCTATCGCCGTACCTGATCGTTAAGGTGTGTTCGTCAGTGTTATCACAGGAGGTGCGCTAAAGTAACGCGTTGTGCTTTTATGGTACTTAGGCTACACATGAACTCCAAACCAAACAAATTTAAAAGTGATCAAGCGTTATGTGCCCTTCGGATTGTAGATTTGTATCACTCGATGTGTTTGCCAGATACAAAATGACTGACAGCTTCATTATCTACGAAATCACTTTACGGTTATCTTAATGAGGTAACCAATTACTTTAATTGGGAAGTTAATATGCATGCATGGTAGGATGACTGTGAGGTTACATGGCTATGTTAACACATGAGGTACTTTGCGGGACGTTACCATCATGGCATTACTAGATCTGTACGGTGCCTCCCGTTACAAGCGACATTATCCAATCCGCGTCACCCGTTGTCAGTGACCAAATGGCCGTTCATGGAAGTTGAACTGAGGTTGACAACAACGTTCATCCATAGAGCAAGGGTGTGTGACATCACTTAATCATCAACTGGTCAACAAATTACAGTTGGGACAAAAGGCTATACCTTGCCGCACACATCAGGACATTTCTTTAGACAATTCTCCGTAAAGGAGCAGCGCTGGACATTGTATGTCCACCAATGGATTACCATCCGGCTTTTGTTAGCAGGTCAACTGGACTGTGGTATTTGGGTCAAGATAGATACGCGTAATAAACAAGCCCTTTTTCCAAATTGTATTTCTGAATAATTCACGTTCACAATGCTATAAACCAATCAAAGAATGTTTTAAAGTTCACGTTGCAGCGTCTTTTTTAAAGCTTTGCCACGGGAGAATCGTGACTTCCAGTCGCCGTGGCTGTCTGTGGAATTGCCGCCCGGCTCCGAGTTCAGACTGCTGGTCTCCACTGTTCATCGACCTTTGGAAATTCACAATAAAAGAAGCTCTTTTGTAAGTTTTCCCTGTGACAAACTGAATGGCCACAGAATGCCTTTAAATCAGTCACGCACGGCAGTTTTTTTAACAGTATTTACCTTGCGACACGGGGCAGCTTCTGTGTTATAAAATACACCTTGCGATCATCATATTTTTGCAAGAGGATTTGCAAGTATCACCAAGTTGATTGTCTATACCATTGGAGCCTATGACATCTTCTCCATGCTTTACACCCACACGGAATATTCAAACTCAACCAGTGTGAATGGTCAAGGTTCCATTTTGACCTTGGTAGTTCCAGGCCACAGTACATCAAAGTTCAATGCTATTTTACGTAGAGTTCGGAAGTGAACACTGCGCAGTGTTGGATCAGCCTGTAATAACAAGCTCATCCGAAAGTTCAAGCATCGCAGATCGACTATTCACTACACGTGCGTGCCACTCCAATCAAACTGTCAGATGTTGCATGCGAGAAGATTCGTCATGACAGAGAATGCTGCAAGCCTTTGAATGCATACATGTGTGTGTGTGCTAGACCCACCTGCACCTGACGTCATCACTAATCCATAAATATTATTTCCACTCATAATCCTCCAAAAATTATGCTCACGGGATGCTAAATACAACTATGTGATGCCTTATTCGACCGCTTCGCTGTTGAGTGTTACAGCTCGTCCAGAATTTCACGCAGCTGATATTTGTGATTGATTACGGGCGCGTGTCTTTCCGTATTTTTAGTTCAAACCTGTATTAAAAATATCCATAGAGACTTCTATACGAAGGAATGACAATTCACCTTTACAATCAGGTCATCTGGTGGTGATTTTTCTCTGGAAGCCGCTATCATCAAGACCAACTCGACCATTACCAAGACCTTGACAATTTCAGTTTATCTGTATCCCTTCACCGTCGAAAAACGAGATTAAAATATGAAAGAACCGCTTGATGGTTGAGGCGTGTTAACGAGGTTTTGAATGATCCAATATTTTGTTCATCAAATAAACTTTCCTGCGTAAAACCCGGTATGTACGAGTGACGATGCCCGCCGTGTGGTACCGGTATCCCGCGGCAAGCTACAGCGAGTCATGTACGGCGTGTCCCGTCGGTTCGTTCCTTCCGGGGCTGCCACCGCTTGGAGATCGGGTCACACTGAGGTAGATGACTTCGATTCAATTGGATGCATTCTTGCTCATTGGTAAGTTGCAAACAAAAAAACAAGAAAATAACAAAGCTCTTTAAGATGTTTTCAAATTTCGTAGTTAGTTTTCTTCCGGTAAATACCAAGAAAGCGTACCGGGTAATTGTCTAAAATATATCAAACTTTCAACACGATCACGCCCTACATAGTAAAATTACGTCCCTCCATATCAAAACACATTTTTATCAAGTTATTCTCATGAAGATCAATGATATTGAATAATTATTGTGAAAATCTCGGATAATTACCATAAGGCTGAGCAAAACAACTAGAATTCTCTGGCCATAATGATCGAAATACCAATATCTGTAACTTTGAAAGAGGCAATTATGTTACAAATACTGCCAACTATAGAAATCTTGTGAAATTTGGTGTATGATTCGATATACATGAACTGGCATTTGTAACCCAACACGAATACTACCTGCCCATCAACCATTGAAAAGGGAATTTATTTATCTCTTTTTCCTCCAAATCGTCGAGTCGACAATAATGCTGTGTGTGGTATACGGTGCACTCAACACGCAAAGCCAAAGGTGGAACACAGAATAATAAACAAATTAGATGAAAATTGAAAAGGGGTTCACTGAGTTTTCTAGATCAAGTGGATATCGGTCGGTACGTGCAAGTATTCCAGGACAATTGAAAACAAACAAATCAGATTTGGAAAAGTCACTGCCATTTCGCTTTTGACCTTTATCGTTTCGCGGCCATCTTGCTTGTCTTACATTTGACCCAATGTAACCAAACCGAGGCTGGAAGGAAAAGACAGTCTGGTGCCTCTCGTGAAATCAAATTAGAACTGCCACTGTCACTGTTGTATGCAAGGTACCTGCCACAGAATGGTCACAGCATGATAGAGGTTCATATAGTCGTAAACCTGATAGTTAACATTTTGTATAAATCTGTTCCTGTTTTTGTTTAATCACGAGCTGTCGTAACTTTGGAACCTGGGCGTTATCCCCCCCCCCCCATAGCGGCCGTTGCTTTTCCAACAGCAATCACTGGGGAGAGTTTGTTTTTATTAACTATTTACAAAAATGAAAAACATTATTATGCAGAACGTAAATGTTAAGAAAACACACTGTTTACGTATAATACCAAGCTTTTTGTTCTTCTCTATTATAATCGAAACATGCCAAAGTTGCCCAAAACCCCGGGGTAACTTTGGAAGCACATTGACCCCAGGTGTTTAATGGAAAAACTAATTTTAATTTTTCAAGATCAGTAAGGTAGAGGATGTATGTCACATAGAAGTTAAAACAAGCATCCAGCTACGACCATGGAAAAATATTACTGCACCATTTAAACAAAAACCTGCCAAAGTTACCCCCATTTTACGGTAATTTGTAAAGAGAAAACCGAGCGTTTTGGGGGGTTTTTGTATTATATACAATGTTGTTATTTTATTAAGGGTGTATGTTTGTTTGTTGGAGTCTCTGTTTTTTCAGATTTGTTGTTGTGTTTTTCTCTTCTATGCAACCGATGTATGGGGTAACTGTGTCTGTCACTTTACACACTGACTGTTTATAGGCCTATATTGTTGTCCTCATATCCTCCAATTAAAATTGTCTCTGTTGTTACACCAATACATATTATAAGTAAAAGTCAAACAGGGCCCATAATGTTTACCACCTATCCAAAGCAACAGATGTCAATAAAAGTAAAAAACTACCGCAGGTTCAACACAATGGAATTGCACAGCTCTTTCAAGATCAATTAAATTAATCGATATAGGATGAAGAGGGATGTAAGAAGACAAGTGTTCTTTTCTTTATTTAAAATTAGAACCAAACACCTGTGCTTTAGGTAATCCAGCCTGCCCTTTGCATGCAACGGTAGGCCTATAATATGTCATTAACACGAACATTGTGTTTTTACATTATTAATACCACCTGTTTGGTTCAGCTGCCACGATCGAGTTGTACTTTTGACAGTTGTCAAACAGGAAACACAATTAATATGTAAACGGTCAGGCAATTTAGACAATTATTAATGAATCTTGAAGTATTTCCCCTTTCTGAAGTACAGCACCGAAAGGTGAATGTTTACAATTGTTAAAGCTGGATGATGTAAGTGTGATAGACCTTTATGCACACTCCTAAAAACAATTATAGATTCCCTGTACACACAATGACACTGACAGTTTTAATTCCCTATTTGTAAAGGGGCACCAGACTAGTTTCCCTTCCAGCCTCAGTTTGGTTATATTGGTTTGAGTGGTAGGAAAAAACAAGATGGCTGCACCATGATAACAGTTTATTGTGTACACCATCCCAGTATAGTTTCCATAGTGAGCTGCTGTTGGGATTAATTAAATCAAGACACATGGCGTCTATTTCGATTGTATCCTCAATTACATATTTGAACATATTTGTTGATATTGAACTACCAATGTAAGATGACCTGTTATGTAAATGCAGAGTGAGGTGGTGGCTTGAGGCCCTCACGTATTGTTCTGTATAATAAACAAGGAAATTGACATCAACTTTAATGTTGTGGGTAATAAGGTTTTGGGGCTCAAGTTACAAGAGTGCCAAGCACCATGGAAACGTATTTGAAATGCTCTCATTTGGGGACAACATTAAATGACACTGTCAAAAAGAGCACGAATTAAAACTTGCAAATTGTTTAATTAATTTCAAATCATATTATTTGCCAAACCACCACACGCCGTACATTCAAAATCATGAGCATTTTGTTGTTGTATTGATACCTGAAATGAGACCTTGTTATTAATATTACTTTAATGTATTGTTTCTATATATTATATCAACTACATCTTGATGTATTTGAAAGGTTTTGTATGCTCTTTGGTATGGAACTAATATTAACAAAAATTATTGTTGAAAGAGCGAGTTGCCCTTTAATCAACAATTAAGGTAACTGGTGATCACAATCAGCGTTAGGTCCATCAAGACCATTCTGCATAAAATGGGGTTTACATTGTATTTCTATTTTAAAAAGATAAGGGGGAAATGTACGGCATAATCTTGTTATGTCTGTTTTACCCGTTGAATCACATCATCGTGCAACATTTGATGTTTAAATCTTCCTAAGAAACATGTAAACATACAGCATGTGTTGAGGCCCCCCTTCCCCCGGTCTCCCAAATATTTACGCTCCATCTTACGACTTCTGATCTTGAAAAAATGTGTCCGGGTTTGCTGTATATTTACATTATAGCACAGTTGAAATGAAGTGTCTGGTCTACGTCCTTCTGACTGACAACCTGAGCGATATGTCAGCGATGAATGTGCTCGCTTGGAACCATCTTCATGTTTATTTATCATACTGCCGTATTTTCTGTTATTTGCTGCCTTTTTACCAAGGTTGAACAGAACCCGATTGAATGCTTCAATTAAAATTTCGTTCAGTTTTGTTTTGGGATTTTTTGCAAAAATGTTGCTCTGATCACTTGGATATTTTTATGACCCCAAATATCTACTGTCATCAACAATCATCGCGGCGATAAGAGTCAAGCCCGCCCCCATGTGAGCCTCTTTAATTGAAACTTGGATGGCTATTGTAATAAACTGATACCGAACTTTTTCAAAAACCGAGGATTAGGGAAAAGGCACGCAAAACAAACATAAGATATATGCACAATCATATTTTGGCATTGTGGCGTCGATCGGTCCTCGGGGGTCCTTGCCAAGAATACCAGTGGATTTCGTTTATGTCAAAAGTCAGCAATCTTAATATTTCACCCCAACATTACACACATGAGACAGGCCTGTCCTTGCCCGTACCATGGAGGAAGGAAATAGTCCTTCCTCCATGCCGGTACATGCCCGTACCCACGGATCTTAAGGGCCTTACCACAGCTAGTGGCCATTGCTAGCTTTCAGGTTGTATGGGTTAGCTCTTTTGGTGGTTTGACCAGTGGGATATCCAGCCGAATAAATCAATACTGCCTGTGGGCGTGTGAGACTTTTATTGCTCAATTTAAATCGAGCGGGTTTAATTGGAAGGTTAACACCTCTGAGGCACGACTTTTGTGTGGATTTAATGTAGCGCTCTTATGTTGTCACTCTTGTTCATGCGATTCAGAATGTTCTCATTGCTGGAATGTTGTGACATTAAAGGGTTCGATGCGTTGGTACTCTCCGGTCTGTCTCGAACGATACAATGCAAGGCACTGTGCTTTGCACACTTTCGAATGGTATCTCTTCGCAAAGATGGGAATATATCTCTCTTCACATTGCATGCCTATATAATTATACTTCATTGTTATTTATTTTTCCTTTTTAGTTATCCAAATTTGTGGCAGAATCTGCTTGTGTCTACTTTTAATATAGCGAGAATACAATCAACCATGACGAACCATTCAAAGAACCAATCAAATCCAAGTAATTCTCGCTTTGAGGGAAATGCCGCGATGCAAATTGTTGGTATAATTGTGTGGCAGTTCACAATTAATACAGAGGGAAAAGTCTTATACAAACAAGTTGCCGGCAACACGAGTCTTTTATGACCAAACAAAAACTTGGTCGCTATTGATTTTGAATTTTCAACATTCAATGTGATGGAACTTTCACAATGATGTTTTTCTCTATATAATGATATATGTCCACAGATACAATATCAATACTTGAATATTTGAGACTTTCTTAAGTGTCCGCTTCTGTATTTTACTATTCATTTTATGTCAGCTTTTATTTATGTTGATCTTTGGAATGGGTATTTACACTCTTGATGACCTTTCAACTTCTGTGGTTTTTAACAGGACAATAAGTTCTGAAACAGCTTTTTGTATATCATTTATTTACACAATAATAAATACTCCATGAAAATCAAAGTTATAATCATACCTTTAAGTTACCTCGTCCATATGGCGCACATAATATCCCTTGCTCGGGGACGTATCCGAACGAACCTGGGATTTGGAAAAGAGAAGGGCATTCTCATTACGACTCATCAACTGCAATCAGAGACCTCGCCCATTATTGATACCCAGTTAAATTTACCACGAGTGTTTCGAATTACACGATGAAAATGTGTCCGTTTCTCCAAGGACCCCGACGCCGGAACTTTCACAGTTTCAGAATCGGCTTATTAGAGGTTTCAATTTGAAGGATCACTTCTTGCCACTGTGCCCATCCCAAATGGATGTCTTCAAATCTGGCGTTTTTTAAAGGACAGATTTTAGGGGATGGAATGAACAGCCATAGGCGTACGTCCCAGGGGCAGGGGGGACCAAATGCCCTCCCAGATTCGGGCAAACAGTGGGTGAAATTCGGACAAAGCAAGAAGGACAAAACAATTGGCCAGAGAAAGCAAAAGAGACTTTTTATCCGGTATTAAAAATGTGTACTTATTTTTGTATCTGTGTAAAATTTCGGGCAAAACAACCCCTCTGAGGCTCCGTCCCCCTTTACCAAAGAGTCCCTATTCAAGCCCCATGTGGACAGCAATCAAATCACAAATATTTATGTCATTTCGTCTACTATACAAAGTTGCAATGTGTGCAATTAGAATATCTCTGTGCAAGACTATATACATGTGATGGAGCTGTTATTATTATAGCTCCATTGTAGCCTCGAATGAAATAGCTTCACACGACTGTAAAATAATAACATAGAGAGAAAAGCTATAAACTTAAGATAATTAGGCTATATTACTAGTTATAAATATTTCAAAAGTGGGAACGGGAAGCCTTTATATAATTATGGTGACCGTTTTGCAGGTCCACACTACGTGTATTACTATTGTAACGTACATGTTTGTGTGTTCTCTTCGAGTTTGAGTTTATCTTGGCGTCGTGTAATGTAAAAAAAAACAGTAAACAGGTGTGTGTGCATGGAGGTAATTTCTTGATGATGCCTAAAGAAGTTGCATCAGTTCAACCATAGAGTTTCAAACCATTATGGTTCAATAATGAAATTACAGACTTACCACATTATAAAGCTATACGGGCACCCAATTTGTATAAGCTACCGTAATTTATATAAGCCAATTTATTTAGCCCATTTTATTGCACTTCAATGTTCGCCTTAATATATAGTTAAGTAGAGGGAATTTAACAGGAAATTGTTTTTCCTTATCAAATTATCAGTTGTTTTAAATGGTGTAAAATTAACATCTGTTATTTTCTTCAGACCTAAGACCTGTACATACATATCGACATCAAATAAGGTTATAAATGTCCATTACTTTTATGGACGTGTGTGCCTTACGTTTCGGGAGTGATCTGAGTCTAGCTGAGTCAACGCTGAGCGCTGGCATTTCCACCTTTTGGTAACCCCTAAAGTTATAGCTTTCAATTAGGAGCTTTGGGGAACCGTACCTTCGTCAGCACAAGAGAATTAAATCAAAAGAGCACGATATCTTTATTTCTGATGAAAAAATCATGGTTACTTTTTCACAAGTCAAATATAAAATTCAGAAAAACAAATCTGAAATTTCCCATACTTTAATTTGCAATTTATTTATTCTTTTTTGTTATATATCATGTTATTACTTATCGTTTCTATTGCTTAAAATTGTGTATATAGTTCATTGTGAAGTCCATTTTATTTCCCCCCATGAGGGCTAACGAAGTGTTAAACTAATATTATCTAATCGAATCTTTGATAATCTAATCTTGAAGGTACATTTGGAAAGAATTCGTAATCTAAAAATGTTGGCAAAAACCATAGCTTAAGCTTTCAACTCTCTGAACTGTACAGAGTTCCTAGACCAATTTATACAAATCCCAATTCGTTCCATTCTTAAAATTTGATATGACAATTTCTTCAAGCATTGGGCGCACCGCTATCCTCTCGGCGTTGCAACTGGAGCTCAAATAAACTGTTAAATGCCAGGCTGATATACTATCATCGTTTATATTCACATGTAATCTCGATGATGTGTTTTTCTTTTTTTCGTGACTACGACCAAACCTGTAATGTTTTCTATTATTTGTATTATACTGCATACAATAACCTAATTATAATCGAAGAGGTAGTGATTTGTCGACCTGGTGTTTATGACCTCGAGGGTGTCCATAAAAAGCTAATCCTACCACAGCCCCGTAAAACCCTCAGGAAATTCAACTTTTTCTTCGAATGCAATTTGGCCGATTTATTGTTCGTTTTGATGCCTGCCAATAAAAATCTGTTGAAGTGTTGGGTCATGTGAAGAGCCCTTTACAGGACAAAATATCCAAAGGCAAACAGGTTTTGTAATGGAGATTGTTTGTATAATCGCTGCGTAATCTGTGGCAGAATTGCTTGGTGGCCAAACAGTGCCTCCAGAAGATTTTAAGATAAACAAGTTCTGTATTGTAATGCATTGAACTGCCACAGAATCAACACTTTCTAGCCTATGTTCAATTTGGATATGCATACAATTGCATATAGTAATTTGAATTCCCTTTTTACACTCTAGAAAGATCTCTCACGATCCAAATAATTTTGGGATATCTTCCCAATTAGGTTTTGCCTGTAACTTGCACTGGGAAAAAGTTTGTGGGGATTTCAGACACTTAACTTAAAGGCACTGTACACGTTTGGTAATTACTCAAAATATATATTAACATAAAAACTTACTTGGTAACGAGCAACGGAGAGCTGTTGATAGTATAAAACATTGTGCGAAACGACTCCCTCTGAAGTAATGTAGTTTTTGAGAAAGAGGTAATTTCTCACTAAAATAACAAAAACTTCTCGCAAGAAGTTTTTTATTCCTATCTGAAAGCACACAAATTTGTACAACAAGGGTGTTTTTTCTTTCATCATTTTCTAACAACTTCGATGACCAATATTGAGCCGAAATTTTCACAGGCTTGTTATTTTATGCATATGTTGGGATACACCAGGTGAGAACACTGGTCTTTGACAATTTCCAAACGTGTACGATACCCTTAACACACAATATCATTCTTTTGCAATATATACCTATATGTGGTCCCATCAAAATGGAAGATCTGGAACAAGACCCGTCGTGAGGGTTATACTGGGTCTGTTCTGCTTGAACACATGGGCTACGGTGGCTCTGTGGTGTCCACTAAATTCAGCCCCAAATCTAATCATTTAAAGCAATCGGGAACCCCACTGCTATTAATATCTCCTGACAAATTGCACATTTTGTGACGGATATCACCTGGAGATGGTTTCATGATCTACCAATATGGCTTTAAAGTCGAACAGAGGCACAAAACTAAAATTGTTCTGCATTTAAAGTTTAAATGCAAAACAAAATCAAAGGTTTCTTTCTTTGATGAGCATCTGATATCTCAATTTAATTTATGAGATATCTGTAATCTGATAGCTTGACAAATCTGTGTTTGAAATCGATGGTTTTAAAGCCGAACAAAAGCAAAGCACTCCTTTTTCTGCCAAATTTAAAATCTACTTGTGAACACTACTTTAATTTTGTTTTAAAAAGTCTTTCAATGCTTAAACTTCTTGTTTACTTCCACACCATGGTGGTTTCAAAGCTGATCGATAAAGATACATACATTGTACTGTCATTTGTAAAATAAAATAAGATTTTGAAATTAAAAGCCAGCTGTGAACAGCATCTACCAAGATTTTTATGGGGGGTTGTTGGTTGTTTTTTGGGGGGAAGGGGGGGTTTGTGGGGGTATTTGGGGATATATTTGGGGGGTTTTCTTGATGAAACCTTGTGTAAAAATCTGTCGGTTTTTCGTTTTTTCCTTAGTTCGGTTTTGGAAGGATTTTACAGCTACACACGATTTAAAACGCACACAACTGTTTTGTGAGTGTGAGAGCTTCCATATTGTTCGCAGAAATTAAAAACATGTCAAAGCAACATCAAATATGTTGCACTTTAATGAACTTTACAAAAACAACAAAACTATTTTTATATAAGTTTTATAGAAGTAAAATAATTGCCCACCACTACATCAATAACAACTTAAACCACAGCTGTGAACATCTCTCAAAACGAAGAAGCCCATATCATACCGAATTGTTGTTCAAATGATTTGCCCACTTTCAAAAATTCTACGATAAAATCTTATTCCGCAATAAATGACCCATATAAATTCTAGGCCTACTCATATGATTTACGGCCGAAATCAAAACACTTGCTGAGCATAACTCATTGTCAAGTCGACGCCTGCCGTGTGTCGCGATAGTACGATAAAAGTATTGAAGTTCATGGTTTTCTGTTTGAAATACAGGTTGTTTGTTATCTTTGACAGAGTCTTTCGTCAATGATAAAAAATGTATAATGCCAACTTCATAGCAATCAGATCCTTTGTACTCATATAAATGATAAGAACCAACTTGCATGTCAAATCGTGAATAGGTAATTCATCCACGTACCTTATGTACAGGCCACATTGCTTATTTCCTTGTTCAAACCCCATCTCCCCAACCCTTTCCCTCTGAAATACATAACCCCCCTGCCAACACCATCAGCACCACCACCACCAACATATGTCACACACCTGGGCTACCATCACGAAAATTGTTGATTAGTTGAATGTAGGATTGCTTTGTCTTTGCTTTTTGAGTGCGCAGACACAGTTAGAAACCATCTTCTCTAATTAGATTTTTCTCTAATTAGATTGCACCAAAGAGAAGAGAAGTCATTTTAGCCATAAATTAATTGACTTTATTTTGTTTATTTATCTAGTAAATATGTGGTTCCTTTAATACACAGTTCGTCGTTTATTTTAAACAATAGGCCTATTATATCGCAAGTAACCAATAATGGATCTTGCAATTACGCAAATAAGCAACTTCCATTGTAAGCAAAAAGTGTACGATGGATAAAAAATCGAGACCCAACCGATCCGATCGATTGAGAAAAAGTAACTGCCCGATGACACAGGACTTGTTTGTCCTCCGGCAGTTGCTTATTTTCCTGTTTGTCTGGTTTAGTCCGCCACCCTCATGGGATTGCATTTACGATTTATCTGGAAAGGGGTTTGATTTGCTAAATACAGGGAAAGGATTTTAACTCGATGTTAGTTTTATGACTCTTTGCTGGCCGCCGGGAGGGCTCATTTCTTTGCTTATATTCTCGCAGTTGAAATGATTGTAAATAACAAAATGGGCCTAAATCAAATAACGGGTCCCTTGTAAATCTTGATTTGATTTATTCAAGGTCAAAACGACCACGCTCTTGAAATGACTATACATTCCTGCTCTGGTTGGGAAATGAAGAATATACAGCCGCGAGCACATGTTTTCAGAGCAAGAACAAATTAAAAGCACGTTCAATTTAAAAAGTAAAAGGTTAATTTTGAAACAGCAGGGGGCAGACTGTTTTCATGCATAGTAGATGCAAATGCATTGTTAATGCATTGAGCAAGGAACAGATATGGTTTAGGATATAAGGAATAAACATAAAACCTCAATGATTATATAACGTTCATGGCACTACCAATCCTTAGGAGAAATATTCCCTTCTAAAATACTGTCAAACTCGATAAAATCCCACAGATCCCTGTTGCTTATTTCGATTACTGCAAGTGAAATAAGCCCGCTGTGCAGAGTACACAAAATCTGACAAAGATAGTCCGTTTTTTCTTGTTGTATTCATATAAACAAGCCAACCATTTGATTACATTTTCACAGACTATATTATCATATAACTGAAACTGGGATGACAAGTGGGAATTGGTTTACTCTTCCAAAATTGAGATCTACTTTGCCTTAAAAAAGTCTTCAGAAATAAATAATAACTGTGGCTGGAGCTTGTGTATACGTCCATCGATAAGCTTTTAAAGATACCATTCCCACCCCATCTCCGCCACCCCCCCCCCCAAAAAAAGGGGAGAGAGAAGCAACAACGACAACAACACAATTAAACTGTAGGGTGTTTTCTGAGCACACTTTTTAATAAGAGTTTTCAGGTGCAATTTTGTGAATGTCTCATGGTTTCTGTTTCATCGAAAAGTAAACAAAAATTAGTGAATATTCGTACATCTCTTCTGAAGGTGGTGCTTTCCATTTAAAAGTATTTTCAAACACAAAAACAAATTTTCTAAAATCCCTCCGGCAAGGTGATGTTTTAAAAGATCAACGCGTAACCCAATCAGGCCACTTAATATTGAGAGCATCAACAGATGGACCTGTGGGGGAAAATGTGCCGACGGTCAAATCTCTTCGGTGATTGTCTTTTGATCTCAAAACAATTTACTTTTAGAATTGTTCATTAAGGAGGATTCATTGTTGCATGTTTTTTGAGTGTCTGCAAAGTGAATGGATGTTGTTGCGGTGTAATCTGGTATCGTGGCCTTGAGACAGAAAGTTGAACGGGGACGGCATTATAGACAGGTTTTTACTGCGGGGCATTTATTATAAGAACAAACACCAATATTCTAGCGAACCAAATCGAAGAAGACTCATTTTGAGGTGAAATTATAAATGAGAATGAGGATTTCCATGTTAGTGACCAATGGGCGAAAGTACAACTGATGTTTATTTCCTATGCCATCTTTCCTAAGATGCATTAGAGATCTAAGTTATAATCAGGAGTCTGGTGTATGGAAATGACAAACCTGCACAAGATCCTTCTATAGGTGTGGAGATAAAGCTCACATAATTGCAAGCTGTCAACTTTTCAGGTTAGCAGACTCTTCACATCATTTCAATTATAATGTTTGATAGGTTTCGTAGTTACATTTCCATTTAATTTATTAATTCTGGTTGTGAAGCCAAGGACTCTCAGAAAAGAGAAAATAATCACATATTATAGACAAGAACCCCATGGAGAGAAAATGAAGGAAGTTTCAGTTTTAGATGTGAGAGGAAATCCCCAGAGAAATGTTCCAGGGAAAATCCGTGCCATCAGGTAGGGACTGAAAACCTATTCCACATAGTCCCCTTGCATGATTCGAACCGGGGACCCAGGTAGAAGGTGAGAAAAGATACCACTATGCGCCAACCCGACCGCCAAAAGCAAGGGGTGTGTCTTTTATGTGGGATGGCAATTTTACCTCTTTCAAGAAAATCTGAAGGCACAGGGAGATCAATTAAAAATCCTGAATCTAGGAGAAAAAGCTGATAAATCACATGCCTGTTTAATGTATACATCATTGATCCATGACTGCAATTACAAATTATTTGTGCATAGCTTTGCAGTAATTGTTGTTTTTGGTGCACTATGCAGTGGTTAATTTGCAATGTTGTGAACTATAATAGCTTAATGCTTGTGAAAGTTTCCGTCTACGAGAGCAAATTTGTTTTTAAATCAGTTTCAGTTTTGAGCAATAAATAGGGCCGATGGGGTTTGCGCTGCGGCGCTTCGGGTGAGCGTGACTGTCGCCGAAACTTGTGGAATTTGTATTGCGTGTGCCATCTCACCCCTACGTGTGCATCTCGACTGTTTTGACAATCTCCAAAAGAAATATCACCTAACAAACTTCAATAATTACCTCTTTGGCCCCCTTCCTTGCCCGACCTACCAAGAGTTCATCCTTCGCATCAATAAGAGCGATGGGCCCAAAGCTGCGAGAGGTCCCGCGGTCGTGTATAGTTTCGTCCTCGGTGGAGGTTGCGGTTTGGGGGATGGTTCCCGAAGAAGAAAAAAAACAATCTTTGTTGATGAATGTAAACCGGGACGCCATGAAACATTTGCTGTTTAATCCCAGCGGGGATATCATAAAAACTCGATATTATTGCTCCCTCTCCCTCCGGGGTCAACTTGGTATGTCGTATTTCACTGGTTGGATTCAGGTGTTAAGTTAGACTGGTTTCCGGTCCCATAACGCCAGCCAGTATTGTGCCAATCTCTTTCAGCTTTCTAAGTCGTAAAACTTGATTGGTTTTCAATTCATTCTTACACTGATTGAATAAAATAAAATAAAACTTATGAGCAGTAAAGCAAACATGACTGACATGAATGGTCTTTCAAAAATATTACATTGTTCGTGTGGAAGGAATAAAAATAGGAAATGGAAAAGCAAGTTGAAAAGGGGAATATATTTAAAAAGAGGGCCCGTGACGAATCGTTTCTTTATATTCACCCAGATTCACCAACGTATGGTTCAGAATTGGACAAGAAAATCCACCTTCTTGTCCCACATTAAGAGTTTAATTTTACAGAAAGCATAACAGGCTATACAAATTTGACAACAGCCTAGGACATTATGTTACTTGTTAGATACAATTATTTTTTAGAAGATTCAGATTTGTGGTTTTGAAATTGTGTTTATCATATTTACATGTAGCGATTAACAAACGTCAAGCAAAATCAGTTAAGGAGTAAACTTCATCATTGACTGAAGGTTGTTTGATTTTCCCAATATACGATATATAATTGGGAGATTTATGTTTTTGTAACCTGCAAGCTGTTTAAATGACACACACGCGGTACTTCATGAAAAAGGCCTGCCCGGTAACGCCTATACACTAAAGTACACAATTCCTCTAAAAACTCCGGTCAGAAGTGGACCGGATTTTTGGTCCCGGTGGGCCTGACCCATTTTGGGGTCAGGTTGACCCGGACATTGGTTCAAAAAACGGGATCTTAGGCCGTGTCCGAAAGGGCAGCTACAGCTACGGCTACGGCTAGATTTCCGCGTCATCATGCGTTGAAGAATGGGACGTCCTTAGCGACACCCTTAGCAACAGCCGTAGCCGTAGCTGTAGTCGCCAATTCGGATGCGGCCCTAACTTTGATTCTGCGTCTGTTTGACCCATTTCCGGGTCGTTTTGACACAGATTCCGGGTCACACTGACCCAGACATGGGTCAGGCCCAATGGGACCCGGAATCCGGGTCAATTCTGACCCGGGAGTTTTTAGAGTGCAAAAAACTAAGGTGAATTTTTTTAGTTTCGTTAGATTCGTTGTTATCAATGCTAAAAGTTACGTCTGATGGTGGAATCTAGGTTTTACTTTTTAAATCTGAACTTTTGAAACTTTATGTGTGACATCCAACCATGATAAAGCCTGAAACCTTAGAGTGATTGGGGGTTAAACTACCTGCTGCAACCTTTGAGCATTTCAAATTTTATTGAAAGCGAATTACCCGGTAGGAGAAACAGTGAAGCAAAAATGTGAAATTTAAGAACTATAGACATGTTTTTTGCATAGTGTTAGGCGTCGGGGAATGCTATCACGGAACAATAGGCTGCAGTGCCCCCGTTACCTTTGACCGGGTTTATGAAAGATATGCCGTATACATTTAATGACAAAAGGGTTTGAACAAAAGGCCTCAAACACCCTTTTCCCCTGTGCATGAACAATTATTTCAGAACCCTTTTGTGCTGTGTGAAAAACACAGTTGCTGTTCTGCTGCTGTGTATTCTATGCAATATTTCCCCCGAGGCGGTATTATTCAGAGCGGCAAATGTGTGCAAGATCAAATAAAAAGTAGATCAAGTCCTTACACTACAAAGTGAGTTTATAAGAGAGCAGCACTTTCCAGTCTTGTAAAGTAGTACCCTATGCCAGTACAAATCAAGGCAGTAAATAACATTAACACTGTAAATCATGTACACGGCTGGCACAACATGCAGTTTGAGTTGGGCATTATGAGTTGAACTCTGCCTTAGGCATATACGTACTTTTTCAGGAGCCCAGATTCCACAGCTTCCCCTTCTTACCTTTATTTCTAAATTTAATATGGGCCACTAATTCAGTTCAGATACAC
The DNA here is from genome assembly GCA_021014325.1 of Plazaster borealis. Lineage (NCBI taxonomy): Eukaryota > Metazoa > Echinodermata > Asteroidea > Forcipulatida > Labidiasteridae > Plazaster > Plazaster borealis. Next base: position 14,027,359 of record CM037457.1, on the reverse strand, counting down.
ATTTATTTCCATACTTCTAATAACAAATAATGGCATATACGTGTAATGGGGAGTAAAGCAATAATATAAATAAGTAATAACATTAAGCAGGATAAATAATAGTAAATAGAATATGGGGCTGTTTTGATAAGCAGAAGCTTGTAGAAAACAGTCAAACAAACTAAACTAACAGACAAACAGACACGCAAACAAAAGGACTGACAAACATGGGACATGACAATAGCTAAACTGATACAAGACACATAGTATATATGTATCCCATTAACTGTCCTTTTTCTGATAATGAGACTTGCCGTACTATTGTTTGCATGTTATGTTACTATATTTTCTTATTCGTTTATATTGCAATGATTTATTGAAGTAAAATACTACACAGGGTTGAAGAGCATTAGAGGCACATTGGTCACTCACATATATATTATTGTCTGTTCAGGACACCGCATTTGCGGTAAACCTTTCAAACACAAAGTAATGGCCCCCCTCTGTGTAATTCCAGGCCTCGTTTGCCATTGTCTTAGTCTTGGTGCCCCTGTCTCTAATGTCCTGGGAAAATCTGTCCCCCGGAGATTCTGTCCCCCATAAAGAGGGCGCTCTATCAGAAGAAATGTGTACACAGTTCGCCGTATGGGCGGGGGAACAGAATCTTTTGCCACACCCCTTCAAAAGTTTCCACATAGACTTTAGTTTTTCCAATGGAAGTGCCCTTTGGAAAATAAAAAATGCCTTGCCCTCCTTACTGTTAAGTCAAAGTTTACTTATGATAATCCCGGCTTGAAAAACATCAGTCAAACAATTATATCTCATTTTGAAGGAGCAGGTCATATTGAAAAAGAGTGTCTGTTGTCATGGCGATAAAAGCTTACAAGAGCAACATTGTTGGTATTTTTAGGTAGTAACTGTACTTTTACTAAAGGAAAGGGACAAAAGAAAACCAATGGGAAAAGCCCACAATGTTGCTCTTCTAGAGATCTGTGAACTTTTTGGGCCTAGTGTCCAATGCTGATGATGTCACCACCCATGAGAAATCTTCATTACACCATTTAGAATTCCCATGTGTTACTGCGCAGTTGAGAATTTTAGGGGACATAATCTGACTCCGAAAATGGTGGACCGAGTGCAGACACAGTAGCCGCATGTAGTAATAATAATAATAATAATAATAATAATAACTAGTTTTTATATCTCATTTTACAATAACGTATCAACGCGCATTACATTAGTGCCCTGGTGATTGGGCCAATGACATTCCTTTAATATTTCTCTGCTCCCTGGGGAGTATACGGCCCAAGGCTGACTTGGTGCCATGAAGGCTTTTCAACCAAAATATCAACCTCTACCCTTGCAGGTACCCATTTATCCTGGGGATGCAGAGAAGCAATTGTAGTAAAGCACCTTGCTCAAGGACACAAGTGTCATGACCGGGATTCGAACCCACACCCTGATAAGAACTTGAATTCGATGCTCTAAACATCTCAGCCATGACACCTTATAGTGTATGTGAGACCAGTGCAAGGGGTCTATACAGTTATTTTTATCATTTGAAGCAAAATCGTCAAATAATATAATAATCATTTGTCATTGGGACATCATCCTCTTACAAGAAATCAGAGCTAAGAAGTGCCACGACTTCTGAACATTGCAATATTCTGTTAAACATAATGTGTTTTAGAAGAATACAATCCATTCATTCCTATCCTGTAATGGAACAAAACATGAAACTTATTTTAGAAAACAGTGTGTAAACTGTAACTGATTTTAAAAATATATTGTATTTTTAATGCTTTTGTTATACATGTAAGTTAAATAACAACTGGATAGAAAACAAATTGAGAAAACAATATAGTATTATCATCTGTCAACAATCTTCTGCATTTGAGCATTGTCTTTATCTTTCCTAAATACTTTTTGGAGTGTTGTGTTAGAAAGAAGGAATATTGTTTGATTTGTATTTTTTCTAAAGATTGTTTTGACAGTTTCAGTAAATTTTATCAAGTCATTTCAAGTCGTGAGTATTTAACTCAACCTTTCTAACGATTTCGTTATATATTCAATGTTGAATTATTGTTAAAACATCAACAATCCTGATTTTGTACAAGAATTTCCTACAAAACTTCAGCTCATGTGCATACAACAAAACGTCAACAGAGGGCCTCCTTCACAACGAGAGATTCCAAACTACCACCATATAAATTTGTTGAGTATTTAATTACAAAAAATATATCTTATCTGACAAAATGAGCATTTTAGAATTTCAGTTATCCATTATAGCATCTATGTTATAAAGTGTTGTGAAGAATTTGCTCAGAAAATAAAATAATTATGTCTGGTTGGTTCAAAAATGGCACTGACTCAGGTGGCAGACGACATTTGCAAGGTGTGTTGTGTACAAAAAAGGTAGTCCGCCTGAGCTGGTAAACTTTTTCAACTTGACGGGGATACACTCTGCTTGGAAAGCGAAAATACTAAGAAAACCTTCACAAAAACTTCTTATCAAAAGTGTATAAATTGAAACTAACCGAGCCCTTACCTTACTCCACAAGAATTTGGTCATGAAAAGCAAATTATTGATGTCGCATCATCACCACTCCATTCCGAATTCCCTGACAAAAAAGTGTGTGTCCAAAAATTGCTTGCGAACAGCGCCCTCTGTAAGATTTTGACATGAAAAGTTTGAGCTACAAATATAAATACATCGTGTAGTTGAGGCGAAAATTGATCTTCATTTTTACTTGTATTTTTCTATCTGTTGTGGCTACAAAGTTTACTGGTAGCGATAATAGTCAAGGTTAATCAACTTAACTTGTTTTTGAAAAGTGATTTTTGAATAGACAGCACTTCCAAAAATGCAATCTGTTTACACAAAATACAAGTTACAATGTTGAACCTGACCCAATTTGTGAACACACCCGGATGTAAACAACATGGCGGCGGGTAGGGTGCGCAAAATGGAAAGTTTTGTTACGTAGCACTGATAAACAGTTACGCAAATATCACATTTTACGTAAAGATTTTAAAATGGCAACTCATCGTGGAGGTCGAAGAGTTCCCCAGAGTAATTCTGAGCTTGATTTTGTTGCCGGTAAACGTACAACCCCGCGAATTGTCATCGAGGACGAGGATCGTTCCGAACCAACGTCTTCCATACGAAGTAACGTCAGACGTGAAGCACTGCGCGCTGACGGGTCAAGTCACTACCAACACCAACAAGCCAAGGCCCCGGTGGCCTCCGCTGCTGAGAGGAGATGGGAATCAGATTCGTGTTCGTATAGCGGTAGTGGCAGCGAGTAAGAATGATAATTTAAAACATTAAAAGTTTGTTTACAGATTGAAATTCTGCTCTTCTTTCTATTCTAACTAATTCTGGCTGACACAGTGTGACAGTGACATGGCTGGGCTAAACTTTACCCTCAATAACTGACATCTGAGAATAATTAATTAGGTGTTCGGGCAATCCGCCCGGACTTTTGACTTTGAGGTTTGCACTAATAAGTAATAATACAGTCGTTTGACCAGTTCCAGATCACTTTTTGAATCCACGGGTTTTTTTTTGCAATCTCTTTGACATCTTAAACAAAAAAGAGTCAAACAGTTTACCTAAACATGTCATGAAACTCACAAAGTATCCATTGGCAAAATATTAATACTCTTGGAGAGGCTTCGAAAAAAGTAACGTCACCCGTTTGACTAGTTCCGGATCGGTTGATTATATTCCGGATTAGTAGCGCGCCCTCTATTGCAAATGGATCACTTATGGATCCTACCGAGTATCAGAGTAGAAACTTGTAGAAGTAGAAGCAAACCCATACTCAAGCCTGCCATTCATAAAATTGTTTCACGAGAACAAACTTCAGAAGCGTGCCACCAATTGACGTAGCGAGACGTTGAGTGATCTGGAACTGGTCAAGGGTACGATGCCCCCAAAAAACCTATTTCGGTAATTTTATTTCCTCACAAAAACAAGACAACTGCTCAGTATTTACGTGAAATATTTTTTACTTATTCTTAGCATTTTACATAAATGTTGCTTGCCCTGGCGTTCCAATTTGAAAGGTGAGAAGTTTTATATAGCGTTTTTCAAGCAAGATTTTTTTTTTAAATGATCATTATTATCGCAGACAAACTTTAGAAAAAAATTCATAATTTATTTGTCGATGATGTTTGGGACTTTATTTTTGGTCTGTTGGTTTATTGGATGTTGTACTTCACATGTATCAACAAAAATTGGTCATGTGAGCAGTAATTTAATTATGTTGTTAGTGCAAAGTTGAAGTGATCCGGAACTGGTCAATGATCCGGAACTGCTCAAACGACTGTTATGTGCTATAATGCCCTCCTACCTAGCTAGGCAAACGTGTTTAATTAACTTTGTTGCATTTTCAATGATTTGCTATGTTTTTCTATGTATCTTGCAATCTGCAGAATGTGCACAATTTTGCCTGTGCGCAATCTGCAGATTGGGCAAAATTTTCTCAATCAAAAAACAGTTGCTGCGCATGTTCAGTGCCATTCCAGTGTCATAACGTTTATTTAAAAATAACCAGTGCAGGCAATATATCCACTGCCTAAAATTATAACGTAAGGTTAAATTTTGAACACTAACAGCATCAAATTTGAAATGAGAAATCACTTATAATTTTTAATACGATTTTGCGATATGATGCAAGTGGTTTATTGCAGTCTGACAGACATCACCAAAAGGTCAAGTTATATGCATCGAAGGTCACATTTCCACATTTCCACTATGCATTGAAGATCATTGAAGGTTGATCGTGGACAAGTTTGGTGTCTGCAAAGAGTCATCCACGTTGTTTAAAAGAGGTTTTTAGAATTTTCAGAGTGTGGGGTGGACAAGTTTCCGTTGACAAATTTAGTGTTTATTGTGAACAAAATGACCAGGATCTATTTGTGCGAGTTGTATTTAAAACAAATACTGAATACATTTTGTTTGTGCATTGTCACAGAATTTCATTTCACAAGGCACTAGTCCAGGTTTCACCTCATGATTATATTCTGCAACAATGCACTCATGAGCATCCAATATTTGGAAATTCACAATCAATGCATGTAATTTGATGTGTAATTTTGAAAAGGGAACTATGTGGTAAAAGTTCTTGTTGCAAAGATTTGTAATAATTATTTTCTTGTTTTGTTTTCATGATGCAGTGGCTTAGAGCCAGTCTGGGCCAGCTCTGTGGGACCCTCAGGTGAGCTGTTCTACCTCGAGCCAGGACACGACCCCCATCAATTGGACAATTTCTCCACGTCACAGGCTGCGCTCCAGCAGGCCAAGACCGACAAATCATCATCCCAAGCTGCTGTCAAGAAGAAAAAGAACCTTGCCGCCCTGCAAAAAATTATGCGTCGCAAGAAGAGCTCCGATCTCTTGAACGTAAACAACAGTGCGGACACGAGTCACGTCAAACAGCGCGTGAGCGGCGGCAAGAAGTCTCCACGGAGGACGTCCGTGCAGCGTGGCCAACCTGAACAAACCAGAGAAGTTACCCTCAAGGCTGACTCAAAACAAACCTCACAAACTAATAAGCTTGAATCATGGCTCGGTGTTGTTCATGTGCCAGACAAAAGAACTGCTGTGCAGAATGGGTCATCACAAAATGGGTCGTCGAATGGTGTCGGTGAGATGCATCATAATGGGAAAGCCTCCTCCAAGCAGACAGGTATTTCAGTTAGGGGCTTGATACCGTCTGGAGTCGCCATGAAATCTGGAGAAGTTGAACTAGGTAGGTATTGACCCAATTCACCTGACGTCATCATCCTATAAATCTTGCCATCGCCATTTTGGGGGTCGGGTTCCCCATGTGTTACTTTGTAAAATGCATTTTAGGCGACATGTTTGTGGTTAGACGACCTTCCGTTGGTACTGTCTGAGGGGAATTGACTTAACCATTCACAACAGGGCCCAATTTCATGAAGCTGTTTAGCAGAAAATACCAGTTGACAAATTTATTTGCTTAGCAAAAATTAAGCGGGTTACTAGTCACAACAATGCAAACTTGATGTAATTTTGGCTGGTAACCTGTTTCTGCTGAGCAGTAATTTTCTGTGCTTAGCAAGTTTTTGTGCTTACAGGCCTTATGAAATTGGGCTCAGACCACTGCTCTCCTGCCAGAAAAATACACTGATTGGGTATAGAATCAAATCTGAAGTTTTACTGTACAATGCACACAACATTAATTTTGTTTATACAATCCATTGAATGATTGAAAATCTCTTCTTTGTACTATTTTGGGGGAACTGACTTGACCACTCAATACAGACCATTTCTCTCCTGCCTGATTGTGTACAAAATCAAGTTTTACTGCATTGCATTCAGCATTCATTGTAACGCAATCCATTGAATGATAATTTGACCACCTTTCGTTTGTACTATTTATGGTGGAATTGAATGACCATTTAAAAAGGGGCACTGTCGTCGTGATCATAGTCTGCTTGTGGCTGGACATGGAAACATGAACTCTCACCCAGTTACTACATGCGCGCGCGTTAAAACTTAACCGTCACATCAGAAACAAAAGCTTTAAAGGCATCGTACACATTTGGTAATGACTCTGATAATTAATGGCAATAAAAACTTATTTGGTAAGAAGTACAGCAGCTTCTGATAGTATAATGCATTTTGAGAAACTTTTCACTTCGAAGTACTGCGGTTATGGAAAAATATATCACTTTTTATCCCCCAAACATTTGAATCTGAGAAACGCTTCTCAGAGTGTGTATTCCAATGCAGATAATTCTTCCTGCGTGGACATACATGTAACTGCTCCAGATTTTTGGCAATTCTCAAAAACGCTACCACCTTTTTAACTGAAATTTTCACAGGATAGTTTTATGGTATATATCTACAACTATATAGGTTTGATACAAACAATAAGCTCCAATTACCAAACGTGTACGATGCCTTTAAAGGACGCTGTCATATTATCGCGGGCGTGTGTGCAGTAACTGGATGAGAGTTTAATGTGTGGCCACAGACTTGCTGTGATCACGACGACAGTGCCCTAATAAACAGACCACTGCTCTCAAGCCAGAAAAATAGGGTGACTGTGTACGAAAAATAGAGTGACTGTGTACGAAAAATAGAGTGACTGTGTACATTTATACTGCTTTACAAACAGAATTCTTTGGAAGTGCAATTTGTACATACAATGTAGATCTACAAAGTTGTAACTCAGTTTGCGAAAAGGACAGTATCTTGTACACGTTTCAGTTCAGTGTGATGGTGTTGTATCACATTTTATTGCTTTGTGCAAACATCTTGATTTAAGAGACAGATACAATCTTGTAGCTGTTGTAAAAAAAGCCATGATTTCAGTGATGTCTTATCTTATGATACAACCTTGTTGTATTGATACAGTGAATGCAGGCTGCATGGTGGTTTATAACATGCAACCATTTGATCATGATCAAGTGACACAAAAAATAGTCATTGGGGATTGGCAGGTTTGATACAGCTTTGCATGTTTAACTGTAAGGCTTGAAATTTCCACTAAACCCCCCTGCAGTAAGTTTCGCAACAGGCCAGTCCCACAGCCAAATAAATGTGACAGTCGAAAGTGTTTCTCAAGTTTCTCGGGTTCAGGTCCCGCTCTAGTAAATTTTTCTTTCTTCAACCCAAAATTACAATTAAAAACTATGTACAGATTCATACTTCTTATTTTGCCTATGCTCTTACACTGATGTGTGATGAGTAAGAGCACTGTATACATGGTGCTTTCTGAGTCTTAGAGGGAAAAACACCCAGAGGTATAACTACTCTGATGGGATTCGAACCCCAGGACCCCGACATTCTAGAGCAGATGTCTTACAACTAGACCATCGAGCTAGCCCGGTGACAAGAGACTGCATTCATACTTTATAAGATCTACCACTTTAAAGTCATTGAATAGGATTTTATGTCAAGCCCTCCTCCAAAAGGTGGGACGCGTGAAAACTTGTTGGAGAAAGACAGATAATCGTTTGGCCTTGTAGATTTATTTCTGTACCAATGAATTGAATAGTTTATTTGATTGCTTTGAAAGACAGATAATCGTTTGGCCTTGTAGATTTATTTCTGTTCCAATGAATTGAATAGTTTATTTGTTTGCTTTGAAAGACATAAAATCATTCGGCCTTGATGATTTGTATATGAAATGAATGTTTTCTTTGTTTGCTTTGAAAGACAGATAATCATTGGGCCTTGTAGATTTGTTTCTGTACCAATGAACTGAATATTTCATTGTTTTGCTTTTTTATTTTTAACAGGGTAGACTCCTCAGTTAAGAACTGCTTTGATAATAAAGGCCCTGTATTAACAGTTTAGAAATAAGTATAGGTAACAGCAAATTTTTCATCATATAAACAAATTGTTTCAGATACTCAAACTAATGAGGGGTAACCATCATAACAAAACAATAGGGGATGAGGTAGACTCAGTGGTTGCTTTCCCTGCCTTTCACCTCTGTGGACCCTGGTTCGAATCCCACCTCAGACCCAAGCCTTACATGTAAATTGGGTTTTCAGTCCCTACCTCATTACGTGGGTTTCCCCTTTGGGGTTTTCCTTGCAGATCTAAAAACTGAACAGTTCTTCTCAATTCCTATCCATTCTGGGCACTAATTGTGCTGTTGGATGTTTGATCAAAATGAATAAATAAATATAACACAAACAACTTGTACACAAAACAGCAGATGAAAGTTCTGAGGAAATGAAGAAGTGGTCTCTTGTTCAATTTATTTGTGAAATATGTGCCCTTGTGGGAATTGTAATGTTCTTTATTTAAGTTTATTAAGTCTGTTTCAAATAAGCAGGCTATTATGATGCATTATCTTTGTTTATTTCTGGTACATGTAGGTGACATCATAGTCAGCATCAATGGCATCCCTGTATTTGCAGAAACGGTGAACTCTGTCCTGGCCTCGATGGAAAGTGTTTCACTGGTAAGTTTATTTAACTTTTCGGCCAAAACCTTACATGAAATTGTATTGTATGGATATCAATTTGTCTCACTTGAACATTAAAAATATTGCTGAACAAGCACCGATGAGCTTGATGTAAGCCAGATTTTGGACAATGGGTAGAAAAACTGGCTTTTCATTGAAAAATGAAGCACCCAAATTATTCAGATACGATATTTTAACATGTATTAAATGGAAGATAGAGTGTAGAGAGTCCAGTTTTAGAACAAACACTCAGATGACACCACAAACCTGTTTGTAAATAGTTGTTCATTTTCCAAATAGTGAATCCATTGTAAAGCAACTTGATTGTTCTTTGTGATATGATACATCTCATTATCATTACTATACCATAAGAAGTATGTGTTTCGTTTGCAAAAAACAAGTCTTGGTTTTTTTATTTGTCAAAATATTTGTGCTAGTTTTTCATCTTAAAGCAATGTGACTGTTCTTATATTTAAGGTTGAACAAAGAAAAATTTACTTGAGCTTGACTTGAAGCTGCGACCTGTAGATTAACGTGCCAATGCTCTACCAACTGAGCCATCTAGCCCTAATGTTGGCAGTCTCCCTAATGTCACCAACATGAGGGCTAGATAGCTCAGTTGGTAGAGTGCCAGCATGTTAATCCGGAGGTCGCAGGTTCAAGTCCTGCTCTAGTCAATTGTTCTTTGTTCAACCTAAATTATTTAAAATTTTCCCAGTCAGTTTCCCTTGTGGTTTATTAGTTGATATTTAATTTACCATCAGATCATTTGGACATGGCTCAAACTGAAGCTGCAGAGGAAAAGTGTAGGGCTTTTAATTTTTCAATTTTTTAAACTTTCTTTCCTTTGGCATAGTTCAAACTGCAGCTGCAGAGAGCAAGTCTAGGCTCCTGGGAGAAGTACATCATGCCTCCTCAGCGCCCAGCCGTCAACGGCACCTTGGTGAAGCTGATCAGTGGGGAGAGGCTGTTGGAGATGGAGGACCCTTTACGAGACGTCTGTCACATCATCACCTACCTCACCATGGGTAAAGAAGGGGATGAGGAAGGCAAGGTAGGTGGAATAGAGAGAGAGAGATGTAGTCAATCGGGAACTATTAATGTCATTAACATTAACCCTCCTACTATTGGACTGTTCATTACCATCCAAGGAGTTTCAAGACAAATCTCCAACAGACCACACGTTTGCTCAGAATTTACACTGGACCAGAACTATGTTTTACAAGACCTAAAATATTGATTTCATTTTTGTATTTGCTGACAACTTTTAGGAGGAGATTTGAAAGTGAAAAGTGTACAATAGTAAATCTTCAAAAGTGTATGCATGGCAAAAGACGTGGCTTGTATGACAAGTTTGGTTGTGGGGTTGCCAGAGATGCCAACTCTCCCTGATTATGCAGAAAGTTCCCAGTTCTGTTGAACAAATTTGAAAATCTTCCTGATTATGAAAACCTTTTCCCTATTATGTCGAAAGTAATTCTAAATATCTCCCTGATTGTTGGACAAAATCTTCCTGATTGCAAGGTACAAAAGTTGGCAGCTCTGGGTTACTGGCCAAGTGCTAAAATTACTGGACTCTGGCCAGTGGTCCTGTGGGTATTTCAAGCTTCAATAGCACTGCATTTCATCATCATTCGACATAGACTTGCGTCCTTGGCCGCCTCGTCCTCAGATTGTAATGGGGGCACATTCCTGTTCTCTTCCAATCGCTGCTGTTCTCAGCTTAGGGCGACCTCTGTCACGACTTGTACCCACGACTTGTACTACATTTATGAAGCCTTTAAAGCTATTGATAGCTGCATGGTTCTACCCTCATTCCTTCCCTTCCAGGATATTCTTTATGAGTTCCCAATGACCAGAGCCTCCAGGAAACTCACTGACATCAGAGGTCTGTTCATCACGCTGAGCGATATGCTGCAGAATATTACAGATAGCGCCATCAAGAGGTGAGAAACATACAGTCTCAAATTTCTTCTGAAAACCAGGCACAGAAATTCAAAGAGATGTAGCAAGTGGGAGAAAGTTGTTGTAATAGTCTTTCAAAGTTCTCAGGAAATTCATACGCAAATAAAGTCATAACAATTCTAAAGAAATGCTGCCTTTGAATAGTCATCACTTATTTTGGTAATTCTGCATCCTCTTCAGAATGCTCCTATTGGAGTGCAACATTCTGCATCCCCTTCAGAATGTTTCTGTTGGGTTGCCACATTCTTCACCCTCTGCAGAATGTTTCTGTTAGAATGCCACACTCTGCATCCTCTGCAGAATGTTTCTGTTGGAATGTCACATTCTGCATCTTCAGCAGATTTCGCCCAGTGGAATACCACATTCTGCATCCTCTGCAGAATGTTCCCATTGGGTTGCCACATTCTGCATCCTCTGCAGAATGTTCCCATTGGAATGCCACACTCTGCATCCTCTGCAGATTGTGTGGCCATTTGAATGCCACGTTTTACCTCCTCTGCAGAATGTTCCCATTGGGTCTCACACTGTTTACTCAATATCTAATAATGTAGTCTTATCTCCTTACAGCACGTCGCTTGTCATTCAGGGTGAACTGGTTCACATCGGATATCAGAAAGTAGGTACAGAGGTACTGGTGATGGCAGTTCCAGCTAACAGGGTACCGTTGTTTCTTCTGGATTGTATCCTGAGGGACGTCCTCCGCTTGATGTGTTTCCTCTTTAAATCTCTAGACAGGTGACTCTAAGACCAAGTTGGGCTACAAAGTAGCTAAGCACAAACAAAATTATGCTTAATGGAATAATGTAACCAGCCAAAATGCCATTCCACACCATCTGTGACTGATATCCTGCTTATTTTTGCTCAGCAGGAAAACTGTTAAGCAATATTTGCTGTTTAAAAGCAACTCAATGGAATTGTGCCCTGGTATGTCTGAAGCAACCTAGCATCCTAAGTCCGCCATTTATCAAAGCCATTTAATATGAAAGGGTTGTGCATCTGCTTCTAAACAGGGCTTGAACTTGGGGGAAATATCCACAAGACCACAGTGCTTGTATCTTTAATTTTTCACAGGACCAGAATTTATTTTACAATCCCAGAATCAAAATGAGTTGAACAAGCACTAAAAGAGAAGTTTTATCTCATTTGTCTTATGTGTTAGTGTACTTTGATACTCAACAGACATGAAAAGTTATTTATCAGACTCATAGTCAACATTTTTTTCACAAAGATATAACACAAAAATGAGGTAGCATTATTGTTCAATTGAAAAACACAAGACCACCGCCGGACTTGTCCAGCCGTGAGTTTACTGGCCCGACGTTAAAATGACTGGTCTCGGGCTTGCGGTCCAGTGCTAATTTCGAGCCCTTCTAAAGGTTCCTCTTTCAATTGTAATCCTGACACAGTGCGTTCCAGGACTCCAACCATCCGAGGCTCAACCACCTGTTCAGGTTGCTCTTCCAGCGTCTTCTCCTGGCTGAGACTCAGCAGAGTCAGAAGACCAACAGTAACATCTTCCTGGAGGGTCTCCCTGGAGCCAGGTGGCTGGATTTACCTGAGGAGATCAAGGTAGGGGTGCAAAAGAGGACTTTAAACGCTTTCCCACCTCTGCAACCATTTTTTGTTAGATTTCCTAAACGAGCAGTGATACTAATATTTCTTATTCTTATATTGGCGTGGTGTTGCTGAGCGGTCAAGGGCACTGGACTCAAGCTCTGGTGTTTCTGACCAGCAGAGTGTTGGTTTGAGTCCCGGTCTTGACACTTGTGTCCTTTGGCAAGGCACTTAGCCATTATTGTTTCGTCCTGCGTATTATTATTGTTATTATTCTCAGGGTTTTTTTTAAAGTTGCCAGACAATTTTGCTTGCCAGGCTATTTTTGTCTTCAACCAAAAATAACCACCAATTATGGCTTTTTTCATAAGTGTGAAATAATGTGTATTTTTAAAGTTTAATTGTTCTATGTATATGTAATGTGTCCATTTTTAATGTTTTTAGACACATAAAACCACAATGCATTTCATTGTATATGTGTGTATATATATATAATAAGTAGGGTAGATGGCCTTAGCTTTCGATCCAGACCGGACCTTCTTCAGAGGCATAAAACAAGTACAAACAAATACATATCCATTTATAGAAAAAGAGAGGGGAAAGGGATTAAGGGAAGGATCCAGAAAGAAGCGGGAAAATTATAGCCAATCAAAGTTTCTATTTCAGAAACAATTGGTGGCTATGAACCAATAGGAGTAAAGTGGTGAGGACAAAGGATGTATAGTATGAAATGATGGATTACTGGACCATAAAAGTGGTAAATGCATTGTTCGATAACAATGCAGGGAAACATGAAAGGGTAGGATTGGAGAGCAAGTTGCATCATGATGCAACTAACAATGGTCAATTAAAGAATGGCAAGATCAAAGGTAGGATGATATTAAAAATAGGTGTGAGGGACCTGTGGAAAAAAAGGTTACTACATGAGATATTTATAGTAAGAAATTTATAAAAAACAAATTATTGACAGAAAAAATGTGTTTATTTACACTTTATTTACAGAATATATACAACAAATGAATTATCAGGCAGAGGAGTGAAGTGGAGGGTAATGGGAAGTTATTTAACACCAGTGTTTATGTTAAGTCCAAAGGGTTGGACTGTCTTGAGTTGGTGAATCCAGTGTGATTCTCTATGCTTGCGGTGTGTGTCATCACCATTGCAAGCTTCAATCACCAGAAGTTCAACATCCTTGACACTATGGTTGGGGCTGTTGAAGTGGATAGAGACTGGGTACGGTTTCTTGGTCTTTATGGAAGAGACATGATTCGCAAAGCGAAGACTGAGTTTGGTCTTAGTCTCTCCCACATATTGTAGCCCACATCTCTTACATGATATGACATAGACTACATTAGGTGTGCTACATTGGGAGTCGGTCTTGATGTTGTATGAAGAGCCAGTGATATGACTCTTTATCTTAAGTGAGGGCTTGATGTACAGACACGTTCTACATTTGGAACGGGTACATTTGTGACAGCCCAGTATTTCTGTTGAGGGTTCTGTTCGGACTGTACCTGGGGGAAGTTTGGCCCTGACTAGGATGTCGCCCAGGTTCTTAGGACGGCGGAATGCAACCATGGGGACCTCAGGGATTGCTGAGTGTAACCTGTTGGAAAAGTGAAGGATGGTCATGTTATTATTGAGGATTGAGGAAAGTTTAGGTAGTTCGGGGTGGAAGGTGGTGACCAAGGCCACTCTATTGGTAGGAGCTTTTTTAGTTCCCGTGTTAGTCAACAGAGTATGACGAGGTACGTTGAGAGCCCTGTTGATTGCAAGTTGGACCCTGCGTTCGCTGTGTGTATATATATATATATGTGTGTGTGCGTGACAATAAAACAAAGTGTACTTACTATACTAATTAAAATTAATTTAATTCTAATCATATTCGTTAAAAATGTTTTGTAATTTTAATGTTGTGAGCGCCTCAGGTTGGATTAACGTAAAGCACTTATTGAATTTGGTTTTGAATCCCACCGTAGTATGCTTGTGGATTTTTTTTGCCAGAGGACTCATGGAAATACTTTGATAGATTACAGTGCTTATCACAAATCAGTGTAGGGTAAAACAAAAATATTCTTCTTCATCGTCGATTCAAATTATTACATCTATTAAAATGTGAATTTGAATTTGTATATTTCAGCTGAATATTGATAGTAGTCTAAGTGAATTGGAAGCTGTTGACTTTGCTGATATGGTAAGTCCATCTCTTATCAATGTCTCTAGAAATACAGCACAAGTATTAAGTTCATGTGCAGTTTTTATGTGTTCATTTTTTTCTTTTGTTTTATGCTGTAGTCTGACGATCACTACGATGACAGGAGACCCTACGTCTTACTTGGTTCCTGCCTCTTCTATAAGGTATGACAAAGTTTAACTGATTTTAACAGTAATAATTTGTTTGTTCTGAATGACGATGTAATAGACTGTGCAAGTCTCGCACAGATTCAAACATTGGGACCACTTAAAGTGCGCAAATTTGTTTCTTTCACGCTTAAAAGCAACATGCGTGGGACCAGAGTGGTCCCAAACATGATCAAATATGCACGAGACTTGCACGGTCTATTATCGTGATGTTAATCTATGCAAGGTCATAGAGTCACAGTCTCTTGTCTATTGTGTATTCATTTTATATTTAGTTTTCTTGTTTTCTTTTTTGGTAGAGTGTTGGTTCTGAGAAGAACTGTTCTAGAACCTATTTCAACCCTGGTTCTTATCAGAACCAGAACGTCTCCAAAAAGTGATCTTTACATGGTTGTTATACTTATTCAGTTCTATAATAATTGGAGGTTGATGTAGGGTTATTTGATAGATTGTTGTTTATTGTAGGGCTGTGTAACAATCACATCATCTATCTTGTAGGGTTATGTAACAGCCAGTCACTTGCCCAAGGATGATCTACGCGATATCAGTGTCTACTGCCGTAACTACAGCCTGATGGTGCTATGTTCCCAGCAGCAGGTGGGTCAACTGGTCATCTGGAAGGAGGTCTACCCGACGAGAAGAACTGAGAAGACGGAACCGGCCGTGCCGGGGTACCAGGAGCCTGAAGGCAGATGGTTCCTGCTTATTCTTGGCCAGGTAGGGCACAATTATAAAGCGCTGTTTTTTCTTGGGGGGGGCGGGTGGTCTTTATGTCGTCTTTTAAATGTGTTGACATCTGTTTTTAAAGAGTTCAGGCTTGAGTAGGTTTTTTTCTGTAACTTGTAAGCTTGGTAGACTAAAGTCGCTAATGGTAAGGTTGAGGGGTCATGACTGAGTGCAGTCGACTTTAAGTCTACTATAGTAAGGAAAGGGTTAACATTCACTCCCTGCTGATGCTAATTTATAAAATATTGTCTGACTTGCTTTGACAGAGGAACAGTCTACTGTGTCTATTGATGGAAGCAGCAGGCTGTGCATCACAGTAAGTATCCTTCCAGAATGATTCTAAATACTTATTGTGTATTGTGGATGATCAAGTGAGTGTAAACGCACGGGGGCCAAGAACAATTCTGGAAGAGCAGTTCCTGTTGGCTATTGAATTGCTTCTCATCAACAGATTGTTCATATTGCAGTATTGTTTGCCATTCAAGTCCTATTGAACCAATTCACCTGAACCAGTTCACCTGCCAAAAGTCTTGTCATTGTTAGTATATTTTCTTTGATGTATTTTTATACAAATGATCTAAATGGGCCCAAAATGATCAACTGTGCTGGATGGGTCACCCTCGTTTTGTTTTTTGTTTTGGGTTTTTTGGGGGGTGTATTTTTGTGTTGTGTTATTTTTACAGGTGTTCGTGTAAATTTAATAAGGGAATAAAAGTCACTACTCATTTATACTCATTTATTCCCATTCATAAATGCCTTTTTGTTAAAAAGTGAAAGAATAAGGAAAATCGGTGGTAAAAAGACAATCTCTGACATCAAAGTTTGTACATTTTCAAAAACTTTTGTAAAATTCTGTTTTGTGCGCGTTGGGTTGTGTGTATGCGCGTGTACAAAAAGATTAGGCTACGCGCGGGAACTATAGCCATATATTGCGATCATCCGTTTAAACACCTATTTATGAATGTAATTTAATGTCATTCTTTTCAACTTTTTATTGCCATTCCCCTAACTGGCGTTTTTTCCGCTGTTGGTATGATGAAACAAAATATAATATGTTTGTTATTTCCCCATTCCACGTTATTCTCGTGGCTCCGCTTTTTTTCCCGGCCGCACCTTGAACTAGTCTGGGTGGTTAACGACTTATAAGTTAAAACGAAAACCCTGAAAAGGAGATCTGGAATTCATTGTATTAAGCCCCATCTCTCTTTCATTGTCTTGTATCAGATGTGAAGGGAACCCATCCCCTGACCCATTCTACATTGACCAGGCGAGGGCCACACTCTTACATCTGGATTCACTCAATGTACCACTGGCATGTGAAGAAAGGTTAGTCCAGAACACATCTTGTTTCTACATATTTATCTCATTGCAACCCAGTCTGTTTTTTGTTTTGATTAGCGTTACCTGTTGGTCTTGTCTCCACGTATTTAGTTTGTCTGTTTAGGTTGTCTTCTACAAGCCTTGGCTTAATCTGACAGCCTCATACTCTCTTTTGTTTTGGTCTACATATGTTAACCTTTTCCTCTCCATCTTTTGCGCTTATTATTTTGCTTATCTATGTAATATTCTGTATGTTCGTTATATTTCGAGAAGAGTAGTATGAAATAAATGTTGACTTGAATTGAATTGAATTGAATTGAATTGAATTGAATTGAATTGAATTGAATTGAATTGAATTGTGTCTTTTGGTCTCTATAAGAAAGTGCTGCATTAATATGAAAGTGAAAGATGATGCCAATGTAACACCTACATTTGTCATATTATGTTCAGTAATGTGTACAATTCTTTTTCTGGAATAACAATCTTTGGGGTTTTTTCATTTGTTTATATGCTCTTTGGCAAAATGTCACACAAATTTGTATAATTTTGAAATAAGGTGATTGCTCTGCTGCCGCTTCCCAGGTTGTATCGTAAACTTGGGTGTGATCCCTGGCTACACGACAGTTACTGGTTGAATGGCTTCTGACTGGCACCCCCGAACAAAGATATTGACAAAATAGGGAGACGGCAACATTAGGGCAAGATAGCTCAGTTACTAGAGCGCCGGCACGTTAAACCGGAGGTCGTAGGTTCAAAACCTGCTCTTGTCAATTTTTCTTTGTTCAACCCAAAATGATTTAAAATTTACCCAGTCAGTTTCCCTTGTGATTTATTACTTGAATTTTGAAATACAATACATTTTCATTTTGTTTGTAATATAATATGATGATGTTTTGTGTGTTTGTGTTTAATACTCATTGTCTTTTATTTCTCACAGATCATATCGTGATTGTTTCGCTTACTTTTGCAATGAATTGTATTACATTTATTTAGACTTATGAAGTTCCAAGGGTTGTCATATATATTTTGTGGACTTATTATATATTTTATTTGTTTATCAATTCCATTTTGGGGGTTTAAAGTTTATTTGTTAATTAGTACTTTGGATTATATTTTTATTCAAAACAAACGCCCCCACCTTACAGGTTGTCAGCTCCACCCATTCCAGCCCTGTCCTGTGCAGACTGGTTTTTCCCGACCCGTAAAAGTACTGTCGAGTCTGGCACCCCGCCTCTACCCATCCAAGCATCTCCAATGCTGTCCAAGCTACACAGCCAATCACCAGCAAGAGGTAGGATTGGTGAATGCCCTCTTCAGGGCTTGAAATACCCACCAGGGCCCAATTTCATAGAGCTGCTTAAGCTTACCAGGCAAAATACCAAGTCACATGCACAATTTCTGAGTGGTATCATGCTAATTTTTAGTATCAGTGTTAGTGTTAGTATCATGCTAAGTATCATGCTAACAAATGTGTTGTGTAATGCACGTAAAAGAACCCAGTGCACTTATCAAAAAGAGAATGGGTTAGCCCCGGTGTTCCTGGTTTGATCGGCAGCATATTGCGCCACAGCACCTTGTAACTATGTAAAGGAGTTTATCTTTAAATACATAGCTCCACAATTCCTTGCAGGAAAATACTGAATGTTGAAGCGCCTTGAGCGTCACTGAGTGACGGATATGAGCGCTATATAGGAAGCCACTATTATTATTATTAGATGTTGAACAAATACACACAAAAAATATATATTTTTGAAAATAGAAAATATTTCTGGTCCAGTAAAAGTTCCAATCTACAAGACCTGTGGTCTAGTGAAGATTTTCTTGGCCCCTGGTTCTTCTCAGAACCTCAACTTCTTCCAAGAAGATGTTATTACATGGTTGTTTCCCACTAAGGGAAAATAAGAAATGAGAAAATAAGGAATGCTTATTACTTAATTATTATACAAATATTTTCAGGTAGGAAACATTTGAAAGCAGAAGGCTCATCCAAGAGGTCCAGCTCTCCTGGTTCCAATCAGCTGACCACCCCGAGTCCCCGACCGAGACGTCACAACATCTCCCGACTGGACTCGGACAACGAGAGCGAGCCGTCAAGCCCGTACAACTCACGAGCAAACAGTAGTCAGAGTTCCCCAGTCTCACGACGGAGGAATGGAGAGAGGAAAGGATCCGATGTGTCTGCCGGATCTACTGGAAGCATGGAGCTTTACAAGGTGGGAAATCTTTCCGGGCATCCATGAGAACAACCTTAAAACAAAAAACTGAAATAATAATAATAATAATAACGTAAACTTATATAGCGCCAAAGTCAAGGCGCTTCACAGAGACACAATTTAAAAAGCTAAGGCCAAACACAATTTATCTAAGTAATTAATCTATGTAATCTTTGAACTCTAAAGCAACAATAACATTGTAAAAATCACTGAAAAGTCTTCAAAAACATCCCCCAAACCTGGACCAGCCAGTAGCAGAAGCAAAACAATTTAACAAAAGAAGACAAATAGCCAATACAAAAACGCCACCACAAAAAAACAGAAAATGCAAATATTAATAAATGTTACCATATTCTACTTTTGTTTACCAGGTTGCAAGGAAGAAGCGTCTGATTCCGGACCCCTACAACATGGGCATGATGCACAGGGGTATTGAGGAAGTAGAGTGTAATGACTACTTTACTGCTACCAAGTAAGTTGTTTGGATTCCTTACTTGTCACTAGCCATGTGTTATTTTAATTTGGGAGGCTAATCATCCGTACTTGCAGCTGGGAAGCTGAATTGCAAAGGACGCTGCTACAGCACGTTCATGCATGCAAGGGTACCTTTGGCAGCCAGCCACATTGACCCATATATGACCACGGAGCACAGCCAGAGATTTAAAGTGTTGGATTTTTCCTGAGGGAGGAAAACCGGAGGACCTGGAGAAAAACCCTTGTGGCATTGAAGAGAACCAACGCACAACTCTGCTCACATATGGCCCTAGCTTGGAATCGAACCAGGGCCACAGTGGTGAGAGGCAAACGCTTCTACGCACTAGCAACCTGTCCTCAGGCACCGTTTCGCAAAGGGTCAATGTGTTATTAGCAAGCATGCTAATCTTTCTGCTTAAGTCTGATTTCCGATTTTTTTTGCCCTTGGAAAATTCTGAAAAATTGTGTTTAAATAGCCTGAAATGTCTATTAAAGCCTACACCATGTGAACATGTAGGTCAGCCCTTGTGCTTAAAAAAAATTTCCTACTTTTTTCCAAGCAACAAATATCATGCCTGTATTACATGTATTAGGGCACGTGTTGCCTTGCGCCCCAGCACGCGTTTGGCTATGAACGCCGAACACGCTAGCCAACCAGTCTTAAACAGCTCCAGCTATGTCTTTATCAGTCGTTTTAATAGACTGTGCAAGTCTCGCGCGTATCGGAACGAGAAAACACGTCAAACGAAGAACATTATTTTCTCTGAAATCAAATCTTTGTTTTAAATTATATCTAATGACACAATCTGAACAACAAAAATACTCATTACATGTTCATAAAATCAGTTTTAGTTTTTATAATAAATACACAAATAATGTGTTAATTATTAGTGAAGCAAAATTAAAACTCTGGGACAAGGATGCTTATTCGATCTTAACTTTTCAGAAACCCTTACGTGGATGAGGACGCTGACGCCTCAACAACCATAGACTGCAATGGCAATTACATCATCTTCCAAAACAAGCGTTTCCATAAGTTTTGTGATGGAGGTGAGCACAAAATTTGCATCAACCTTTAATTTAAGATATTGTTGAAATTATTGTACTTTCATATTTGTTATCACTAAGTATTACATTCCCAACAACATATGTATTTTTCACTGGCATAAACCACGTTAAACTAAAATAATTGACAAAACAAAATCTCGCCCACGTAAATCTCCATATGGTTGGGACCACAATGGTCCCGGAAGTTCAAATATGCGCGAGACTTGCACAGTCTATACCAGGTAAACATAGTCATGTGACCACCTTTCAACCAATAGGACTGCGTAAACTGTCTGGGATATATTTATGAATTTTTAATTCAAATATACTCAGACCTGACACAGTCTATTAGAACTGTACAATAATCTTCTCGTCTTTTTAAACTCGCCAGACTCACAGCAGGCTGTGACAACACCCTGTTCCACTACATACACCTTGATACAGCCAGCGGGGTCATCGCATGCCCTACCCACGGTGACCTGACCCTCATCAACGGGAACACACATACTCAGCTCATTCAGAACTTCAACCGGTGTTGCATCACCATCCGACAGATCATGTGTCGCAGTACTCAATTAAAGGTACGTGTATTTAGCAGATCTTTTTTATGTAGCATGTATATTAATGACCAAATCAAAGATCAGCCTTCTGTGGGTCATTTTAAAGCCTCGTTCAAAAGAGCCTTACCTGCTCATTATGAATCTTAGCCTTCTCTCCCGACTCCACTGCTCGTTTTCATCTCTCTCTCTCTCTCTCTTTTAGCTGCTCCTAATTGTTGTCGTTATGTCCTGGCATTATCAGTTTTATTAGCTCCTTACCGGTTCATTTTTAGCATTCTCTCATGTTCATTATTATTTTTATGTTTATTTTTATTTGTTTTGTATTTTGTCTAGGGCTGTTTCCCACAAGCCTCGGCTTATTTGAGCAGCCTCCTTACTCACAGCTTCTATTGTTTTAATTTTCATCATCTTTATCATTGGTCATGTGTATGTATATTGTTTGCTTGTATTGTACTACTATATTTGTTGTCCAAATGATTTTGTCTATTATTGTGAGTATGGAAATAATTGTTAATACATTGAATTGAATTGAATTGAATTTTAAATGCATGTATAATTTCTTTAGGCCGATGTAATTCTTAATGTTTTTACAGTTGTAACTTCAAACAGATTTCTACAGTAATTCCATCCAGAAATTTATTTTTAGTATTGCCGTTGTAAAATCAATTCTTACCTTATTCTATGTCTAATGTTTTAGTTCTAATTTAATTGATGTATTGTATTTTTGTTTTCAAACTTTTGTGAATAGCTATGAGATCTTTGCATTAATGCAAGGTACTTTATAATGATCAATTTTTGTTACGTGTGGTTACTGCATCTTCTTCCACCAGAGTGGACCTTTGGTCCTTTAAATTTGCATTCACTCGCTAGTCTATTTGTTTGTTTTATACATTGCCTGATTTTCTCTCTGTGGTATGATTTAGTTGTGGCCAAATCGCCCAGCAAGCTCTGGTAGCTTGCACATTAGTGTGTGGGTTCGAATCCTGGCCACAAGAAGTTGTTTTATACATTGCTAGATCTTCTCTCTGTGGTATGATTTAGTAGGGTCAAATGGTCCAGCAAGTTCTAGTAGCCTACACATTAGTGTGTGGGTTCGAATCTTGGCCACAACAAGTTGTTTTATGCATTGCTAGATTTTCTCTCTTTTTGTTTTGATTTAATGGCCAAATGATCCAGTGCACTGGACTCAAGTTCTGGTAGCTTACACATCAGTGTGTGGGTTCGAATCCCAGCCCCAACACTTGTGTCCTTGAGCAAGACATTGGGAGGGCAGAGATGGTTATTGTGATTGATATAGTTTGATGCGTTACTTATTTCGCAGCACAGGTTGCAATTTTGCCCAGGGAGCTGTGATGGTTTTAGAAATAAAGGTCATACTTGGTACATTCTGGCTCTATATAAATGTCAAATTTTGTCATTTGTGTGTAGGCTTAGCACTAATTCTTCTAGAGATACTAATATCTGCCATTTCCATTAATATTGTCAATTTTTATCATTATATTAAATAATGCATTCATGATTCCCTTCATTTCAACCATTGGTTGTAATTTTTGTTTAAAAAGTACCTGAAAACTGTTTAAATATAAGAATTGACATTTTCATAGGCTTATATTGAAACTTATGTGAGTTGATTCATTTGTTGGGGTTTGGTTTTTAATTTTGTATTTTTTCCTTCCCAACACCCTGAGGCTTAATCAAAAATTTAGAATTTAAAAAGGGTTGACTTCTAATTTTAAACTCTTGATCACACCCTCGGTTTGTTTGCAATATCTAGATGAGGTCCGATGAGCCAAGTCGATCCGTGCAGTCGGATCACTCACTGGGCTTTGTGAGAGAGTATGGAGTGATGTTTAAATGTCAACCAGAGAACTGGCCAGAGCAGAAGAAAGCACCGCCTAGCATCAATTACTGGGTTGTTGGGTGAGTTAGGTGAATTTTGTGGCTCTGCTCAATGTAAGTAAAGAATCGGCACTTTACGAAGGCAGGAAATTCCGCGCTTACATCAGCATATTTCACAGGTTAGCAAGGAATTCTTGCTTGTGCGCGTTATGTCTATAAATTATAGAGAGACCGCCAACATCGGGGATACAGAGCTCAGTTGGTGGAGCGCCAGCGGGTTAATCTGGAGGTCACAGGTTAAAAAATTTCAACCCAAAATTAATTAAAATTTAGCCATTCAGTTACCCTTGTGGTTTATTAATATATCTATACATTATACCAACTATTGAACTTTGAAATAAGGATATGAATATTGGTTTGCTATTTTTCTTTTCTCTTCTACTAGGAGACTTTTCGAGGATCCACATCCAAGAGAATGTTACGTCTGCTATCATGACAGTGCAACTCAAAATGTTATAGAACTTGCCTTTAAACTGTCCTTTGGAGCAGGACTATGACCTGTGCTTGCATCCCCCTCTACTAGGCAAGCCCATAGGAGCCATCAAAAATAGTTTCTGCTACAGCAAATCACAACGATGTGGTGTATTGCATGTAGATGGTGTTTGAATTCTCTACAGTTAGTCTACTCTCCACATATACTGGTCACTCTGCGAATATCCCGGGTACTGGAATAGTTCTTGGACCAGCTCTCTGGGACAAGTTCTGTGGGTCAGCTCTATGGGGCCACATCTGTGGGACCAGCTCTGGGACCAGTTCCCTGGAAACAGCTCTCAGGGCCAAGCTCCAGCTCTCTGGGACCAACTCTTTGGGACCAGCTCTCTAGGACCAGCTCTCTAGGACCAGCTATCTGGGACCAGCTCTCTGGGGCCAGCTCTCTAGGACCAGTTTCCTAGGACCAGCTCTCTGGGACCAACTCTTTAGGACCAGTTACCTGGGACCAGCTCTCTAGGACCAGTTCCCTGGGACAAGCTCTCTGGGACCAGCTCTCTGGGACCAACTCTCTAGGACTAAATCTCAGGGACCAGCTCTCTAGGACCAGTTCCCTGGGACAAGCTCTCAGGGACCAAGCATTGCGCGGCCAGTTCCCATTTTTCTCAGAATAATGTCATCGGATGTTGACAAATTTTGCACTAGAAGGGTATCTAATACAATGACAATTTACAGGTTAAAGACTTGTAATTTTGTCCCCACTCCCATGAGGACTCTATCTAATGGAAAATGAGTATATCACAAAAAATGAATTCTTTAAATAAATTTGTTATTGGTGCCACTCAAAGTGTAGACACATTCACAGCTACACACTAAAAAGCATCGGATGTTAAAGCTCTTCCCACAAAAATCTTCAGTAAATAAGTTTAGCGCACGCTAACCAGTAATATGCTCATTGCCCTTTATAGTGTCAAACCCATCTCTGTGTAATGTGGGATTAATTTTTATATTTAGTGAGAGCTCTTCCCACATAGATGTCAATTTTAGCGACAACAATGCATATGAACTAGCGATATACTACGTACTATGAAGGCAAACCTTCACAGTGCCATTTTAATACAAGGTGGCCTGTAGATTTTGGTTATACTCATACTCGGTAAAGTATATGTCATTTAGCAAACGCTCCTAGCACGCTCAGGAGTTAAATAAGTAAAACATTTGTGCTAACCAAATCATTTCTAACGTGTGGTTAAAAAATAGTTTGGACTAAGTCCATTGTTAATGTGGCGTGTCTTGGCCGGGCGGATAAGAACACCGGACTCAAGCTCTAGTGTTTCTGATTAGCAGAGTGTGGGTTCGAGTCCTGGTCGTGACACTTGTGTCCTTAAGCAAGACACTTAACCATTATTGCTGCATTCTTCGGATGCGACGTAAAGCAGTAGGTCCCGTGTGTAGTGTAATGCACGTAAAAGAACCCAGTGCACTTATTGTAAAGAGAAGGTGTTCGCCCCGGTGTTCCTGGTTTGATTGGCTGCATATTGCGCCACAGCACCTTGTAAACCATTACATGGCGCTATGTAAAGGAATAGGTCTCATACTTCAACACGTAGCTCCGCATACATTGTAGGAAAAAATACTGAGCGCTTTGATACGCCCAGGGTTGATAAAGCGCTGTACAAGAACTCAGTATTATTAACTATTTGTATTCGTTGAAGGCTCATAACAATTTGTGCACTGGGTTCGTTTACACGCATTACACAACACAAGGAACCGACGGCTTTATGTCGAAGCAATGATGGTTTAAGTGTCTTGCTCATGGAACACAATTGTCATGACAAGGATTCGAACCCACACTCTTGACACTGAACACCAGAGCTTGAGGCCGGTGCACTATACCGCTCATCAATGACATGATATCTTAGATGCCCTGGTAACCAGCTACTGGGTCATTTTGCTTTTACACCCAAAATGAATTTCCCTGTTATTATCGACACTTCCACATTTTTTTTACTGAAATACTGTATCAATTTGTCCAGTAATGCATCTTCCATTTCACGTTTCCACATTTTTTTTCTCCACTTTTACTGTCTACCAAAGACTGAAACTTTTTTGACATGCTTACAATGTACAGCTCAGTGTCACCCTACCTGTAATGGATGCTCAATTCGTCGGCTCAAGACTATATTAAGGTCATTAGTGCAATTTGTATGGATTTCATGAAATTGCTTATTTTGGAGCTCCTGGTAAATGGGGTTTATTGATCAAGAGTGGTCTTCAAAGTTTTTGTTTGGCAAAAAGAAACATTCATTGTCTCAGTAAAACATTTATTTGCTGATTTTGATTTGGGGTTTTTTCAAATGTAAACACATTTTTCATTTAATGACCTTTTGATCATTACGTATGTGAAATTGCAGTTTAATGACCTTATAGCACTGAGCCGATGAATTGTAAGCCTGTCTGCTATTTTGGGGAAAATGTTTTAAGAAATAATGATGTCACTACACACCATGCAAGGACCGAATGCATTGATGGTCGTTCCGCCGCCATCTTAACCAGTTAATGCAGGATGACGTGTCGTCACGCCAATTTTTTATCGGATGCATTCCGGAAGACTAAGTGTTCGAATATTTAGGGGGATTCCCTCTGCCACATCGGGCAAGGTATAGATTTTAAAGTCTCACGCAAAATGTGCACAAAGAACGAAGTGGCATATAAAGTGGAGTCTATTATAAGCCAGAAGCCATTGTCATTTAGTCTTGGTTCCAAGATCAGCACCGAAATGAAATCAATTCCAACAACAGATGGCGTCACTATCCTTGTTTTGATTTCTATTCAAGAATGAAAAGCGCCCTCTGTCAGGTTATCACGTTACGAGTATGGGATAGTAACGTCTTGGACCAAGACTATAGTCATCTAAGAGCTGTGGCTTATGGCCTATCTACAGGCAGTGAGCCACGTCATTTGAAAAATCAGACACAGAGCAAAAATTGTGAGTTGATTCAGAAGTTCGTTTCCAAAAAATATTGTCGCATTCCAAATTATGTACTTTCTTCCATTGGTAGTCTAAGCCGATAATAAGTGGTACATATACAACAAGATGTTATTTATGAATGGTGTTCTACTTAGTGGAAGGTGTTTTTCATTCTATCTCATAGAATTTCTTATGAAGTAAAACAAACAAAAATGCAAATTGGTCAACAACAAGAATTATGTAGTTTAATTGTAAAAAATAAGTTGAAAGGCTGAAAGTCATGTAACCCTCCTGTTGATAGTATTTTCCAGTGAGTTGACCAACCATTCAAGACCATTCAACTGCACAGGTTTTGTATGGTGGCATAACTGTGCACAGAACTATCTGTGTATATGTGTAGTATGTAGATGCAATCACCACATGAAATCATATTGTAGGCTTGTATAGTTTATATATTATTCAAAACCACAGTGGATGATATTGAATGGTCAGACAGTAGGAGGGTTGACTGTGTACTGTGTCGATCAATTCACTGCATTGCATCATATTGCAGGCTGGTATAGTTTATATATCATTCAAAACCACAGTGGATGATATTGAATGGTCAGACAGTAGGAGGATTGACTGTGTACTATGTAGATGTATTCACCGCATGATATTTTAATGCAGACATGATGAATGGTCGGATAGTAGGAGGGTTTAAAACCATAGCACCATGTATGCAATAGTAACTGTTGAACTGTTCAAATCAAATTTGATAGTTGGATGCTACACACGGTCTTCCAAAGTTTGCAAAGCACACGTAAATATGCAGCTGTTAAAGTATACAATTGTCATTTCCACAGTTTTCCTGGGCATTTTCATTGCATCATTGCTTAAAAAAAAGTAAAAAGTAGTGCAACAGGTCACAATGCTCTTAAAGCTTATTTGAATCTGCCATCTTGATGGGGATTTTACCATGATAAGCACATTTCCTAAAACATGTAAGCAGACATTTTTCGCGTATGGAGTAGAATAGTCCTCAGCAGAATTTCCATTTTTGTATAATTACTGCCTATAATTATTATTATTATTATTATTTATTAGACCTCAACATTACAAAAACAAAAAATACAATACAAGGCAAATCGAAGAACTATAAAACCAAAACATAAGCACGGAAACTAAATCTCTTGTGTTTCTTGCAAGCAGATGACTCACAACAATACAAATCTTTTGTGAATGCGCGATTACTGTCAAATCTTCACAATCGTTTCTAAAGTACACTTATTATTAGGCACATTTTTTTTTTGCTGTAGTAAGCTCCAAAATGTGCTCACCGGTAAAAAGCTTTGCAGGCCTTATTTCATAGAAAACAATCAAAACAATTTTGCTCACCAGAAATTGGTTACCAGCCAAAACACCTTGTCATGTGCACCGTTTGTGACTGGTAACTTATTAGCAGAATTTTGTTAATCGTTTTTTTTTTTTTTTCTGCTTAAGCAGCCACATGTTACAGGGCCCCAGGGCGTGGATCAGAAGGGATTTTAACAAGATCTTAGTGTCTTTGAAATTGTTGGTTCTGTAAATACAGTGAGGAAATTACTGTTGAAAAGCACTAATTCAATATAGAGGCTGTTCTTGAAATTTAAAAATCTCTAAAATTCTGCTACCTTTAAAATGTTTGGAAATTTGGACAACGCTTGTGTATTATATTAATTCAACATGATGTAAGAAAATATTAATATTTTTAGTTAATATGAAAAGAGGCATGGGTATTATGTGCTGACTTAAAAAATGTGATCGTTATAATTTATGCAAATTTATTTAATATTATGCAATATTGTGTTGTTTGGGGGAAGGGTTGTGATTATGCCTCAGTTGTATAGCCTGTATCAGTCGCATTTTGTGGATATTTCATTTTTAATTTTTATTTTACATCGAAGGGTGTAATCTCTTGTGTTTTATTTGTATTTCAAAGTAATGGTGCAGCACTTGTTTTGGAGAACTACACAAATTCAACTGTCTAGTTTTCAGAATCATTCATGTACTTATTGTTGACTTCTTTAAGCATACATCTATAGACGATGTGACCTCTGACGTCACTCGAAAACCATAACATGATGCGCGTGGATGTCGCCGGGCAAAACCTTTGTGTACTTGACAGCCAGCTAGAAAGTACATGCAATGTTATCATGAGTACGCGTCTTCTTGCCCGGCGGATCATGACTTGGACAGTGTTTTGTCAACAGAGGGCGGTTTGAATGTAATCAGAGGTCACATCGTCTATTGACTCCTTGCTCCAATGTCACCCGCGGCTTCTGCTGCCATGCTCACCCTTGTGGGCGTCAACTCGTAAACGCCGCGTTGCCTAAACTGGGCACTACACTGTATAACACACAGGGACATTGACTCCCCCCAAAATGGCGCAACCAAGATTAATGTGATGATGACGTCAGATGAATTGGGTCAATAGTTTTTGTTTGGTGGATAAAACACTAGCAAATCTTTCCATATATAATGTATTTAATAATGACCAAGGCAGCGGCTACCCCTCTGGGCTCAATTCCATAAAGCCGTTAAGCAGAAAATACTGCTTATAAAATTTCTTTGCTAAGCAAATAATGAGCAGGGCACCAGTCGCAACAATGTAAACTATACAGAATCTGGGCTGGTAACCTGTTTCTGCAAAGCAAGATTTTTCTGTGCTTGGCAAGTTTTTGTGCTTACAGGCTTTATGAAATTGGACCTTGATTACTCAGTAGGCCCCTATAGGCCTATTCAACAACGTGGCACCTGCAACAAATAGCCACAGTCAAAAGCCGGAGAGCACATTTCAGACACTGAACGTTTTTTTTTAAATATGGACGAGTGACAAACCTGACGGACTAGTGAAATTACAAGCTAACTGGTCCTGCTGGCTAGTCACTGAAAAAGTTAAAGGCAAACCCTGTATCCCCTTTACACGCTAGGGTTAGGTTAGGATTAAGATTAGGAAAATACATTAGGGGTGTCAGAACAAACAAAGGAGAACAGAGGAGTGTCGGAACATAAGTGTGTAACCTTGGGCCAAGTTCGTGCAAGGACTATCGGTGACCATAGTTCGACTACATTAGCCCGAACTCTGTATCCCCTCTACACGCTAGGGTTGGGTTAGGGTTAGGGTTAGGGTTAGGATTAGGAAAATACATTAGGGGTGTCAGAACAAAGGGGTGTCGGAACAAAGGAGAACAAAGGGATGTCGGAACATAAGTGTGTAACCTTGGGCCAAGTGCGCGCAAGGACTATCGTTGACCATAGTTCGACTACTTAGCCTGAACTCTGTCTAGTCGACGATAGTTTGACTACATACTAGTCGACTATTTATAACCAGCCTACTGGGCATGGTTGCATCACTTGTTATCAACAGCCGTTTTCATAGCACAGTGCAGAGTGGACCAGTTATAAGAAAATGATAACGTACGTTGAGTCGCCGGTAGCGTTTACATGACATGACTTGAGTCCTCCGCACTTCAACTTCTGTGCGCATGCCCTAGGTATGTCACTAAACCACCACTAGTTAACCATTGGTCCTTGCGCGAACTTGGCCAGGGTGGTGATTAATTTAATGAGGCTCATTATATGTATTCCTAGAGGTTAGAGTTTGAGAAATTTGCTGAAATTAATCAGTGGCAACAAAAATATTGTTCATACTCGTTTCAACAAGTTTATGTCATAATTGTATTCCATTTTGTTTGTATTCATTCTGTTTATCGTTGAATTTGATTACGATGAAGTTCTGAATGATTTGAAACCAGTGTCCCTCCAAGCTTGTGAACTGGCATCTTAACAACCCTGCAGGGCCCCAATGTTATAGAGCTGCTTGAAAGCAGAAAATATCGCCTAATAATTTCTGCT
The DNA here is from genome assembly GCA_021014325.1 of Plazaster borealis. Taxonomy (NCBI): domain Eukaryota; kingdom Metazoa; phylum Echinodermata; class Asteroidea; order Forcipulatida; family Labidiasteridae; genus Plazaster; species Plazaster borealis. Next base: position 13,997,028 of record CM037457.1, on the reverse strand, counting down.
AAGCGAAAATAAGCAGGATACCAGTCACAAATGTTACATTGTATTTTGGCTGGTAACCTTAATGTGGTAAGCATAATTTGTGCAGCTACTTTTTATGCTTAACCAGCTGGATGAAATTGGGCCTTGTTCATCCAATTTCAAAGCCGTACCTAAAGGCTGGTTTTTTCACTCACTGTGCTGTCTCCATTTTTTCCCTGTCAATGAATATTGCTTGAATATTTGTGACGTAACAATGCAAAGCCCTAGTGAACATACATGTATACACAAGTGTGTAAACACCTGCATTCGGGGACCTCCTATTGTCCCTCTTTTGTCCCCTTTGTGAATGTGTGTATACTATACCACACACACACACAAGTGTGTAAACACATTCGGGGACCTCCTATTGTCCCTCTTTTGTTTGTACTAAAACTTTTTAGCAACAGCTCCTATTGGTTTTGTCTGCGCTCTCAAACTGGGGACCTTTTCCCCCAACCGGGAACCCTATTGTCCATTTTTGTGATAGGTCCCCGGTTTGAATGTGATTACCTACCCAGACTAAGTTACAGTGTATGTTACACACATCCGTAAATATACATCCATGTAGAGATTTCATTTGTTTCTTTCCTGTACTTCACATCTTCCCACAGACTTTCTAAAACAAAAATTTCCTGTGGAGCATCGTTATCTTTAGAATTCCCCTACAGAGACCTTGCACTCCTAAAGACCCATTGCAAGTGCCAAAGGTTTTTCTTTGACCTCGGTGGGGGCGCTTTGTGAGCGTGTGACCGTCATATGCAAGGGGGGGTCTATAGTCCTCGGTCTCCGCAAGGTTCTATAGACCAATGGCTTGAGTGAGCATCAGGGGCTTCAAAAATTCTGTTTTTAATTCCTCATCTGGACAACATCCAGACCAAAGTAAAATAACTGTTAACTATAAAGATGTGGTTTATTTTATGCACTGAACATCAAAATTGGCTGATATTCGTGAATAATTGTGTATTGTACATTCTATTTATTTTTTTATAATAAACCAAGTATAACAATAATCAAATGAAACATTTGATTCAATATGCGTTTCTGTTTTTCAACTGTGTTGGCTACTTTATTTATGTGAATATCATTTTGGGGATGATACAAAATAAAATCAGGGAAACATCACAAAGTTATGACACAAATTCATGACAATAAGTTTGAAAGATCTTTACAAACTAAAAATTCTGTTTATTAATTTCATCAATTTTTTTCAAAAACATGAACTGGGATACAGTTTTTCGGTTCCATTATCTCGACTTAAAGGAACATTACAGAATTGGTTTTTGCTAACTGGCAGTGTAAGCACTTAATATAATCCACCATACATAAACTGACAAATCTGTAGAAGTTTGAGATCGATCGGCCATCTGGGTCACAAGAAAATAGTGAAAAACCGATTACACATTTGCATGTGTTATACAATGCATGAATAAAACACTCATGAGCGATAAACTCCAATCGGAAATTAGTTTTATTTATTTCTCATCAGATATGGCATTTCAGACAGAAATATTTCTAGGGATGTTTTCTACTATCATCATCATTAGTAAGTTTTCACCGTGTAAGTTTTATGTAAATCTGTGATCATAAAGAAAATTTTAATTACCAGTTCTGTAGCGTTCCTTTAACATAACTTATTTTGGACAAGATCCAATGGTGCACAACAATCGCCTCGCAGAATACTTTCGCACAAGGCAGCTCCTTTTACCTTGCTAAAGAGAAATTTAAACAGTTTTGTCTGTCCTGAAATTACCATTCCATCAAGACGCCAAGCGAGTAGTCTAGAAAATTGGGCAATCTTGTTCCTTTGGATGTCTACGTTCTAACCATCCATTTTAACTGACAAACTGAAGCTAACACCAGGGCTAAAATTTTACACTGGACTGCAGGCCCTAGGCCAGTAGTTTTAGTGTCGGGCCAGTAAACTCATGACTGGACAAGTCCGGCAGTCTTGTGTTTTTCAATTGAATAGTAATACCTCACTGTGTAATATGGTGTTCAAATGTTGACTTTTTGAGTCTGATAAAATACCTTCCAATTCTATACAGTACTGAAGTATGTTTAATACTCGTAAAGACAAATGAGATTTAAATCTTCTCTTACATGTCTTAGTGCTTGTTCAAATAAAAACACTTAAATGCATGTTAAGCTACGTCAGGATTCAGTAAGTATTTTTCTCACTTTGACTTTTGACTGGTCCAGTAAACATTTCAAGGGGCACCAAGGCACTGACCAGGGCCATCGAAGGCAATTGCTTTCTGCTATCTCTTTGAAGTACCAGCCTGTCCTCTAATACAACAACACTCCTGGGCCAAACTTCATAGAGCTGCTTAAGCACAAAAACTAGCTTAGTACAACAAAAATATGCTTACAAGAAAAAGGTTACCAGCTAAAATACCATTTCACATGTACAATCTGTGACTGGTAATCCCGCTTATTTTGGCTAAGCAGAAAACTTTTAAGCAATATTTTTTGCTTAACCCTTTAAAGACCATAGCGACCGCAAACGACCACAGGGTTTGACCTACTTTCCATTCACATAAAGAGGTCAAAGTAAAGGTCATGTCCGGATATGAAATTTTCATGTTTTATATTATTTCTGTTGACATTTTTTTCTGACAAAATTTGATTAAAGAAATGAACAATATTAGCAATGTCTGGGCGTTTTGTGATGATAATACAGAAATGAATGGCCTCTAAAGGGTTAAGCGGCTCTATGAAATTGGGCCCTGTTATAAAGAAGGTGATTTGGCCAGTCCCAGTGATCTTGTTATAACGAGAGTCGACTGTACTCGGCGTTGTCCCTGGGTTCAATTTCTGGGGGTGTTAAACAAAAGGTTTCCTTCTCAGCGTTGCTGTAAGACCGTTTCTTGTAAACCTTGATCGATGAGTTTGAGATCTTCAAGATCACTCTTGATGGTAGCGACAAGGTGACTCAAGCCTTCTTGCTGGTGTTTCAGGTGCTGCCGTCAAAAAACAGAGAAATGAACAACATCAGTGATTTATTGTTTTAAATAGATTCGAGTTTCAACAAAGCTGTAACAAAATAATAACGGGAACTAAAGTATTTCTCAACATTTAGGGAGAAAAAAAGAACAAAAATCGAGGAGAATTTTTTTTTTTTTTTCTTTACATTTATTAATGCAATTCAATTCAAGTCAACATTTCTTTCATACTACTCTTCTCGAAATATAACATATACACAAAATATTACATAGATAAGAGAAATAATAAGCACAGCAGATGGAGGGGAAAGAGTTAATCTATGTATACTAAAGTAAAGAAACTATGAGGCCGTCCGATTAACTCTTTCACGCACTGACCGTTTTCGGTCCCTACCTGACTGCGTGGGTTTTCCCTGGAGTATTTCTCTGGAGTTTTCCTCCCACATCTAAAACTGAATTTTTCCTTCTTTGTCTTCTCTCGATAGGGTTCTTCGCTTGTATAGTGATTAAGTTCGTTTTTCTGAGAGTCCTTGGCTTCACAACCAGAATTAACAAATGAAATGAAATGAAATGAAAGTAGTACCTTTTGATTCAATGAGTTATTGAACTGACCTGTCTAATTTCCTGCTGCATTTCACTGGCTATCGTATACTGCTCAGGCCCACGCCCACCAGGGAGGTGACTGTGGACTCTGATCTGTGACATCATTTCATTCAGTCGTCCCTGGGAAGTGAAGACAACAAATTTTAATATCAAACCTTTTTTCAGATCCTTTGGTATTTTTTTTTTATGAGAGATCGCCTAACATCACAAGGCCGGACGACCACTTCAAGGTGAGGGCTACACTTAACTGCTTTGGGCTATTGACCCAAATTAACTGCCACCAGGGGCACGTTGCCAACAACTCCTGGGGCTGAAACAGTCAGTAAGGGTGTAGGCATGGGTATCATCCACTAGGAGCCTGGCTGGTGGAGCAGAATGCACTACCTTCCCAACTATTTACAAAGCAATTATGGTAAAGTGCCTTGCTCAAATGCACAAGTATCATGACCGGGTATCGAACCCACACTCTGCCGCTGACAACATCAGAACTTGGGTCCAGTGAACAAGACCGCTCGTCCACGACATTCCACAAAAGATTTTGGCAATATGGTGTTGTAGGCCTTGAGCTTTTATTTCCTGGGCCCAAGGACATAGAGCTACTTAAGCAGAAAATACTGCTTAACAAAATTTCTGCTCAGCAAAAATAAGCAGGAAACCAGTCACAGTCGGTACATGTGACATGGAATTTTGGCTGGTAACCTTACCCTAGTAAGCAAAGTAGCGCTGCTTAAGAACAAAAAGCAGCTCTGCACAAAACAATTTTGCTTACCAGAATAAAGTTACCAGCCGAAATACCATTCCACATGTACCGTCTTTGCCTGGTTTCCTGCTGATTTTTGATCAGCAGAAAATTGTGTGAAGCAAAATTATTTTTATAATTCCTGTGATAATACTCTTTCCAAGTATCTACATATGTACTGTGAAATGATGAAATTATGAACAGCCACCTCAACGAACCTTCATCTGTGTCGGTGCGTTGACCTCGGCCTGTATACCCTCCAGCCTCGTCCGCAGCTGCTCCTCCTGCGTCCCGATGGCCACACCCGCTTTGCGTTGCGTCTCCTGCCTCACCATCACCCCAAGGACGCGGTGAGACAGCTCAAGGTGCCGTCTCTTGTACTCGGCAATCTTGGATTGGATGGTCGTCTGCTTGTGTTGTAATGTCTCCAGATCTTGACTGATCATCTGCAATGAAATTATTGTTATTATTATATATTTCTGGTAATGAAACCAAGGATGCTTCATAAGTGAACTTAATCAATGTAGCTCGCAAGCCTGAGGAAACCTATAAGGGTGAGTTTATGTGAACCAGTTTATGTGAACCAGAAACACCTGGGTTAACCCCTACTCTTCCACCATAAGTGTTCTGGTTTCTTTTGCATGCACTACCAATCCTAGTACATGGGACCTACGGCTTAATGTCCCATCCGAAGGACAAAGCAATTATGGTAAAGTATCTTGCTCAAGGATACAAGTGTCATGACCGGGACTCAAACCCACACTCTGCTGATCAGAAACACCAGAGCTTGAGTCCGGTGCTCTTAACCGCTCGGCCATGACACGCTACTTAATAACAACATTACAGGGGTGGGTTTTTTCCAACTTGTAATATTTCAATATTTTAGAGCAATCCTACTTTCCATAGCATTTGCCATAAGTTGACCAAAAAACCAGAACTGAGTATCAAACACAAGACATTAGTTGTAAATATTCAAGACTTACCCAAGTGCATTTTGCCCAGATTTCAAATGTTACCTTCGAGCGAGGTTCTTTTTTAAAGTGTCAAAGATTACTTGGTCCCTGAGTTTCACATACAGAAAAAACACACTGGTACTCCAGGATTTAAAAAAATGAATATTTAAATGTGTAAACTAATACAGACATATGAATATTCAAAGAATTTGATGAATATTCAGACTTACATCTAATCTGGCTTGGTGTTGCTTGGTCTGCTGTTCTTGTTTTTCCAGTCTGCTCTTTAGTGTGTGGAATCCAACCATTGGTACCGGAACCAGTCTATATATCGAGAAAGAAGAACGGGTCATTTAACATCTAGACTGTTCAAGTTTTGAGCGTATTCAAACATTGGGACCCGTAAGATAACAACAGCACAGAAATGACATGCAATCTGTAAGAGTGTACATTTGGCTTGCGGTAACACCATGTGTATATCTACTTTGTTGTGTAGATTTTTGTTCTTCGAGAACTTGTCTTACTACATTCTACATTCTAGATTTTGGAATTCGGGAGACTATTCTACTGACGCAGAGTAGATTTTCGGAATTCGTGAGACTACCAAGTTCTGAAAAAACTGTCCTGCTTATTAACTACTACCTACTACGGAACGTAGAAAATCGATCGGGACTACTACTTTTGCTCAGTGGATCGGGGGGACTTCTCGTTATTAACTTCACTGCCGCGGAGTGAGTTCTTAATTGGTCTCAACGTTTCTGTAAGAGGCTGCTGGTTTGGTGTGTTTTTATCCCTTTATTGATTTGTTGTCTCTATGCTTTAATTTAAAACTTAATTTGTATCTTTTCAACAAAAAAAGTCAACAAATCTTCAACATTGATTATTCTAAGGCAGGCCACTTAGATATCACTTGAAAGTAGTGTACAACTTTGGTTAAATATCCGAGCTGAAAACTTGATACGCATCAAAGGAAGTGTAACAGGCATAATATTTGGCTCTTGAACAAAAGTAGGAACATTTTATCAAGTACAAGGGCTGACCTACATGTACACATGGTGTAGGCTTTAAAAGACTTTTCAGGCTATTTAATCACTATTTTTTCAGATTTTTCTAAAAGCAACAAAAATCGGAAATCAGACTTAAGTAGGAAGAATATCATGCCTAGGCCCAATTTCATAGCGCTGCTTAACGGTAAGCAAATTTTCGTGCTAACTGTAGCAGAAAAATGTGCTTGTTCATAAGCGTATTTCACAGGTTAGCGAGAAAATTAGGCGGCCATCTTGCGCGTCCACCATGGATTTGCATTGTTACATCGTTCATTTTCATACAGTAAGCACCAGAAGGTTAGCATGCCTTTTTGTGTGCTTACGGTTAGCAGCGCTATGAAATGGAAACTCGCTCAGTTAGCAGAAAATCGGCCGTTAAGCGGCTCTATGAAATTGGGCCTAGGTGCAAGAAAACTAAATCCTGAAATTATGGGCTGTTTTCATCAAGGCATATGGTTTACTCATTGCTTTTCCACTCACTTTTCTGGGTCAGGATTGTCAAGTTTTGCCTGTCTCCAAAGCCTTGGATCGTATCCTGGAGAAATAACAATCATAGAGAAAATACAAATTTAAAAGAACAAGAAATGCTGTCATCATTAAGGTCTGTGAAAATATTTGCTGAAATCTTCCTGTCTCTCTGTAGCATTAATATTAAAGGCACTGAACACGTTTGGAAATTGTCAAAGACCAGTGTTCTCACTTGGTGTATCCCAACATATGCATAAAATAACAAGCCTTTGAAAATTTGGGCTCAATTGGTCATCGAAGTTGCAAGAAAATGATGAAAGAAAAAACACCCTTGTTGTATGCTTTGTGTGCTTTCAGATAGGAATAAAAACTTCTTGCAAGAAGTTTTTATTATTTTAGAGAGAAATTACCTCTTTCTCAAAAACTACGTTACTTCAGAGGGAGTCGTTTCCTACAATGTTTTATACTATCAACAGCTCTCCGCTGCTTGTTACCAAGTAAGTTTTTATGCTAATATTTGTTTTGAGTCATTACCCAACGTGTACGATACCTTTAAAGGAGCCTTGTCGTCATGATCAAAGCAGGCCTATGGATGTACACGGAATTATGAATTATCACCCAGTTACTGCACGTGCGCACCTTCCCTCTAGACACAATCACAGCAAAGCCTACCAATTGTTCTCCGCAAACCAAAGACTGCTTCAAATAATCATACTTCCCCCAAACAGTTAAAGACTGGAACACATTACCACAAGACATCATATCCATCACGGACACTAAGACCTTTAAAGAAGCCGTCATAACCCACCTCAGAAGCAAGTAAAAAATACACCGTGCACACCCACTCTTCTCGTTTGTTTGGCTCTAATAAGAGCGTTGAGAATACTGATCTAGATCCAGATCCAGATCCTCCATATCATATCTATGGAGAGCGTGGGCGCGCACGTGCAGTAACTGGGTGAGAGTTCATAATACCATGTACAGCCACAGGGACTGCTTTGATCATGACGAAACAGGCCTACCTAGTGGAGGGGTGCTCAGCCATGTGTCTATCTGTGCCTCTGAGGGCGCTAGCTTGGGTGCCAAATCGACCACACCCAGGTTACCAAGCTGCATCTTGGTGTTGGGCTGGCTGAAGAAGCTGAAAGCCGTCGAGGCTGGAATCTTCCTGGTAAGGCCTGTGGGCGCTCGCTCCTGGATGTAGATCACCACTTCTGTCCTGGAGAAACAAAGCAGTTTGGATTTGTTTACAAAAGCAAAATTCAATTTTGTTTTATAAGAATTTTGTCCATAAACAGCTTTTATGGAAACTATTTAGGGGTCTTGTCAAAATTAATCCAGGACAGGTAGTCGGATAACAATTCTCCGATGTCAAATTTTTTTTGGATTGCCACCGGACTGTATTTCTATGAGAGATGTGGTTTTACTCGCTGAAAGGCACACAGTTCTCCGATGCACTAAAGACATGCCCTATGCCAATGCAGCCCGCTGAGCACTCTGCGGTTTGACTGGCTGAATAAATGTAGTATGAACAAAATTGTGGTTTTTGGAGCCAGCAGGAAGGTTTGGAGGTCATGGTATGTAGCTAAACTGGTAGTGTGACGTTTTAGTGAAACCCTGCTTGTTTCCCAGTAGATAGCGATCTAAGTCTCTGCTGTTTGTAAACAAATGTAACCCCAGGCACTGTGAACATCTCCCATGTTTTCTCCAACACCCAATTTCAAACAAGGTGAATTGACAGCGGGTAAAAAACGTTGTCCCGGATGGTACTTATCCCGGATGGACTAATTTTGACAAGGTCCCTTATCAACTTACTTATCGTCTGGAAGCTGTTCGACATTTTCCACACACACGGATAACGTCGCTTTACTCCCCAGGATTTTGAACAGCGAATCGACCAGCTGCTGTTGCAAGCTGCGGATTTCCTCCGCCTTCTTCTTGAAGTGGAGGATGACCAAACCGTCCTCATCCTTGGAGGTCGGCTTCACACTGTAGCCCACTGTCTGTCGTTATCAGAAACGTAAATTGAAAAGGAATTCTGGTTAATCAACCCCCTAGTACCCCTAATATCTTCTTTCTGGTGGTTTTGTGTTTAATTTACTCTTCATGCTCATTAGCAATTTGGGGTTGCATGCCCCCTCTCACTCCACTCAAGATAAAAATGTAATTGAACAACAACAAAAATACCAATGAGGTATCTACATGTACCTGGGAGTCCTTTTTCACTTTGTATAAGAAATATTATAACACCCAAGTATTCTGCCTGTTGATTGGTTTAGAGCAAGATAGTTTGAGCAAGATATCATAATTAAAGCCAATGGAAGCAAAATTTCTGTATTTTCTATGATGTAGACAAATAAAATATATTATCTTTTCTTATCTTATCTTATAATTGCTTTGTCCTTCAGATGGGACATTAAGCCGTACATGTAGGTCCCGTGCACAGGGTTGGTTAGTGCACATGACAGAACCCAGAACTCATCGTTAAAGAATAGGGTTTATCCCCGGTGTTTCTGGTTCACATAGCAAGCACCCTAATTTACAGGCTTGCGAGCTACAATGATTAAAGGGACACGTTGCCTTGGATCGGGGGAGTTGGTCTATCAAAAGCATTTGTAACCGTTTGTTATAAAATGCATATGGTTAGAAAGATGTTTTAAAAGTAGAATACAATGATCCACACAAATATGTCTCGAAACCGCGTGATTTTCCTTTTACACTGTGAACAAACACGGTCGGCCATTTTGTGGAGTCAACATTTTGACTCCACAAAGTGGCTGACCGTGTTGGTTCACAAAGTAAAAGAAAAACCACGCAATTTCGAGGCATGTTTGTGTGGATCATTGTATTCTTCTTTAATAACGTCTTTCTAACCATATGCATTTTATAACAAACGGTTACAAACGCTTTTTTGTTGACCAACTCGTCCGATCCAAGGCAACGTGTCCCTTTAACATGTTGACTGCCGCTCATAAATTCGTAGGGGCGTTCCCATTTGCCAAGCATCCAAGTGTGGTGCGCATGCGTGCATACCAAATAGGAATTTTTTTTTGTGTCTACATGTTGTAGCATACAAATTCTAACAATGTGTGCTCACCACTGCCAGAAGCGTATTCGTTGCGTTCTCAGTGATGCCAGTGTATTCAATTCACTATACAAAAGCATTTCATTCTCTACGAGTATACTCGTAGTGGCAGAATCCGTTACACCCGTTACTATGAATATACTCGTAGGCGGCAGTCAACGAGTTAAGTTCACTGAAATGAGGCATCCTTGGTTTCATTACCAGAAATATCTAATAATATTACCTTGAATCTGCAGAAGGGATTCTCCGGTGTAAAGGGAACTAAGCTGCTCTGGTTGATGTACCCCTTCCCAGTGCCCCAGAATGCCTGAAGCTGGTTCCATTTAGCGATGATAGCATCCCTCTCGTCTCCGTAGATGGTCGGCATCAGCAGGGCACTTGATATGCTCATTAAATCTGCTCCTACGCCTAAAACAAATTAACAAGATAGTCTGATCAGGGATGAGATTGGACAGATCTAAAACAATTCCGGGAAAAATGGCTTGCGGGTCTGGGTCCCCCTCATTCTATACCCGGAACCTCTCAGATGTTACACTTCAGGAGGTTTACAGACTCTGTGCACCACTACAGGTTTGGGCACAATGTGGACTATTTCTTTCTCCCTTTGGTGATTGCTTTACATCATTCACAAAAATGTTCATGCTCAATGAGGTTTGGAGAAAATGCTAAGAAATCACAAGCCTGCCTGATTTTTATAGGGATAGAGAGTAGAGACAACAGGTACCTGGTTCTTGCAAATCCATGATGGAGCTTGTCCGTGACCGAGAGTGGTGGTCAAAGAAAAACAAAACTATTATCGAGTCAAACTTTTAACCCAGCAAACAAAGTGCAGGTTTGATATTCCATAATTGTTATACCTTTCAAGGTGTTATATTATGGTTGATTCACCTCGTTCTTAAAGGCAGGGCATACTTTGGTCTACAAGACCCCGCAAAAAAATGTGTCATTTTTTTCCCGAAAGCATACTTGTTGTAAAGATGGTACTGGCAGTAAGCATCCTGGGCCCAATTTCATAGAGCTGTTTAAGCAGAAAATGCTGCTTAAATATTTTATGTTAGCAAAAAATAAGCAGAATACCAGTCACAGATTGTACATAAGACATGGTATTTTGGCTGGTAACCTTATTCTGGTTAGCACAATTTTGTTGTGCTTAGCTACTTTTTTGTGCTTAGGAAGCTCTATGAAATTGGGTCCTGGTGGTATAGCTTTACAGCAAGGCTGTGAAAGCATTGTACCTTGCTGTTGTTGTTGCTGCAGCTGCTGTTGTTGCTGTTGCTGTTGCTGCAGTTGTGTTGTTGTACCAAAGCCTGTAGAGAGTCCGCCACCAACGCCCGTACCAAACCCACCTAACCCTAGTGAAGGAAAGGATTTCAGTTTATTCAGTGAAAAAGTAATAACAAATATATGCATTGCATCACGGACCATCAAACATGTCAAGGTGTTGCTTTATTTTAAATGGGGACCATCAAGTGACCCAAGGTGTTGAATTCCGACACCCTCGTTGGGACTGTTCATTCAAACTATTTGGGAGAGTCGCAACTGATGTGGTGAACTTAGTTAGAACCGATGAATCCATGTATTTAAGGTTAGGACAGGCCCAACTATTGCTAGGTTGGAACAAAAGCTCTGAAGCAACATAACTAACTACTGAGGTTTAGTTTGGACTCTCTCGGAAACATTGAGCCACACAATATTCTTTGTGTCAACTGTCATTACCTGTAGATGTAATCCCTGTGCCCAAGCCAAACCCAGTGCTGGCAGCCGATGTTGTCGTTGTCCCAAACCCTCCAAAGAGAGAGGGCGCTGTTGTCTTGCTCGCTGTTCCAAAACCAAATGGTGTGGCTGAAAGAAAAAGACAACATTTACGCTGATTACTCGGGCCCAAATCTACCTCCCTCCTATTTGTCAAGCAGGTAAATTTACAGTTTATCTTTTTCCTCCCATTTTTTTCTAGTGACCACCCCATTTATTTTGACACTGTCGCCGACAACATTGAGTTGACAACGGGTTTGTTTTAGTCAAGCTCAGTCACACACAAAAAATAGAATTTAAGACACACAACACACCCTCTGGCAATCCCAGACTACCAACCATCCTACCCCCCCCCCTCGGCCCCCACAAAATATACTAATAATAATTAATAAATAAATAAAAACCTAAATACCCTCTCACACATTCTTTTTATGATTCCCTGTCCTTCACTCAAATCGTGCTAAAAATTATGGTGATTGGTTTTAATTCTCATGTCATAACCTCCATGCATCCAAGCTCAATCATTATCATCAGTATGTACAACTAGAGTAATACCCAGTAGGATAATAATAATATGAATAATCAATAAAGAAATAAAAAGGTAAAACTTCCGTATCTGACTGGCACTTTGACTTTGAAATTAAATAGTATCTACTCAAATGAGATATTGCCTTTGGTAACAATGAGGTGAGTGAAAAGGTGGGTAAGGTGGTAGTCAGATACGGACATTGTTTCGAATAGATTTCATTATAAGTGAAAATGTGGCTCTATTTCCTGGCTCTAGTCTACAAAGTACAATACAATGCTCGGGTCAAAATCAGAATCAAACCCAACCAAAGACAATTTTTTAAACATGAAATCTGGTCATCAAAGACAACGATTAAAGACTCACCTGTTGCAGTTGTCGCGGTAGTACCAAACCCAAATGCCGGCTTGGAAGTTGTGGTACTCTGCCCACCGAAAGGTGCCCCAAAACCCGAAAAAGACATGTTGTTTTACCTCCTTTTTGTGATTATTCGGCACAGTAACTTATGCACCGCGCCATTGCGAACACACACTATCAAATTGAAGCGCGCCACCTATTGTCTGCTGACTGTGCGACGGTGACTAGGAATGTCAGACAACTCGTCCGACGGACAACTCGCCAGTCAGACAACTCGACGGGTCAGACAACTCGACAGGTCAGACAACTCGACGGCTTGTATGTTCGACCGTAAGACAAGTCGACTTTTGATCAGACAACTCGACGGATGGAGTGCCGGTGTGTCTGTCCCAGGGAAATCTGTCGCCCCGGAGCAGCGAGGGGTTTTGTACTAAAGTACTGCCAATTCCTGTCTTGAGATAAGACTACAAAGGTTTGGGGTTAGGGTTAGGGTTAGGGTTAGGGTGAGGGTTAGGGTTAGGGTGAGGGTTAGGGTTAGGGTTAGGGTTAGGGTTTAGGGTTAGGGTTTAGGGTTAAACGTAGTCTCCTATCTCAAGACGGAATTGACAGTGTTACAGTACAAAACCCCTCGCTGCGGTGTAAAAAAAATATGCGGCCCGCGCACAGAATCTCCTGCCACACCGGCGTGCACCTGACCGGTGGGCTACACACGGGGCCTTTCGGCACGTACGGGTACTGTGCCTGGCTGCGAGCACGGGCATCCCCCAGGGGTGGGAGACAAACGCAAAGATGTCGGGCGTGCATCATGGAGATTCGCGTGCCTCGGATCGGGGGGGGTGTAGAGGTGAGGCCCCCTCAGAACCCTCTCATAAGATCTGCTTTCTTAACACATTTGTTTTTCTTAAAGTTTTTTCTTGCAGTACCACAATCCTGTTGCCTACATCATCTCTTTCGAAATAGACAAAACAATTGGGTAGGCCTAAAGGAACACAAACAAGCAAACAAACACCCCCAACAAACAAACGGAAATCCAGTACACTTCTGGTGAGTATAGGAACTGGTTGGTTTTAGTGCGCTAAAAAACTTGTATGCAATGCATGCATCTATTTGTAGGCCTACCCAGCACATTATCACAAATTAACTTTTAATTTCTCTTTACCCTTTTAAAAACGTGTTCACAACTTCTTTTAGTTCTCAATACGAATGCCAGACCGTCATACTTCGAGTCTTCCACTCTTCAAGGGATATCGGGCCAAGCCATAGTTCTTAAAGGCCCTGTACACTATTGGTAAGATCGGAGGGGGGGGTGTTCACAGATTCACACATAAAGTAAGTAATGGTAGAAAGGGTTCCTTAAAGGTATCGCACACGTTTGGTAATGACTCAAAACAAATAATATTAGCATAAAAACCTACTTGGTAACAAGCAACGGAGAGCTGTTGATAGTAATAAAACATTGTAGGAAACCACTCCCTCTGAAGTAACATAGTTTTTGAGAAAGAGGTTATTTCTCACTAAAATAATAACAACTTCTTGCAAGAAGTTTTTATTATTCTATCGGAAAGCACACAAATTTGTACAACAAGGGTGTTTTTTCTTTCATCATTTTCTTGCAACCTCGATGACCAATTGAGCCCAAATTTTTACAGCGTTTTTATTTTATGCATGTTGGGATACACCAAGTGAGAACACTGGTCTTTGACAATTTCCAAACGTGTACGATGCCTTTAAAATATTTCTGCCTAATAAATGCTATCGTTTCTGAGAAATGAGTAAAACAATAGTTTTTATCACGCGCGATAAAAACTCGATGTTTGAAAACACAGAAGGTCTCTTTTCACTATTTTCTCGTGACCTCGATGACCAAATGAGCTCAAACTTTCACAGGTTTGTTTGTTCATGCATGTTGAATCACACAAAATGTGGACACTGATTTTGAGCTGTTACCAAAAGTGTACAATACCTTCAAAGGCATCATACACGTTTGGTAATTGTCAAAGACCAGTGTTCTCACTTGGTGTATCCCAACATTTGCATAAAATAACAAGCCTGTGAAAATTTGGGCTCAATTGGTCATCGAAAATGCAAGAAAATGATGAAAGAAAAAACACCCTTGTTGTATGTGTGCTTTCAGATAGGAATAAAAACTTCTTGAAAGAAGTTGTTATTATTTTAGTGAGAAATTACCTCTTTCTCAGAAACTACGTTACTTCAGAGGGAGTCGTTTCTCACAATGTTTTATACTATCAACAGCTCTCTGTTGCTCGTTACCAAGTCAGTTTTTATGCCAATATATATTTTGAGTAATTACCAAACGTGTACAGTGCCTTTAAGAAGCAACGTTCGTCTCCGGGGTGACATTAATTTAATAATTAAACGAGCGTACATCTTGCATTTCGTGTGTTGATATTTATAATTATCCCTTGCAATAGTCTCATAGTCCATTTACCAGTTACACATTAATTTAGCCAAAGAGAAGGGTTCCGGTCGGGGCTTTTATGCAAATGAGAAAGCCGGTGTCGCGTGACCTCGCGTCGCGCGGCGCCACCACCCGGTGCCACTATAGTTTAAATTACTTGTAGGAAAATAGAAGACTCCAACCAATGCCTTCCGGGCCAAGAAATTTGGGGTTTCACCGCAGTTCTGAGAGAAAACTACTGACAAAAGTGCGATGGTGAGTTGAGAATTGTAATGTCTAAAGAATTATAGGATTCAAAATGGAAAAATTTCCGCTTCATGCCACCAATGTATTGCTTGAAGCAATAGCGAAGAGACATGCCTTATATGGAACGTTTAAGAACACTCAACTGGATAAGCCTTGCTAACAGGAGACAACATCACATCATCATTTTCACCATCAAATCTTTGTTTGGACTTATTGACTGCGATGCCATCAAATGTCACACAAAAATTAACACCCGCCATTTAGACTTGACCACATTTCATCACCACTATGCCAGAACTCTAGCTTTTAAGCACACCAATTCATTCATTTCCTCGGTTATGGAGCAACTTGCCTTCACATAAAATACTCACTTATTCTGGACACTTTGAATGTTTTTTTGTAACAAATTATCTGCTTATTATTATAACTTCGATGCTTATTAGCTTCTTTAAACTTGTTCATCTCCTGCAGTATTCATCAACCATCCATTTATTTTTAATACATTTTTGAGTTCCTATTTCCTTTCATTTCATTCATTCACTTGTTTGTATTTTATTATTATTATTGTTTTGTTTACCTCATTTATAAATATATTGACTTATATTTATCAACTCTTTTATTTATTTATTTTGTTTAAGTATTTATTTGTTTCATCCATTTATTTATCAATTTGTTTACTTTTTTTGATTGATGATTTCATTTTGATTGTTTTGTTGTATGGATTTATTAATCTTTATTTTTATCCATGTTGTTCTTTACCCTTCAAATTTGTTAAAATGATTCGCTTACTGTTATTATGATGGTTATTATTTGGGTTGTTGTTGTTTTGTTGTTGTTGTTGTAGTAGTTTCTTTTTGTTTTGTTTTTGCTTGTTGTGGTTTTTTGTTGTTGTTTTTTGATTTTTTATTTATTTTACCCATGTTATTCTTGTCGTTATAGCTTCCCCTCTTACTCGTATTTAAAGTTAATTTATTTTATTTTATCAGTTTGTGTATTGTGCCTATTTCTATAATATACTTTATCGTAGATATTTTCTATTAGTGTTTTGTCTCCTGATGTGACTGGGTCAACAGGCTTTCGAGCTATAGTGTTTAAGTATACTTTTGTTGATCCTGGCCATCACATTATGGTTGTTTTGTAAATTTCATGTGCTTTTTGGTTTATTTTGCTATTACTTACTTAAATACTTATTTTTTTTTTCTTGATGTGGAGTTTATTACTCCGTTTATTCAACATTCATCAGCAAAAGTATACAATACATCAAATAAGCACACTGTTAAAAGACACTCCAGTAAATACTTCTAATATAATACAGGTACAGTAAGTAACATGAAGTAGCTCAGAAAATAACAACAATAATTATAATAATAATAATAATAATAACAATAATAATAAACAAAAATAAAATAGTTCAATGAATACCTTTAATGTATATACAAATATCTACAATTTAGCGTGACATAATCACGTGGTTCGGGAAAACATTTTGCTGACATGAAAAAAACATTTTGCTGACATGAAAAACGAAAATTAGGAACACAGGATACATACGGGACAAGTGAAATAACAAGGCCCTTGGTACAGGGTACTAGTAATTAAAGTTAACTTCATCATCAGTGGTGAAACATAACGCATCATTTCTAGTGTAGCAATTTTCAAAAGATTCTGGTTTTAGTCTGTTTTTTTCCATTCGCAGAAAAAATTTCAAAGAAAACTTAAACTGAGCGATGATGTCTATTTCAGCTGGTCTGGAATAACTATTAAACACTTTTTTGCATCGTATATTCCAGATCAGCCTTAGCAATTTTGCAACAACGATGGCCTGAACCGGTTTAAGAGCATATCCAAGTATTCTGTTAGAGTCGTTTAAATAAAAGTGTTTGTTACCAGTATATTTGCTAAGCAATCTTTCAACGAAAATCCAAGCATCCAAAATACTTATTTATTTATTTATTTATTTATTTATTTATTTGTGACTTGCTAATTTATTGTTTGTGTGTTTTTAATGGCCAAATAAAGAATAAGAATAAGAATAAGAATCTCACAGTAAAAGTTACTTGTGGCATGCAAGGCCTATTCTCTGATCCCTTTTTTAAACTGGTGGCCTCAAGTACAAAGTGTCCTAAATCATCTCTTATGAAATGGCAGTCTTAACAGATCAGTGTATTGTACATGTTAAGCGTTAAATAAAACCATCACAACTAACAATATTTATATTCTGATTTACGGACATAGCGGCCATCAACACACGTGTGCTTTGTTGGTTGTTCCGAGTTCCCTCCCTAAACATCATAAGTTCGTTTACCCATTTCCAAAATCGAAAAGTCCTAGCGAATTTTCCAATGCGCATGAACGATGACCGACTGATTGGAGTATTGCACAACTTAAACAGACAAACGCACATTTGGACAACGAAGCAAAATGGCGTTTATTTTCATCTCACTTGGACTTGCGATTTTCAGACATCTTTTTAGGCATTTAGAATTGTTCAATTCTGCCTGTTTTCTGGCTGTATATATTTGGGAAACCCTTCTCGATAGGTAAGAATATAATTTAGTGTAATTTGACCTAAATAAAGGGGATAAAGGGGATAAATTGGTGGCTTGCAGCGGAAAATTTACCGCACTGCGCCAAGACCGCACTAGCCTAGCCCTGGTAGGACGTCAGTCAGTGCCACTGCACTGACGTCCTGGGTATAAAGATCCTTTACAATGTGAACAAAATTTTGAGTAACATTTTAAAATATTTTTACCTAATTTGAGAAGCTGAAACTCCATTCACTTATTCTTGGTGCCTTTAATTACACTTTTGCTGAGTTCAAAACCTATCAAATACATCCATGAATGACATTATTTCCGAAAATAAGTCCAAGTTGTGCACTGGCGCTGTGACTCCGTCGTGTTGTCGCCCGGAAGAAAAAGCGTTCATTGGTTCCATGTCAGTTGAGGTTGTCGCAACGAATGCGTCAATTTCCATTTTATTTTCACAATGTCATCCAAGGATAAAGTTGGCAATTCTGAATAGAGCAGGCGTAAGGTTCAGGACACAAGGAACATGTGAGTCACGTTTCAGCTTCCTCAAAAAGGTAAAAATATGATTAAAAAAATGGTTATAAATTTTGTCGCAATGCCTGAGGACCTTTATACCCTGGACTCCGTCCCGTTGTATGCAACGGAGGAGTCCAACCTGGGCTAGCACTAGCCCCACTTCTGTGGCCAACGATCCATGAATCCTTGGCCACACGTCCGGACCATCTTTTCATCAGCTCGCGACAAAAAAAATTATGGCGCCTTTCCCACGGGCGGGTCGGCAATTTAAACCAACCAAATGTGTTCGCCTAACTCTTAGCTTGCTTCGGGTGTTTTGGGTTTTTGAGAAAGAGGTAATTTCTCACTAAAATAATAAAAACTTCTTGCAAGAAGTTTTTATTCCTATATCTGAAAGCACACAAATTTGTGCAACAACAAACAAGGGTGTTTTTCTTTTATCATTTTCTAAGAGCCCAAATTTTCACAGGTTTGTTATTTTATGCATATGTTGGGATACACCAAGACGTGAGAACACTGGTCTTTGACAATTTCCAAACGTGTTCAGTGCCTTTAAAGGGGCACACGGGTTTACTGTTTACATAATTTTGTGACGTAAAATTATAGACATTTATTTGTAGATGTTTTTGATTTTTGTTTTTTTACACTGTCACGTGATTAACGAGAAATGATCGAAAAAAACAAAAGCGGTCAAAGGTCAGCGTATACGCTTTACCAGCCGTTGCATGTGTCAAATTTATGGGATATTGCTGCGCTCTGTTGCAAGTGGACTGGTGCTTTGTTTATATTAATGTTATTACTATGGCGAGGCATGAGAATCCAGTCTACATATCCATCCAACTCAAAAGGCGAGTAGGCGAGTATAAACAACCAACATAATACACGCGTCAGTCCAATGCTTATGGTCCAATCTATGTTCCTTCGACATCCAAAGATCGACCCCCAAAAAACACAAAGAAACAAACCAAAATAATGGTAAAACAACAACAAAAAGTCCAAAAGGCATATAATAAATCCAAAGGCGACTGATACACAGTGGTGCACAAAGTACATGTACCACTAGAAGACCATGTTGGGTACTGTACTCCTTTGTTTTTTAAATTTGACATCTTCGGTCGACGACTGAACCGAAGATGTCATAATTTTTCAAAAAAGGAGTACAGCGCCCCAGTTACTGGGTCTAGTACATAATTAGTATTTATATAGTAATTACAATGCCAAAAGTAGTTGGAATGCGATCGAAACCACTCGCCCCCCTCAAGATACGCTTCCGTTCTCTAAAGATAAGTTTCCGTTCCCTTGAGATACGCTTTCGTTCCCTCAAGAAACGCTTCCGTTCCCTCAAGATACGCTTCCGTTCCCTCAAGATACGCTTTCGTTCCCTCAAGATACACCTTGTTCCCAGTGAGCGATTTCGCATGTATCGCACCCCATTTTGCGATGCAATTTGGACGATTTGCTGTGCAATTTTAAAAAGTTGATCGCAAAATTTGCGATCCAATATGCGATACATTTTTTGCAACATTTATTCTTGATACAAACAATTTAACAACGATTTTTCACGGCCTTTTGTATAAATATTTTTTTCCCAAAAGAAATCAAACGCTAAATTAATCAGCAACTAGACTTATATTGTTTGTAAATTACAAACAAAAAGTGTTCGGTGTGTTTTTATAATTTGGTTTTAACCCTTTCCCGATCTGTTTGAAGCACTGCATACTCAGTACTTTTGCGAGTTTTGTAAAAAACTAAAAAACAAAACATAAAACCCCCCCAATTAAACTGAAGTAAAGGTCACAGGGGGTCAAACTTTGTGTAAGATTTTAAAAATACTACAGGGTCTTTCACATGGTCCAAAGATCTTGTGTGTAGCAATTATAGTTCTTCACATATGAATTTTTTTTCAATATTAAAAATTGATTTAATGTTATGACGTCATCGGTGACAACATCATCCCCAAAACCTTTGCGGGTTTCATTGACACACTACCTTCTAAGTACATGGTTAGTTCAAACAGTTACTTGAGTGAGAATTTTTGAACAGAGATGCTATTTAAACTTGTTTATAATGTGTTTGTTTGTCATTTATTTATAATTTTGATGTGTTTTCTGAATTTTTCGTACCAATTATCAATCAAAATTAGGCCCCAACCTCAAGGTTTTGAAAAACTAAAAACACTTCTGCCGTTTGCGGTACGCTTCCATGTGATGTCATTTGTGGGGGTTAGCTTAAAATTAAGACTAGGAGTTAGCTTCTAATGTAAATAACAAGGACACCGTTGTTTGTGGATGGGAATTCGATGGTTTGCAAACAAATTTAGTTAATTAACAAAGTTTCTTGTGTGCTGGGATAAGAACCATTTCAACACTTTCAATAAATACGATTGCACCGTCACTATCATAAAAGTGGTCTTCATATATGGTACCGACTAAAAACCCTCGTAAAACAAAACATCAGTAATGGTCTGGCTCCCTACCCCTCCCACAAGCTCACAGCTAGACCGGCAAGTTGGGGAGTTCACTTTCCCGGATTTGTCTCTCTGGCCCCACGAGACACGGCAGCGGTTGTACGGGATATGTCCCAAGGTCTACGTTCAAGAAGCTCCCATGTTGGTGCGCCGTAAAACATGCTTCCCTTGCACGGACTCTCTGAGTGTGAATCTTACGTTCGATTTTTCATCATTATTTACAACTTGTATCCATTATCTGAATACATAGTCTTTTCTGTCAAATACTCATGAACAATTGAAAAAATCATAATAATAATAATTGGTCAGTAATTTACTTTTATACGGCTGGAAGTAAAACTATCTCCGAAGATCACGAGGGTTATCCGAACCAAAAAAGTGGTTCGAATAACCCACGTGACCTTCGTTTTTTTATAAAATGCGTAAAGACGGCAAAATTTGATGGTCTCAACTGTTCTTCTCCATTCTTGGAAGACCTTTAGAGTCATGTTTTAGTGTATTTTGTAGCCTATATAGCCCAACGAAGCCGTTGTGTCCCTTATACAGTTTTCTTCTAACCAAATATAGCAGTTGCAGGTGATAAAATGTGACACAAATGGTTGTGCTGGTAGATTTTAATTTGGTAAGCACAACTTTGTTGTGCTTACTTGTTGAGCTTAAGCAGCTCTATAATATTGGGCATTGTTCGTTAAGGGCAGGGTATACTTTTGGTAATTGTCAAAGACCAGTATCCTCACTTGGTGTATCCCAACATATGCAGAAAATAACAAAAATGTGAAAAATTGGGCTCAATTGGTCATCAAAATTGCAAGAAAATACTGAAAGAAAAAATACCCTTGCATAGAATTGTGTGCTTTCAGATGCTTGAAAAAGGCTTCATGCCAGAAGCCCTTCTCAGATTCAAATTTTTTGGTGAAAAATTACCTCTTCCTCCAAAACAATATTACTTAAAAAAATGTCTTTTCTAACATAGTTTTATAGGCCAAATATCAACAGCTCTCCAGTGCTCTTTACCAAGTAAGTTTGTATGCTCATTGTTTTTTGGAGTAATTACCAAAAGTATATAAACCAGTTTTATATATACATCTAGAGGGTAGTATAATTTTGTGGTAAACTTTCATGGATTTTTAGATGTTCGGGCATTCAGCCCGAACAACTCTTTGTTATTGTTTGTTGCCCGAACAACTCTTTGTTATTGTTTGTTTTTTTCCTCTTTGTTTTGCTTATTCTTCTCCCCGAGCTTTGGCCGTAAGCAAATGCATACTTGCGACCCTTGGAACACCTTTAAACTTTATGTGAAGTTAGAACATATCTAGCAGATGCTGAGTAAGTTGTGACGTCATGATGACGTCATCAGGTGTCAAATTACAAGCCATTTAAGTTCAAAAAGTTACCATATGCCAATGCCTGTATGTCTCTGAATAATCAAGCTATGGTATCCATTTTTAGGCATATGATAGATCAAGACATGGGCAACATTTGAAAACCTCCATCAAGTAGTTGTGACGTCATCAAGTGTTGAAATACAGTAGATCAAAGTTTAATAACTAGAGATTCAGTTTTTGTGACATCACAAAAACAAGGTGTTCGAGAGTATTGTCATCAAATTATGAGTGACTGATTTGGTGTCAACAAGTTATGATTTTTGAAGTATTAAATTTCATCTTCCGGTTTGAACTGGAAGTCAAGGTCAAATGAGGTCACAGGTAGCGTTTCTTAAATCTTTGGAGCCCTTTCTGATGATGTAGATGATAAAGATCCAATGTGTGGTTCAGGAGTATTGATTTTTTCAAATTTTAAATTTCATCATCTGGTTTGAACAGGAAGTAAAGGTCAATTGGGGTCACATTCTGTATATATCGTTTCTAAAGTTGTTACCGTAATTTCCTGTGAAAAAGGCGCTCGGGGGATAAGACGCAGGTCCCCAAAATCACCAGGAAATATTTGAGGCTCAACAGATAAGATGCACCTCCGCATAAGACGCAATCTTCAACATTATACACGCTCGCGAAGCACTGCTTGTTCATCAACACATACAGGGGTCATTGTGATGGTATAAGCATACTTCACCATAGCGCAAAGGGATCGTAATTTTAAAATTACGAAGACGAGTAAAACATCACTGTTATTTTTTTTTTATTATTTTGTCCACGTCCGTTTTAAAGATTTTCTTCGAAAACCATAGCTTTCCCAGCTAACAATTTGACGTTCTCACAACGTTGTAAAAGTCAGACTTTGGTGTAAGTAACGTTATGAATATAACGTTGTGACTACGGAACTTTGTCGACTCCCCTATACGTCTTCCGAACGTAATAACGCAACGTAACAACCCCGTTGTTGGTACGTTTAAGACACGTTTCCAGTGACCTCATGACAACTTATACAAACGTTGCAACAACGTTCCCAGAGCGTGTTTGTTTGGTTGTTATAACGTTATCTAAGTAACGTTGTTGCAACGAATCTTTGTCGACTCCCCTGTACGTCTTTAGAACATAATGATGCAACGAAACGACGACGTTGTTGGCACGTATACACAACGTTGTCTTGTTGTAAATAATCATTTAAAAATAATGTTGCAACAACATATTTTTTTTCTAGTACCGTGCACCCAATATTTAGTTATTGTTTGCTATATCAGTTAATTATACAATAGTTTCATGAATTCTGTTAATTGATATGTCAACATGATCAATGAATTACTTATATACAAACTTACCATGGTTAGGTCCTACACTTTGCCGTTACCTGACTTCACTGCACCTGTATACTATACATCGTACAGCATGTACTATATATACAACCCGATTTCCCGACTTTGGCAGTCATGGGTGTATATTATTTTTAATTCTTTCCATTTTAATAATATTTCTGAATATAAAATTACATGTTTAGTAACTGAATTTTATTTGTCCATATGATCCTCTGATAGTTTAGACAATTACATGAAGAAACCAGTACACCTAGTTCATAAATTTGGTAAATTTCGTAAAATATTTTGTAGGAATTGTACAACTTCTAAGCCCAATCTACTAATTTGCATATGTGATATTTACATTGTCATGACGTTGTCATATTAATTTGTAACAGACATGCAGCATTCCGCACGCTGGTTAATGCGGCAAGTTGAGCGTACCTGAGCGGAAACGTAGGTCTTTAATTTGTTCTTCAAAACTGAACAAAACACATTAGTGGTAGGCCTACCCAAATTTACTACAAACTTTGAGCGTCTTGAATTTAAGGAGCAAATTTTTGTTTTAGAGGAAGTTTTTAGCGGGGGACAAAACGGCCTAAGTGAGAATAGAAAATCCTATCAAGGGAAAAGGTCTCTCTAGAAGATTCTATCTACGACTTGGAATGCCGCTGTACAGGAGGTGGTGGGGGGGGGGCAATAGAATCGAATCTCTCCCATACCGGCGCACTGCTGCTTGACACAATATGCTCAATTAAATGCAACTAATTATTAGTACTATTCAGATTGATCATTAAATGCCAATGTGATAGCAATGCCGCTCCTCAAGTGCCTATTTTATTTATGACAACCGATACAAAAAAACTAAATTGACAGCAAACATTGTTTGAGATGTCAAACATTAGGCCTACCATTAGTTGTTAGCTAATAAATGTCCTCCAGAAACCATCCCAACGATCGAGCTGCTTGAACTATTCAACACAATGGTTTTAGAGGAGGTTTTTAGCGGGGGACAAAACGGCCTAAGTGAGGATAGAAAATCCTATCAAGTGTAAATGTTTCTCTAGAAGATTCTATCTACAGCTTGGAATGCCGCTGTACAGGTGGGGGGGGTAGAATCGAATTTCTCCCACTGGCACATTGCCGCTTGACACAATAAGCTCAATTAAATGCAACTAATGATTAGTACTCTTCAGATTGATCTATAAATGCCATTGTGATAGCAACGCCGTTCCTCAAGTGCCTATTTTATTTGTGACAACCGATATAAAAAACTAAATTGAGAACAAACATTGTTTGCAATGTCAAACATTAGGCCTACCAATAGTTGTTAGCTAATAAATGTCTTCCAAAACCAAACGAGCTGCTTGAACTATTCAACACATGGTCTAAACATCGCCAATACAAACTTAAATACAACGCCATTCGATGTCATGGTCAAAACATAAATACTATGTACGTTGAAATTAAACTAATGTCACAACGTGATGGTAAAAACAAAGATACTACGCTGTGATAAAACTACAAGGCCACAGCGTGATGGTTACAATATTCGTTTGAAGGTTGAGACAAAGTAGTTGTCACAACTTGAATAGTAGGCTACTTTTTCTTTGCAATACCAAAATACAACGTCAAGACAACGTGACCGCCGCGATTTAAATATGACGTTTTGATAAAACCAAAATGAAACGTGCAGACAACGTGCTCGTCACAACATAATTACTACGTTTTATTGTTACCAAAATACAACGAGTAGACAACGTGCTCGTCACAACCTAATTACTACATTTTAATGTACCAAAATACAACGTGTAGACAACGTGCTCGTCACAACCTAATTACTACGTTTTACTGTTACCAAAATACAACGTCAAGACAACGTGACCGCCGTGATTTAAATATGATGTTTTGATAAAGCCAAAATACAACGTGCAAACAATGTTCTCGTCACAACGTATTTACTACATTTTATTAAGACCAAAATATAACTTATCGACAACGTTGTTGCCTTAACTTAAATACTACGTTGTAATGATACCAAAATACAATGTTGTGAACACGTTACATATTATAAATCTTTCGGTAACGTTGCATAAATTACCAACATGCAACCAATGTACAACATTGGTTGAAGATCATGTTAAGATCTGATGTTCTTGCAACGTAGTCAAAACATTGTCATCCCACCAACCAAATTGCAACCTAATCACAACGTTGTGCATTGTTGTAACAACGTATTGTGTTAGCAGGGTTACAGTTTTTTGTTTTACACAACGAGCGCGCACATATAAACGTTTTCTCAACGTTTCCCAATGAATTGGCAGCTAGTCTTTGCTATCTAGCTTTTTTGAATACTACAATACATGCAAGAACCAACGAATGCTGGAGGGCGCTTTCTTGATAATGCTTTCACATTGCAGACATAATAATACCTTCTTATAATGTCTGTGTTTCACATTAGGAACGTACGCCCTCTGTTGGCGAAATTCACGATAACATTAAAAAAGCGACTTGTTTAATAAAGACTAGTACATGTGATAACTGTCATGTGATATAGCTGTGTACTGTGTGCAGCATGCATTGATCGTCGCTCATTCGCGACGGCAAGTGACTTCGCTCTTCGGTAAGTTTCGTCAAAAATGTGAATGGTTTAGGTTTTATTTAAAGAAAAATACGACATGTAGAATTACCCTAGACGAAATAAAGGAACTATTTTACAGTTTAAATGTAAGATTTCACATTGTAATCCTCAAAATGAACTTAATCGAAATCAGATAAGGCGCATTGGAAGATAAGACACAGTGTCTATTTGGAACCTTCGAAAGTCAGATAAGACGCGTCTTATCCGCAGGAATTTACAGTAGGGCCTACATACTTTCCCAATGATGAATAGATTGTAAAAATTGAATGAGTTGTTCAGAAGTTAAGATATTTTTAAATATTAAATTTCAACTTCCGGTTTGAACCGGAAGTTGAAAACTTCACAATTCATACTTTAAGAAATACTCATACTTTTTACATACACATTACTCGAAATTTTTACATCATGTTGTAGATTCTTAAGCCTTCTCAAACTTGTCCACAGAGTTGTTACCTTTTTGACCTTGTTTTATGGTTGAAGCCGCGTATACATTGACCGACTGTCAAACCGCTGGGAAAAACTGCATTGAAAATACACACAATACGCGATCTAAGCCAGTTAGACGGTGAGCGGCTGCTCGCTCCATTGAATCAACCGCAACGTTCAAAGTCTATCAAACATGCTTGTAGTCTAGTCCCTGTTCAAGGTTCGCGCACCCTGATTTTGACATTACGCTTTGTTAGTCTCTAACAAAACAGCCATCCGTGCAAATCTAGCTAACAATCAAATGTAAGACTTGAAAAATTCATAGCTCAAGAACTACACAATGGATTTGTACAATCTATACATCATCAGACAGGTCTTTAAACACCCAACAAACGCTACATATAAAGTGACCCCATTTGAAATTGAATTCCGGTTCAAAATATAAGTTGAACATTTTGTTAGTATTAATTACACGCAAGGTTCAAAGTCTGTTCACGCAACTTAATTTGGCATTGTTCTTTGTTAGTCTCTAAAACAGTCGAGAAATTTAACATTCAAAATGTTAGGTATGGTTCTACTGAAGTCATCAAATGTCATGTGACGTCAACTTAAAGGCACGAACACGTTTGAAAATTGTCAAAGACCAGTGTTCTCACTTGGTGTATCCCAACATATGCATAAAATAATAAGCCTGTGAAAATTTGGGCTCAATTGGTCATCGAAGTTGCAAGAAAAAGATGAAAGAAAAAACACCCTTGTTGTACAAATTTGTGTGCTTTATTCAGATAGGAATAACAACTTCTTGCTAGAAGTTTTTTTATTTAGTGAGAAATTACCTCTTTCTCAAAAACTACGTTACTTCAGAGGGAGTCGTTTCCTACAATGTTTTATACTATCAACAGCTCTCCGTTGCTTGTTACCAAGTAAGTTTTTATGCTAATATTTGTTTTGAGTCATTACCAAACGTGTACGATACCTTTAAAGGTGCAGTATTACAAGATTGATAAATGCAGAAAAAATGTGCACTTGAGCTGAAACCTTGCATGTATTCGAGTCGGGATGTGTTACATCTACAATATGAGGTTGCATTACGATGATGTCACCAAGCTTTACGTGACGTCGGCTTAAAGGGGCACTTTTCAAAGACTTATATTTACGGGAAAACAATGTGCGTTCCAGCTGAAACCTAGCATGCATTCAAGCCGTGATGTGTAACATCCAAAATTTAACATCCTGTTTTAGTGATGTCATTAAGTGTCATATGACGTGGCCTTAATGGTGCAGTTTTACAAAATCTATAATACACACAAAAATGTGCGCGATCAAGCTTAAACATTGCATTTATTTAAACCTTTTTACATCTAAAATTGACATCACGTCTCGATGACGTCATCAAGTGTCACATGACGTCACCTTAAGGGTGCAGTTTTAGAAAATCTTCATCGATGGTTGCTTTCATGGATACCTTATGTAATGTGACCTGTGATGATTATATTTCAGCCTAGTCGGTAGACTCACTCTGTATTATTGTCCATTTAATACGGTCTGAACCACCCTTTAAATAAAATGGATTGTTCCTCCATTCATAAAATGCAAATAAGCCTGGGCCCCAGCGTATAAATACCTCTCCAAACCATTGAAGCATGTCTTTGTTCTTCGTGGTACGGTCTGTTCGCACGTGTTTTCACGCACTATAGTACTATTCTAGTCAATTTTAACGTTACCTTACTACTAGTACTACAACTACAACAACGAAGTTTTGACCACGTTACTCCGTGTCATCATGTCTTCTACAACGACCAAGAAAGGCAAGTCATCTAGCAAGACAGGTCCTCCGCCTGTGGAAAAAAACAAGAAAACTAAGGCAAGTAGTACTCTAAGCTCCGCTCCGACCTCGCCTTGGGTCGAGCGAAGTAGCAGAGAAATCGACCCCGCCTTGCCTTGGGCGGGAGATCAACGTGCTCACGCACAGTTAGAGAGCCATGAGCCAGGAATTGGGTCGCCTTGCCCTATTTCCCAATGCCAATCTCCGTCTTTGGCCCCGAGAGTTTCTCGAGTTCCACAGGCAAAGTTCATTGCCAACACCGGTACGGGCTTTACCTCGCCTTGGGTTGCCCCTGCACCGCCGGGAAACGTCTCGTCAGCGACCGCTCAACAACCGTGGAATTTTCCCGCTGACGCTAGAGGGCAGTATTCCAACATGGCGCCGCCCATGTATCCGTTTTACGGTGGGATGAATCCGTTCATGTTCGGACAGTTTGGACAACCCACAACAGCCCAATGGCCACCAGTTCAGCACCAGCGCACCCCTGCTGCCTGTACTACATCATCTTTAGCTCTTCCGAGCCCCGTCATCTGGGAATCTAGAGGTGATGACCAGGTTTCACACGATGTTTCTGCTGTTGACTTCGACGCTGCCGATCATCATGCCGCCGCGGCCGATGAGGCTTCGTGTACTTCCGGGTCCGACAGTCACAGCTTCCACAATCCCCACCGCAAATCCATCGGTACTCCAGTGACTGACAAGGTACTTTCTTGGTGGGAACAACTTCGCACCAAAAGCTTGGACATGAGGAGATTAAAGAAGAACTTTCGAATAATCTCATCCCTACAGAGCAAGAAATTTTTTTCAAAGCTCCAGAACTTCCTAGCCAGGTAAAGTCTTCTTTTAAAGAAGCTCGATCTTCCTTAGTCTCTCAAGATGACCGCCTTAAGGATTCGCTTGGCCATGTTCTCAAGTCCGCCCTTCCCTTGGTACATCGTTTTGATGCCCTGGTGGATCCCTTGTGCCCTGAAACAATCGACACTACCATGGTGAAGGAACATGTGACTTCAGCTCTTATTCTGCTAGGATCGGCTAGCCAGAGCCTCGCCCTAGCTCGTCAACATGCCTTTGATGATTTACTCGACAAATGCTTTGATTCATTGAAAAAGAAAGCACCCTCGATGGTTTTTTTTCGTCGGCGGGAATCTCGTCAAGGACATAGAAGAGGCAGAAAAGGCGAATAAATTAGCCTCCAAAGTCATGAAGGGAACCTCAGGATCGACGTCTCTTTCAGCAAAAAAGAGTAGATTTTCTCCGTACTCTTCAGCAGTGGCTAAAAGATACAGAGGAGGTTGTACTTTTCGAGGTGGACGATCCTTCAACAGTTCCACCAGTTATGGAAATGGAAGGTCTTCGTGGCCTAACCGTGGCAACACGTTCAAGGGCAACCGGAGTGCCGATGACAAGTCAAAAAAGTAGTTCAATTCCCTCAGACAGGGCGTCTCGTATTTTTTGTTCTACACTGGAGAAGTCTCACCCAGGACAGTTGGATTCTCCAGTCAGTTTGTGGCCACAAAATAGAATTTTTAAAGCCACCGTTCAGTTGCAGGAAAGAGTACCTGCCAATCGTATGGACTCCGCACTTCAAGTACAGCTATTGCAAGTAGAAGTTCAAAAGTTATTGAACAAGAAAGCCATCACACTGGAAGACCCAGTGGAGGGCCAATTTATTTCATCCCTATTTTTAACTCCAAAGAAATCGGGAGAGCTTCGTCCGATCATAAATCTTTGACCACCAACACTTCAAGATGGAAGGAATAAATCTAGTAAAGGATTTGTTAAATCAAGGCGACTTCTTAGGCTCAATCGACCTGAAGGACGCCTACCTCATGGTCCCTATTCACATGGAACATCACAAATACCTGGGTTTTCTTTGGCAAGACAGTCTGTTTCAGTTTGCCTGTCTCCCCTTCGGCCTTTCAAGCACTCCAAGAACTTTTACAAAGGTCCTGAAACCAATTGCCGCACATCTTCGTCAAATGGGAATTCGATGTGTGTTTTACCTGGACGACATCCTCATTCTTGGCAAAACATCAGAGGAATGCAAGGAGAACTTGAACACAGCCGCCAATTTACTTCAGAAGTTGGGGTTCCTGATAAATTACGACAAGTCTCATTTTGTCCCATCGCACCAGTTAACTTGCCTTGGTTTTCTCATCAATTCATCAACAATGACTTTATCCCTGCCGGTGGAGAAAGTAAACAAGATTGTAGAACATTGCCAGAGTGTTCTTCAGGCAAAAAATTTGACGGTGAGAGATCTTGCAAGACTCCTCGGCCGCCTATCTTCGAGCATTCAGGCAGTCTTTCCTGCACCGCTGTTCTACCGAAACCTACAACAGGGCAAGGTGATTGCCCTGCACAGAGAAAACTCCTACGAGTCCGAGGCGATACTTTCCCCAGCCTCTCGAGTGGAATTGGAAACTTGGATAAGCTGCATCAGAGTGTGGAACGGTCAAACCCTTCTCAACCCAACTCCAGATTTAACAACCCAGACAGATGCATCACTCCAGGGTTGGGGTGCCTGTCTAGGGAAGATGCAGTGCAGGGGCAGATGGTCGTTAGAGGAACAGTCTCTACACATCAACCATCTCGAACTGCTGGCAGTATTTTATGCCCTCAAGTCCCTACTGAGCCAGAAACGAGACATCCACATCCAGGTACAGGTAGACAACATGACAGCCCTGTCATATATCAATCACAAAGGGGGCACGCACTCTCACGAACTATCGAGCCTTGCAGTACAGATATGGACATGGTGTCTAGCCAAGCACATGACACTATCAGCAGAGTACCTTCCAGGGGTACTAAACACGGTAGCCGACAAACTGTCCAGCATATTCAACGACAGAACAGAATGGCATCTTCTTCCCGAAATCTTCAGAAAGGTCACACGGGTGATGGGCTTCTACCCATCAATAGATCTGTTTGCATCCCGTCTCAATACACAACTCCCACAGTTCAAGTCATGGCTACCCAACCCTCTAGCTTGGAGAGTGGACGCATTCACCATCAACTGGGAAAACCTAGAGGCCTGTTTCCCCCATTTGCACTGCTCGCAAGATGTCTTCAGAAGATCCTTGCAGACGAGGCCACAGTTCTTCTGATAGCTCCTCTGTGGAAAACACAACCCTGGTACCCACGTCTGTTAGAACTCACAGTAAAAACTCCAGTGTTGTTGCCTCGTCAGTTGAAGCTTCTGAGGTTATGTCACAACGACCAATATCATCCAATGTGGAAAACCTTGCAGTTAGCCGCATGGAAGCTATCAGGCAATCCTTATCAGCAAGAGGGTTTTCGCAGCAAGTGTCCTCCGTCATCCTATCATCCTGGCGCCGTGGCACTAATGCACAATTCAATTCAGCATGGAACCGATGGAACCGCTCGTGTGTTCAACGACAAATTGATCCTATTCGGGCACCTCTATAGCTGATATCCTTGAGTTCCTGAACAGTCTTTTTCAGGAAGGACTACAATATAGAACAATTAATGTTTATAGATCAGCAATTTCATCAGCTCATGTTCCAGTGGAAGGGGCTCCTGTTGGTCAACATTCCCTGGTTTCAAGATTTTTCAAAGGAATCTTCAACATTCGTCCACCGCAGCCAAAGTATTGTACAACCTGGGACACGGAAGGTCCTACGGTACATCCAGTCTCTCCCTCTGAATAGAGAGTTGAGTTTAAGGCTTCTCACATTGAAAACCGCTATGCTGATTGCACTCGTTACGGCTGGACGTTGTTCATCCTTAATCGCTTTGGACTTGCAGTTTATGCAAAAAACAAGAAAAGCCTTTGTGTTTTCCACGGTGGTTGAGAACAATCATGGCTTCATCTGGTATAGATGTGTCTCATTACCAGGCCCATTCTACTAGGGAGCAGCCACCTCAGCTGCTGCTCGAGCAGGGGTATCTACAGCACAGATCCTGAAATCGGCAGATTGGTCATCAGACCACCTTTACAAAGTTTTACAAGAGAGAAGTTGCAACGTCAGAGTTTGGGACAGCTGTCCTGGCTTCGGTTAAGCGTTGAAATATACAGAGTAAGTCTGACGACTAGGCTGAAATATAATTTCAAATTATGTTAAGGTACTTACCTGACATATAATTGGAATTATATGAAGCCGTAGGAGGAGAGACTCACACTCCCTCCCTCAGCATCTCAGAAAATGTTCTTCTGGCCCACCCATGAGTCTACCTCAGCCAGTTACTACCTCCACTTATCTACAAAGAGACATGCTTCAATGGTTTGGAGAGGTAATTATACGCTGGGGCCAGGCTTATTTGCATTTTATGAATGGAGGAACAATCCATTTTATTTAAAGGGTGGTTCAGACCGTATTAAATGGACAATAATACAGAGTGAGTCTCTCCTCCTACGGCTTCATATAATTCCAATTATATGTCAGGTAAGTACCTTAACATAATTTGAAATTATACATTACTTTTCATATGCCTACATTCGTTTCCAAACACCTAAAGTTTGTATTACAAACTCTAAATTTCTTTAATTTTTCTTTAATTTTGTATCAGAGTAAATGTGCTGGGATTTTGTATGTGGTTGGTCTGGATTGTCGCTTGTCTTTTTTCATATTTTTTTAATTTTATATTCTAAGCATAGTGTTGCCCTGTAATGCTACGGTGACCATAGTGTTGTAAACTGAAATAAATAATTTTTTTCTGCAAACAGAAAGGCACGCAGAAGCTTCATCTACGTTGATGACCTCGCCATAACGGCACAATCCAGAGAATTTAGTGATGTGGAAGACACCCTGATGTCCTCATTAAGAGGCCTCACCACTTACTACCACACAAACCAACTCTGCCTGAACCCTGCCAAGACACAAGTCACTGCCTTCCACCTGCGGTACGTTTTAATTTTGTATCTACTTTTGTCTGCATTGTTGTATCTTTTTTATGTATGTTCTTGTTTTTTGCCTTTTAGTTTTTATGTTGGGCGCATTGAGGAATCTTTGATTCATAATGCGCCTTATAAATGCTGTTTATTATTATTATTATTATTACAGGGATGCGGGTAGACGTCTCACCATCAGATGGGATGGTGTACTCCTGAACCACTGCGATAATCCAGTCTACCGTGGTGTGACCCTTGACCACACACTGACATACAAGGTTCACATTATGAACACCAAGGCCAAAGTAAACACCAGTAATGCCTTAGTGCATAGTGTTGCCCTGTGATGCTACGGTGACCATAGTGTTGTAAACTGAAATAAATAATTTTTTTTTTCTGCAAACAGAAAGGCACGCAGAAGCTTCATCTACGTTGATGACCTCGCCATAACGGCACAATCCAGAGAATTTAGTGATGTGGAAGACACCCTGATGTCCTCATTAAGAGGCCTCACCACTTACTACCACACAAACCAACTCTGCCTGAACCCTGCCAAGACACAAGTCACTGCCTTCCACCTGCGGTACGTTTTAATTTTGTATCTACTTTTGTCTGCATTGTTGTATCTTTTTTATGTATGTTCTTGTTTTTTGCCTTTAGTTTTTATGTTGGGCGCATTGAGGAATCTTTGATTCATAATGCACCTTATAAATGCTGTTTATTATTATTTATATTACAGGGATGCGGGTAGACGTCTCACCATCAGATGGGATGGTGTACTCCTGAACCACTGCGATAATCCAGTCTACCGTGGTGTGACCCTTGACCACACACTGACATACAAGGTTCACATTATGAACACCAAGGCCAAAGTAAACACCAGTAATGCCTTCATCAGGAAAGTCACCCATTCCAAAAGGGTAGCAGAAATAGACTGCTTATTTGTAATCTGCTTACTTGTTTTTGTAATGTATCTTTCACTCAGTGTATATTTTATTGTTCACTTTATGCACTTAGAGGCTTTTGCATTAGGCACTTTTCAAATGTCTTTATTATTATTGTTATTATTATCTAGCATCCGCACCACTTTCATTATTATTATTATTCATTGTATAATTGTCTTTGTATTCTATATTTCTCTTTTGTTGCTTATGTGTTTTGTTTTTTTGGTTCTGCGCCTGGGAATAGGGTCTTGTACACTAGATCTAGATAGATGGCGCATTATGAATGCATTATTATTAGGTGTTTGGTTCATCAGCCGAAAATCTATTGTTATCTTCCGCACCACTTTCATTATTATTATTATTCATTGTATAATTGTCTTTGTAATCTATATTTCTCTTTTGTTGCTTATATGTTTTGTTTTTTTGGTTCTGCGCCTCGGATTAGGGTCTTGTACACTACATCTAGATAGAGGGCGCATTAAAAATGCATTATTATTAGGTGTTCGGCTCATCAGCCGAAAACCTATGGTAGTGAAAACACTGGAAGTTCCGAACTTAATTGCGAAAAGGGACTTGGACACATGCACATGGCATGTGGGACTTACTTCCGGCCATGGTTATGGCCTATTAAAACCTATTGTTATGATCCACACCACTTTCATTATTATTATTATTTATTGTATAATTATCTTTGTGTTCTATATTTCTCTTTTGTTGGTTATATGTTTTGTTTTTTTGGTTCTGCGCCTCGGAATCGGGTCTTGCACACTAGATCTAGATAGATGGCGCATTATAAATGCATTATTATTAGGTGTTCGGCTCATCAGCCGAAAATCTATTGTTATCGTTAAGTTTTTTGGGTTTCTTTTCTGCCTCTTCTTCTTCTCCCTGAACCTTCTCTTGCAGATTTCGCAAAAAGTATAAGTTGTAAAAACTTTAAACTTGGCATGTACTTGAACCGTAACATGAAGACGGCTTGCAAAAAATGACGTCATGATGACGTCATCACGTGTCGAATTACAAGGTTTTTAGACTTTTTTTTTTTGTCCTGTGGGTGACCTCACATGACCTCTACTTCCGGTTGAAACTGAAAATGCCTAGTAAATTGAAAGTAGCAGAAAGTGACAACGTTTTTTTGAGTTTTTTTTTTTTTTGAGTTGCCGCATCATCACTGGGTGCCTTAAACCAACCAGGACAGATCAACTATATCTACTCGCTGGCATCACCCCACCCGACTTCAGGAGAGCTGTTGCCAGTCAGGCAGAGAGGTCAAGGCAGCCATTCCAGCAGCGGCTCATCCCTGTTTGACCACCCAGTAACCCCCCCGTCTGCGATCAAGGAAGAGTTTCATCACTGCGACCCTACCACTTGAGACAGCGCAATCCAATGGTAGTAAAAACACAGGAAGTTCCGAACCTAATTGCGAAAAGGGACTTGGACACATGCACGTGGCATGTGGGACTTACTGCCGGCCATGGTTATAGTAAGGTTTAGGGTTGGGGTTAGGATTGGGTTAGGGTTAGGATTAGGTTGGTGTCAGAGTTTTGGTAAGGATAAGGTTGTGCGAAGATTACAAACTTAATTGCGAAAAGGGACTTGGACACATGCACGTGGCATGTGGGAATTACTTCCGCGGCCATGGTTATGGCCTATTAAAACCTATTGTTATCTATATTTCCTCTTTTGTTCCTTATATGTTTGTTTGTTTTTGGTTCTGCGCCTCGGAATAGGGTCTTGTACACTAGATCTAGATAGATGGTGCATTATAATGCATTATTATCAGGTGTTCGGCTCATTAGCCAAAAACCTATGGTAGTAAAAACACTGGAAGTTTCGAACTTAATTGCGAAAAGGGACTTGGACACATGCACGTGGCATGTGGGACTTCCTTCCGGCCATGGTTATGGCCTATTAAAACCTATTGTTATGATCCACACCACTTTCATTATTATTATTATTCATTGTATAATTGTCTTTGTGTTCTATATTTATCTTTTGTTGGTTATATGTTTTGTTTTTTTGGTTCTGGGCCTCGGAATCGGGTCTTGTACACTAGATCTAGATAGATGGCGCATTATAAATGCATTATTATTAGGTGTTCGGCTCATTAGCCGAAAACCTATGGTAGTGAAAACACTGAAAGTTCCGAACTTAATTGCGAAAAGGGACTTGGACACATGCACATGGCATGTGGGACTTACTTCCGGCCATGGTTATGGCCTATTAAAACCTATTGTTATGATCCACACCACTTTCATTATTATTATTATTTATTGTATAATTATCTTTGAGTTCTATATTTCTCTTTTGTTGGTTATATGTTTTGTTTTTTTGGTTCTGCGCCTCGGAATCGGGTCTTGCACACTAGATCTAGATAGATGGCGCATTATAAATGCATTATTATTAGGTGTTCGGCTCATCAGCCGAAAATCTATTGTTATCGTTAAGTTTTTTGGGTTTCTTTTCTGCCTCTTCTTCTTCTCCCTGAACCTTCTCTTGCAGATTTCGCAAAAAGTATAAGTTGTAAAAACTTTAAACTTGGCATGTACTTGAACCGTAACATGAAGACGGCTTGCAAAAAATGACGTCATGATGACGTCATCACATGTCGAATTACAAGGTTTTTAGACTTTTTTTTTTGTCCTGTGGGTGACCTCACATGACCTCTACTTCCGGTTGAAACTGAAAATGCCTAGTAAATTGAAAGTAGCAGAAAGTGACAACGTTTTTTTGAGTTTTTTTTTTTTTTGAGTTGCCGCATCATCACTGGGTGCCTTAAACCAACCAGGACAGATCAACTATATCTACTCGCTGGCATCACCCCACCCGACTTCAGGAGAGCTGTTGCCAGTCAGGCAGAGAGGTCAAGGCAGCCATTCCAGCAGCGGCTCATCCCTGTTTGACCACCCAGTAACCCCCCCGTCTGCGATCAAGGAAGAGTTTCATCACTGCGACCCTACCACTTGAGACAGCGCAATCCAATGGTAGTAAAAACACAGGAAGTTCCGAACCTAATTGCGAAAAGGGACTTGGACACATGCACGTGGCATGTGGGACTTACTGCCGGCCATGGTTATAGTAAGGTTTAGGGTTGGGGTTAGGATTGGGTTAGGGTTAGGATTAGGTTGGTGTCAGAGTTTTGGTAAGGATAAGGTTGTGCGAAGATTACAAACTTAATTGCGAAAAGGGACTTGGACACATGCACGTGGCATGTGGGAATTACTTCCGCGGCCATGGTTATGGCCTATTAAAACCTATTGTTATCTATATTTCCTCTTTTGTTCCTTATATGTTTGTTTGTTTTTGGTTCTGCGCCTCGGAATAGGGTCTTGTACACTAGATCTAGATAGATGGTGCATTATAATGCATTATTATCAGGTGTTCGGCTCATTAGCCAAAAACCTATGGTAGTAAAAACACTGGAAGTTTCGAACTTAATTGCGAAAAGGGACTTGGACACATGCACGTGGCATGTGGGACTTCCTTCCGGCCATGGTTATGGCCTATTAAAACCTATTGTTATGATCCACACCACTTTCATTATTATTATTATTCATTGTATAATTGTCTTTGTGTTCTATATTTATCTTTTGTTGGTTATATGTTTTGTTTTTTTGGTTCTGGGCCTCGGAATCGGGTCTTGTACACTAGACCTAGATAGATGGCGCATTATAAATGCATTATTATTAGGTGTTCGGCTCATTAGCCGAAAACCTATGGTAGTGAAAACACTGAAAGTTCCGAACTTAAATGCGAAAAGGGACTTGGACACATGCACATGGCATGTGGGACTTACTTCCGGCCATGGTTATGGCCTATTAAAACCTATTGTTATGATCCACACCACTTTCATTATTATTATTATTTATTGTATAATTATCTTTGTGTTCTATATTTCTCTTTTGTTGGTTATATGTTTTGTTTTTTTGGTTCTGCGCCTCGGAATCGGGTCTTGCACACTAGATCTAGATAGATGGCGCATTATAAATGCATTATTATTAGGTGTTCGGCTCATCAGCCGAAAATCTATTGTTATCGTTAAGTTTTTTGGGTTTCTTTTCTGCCTCTTCTTCTTCTCCCTGAACCTTCTCTTGCAGATTTCGCAAAAAGTATAAGTTGTAAAAACTTTAAACTTGGCATGTACTTGAACCGTAACATGAAGACGGCTTGCAAAAAATGACGTCATGATGACGTCATCACGTGTCGAATTACAAGGTTTTTAGACTTTTTTTTTTGTCCTGTGGGTGACCTCACATGACCTCTACTTCCGGTTGAAACTGAAAATGCCTAGTAAATTGAAAGTAGCAGAAAGTGACAACGTTTTTTTGAGTTTTTTTTTTTTTGAGTTGCCGCATCATCACTGGGTGCCTTAAACCAACCAGGACAGATCAACTATATCTACTCGCTGGCATCACCCCACCCGACTTCAGGAGAGCTGTTGCCAGTCAGGCAGAGAGGTCAAGGCAGCCATTCCAGCAGCGGCTCATCCCTGTTTGACCACCCAGTAACCCCCCCGTCTGCGATCAAGGAAGAGTTTCATCACTGCGACCCTACCACTTGAGACAGCGCAATCCAATGGTAGTAAAAACACAGGAAGTTCCGAACCTAATTGCGAAAAGGGACTTGGACACATGCACGTGGCATGTGGGACTTACTGCCGGCCATGGTTATAGTAAGGTTTAGGGTTGGGGTTAGGATTGGGTTAGGGTTAGGATTAGGTTGGTGTCAGAGTTTTGGTAAGGATAAGGTTGTGCGAAGATTACAAACTTAATTGCGAAAAGGGACTTGGACACATGCACGTGGCATGTGGGAGTTACTTCCGCGGCCATGGTTATGGCCTATTAAAACCTATTGTTATCTAAATTTCCTCTTTTGTTCCTTATATGTTTGTTTGTTTTTGGTTCTGCGCCTCGGAATAGGGTCTTGTACACTAGATCTAGATAGATGGTGCATTATAATGCATTATTATCAGGTGTTCGGCTCATTAGCCAAAAACCTATGGTAGTAAAAACACTGGAAGTTCCGAACTTAATTGCGAAAAGGGACTTGGACACATGCACGTGGCATGTGGGACTTCCTTCCGGCCATGGTTATGGCCTATTAAAACCTATTGTTATGATCCACACCACTTTCATTATTATTATTATTCATTTCTTTG
The DNA here is from genome assembly GCA_021014325.1 of Plazaster borealis. NCBI lineage: Eukaryota > Metazoa > Echinodermata > Asteroidea > Forcipulatida > Labidiasteridae > Plazaster > Plazaster borealis. The sequence continues at coordinate 13,957,825 of CM037457.1, read as the reverse complement.
TGTTCTATATTTATCTTTTGTTGGTTATATGTTTTGTTTTTTTGGTTCTCGGCCTCGGAATCGGGTCTTGTACACTAGATCTAGATAGATGGCGCATTATAAATGCATTATTATTAGGTGTTCAGCTCATTAGCCAAAAACCTATGGTAGTGAAAACACTGGAAGTTCCGAACTTAATTGCAAAAAGGGACTTGGACACATGCACGTGGTATGTGGGAGTTACTTCCGGCCATGGTTATGGCCTATTAAAACCTATTGTTATGATCCACGCCACGTTCATTATTATGATTATTCATTGTATAAATGTCTTTGTGTTCTATATTTCTCTTTTGTTGGTTATATGTTTTGTATTTTTGGTTCTGCGCCTCGGAATCGGGTCTTGTACACTAGATCTAGATAGATGGCGCATTATAAATGCATTATTATTAGGTGTTCGGCTCATTAGCCAAAAACCTATGGTAGTGAAAACACGGGAAGTTCCGAACTTAATTGCGAAAAGGGACTTGGACACATGCACGTGGCATGTGGGAGTTACTTCTGGCCATAGTTATGGCCTATTAAAACCTATTGTTATCTATATTTCCTCTTTTGTTGCTTATATGTTTGTTTGTTTTTGGTTCTGCACCTCGGAATAGGGTCTTGTACACTAGATCTAGATAGATGGTGCATTATAATGCATTATTATTAGGTGTTCGGCTCATTAGCCAAAAACCTATGGTAGTAAAAACACTGGAGGTTCCGAACTTAATTGCGAAAAGGGACTTGGACACATGCACGTGGCATGTGGGAGTTACTTCCGGCCATGGTTATGGCCTATTAAAACCTATTGTTATCATATCCACACCACTTTCATTATTATTATTATTCATTGTATAATTGTCTTTGTGTTCTATATTTCTCTTTTGTTGCTTATATGTTTTGTTTTTTTGGTTCTGCGCCTCGGAATCGGGTCTTGTACACTAGATCTAGATAGATGGCGCATTATAAATGCATTATTATTAGGTGTTCGGCTCATTAGCCAAAAACCTATGGTAGTGAAAACACTGGAAGTTCCGAACTTAATAGCGAAAAGGGACTTGGACACATGCACGTGGCATGTGGGAGTTACTTCCGGCCATGGTTATGGCCTATTAAAACCTATTGTTATCTATATTTCCTGTTTTGTTGCTTATATGTTTGTTTGTTTTTGGTTCTGCGCCTCGGAATAGGGTCTTGTAAACTAGATCTAGATAGATGGTGCATTATAATGCATTATTATTAGGTGTTCGGCTCATTAGCCAAAAACCTATGGTAGTAAAAACACTGGAAGTTCCGAACTTAATTGCGAAAAGGGACTTGGACACATGCACTTGGCATGTGGGACTTCCTTCCGGCCATGGTTATGGCCTATTAAAACCTATTGTTATGATCCACACCACTTTCATTATTATTATTATTCATTGTAAAATTGTCTTTGTGTTCTATATTTCTCTTTTGTTGGTTATTTGTTTTGTTTTTTGGGTTCTGCGCCTCGGAATCGGGTCTTGTACACTAGATCTAGATAGATGGCGCATTATAAATGCATTATTATTAGGTGTTTGGCTCATTAGCAAAAACCTATGGTAGTGAAAATACGGGAAGTTCCGAACTTAATTGCGAAAAGGGACTTGGACACATGCACATGGCATGTGGAAGTTACTTCCGGCCATGGTTATGGCCTATTAAAACATATTGTTATCTATATCTCCTCTTTTGTTGCTTATATGTTTGTTTGTTTTTGGTTCTGCGCCTCGGAATAGGGTCTTGTACACTAGATCTAGATAGATGGTGCATTATAATGCATTATTATTAGGTGTTCGGCTCATTAGCCAAAAACCTATGGTAGTGAAAACACTGGAAGTTCCGAACTTAATTGCGAAAAGGGACTTGGACACATGCACGTGGCATGTGGGACTTACTTCCGGCCATGGTTATGGCCTATTAAAACCTATTGTTATGATCCACACCACTTTCATTATTATTATTATTCATTGTAATTGTATAATTGTCTTTGTGTTCTATATTTCTCTTTTGTTGGTTATATGTTTTGTTTTTTGGGTTCTGCGCCTCGGAATCGGGTCTTGTACACTAGATCTAGATAGATGGCACATTATAAATGCATTATTATTAGGTGTTCGGCTCATTAGCGAAAAACCTATGGTAGTGAAAACACTGGTAGTTCCGAACTTAATTGCGAAAAGGGACTTGGACACATGCACGTGGTATGTGGGAGTTACTTCTGGCCATGGTTATGGCCTATTAAAACCTATTGTTATCTACATTTCCTCTTTTGTTGCTTATATGTTTGTTTGTTTTTGGTTCTGCGCCTCGGAATAGGGTCTTGTACACTAGATCTAGATAGATTGTGCATTATAATGCATTATTATTAGGTGTTCGGCTCATTAGCCAAAAACCTATGGTAGTAAAAACACTGGAAGTTCCGAACTTAATTGCAAAAAGGGACTTGGACACATGCACTTGGCATGTGGGACTTACTTCCGGCCATGGTTATGGCCTATTAAAACCTATTGTTATTATCCACACCACTTTCATTATTATTATTATTCATTGTATAATTGTCTTTGTGTTCTACATTTCTCTTTTGTTGGTTATATGTTTTGTTTTTTTGGTTCTGCGCCTCAGAATCGGGTCTTGTACACTAGATCTAGATAGATGACGCATTATAAATGCATTATTATTAGGTGTTCGGCTCATCAGCCGAAAATCTATTGTTTTTAGTTAAGTTTTTTGGGGGTTTTTTCTGCCTGTTCTTCTTCTCCCTGAACCTTCTCTTGCAGATTTCGCAAAAAGTATAAGTTGTAAAACTTTAAACTTGGCATGTACTTGAACTGTAACATGAAGACGGCATGCAAAAAATGACGTCATGATGACGTCATCACATGTCGAATTACAAGGTTTTTAGACTTTTTTTTTCGTGTGGGTGACCTCACATGACCTCTACTTCCGGTTGAATCCGAAAATGCCTAGTAAATTGAAAGTAGCAGAAAGTGACAACGTTTTTTTGAGTTGTTTTTAACTGGCAAGTGTTTGGTTTAAACAATTTTGACCGGTGAAGTCACACATTTCAAAAGCGTCCCGTAGCGGCAAGTTGAAATAATTTAAAAACACTCATTTACTAGATGTCTGTGGCAATGTTTATGAGAATTTCTTCAAAACTGGTCCCATGCATCAAAACTGGATTGTTCTCTCAACGAAAGTCGCCGCATCATCACTGGGTGCCTTAAACCAACCAGGACAGATCAACTATATCTACTCACTGGCATTACCCCACCCGACTTCAGGAGAGCTGTTGCCAGTCAGGCAGAACGGTCAAGGCAGCCATTCCAGCAGCACCCACCGTCTGCGATCTTCATCACTTCGACCCTACCACTTGAGATAGCGCAATCCAATGGTAGTAAAAACACAGGAAGTTCCGAACCTAATTGCGAAAAGGGACTTGGACACATGCACGTGGCATGTGGGACTTACTTCTGGCCATGGTTATAGTTAGGTTTAGGGTTGGGGTTAGGGTTAGGGTTAGGATTAGGATTAGGTTGGTGTCAGCGTTTTGGTTAGGATTAGGTTGTGCGAAGATTACGAACTTGCGAAAAGGGACTTGGACACATGCATCCGGCATGTGGGGTCCTACCCCCGGCCAGGGTCCTTGTGGCGTTGGTGGTTGATCTTAAAGATGCATGAGGCTCCTCCCGCGGCGAGGATTTCTGATGTTATCACAATTATGGTCGGCCAAACGGGGGTAGTCCCTAGTCATGTGGACTAGGGACGGCGTTAGTAAGGTAGGGGGCGTATGCCCTGTTTTACAGGGTGTGCGTGGACTGGACGCTCTGAATGGAACAGAGTACGAAGGCCCCCATGATCTTACTGAAAGCGTTGTTTTTTTGGGGCTGGTATCCTGGGACCTGCTCGTGGTGGCCCTGCTTTAACTAACCTTACCAGGATGATGATGGCAAAGTTTCAGTGATTGAATTAAACTTATACATTATAAAATATTTGTAGATTTAATTTTAAAATTATGCTGATACTCTTTCCAAAATAACCCATTTATTATTGTACAAAGACGTGGCAGACTGCCCCTTTACAATTTCCTGAAAACGTGAACATGTTGATCTATTGAAAAATACAGTTGCACCTTGCGCCTATGATTAACCCATTTAAAAACAAAACAAATAACAATTGAACAATTGATCAAGAGAGAGCGCTAAAATCACTCATTCGACAGAATAGCGGGTTAACGTACAACTTTGGGGTTCCATTGGAACTATCCATGTAAAAAAACTTTAAATCTTTTAGTCTTGCACTTAACCGACTATAGAGGGTGCATAAGTCGCTAGCAATTAAATTATTATAGAGGGCACTTTATAGAATTTGTAGGGTTTTTCAAGACGCATTTTTTCTTGCAATTTAATGCTTACAGAGGGCGCTTTGTTAGTCTTTTTCCAAGGTGCTTTAGATGTACATGTCTTGCAATTAAAGGACTATAGAGGGTGCTTTTACATAATTGTTATTCTTTTTTAAGGCGCTTCAGACACTATATCTTTTAGTTACATGATTATAGAGGGGGCTTTATATATTTTTAATCTTGATTCTAGAGGGAGTTATATCACTTGTGCTACTTCAGATATGTGTTATGCTATTTATTGCCTATAGAGGGCGGTATTTCACCTGAAAACAAAATTACTTCACTCAGTCCCAGTGCCTGACAAAAGAGACGATACTATAGTATTGGGCTCAAGCAAACTATTTTGGACTACATGTATTGCAACAAAAGCGTCAATAGAGGGCACCCATAATGAGTCATACTTGAAGCCAGCCACAGTACAGTGTTGGCTGATTGTTTTATTTTAGCACCCTCTCTTGAAACCCAAACTTTGACTTACGTCAATAAACAGTGGCTACCATTGAGTGCAACAATTAAGTGAAGCCATGGCATTTTCTGCAATCTTATTCTGCCAAAAAGTTAATACAATTTTTCATAAATCGCAAGTTTCCACTTGAGACCTGGCCATAAATTTACGGTGTTATACTTCAAAATGTACTAAACCGTTAGTTCAATTTGAAATTGCCATGTTTCTTAAATTGATTGTTCGTTTCAATGGTGACCCTAAACCAAAATTGTACTCGGAGGCAAGAAATAAAACACAGAATCCCAACAAAATATGTTTTATTGAGGAACTTCAAATAAAATAAACAGACCACCAATCAACATCAGTATGCAGTCCTAATTCCAAAGCCTGCTAATTAACGGTATGCTTTCTTTTAAGAAGCGCAAATTCATGCCAAGCTAATTCTAATTCTGGTTATGGTTTTCATAACCATTCTTTCTTAAAATTGTAGAAGTTTTATGAATTTTCAAGAAATTTCACGGCAAATTTATAAAAATTTATGGCTTCCAAATCTGCATCATACTCCCTGTATATGTTTTAAAATTAGGTTCTATTGACAAACAACGATTTGTTTCAAACATTTTTTTTGTTTTTTTGTTGGATTATTCATATGTGCAAAGGTGCAACCGAATTTTTCAATAGATCAACTTGTTTGCTTTTTAGGGAAATTGTAAAAAGGGCACGATTTGATAATGGTGTGTCGTATCGCCGAGCGGTTTAGAGCATCGAATTCAAGTTCTGGTGGTTAAGTTATCAGGGTGTGGGTTCGAATCCCGGTCATGACACTTGTGTCCTTGAGCAAGACACTTAACTATATTTGCTTCTCTTCACCCAGGGGTATGAATGGGTACCTGCGAGGGTAGAGGTCTATATTGTGTTTGAAAAGAGCCTTCAGAGCGCCCCGGCAGCCCAGGGCTGTATACTCCCCAGGGAGCTGAGAAAGATTAAAGGAATGTTATTGGCCCAATGACCAGGGCAATAATGTAAAGCGCATTTGATACGTTTTGTAAAATGCGCTGTATAAGAACTTTTATTATTATTACTATTATTATAGTGCACTAACGAAATGCATTCAATATTTGTTTTATATGCACACACATAGATCTTTGTTATTTGTTTCACAATAAACACAAAATAGCCACAACTCGTGCACCCACACTCTGAAAAAAAATCTAAACAATGTTGATGACTCCATGTAGACACCAACTTTGTCCGGCGCGCTGTGACCGGTCTTTGTTGGGACGAACAGGCGGGGAAGATAATTTTATAAATGCGCTGCAAGGCTTAGTTGCGAAGTGTCCCAATCATCCTATATTCAATCAAGATAGGACTCAGAGCTGCCAACTTGTACGGATTTTCCGTATTTCATACGGAAATCAACCAAGAATACGGAAGTACGAATTTGCGTTTTAAAATACGGATTTGGAAAAAGCCGATCATACTTTTTAAGCCCCAGTGTAAATGCAGTACAAACAATGAGATCGTAATAAATAAAAATGAAAGCCGCGAATTCACACGCGTTTCAGGGCTTATAATATTATTATTAGGTACCATAACCTATTGCGCTGAAGGACTTAACTACTGCCAGAGTGATCTCCATGCACTGAGACGTGTCTACCACGTCACACGGAGACACAATGCACCTTGTACAGCATACATTCTGTAGTACATGTCTCACAACGTCACCCACACGCGTGGCTTTTGTAGAGACTGGCGCCGCAGTTTTTCTAATGCTCACGTGTATGGGATGCGGCGGCAAACAGACACTGTGATAAATTTTACTTCTGCAAGGAACAAGCGTGTTGACGTTGTTTAGTGTGTGAAACATCGCGATCGCTGCATCAATTGAAATAAAAATGACGAAAAGGAAAGATATCTTCGACGCAATGGAGGCCAAGATCTGATGCAAAATAGTGATAAAAGGCGTAAAGAATGCAATGGGTGGACATGGAATTGGTTGGAAAGCCAAGTTGACAAACTTGCCGAAGTCCTTCAAACACTTGACTGCCCTCCACTGTGGTATTGTAATGGTGTGTTTCCTGTGCAAACGTGAACATTTTTTATTCATTTTAATAAACGATGGTACAGAAACTAAAGTATGTTGATATAATTGGAAAGAATTGCAGTATGGCTTCTCCCCATGCACAGTGTAGCGCAAATTGCGGTCCGATACGCAAATTTTTTAAAACTTTTTAAAAACTTTTTTTAAACTTTTTTTTTTTGAACACTGACATAATTATTGGCTTTAATACATGTTATATGAGCAAAGCATACGTAAAAGGTAACTCAATTACCAGTGGGTAGTCGAGTACAAGAAGTGTATCGGCGCCGCGCAGAAAAATACTGATTTCATTGGCAAAATACTGATTTTCAGCCTAAAGAATACTGAAATGCCCAGTTTAAGGTTGGCAGCTCTGAGGACTTGATCCTGTAATAAATTTTGGAGCGTCATGCGTCGCAGCAGTAAATACATGGCAAAATAAAGTATGACATGTGATGCGTGGTCCACCAATCAAATGACAATTGATCTATGTGTGCGGTATATACAAAAGCTTAACTGTCATGTTTATGTAATAGTTGGCATAATCTTAAAATTAAATCTACAAATATTTTATACTGAATACTTAAGCATATAGAGGTAGACGTATAAGTGCACCATTGCAAGCAGTCTAACTCAATCACTGAATTTTTGCCATCATCATCCTGTTAAAGTTAGTCTATTAAAGCAGGGCCACACGACGAGCCCCATTCGCTTTCACAAATCTCCTGGGCCTTCATTTTTTTTCAGAGCCTCCAAGAGATTACAATCATAAGCAGAGGACGGGGTTAATCAAAGTCAATAATTATTTTCTTCTTTCAAATCAATCATCACTCAATAATACATAGCAATTTGTTGCACCTTTTAAAAGGTGAAAATTAAGATACTGTCTCTACTCTCGTGTAGTTGTACCGTACATGAGATATTGGAAAATGTTATTGTTTCTAGTGCTTTCATTCAAACTTGCTTTAAAGGCAGTGGACACTATTGGTAATTACTCAAAATAATTATTAGCATAAAACCTTACTTGGTAGCGACCGGGAGCTGTTGATAGTATAAAACATTGTGAGAAACGGCTCCCTCTGAAGTAACGTAGTTTTCGAGAAAGAAGTAATTTTTCCACAAATTTGATTTTGAGACCTCAGAAATAGATTTTGAGGTCTAGAAATCAAGCATCTGAAAGCACACAACTTCGTGTGACAAGGGTGGGGTGTTTTTTTTTCATTATTATCTCGCAACTTCGACGACCAATTGAGTTCAAATTTTCACAGGTTTGTTATTTTATGCATATGTTGAGATACACCAAGTGAGAAGACTGGTCTTTGACAATTACCAATAGTGTCCAGTGTCTTTAATGTGCTCATATATGTTTAACCTTTACATGTTCTGTTTAATTTGTAACTTGCCATGCTTGGTAAGATATAAGATAAGATTCCTAACCACGTTTCTTGAAGATATTTTTAATTTCTAAAGTGATTTTTTGTATAATTATACTAAGCAAGTATGATGTAAAAATATTTCAAATGAATTGCATTTTTAACAAGATACATGCAAAGGAGTTATGCTAAAAGAAAAGTTAGTTTTTTATACAAATCTGTAAGTAACCACTCATCTGAGTTACTGGTGCTTTCATGGAGTCCCCATAATTGGTTGTGTATAGTGATCTTTGATGTGTGTGATCTATTGTATAAGTGCTGCAAAAACAGCCCACCATACCATGGTAACTAAAAACCATGCACCAGGATTAACATAGCCTACTTTTGCTTCAGCCTTGAACCTGTATATTTTGACGGGAGCACTGTCTTGGATGGGTAGACCTCATTGGATATCGAGCCTTTCTGAAAGGGAATTAAAGAAACAGAAATAATATTTAAAACAATTTAATGTGATCGTTTGAACTCAACAGTTTAAAGCCACTGGACACTATTGGTAATTGTCAAAGACCAGTCTTCTCACTTGGTGTATCTCAACATATGCACAAAATAACAAACCTGTGAAAATTTGACCTCAATTAGTCGTCGAAGTTGCCAGATCATAATGAAAGAAAACACACGTCACACAAAGTTGTGTGCTTTCAGATGCTTGATTTCGGGACCTCAAAATCTAATTCTGAGGTCTCTAAATCAAATTCGTGGAAAATAACTTCTTTCTCAAAAAGTACGTTACTTCAGAGGGAGCCGTTTCTCACAATGTTTTATACTATCAACAGCTCTCTATTGCTCATTACCAAGTAAGTTTTTATGCTAACAATTATTTTGAGTAATTACCAATAGTGTCCACAGTGCCTTAACAATAATAATGTTGCTGAAAGTAGTACAGGTAATTTATTTATTTATTTTAAGTTGTGATTATTGCAAGCAAGATAAATTTATCATTAGAATTAGTAGAATCAAGCTTTTAAAGGATATATGTATATTTTGTTCAACTTCCTACAAGTGATTTTTATAACAAGTGATTTTTTTGTTTTATGAGGCAAAAACCAACCTGCAAAATGTCATGATCATTTAGAAACCAGTGTTTTCGAGGGTGATTGACACCCCACATGGAAAGTTATTCAACGGGAAAAACAAATTGTGCTTTTCGGTTAATAAACACAATTAGGAAACTTGGCTGGAGACTTACTCTCATCTGGGTAAGGATGTGTTCCTGTGGGTCTCCAGATCTAATGTTTGTGGCATGTAGTGTGTGAAACATTTAATGCACATTGCCGCAGAAGGTGCCCAATATTAACATGATAACAAAAATCAACACCAATATTACATACTTTCGTATCAGCCATGAACACTGTGTGATACAGCAAGACATGGCTGGTGAAAGGCGCTTGGAGCTCACAGACATCTACTTCGGGTAGATCTCAATGGGGAAGGGCACGCCTTTCTAAATGCAAACAATTTTTAAAGATATTTTTAATTTAACCGGTGATGTATAACTTGTTCAGAAAGTACACATTGTCAAAAATCATATTAATCTCACAAAGAAGAGTTCTAATTGGATAAAATCTTTTAAAAATAAACTCATTATCTGCTTTAGAAATTGTGTTTAGAAACTACTTTCGTTTCTTTTTGAAACAGAAATTATCTAAAGAGCTTTATTAGATAATTACTAACAATTCATATAGTTAATAGTTAATTGATACTTAGTAGAACTGTGTAATTACTGTAATAATCTGGAAATGTTTTCATTAATTCAAGAATCTTAAATTTGGGATTTAAACCTCTACAAGTCTTTGTGTGTTAAACTATTAAAGGCATCGTACACGTTTGGTAATGACTCTGATAATTAATGGCAATAAAAACTTACTTGGTAAGAAGTACAGCAGCTGTGGATAGTGTAATGCATTTTAAGCGAGTTTTCACTTCGAAGTGCTGCGGTTATGGAAAAACTTATCACTTTTTATCCCCCAAAACATTTGAATCCAAGAAGCGTTACTCGTAACGCTTCTCAGAGTGTGTATTCCAATGCAGACTATTCTTTCTGCGTGGACATAACCGCTCCAGATTTTAGACAATATCTCAAAAATGCTACCACACCTTTTGAAATGAAATTTTCACAGGTTAGTTTTACGGTATATATTTACAACTATATAGGTTTGAAACAAACAATAGGCTCCAATTACCAAATGTGTACAATGTCTTTAAAGGAAAGTTGTGCTAAATTCGTTAAAAAAATCAGAGAATGCAAAATGATCAATTGCATAAAACTATCCTATTTACCTTTTACTGAAGAGAAGCTCCATTATCATAGGCTGGTCTTGAACATCTATTTGTTGGTAGGTAGAGATCTGTTTGGAGAAGCCTTACTGCATACAAACAAGATGCACATTATTTGCAAATAAATGTTTGGAAATACTAGCTATAATTAAAACACTATGTTTTGGAAGTATTTTACCTCATGTACAATTCCAACATGATCGGGTGAATATGCTGGATGGGATACTTGAGTAACTGAGACATGTTAGGTTTACCATGTTACAATGGGGTCTTTGTTTTAATTAAAAGGCCCCCACCCCCACCACCCCACCATTACTATTACTGTCGCAGTATACAGGAACATCTTATGTTTGCATTTTAATCTTAAGTTTGTGATATAAATTATGTTTTAAGCTAAATCTGTGTGAGTCAAACTATTGAAGGAGAGTTATGACAAATTTATTGTTAGTCCTATAGACCTTATCGCAAATACTGCCTGGTTGATTTCACATGATGGTCGGAAAGGCACTGTGGGGAGGAAATGGGGGCAGATACAGGGAGGGGGGCATGGGGGGCGTACGACAGCCTGTTAACAAATTAGCCACAAGTGTGTTTGGTGTAATTTTCCCCCCAGAGGCGGGATAGATCACTTTTTCATCCTATGCCAACTCACATTTTTTCTTTCTGCCAAAATGAATCTTTGTATGTCACTTGTAATTGTTTAGATTTACAATAATAACATAGCATTTGAAACCTGATTTGCCCATTTGTCCGGGATAATACGACAGTAAGCTTGAATTTGAGAAACGATCTTACCCACTATGTTTTTAATGAATATGCTTGAATCCAGGTAATGTAGCGACCAGATCAAAACGTGAGATTTGTGGTATTACAATTTTCTTTCAGTAAAATTAGAAGATTGATATGGATCAAAAGTGCTTAAAAAGTGTGTCTATTTCTCTGTTTTAGGCACACAGAGGATTTATTTATCACCCCTCAAAAGGCCAAAAGCTCAGCTCCTGGGGGCTTCGCCCCCTGTACCCCCATCGGGGCTTCACCCCTGGACCTCACCATCAATGTTACAAGAAAGTTTCCCAGTAAATTTAGAAGAGTGAAATGGATCAGAAGTGCTTAAAAAGTGTGTTTATTTCTCTGTAATAGGCACACAGAAGCTTCATTGTTCACCCCTCAAAAGGCCAAAAGGTTAGAGCTTCCGGGGATTCGCCCCTGGACCCCCATCGGGGCTTCACCCTAGACCCCACCATCTGTGCTACAGGAATTTGCCCCTGGACCCCTAGACCCCACCATCTGTGCTACAGGAAAATTTCCCAGTAAATTTAGAAGAGCGAAATGGATCGGAAGTGCTTAAAAAGTGTGTCTATTTCTCTGTTTAGGCACAAGAAGATTTAAACCTCTACAAGTCTTTGTGTGTCAAACTATATTAAAGGCATCGTACACGTTTGGTAATGACTCTGATAATAAATGGCAATAAAAACTTACTTGGTAAGAAGTACAGCAGCTGTGGATAGTGTAGTGCATTTTAAGAAACTTTTCACTTGAAGTGCTGTTTAAGGAAAAACATATCACTTTTTATCCCCAAAACATTTGAATCCGAGAAGCGTTACTCGTAACGCTTTTCAGAGTGTGTATTCAATGCAGACTATTCTTTCTGCGTGGACATAACCCCTCCAGATTTTAGACAATATCTCAAAACGCTACCACACCTTTTGAAATGAAATTTTCACAGGTTAGTTTTACCGTATATATCTACAACTATATAGGTTTGAAACAAACAGTAGGCTCCAATTACCAAATGTGTCAATGCCTTTAAAGGAAAGTTGTGCTAAATTCGTTAAAAAAATCAGAGAATGCAAAATGATCAATTGCATAAAACTATCCTGTTTACCTTTTACTGAAGAGAAGCTCCATTATCATAGGCTGGTCTTGAACATCTATTTGTTGGTAGGTAGAGATCTGTTTGGAGAAGCCTTACTGCATACAAACAAGATGCACATTATTTGCAAATAAATGTTTGGAAATACTAGCTATAATTAAAACACTATGTTTTGGAAGTATTTTACCTCATGTACAATTCCAACATGATCTGAGACATGAGACATGTTAGGTTTACCATGTTACAATGCGGTCTTTAATAAAAAGGCCCCCCACCCCCACCACCCCACCATTACTATTACTGTCGCAGTATACAGGAACATCTTATGTTTGCATTTTAATCTTAAATTTGTGATATAAATTATGTTTTAAATTAAATCTGTGTGAGTCAACTATTGAAGGAGAGTTATGACAAATTTATTGTTAGTCATAGACCTTATCGCAAATACTGCCTGGTTGATTTCACGTGATGGTCGGAAAGGCACTGTGGGGAGGAAATGGGGGCGGATACAGGGGGGGCGTGGGGGGCATACGACAGCCTGTTTAAAAATTAGCCACAAGTGTGTGTGGTGTAGTTTTCCCCCAGAGGCGGGATAGATTACTTTTTCATCCTATGCCACACACATTTTTTCTTTCTGCCAAAATGAATCTTTCATGTATGTCACTTGTAATTGTTTAGATTTACAATAATAACATAGCATTTGAAACCTGATTTGCCCATTTGTCAGGGATAATACGGCAGTAAGCTTGAATTTGAGAAACGATCTTACCCACTATGTTTTTAATGAATATGCATGAATCCAGATAATGCAGCGACCAGATCAAAACGTGTGATTTGTGGTATTACAATTTTCTTTGAGTAAAATTAGAAGATTGATATGGATCAAAAGTGCTTAAAAAGTGTGTCTATTTCTCTGTTTTAGGCACACAGAGGATTTATTTTTCACCCCTCAAAAGGCCAAAAGCTCAGCTCCTGGGGGCTTCGCCCCCTGGACCCCCAACGGGGCTTCACCCCTGGACCACACCATCAATGTTACAAGAAAGTTTCCCAGTAAATTTAGAAGAGTGAAATGGATCAGAAGTGCTTAAAAAGTGTGTCTATTTCTCTGTAATAGGCACACAGAGGCTTCATTTTTCACCCCTCAAAAGGCCAAAAGGTTAGAGCTTCTGGGGGATTCGCCCCCTGGACCCCCATCGGGGCTTCACCCCTAGACCCCACCATCTGTGCTACAGGAATTCGCCCCCTGGACCCCCATCGGGGCTTCACCCCTAGACCCCACCATCTGTGCTACAGGAAAATTTCCCAGTAAATTTAGAAGAGCGAAATGGATCGGAAGTGCTTAAAAAGTGTGTCTATTTCTCTGTTTAGGCACAAGAAAATTTAAACCTCTACAAGTCTTTGTGTGTCAAACTATATTAAAGGCATCGTACACGTTTGGTAATGACTCTGATAATTAATGGCAATAAAAACTTACTTGGTAAGAAGTACAGCAGCTGTGGATAGTGTAGTGCATTTTAAGAAACTTTTCACTTCGAAGTACTGTTTAAGGAAAAACATGTCACTTTTTATCCCCCAAAACATTTGAATCCGAGAAGCGTTACTCGTAACGCTTTTCAGAGTGTGTATTCCAATGCAGACTATTCTTTCTGCGTGGACATAACCGCTCCAGATTTTAGACAATATCTCAAAAACGCTACCACACCTTTTGAAATGAAATTTTCACAGGTTAGTTTTACCGTATATATCTACAACTATATAGGTTTGAAACAAACAGTAGGCTCCAATTACCAAATGTGTCAATGCCTTTAAAGGAAAGTTGTGCTAAATTCGTTAAAAAAATCAGAGAATGCAAAATGATCAATTGCATAAAACTATCCTGTTTACCTTTTACTGAAGAGAAGCTCCATTATCATAGGCTGGTCTTGAACATCTATTTGTTGGTAGGTAGAGATCTGTTTGGAGAAGCCTTACTGCATACAAACAAGATGGACATTATTTGCAAATAAATGTTTGGAAATACTAGCCATAATTAAAACACTATGTTTTGGAAGTATTTTACCTCATGTACAATTCCAACATGATCTGAGACATGAGACATTTTAGGTTTACCATGTTACAATGCGGTCTTTATAAAAAGGCCCCCCACCCCCACCACCCCACCATTACTATTACTGTCGCAGTATACAGGAACATCTTATGTTTGCATTTTAATCTTAAATTTGTGATATAAATTATGTTTTAAATTAAATCTGTGTGAGTTAACTATTGAAGGAGAGTTATGACAAATTTATTGTTAGTCATAGACCTTATCGCAAATACTGCCTGGTTGATTTCACGTGATGGTCGGAAAGGCACTGTGGGTAGGAAATGGGGGCGGATACAGGGGGGGGCGTGGGGGGCATACGACAGCCTGTTTAAAAATTAGCCACAAGTGTGTGTGGTGTAGTTTTCCCCCAGAGGCGGGATAGATTACTTTTTCATCCTATGCCACACACATTTTTTCTTTCTGCCAAAATGAATCTTTCATGTATGTCACTTGTAATTGTTTAGATTTACAATAATAACATAGCATTTGAAACCTGATTTGCCCATTTGTCAGGGATAATAAGACAGTAAGCTTGAATTTGAGAAACGATCTTACCCACTATGTTTTTAATTTCTTTCTGCCAAAATGAATCTTTCATGTATGTCACTTGTAATTGTTTAGATTTACAATAATAACATAGCATTTGAAACCTGATTTGCCCATTTGTCAGGGATAATAAGACAGTAAGCTTGAATTTGAGAAACGATCTTACCCACTATGTTTTTAATGAATATGCATGAATCCAGATAATGCAGCGACCAGATCAAAACGTGTGATTTGTGGTATTACAATTTTCTTTGAGTAAAATTAGAAGATTGATATGGATCAAAAAAGCTTAAAAAGTGTGTCTATTTCTCTGTTTTAGGCACACAGAGGATTTATTTTTCACCCCTCAAAAGGCCAAAAGCTCAGCTCCTGGGCCTTCACCCCCTGGACCCCCATCGGGGCTTCACCCCTGGACCTCACCATCAATGTTACAAGAAAGTTTCCCAGTAAATTTAGAAGAGTGAAATGGATCAGAAGTGCTTAAAACGTGTGTCTATTTCTCTGTAATAGGCACACAGAGGCTTCATTTTTCACCCCTCAAAAGGCCAAAAGGTTAGAGCTTCTGGGGGATTCGCCCCCTGGACCCCCATCGGGGCTTCACCCCTAGACCCCACCATCTGTGCTACAGGAATTCGCCCCCTGGACCCCCATCGGGGCTTCACCCCTAGACCCCACCATCTGTGCTACAGGAAAATTTCCCAGTAAATTTAGAAGAGCGAAATGGATCGGAAGTGCTTAAAAAGTGTGTCTATTTCTCTGTTTAGGCACAAGAAAATTTAAACCTCTACAAGTCTTTGTGTGTCAAACTATATTAAAGGCATCGTACACGTTTGGTAATGACTCTGATAATTAATGGCAATAAAAACTTACTTGGTAAGAAGTACAGCAGCTGTGGATAGTGTAGTGCATTTTAAGAAACTTTTCACTTCGAAGTGCTGTTTAAGGAAAAACATATCACTTTTTATCCCCCAAAACATTTGAATCCGAGAAGCGTTACTCGTAACGCTTTTCAGAGTGTGTATTCCAATGCAGACTATTCTTTCTGCGTGGACATAACCGCTCCAGATTTTAGACAATATCTCAAAAACGCTACCACACCTATTGAAATGAAATTTTCACAGGTTAGTTTTACCGTATATATCTACAGCTATATAGGTTTGAAACAAACAGTAGGCTCCAATTACCAAATGTGTCAATGCCTTTAAAGGAAAGTTGTGCTAAATTCGTTAAAAAAATCAGAGAATGCAAAATGATCAATAGCATAAAACTATCCTGTTTACCTTTTATTGAAGAGAAGCTCCAGTATCATAGGCTGGTCTTGAACATCTATTTGTTGGTAGGTAGAGATCTGTTTGGAGAAGCCTTACTGCATACAAACAAGATGGACATTATTTGCAAATAAATGTTTGGAAATACTAGCCATAATTAAAACACTATGTTTTGGAAGTATTTTACCTCATGTACAATTCCAACATGATCTGAGACATGAGACATTTTAGGTTTACCATGTTACAATGCGGTCTTTAATTAAAAGGCCCCCCACCCCCACCACCCCACCATTACTATTACTGTCGCAGTATACAGGAACATCTTATGTTTGCATTTTAATCTTAAATTTGTGATATAAATTATGTTTTAAATTAAATCTGTGTGAGTCAAACTATTGAAGGAGAGTTATGACAAATTTATTGTTAGTCATAGACCTTATCGCAAATACTGCCTGGTTGATTTCACGTGATGGTCGGAAAGGCACTGTGGGGAGGAAATGGGGGCGGATACAGGGGGGGGGGCGTGGGGGGCATACGACAGCCTGTTTAAAAATTAGCCACAAGTGTGTGTGGTGTAGTTTTCCCCCAGAGGCGGGATAGATTACTTTTTCATCCTATGCCACTCACATTTTTTCTTTCTGCCAAAATGAATCTTTCATGTATGTCACTTGTAATTGTTTAGATTTACAATAACAACATAGCATTCGAAACCTGATTTGCCAATTTGTCCGGGATAATACGACAGTAAGCTTGAATTTGAGAAACAATCTTACCCACTATGTTTTTAATGAATATGCATGAATCCAGATAATGGAGCGACCAGATCTAAATGTGAGATTTGTGGTATTAAAATTTTCTTTGAGTAAAATTAGAAGATTGATATGGATCAAAAGTGCTTAAAAAGTGTGTCTATTTCTTTGTTTTAGGCACACAGAGGATTTATTTTTCACCCCTCAAAAGGCCAAAAGCTCAGCTCCTGGTGGCTTCGCCCCCTGGACCCCCATCGGGGCTTCACCCCTGGACCTCACCATTGATGTTACAAGAAAGTTTCCCAGTAAATTTAGAAGAGTGAAATGGATCTCAATTAAAGTTCGTCTAAAAAATTTAGAAGATTGATATGGATCTCAATTAAAGTTTGTCTATTTCTCTGTTTTTGGTTAATTATATTGAAAATTATCGTTTGTCTCACCATGGAGGAAGGATCCTCCTCACCCAACACTTTTTTGTCCCTGAATAAATATTAATTGCAGCCTGCATTTTGATTTTATAACTCAGGATGGCTGATTCAATGACTCCCAACTCGAAAATGTTGTTTAAATAATGATCTTGCTAAAACAAAATTGGTTAAAGTGGTCAGATATTGCATGAGATTGCACCACAAGCATCTAGAATCCTAACTGTTTCGGAGCATTTAAGCAGGCCCCAAAACCAATGTCGTTAGGGCTTCGCGTTACGCGCTCTCAGGCGCCACAAACTGCACAAATTGCCCCCGTTTGGAAAATCCTTGACCCGCCCCTGGGAAAAATGCAGGTGTTCTGGCCTCTTCCTGATTCCCACTGTGCCTTTCAACCATTTTGTGAAAAAATTAACCAGGCAGTATTTGCAATAAGGTCTTTGAGTAATCCAGGCAACCCCAGTCTCAGACCTAACTATCTAGCTTTATTTGGTTTCTAAACACTTTTTGCCTAAAATGTTAGTGTTAAAGGTATCGTACACGTTTGGTAATGACTCAAAACAAATATTAGCATAAAAACTTACTTGGTAACAAGCAACAGGCTGTTGATAGTATAAAACATTGTAGGAAACCCCCCCCCCCTGAAGTAACGTAGTTTTTGAGAAAGAGGTAATTTCTCACTAGCACACAAATTCGTACAAGGGTGTTTTTTCTTTCATCATTTTCTTGCAACTTTGATGACCAATTGATCCCAAATGTTCACAGGCTTGTTATTTTATGCATATGTTGGGATACACCAAGTGAGAACACTGGTCTTTGACCGTGTTCAGTGCCTTTAATGAAAAGTGGCTCCTCGCAAAGCACCGTGTAATCCGTGATACTTTCAAACCACAGGTTGTCGAACAGATGTCTTTTTAATTATTCAAAAGAAGTAGATGAAACAATTTAGAAACAAAACATAGGCTTATGCAGTAAAGGGACATGCAATGCTATTTTATGCATATGTTGGGATACACCAAGTGAGAACTGGTCTTTGACAATTTCCAAACGTGTTCAGTGCCTTTAATGAAAAGTGGCTCCTCGCAAAGCACCGTGTAATCCGTGATTAATTTCCCATTTTCAAACCACAGGTTGTCGAACAGATAGGCTTATGCAGTAAAGGGACATGCGATGCTTTCTTGTTATAGGCCTGCCCAACTTGTTCTGAGAAATTGAGACATTGGTCGTGTTACTAAGTCCTAAATACCAAACGCTCACTGAACCCTATTTCATGCAAGTCAACGTCACTATAGTGCCAGTGGTTTTAAACTTGGCGCCTTGTGCCGAAAACCCCTAAATTTCTTAAAATTTTGGGAATGAAAACCATTGTCAGTTAATTAATTCTTTGTACAAGAAAATTCTCAACTCACATTGCACTGTTTTGTAGTCGTTTACCCTCAACTGCAGCAAAAACCAGAATTTGTTGGAGAAAGTCTGTGTAGATTGTTGAAGAGTTAACATGTTCTTCGGCGCGTCCCCGGGCTCCCGCTTGTCTCTAGTCAGCTGATCAGGCAACCCCAGCTTTCTTATAAATTTGCATAACCAACCCAGATCCAACTAGACTTGATTTCAAGTCTGAGCTTGCGGTTATTTCTCTGCATCAGCCACGCAGAATTCCCCCGCAGATTTGCTATCACGCGCTCTAACTCGCAATTGTAGGTTCAAGACGGAGGTTTATCCACAAGAGGGCGCTGTTTCAGCCAATAATGTATCGGCTATCAGGACGACTAAAAACCACGATCACAGACGTGGAACCAAGTCTAAGATCCAACCTGTATGCATAATCATTATTGGTAATACAATTGACTTGAGCTCAAGGGTGAGACTATTCGTTTTGAAGGGGATGCTTACAGGCAAAATGCTCGGAGGTGTACCAGTTTAAAAGGTTGCCTACCCTATACCCGGTGTGATGGAGATGGACGAAGGTTGCTTCTGAAGAGAATGGAAGACATGAAATAGTTTAGGCCCTATAGGCCCAGGTCAAATACTTTTGTGTGAAGGTATGGCCCTATATTGAGAACTTAGAAGTCAGTAATCAACCGCTCCACATCCGATAATATTACCACATCTATGTGCACATGTGGGCAACGCTTCCTTTGATTAGGTCTAAGGGGGTAAAGTCAATGAGAAATTAAAAGTTGATCAATATTTATCAATAGCCTAATTGTTTTCATAAAGTTATTGCAAAACCACCCAAAAACGTTCAAATCCGGCTTATTATTGGTAGAAAAGTCAACCAATTTATATTCTAAAGTTTATTTTTTTATTTTTGAAGGAAATGTTTTAAGTAGAGACGTTAGCATGTATTTCCCGTGTGAACTCAATGTATAAACGTAATAGATTTACACTTTACTTCTTTGAAATTTCAAAAGCTATCAACAATCTCTTCATCGACTCAATGAAAATATAGGCGTGCATGGGGATTCGCGTTCCTGGGGTCGGGCCGGGCCGGGCGGGGGGGGGGCGGGGCGGGGCATATGACCAGGGTTTTTTTCTTCTAAGTAAGACCAGTGTGTGTGTGTGTGTGTTTTTTGTGTGTTTTTGAGAAAATGTTTGGCAACAATTACAGAAATACCAGAGAAATAACCCTAACCCCTGAGAAATACGGGATTTGTACAGGAAATTCGTGTAAACATTGTCACTTGTCAGTAACACTAAAAAAAGATCAGTCATACACCCGTCGACTTGTCTTGTCTTGCGGCCCGACCAGCCGGCCACCTGGCATGTGGCCGCCGCACGCACGCACGTAATGGACGCCTGGCGTGGGGATTTTTAGCAAGAGAAGTACATAGTGCACTTGTCTGAAGTTCACGCAAAAATTACAGAAATACCAGAGAAATAACTCTAACCCTGAGAAATACAGGATTTATACAGGAAATTCGTGTAATGGTCAGTAGCGGAGATCGGGGATTCACCCGTCGACTTGTCTTGGCACTCCGTCGAGTTGTCACACTGACGACTTGTCAAGCTGTCGAGTTGTCTGACCCGTCGAGTTGTCTGATCCGTCGAGTTATCCGACTGGCGAGTTGTCCGCCGGACGAGTAGTCTTAACTCCGTGACTCGGTCCTACTACTTGCCGTCAACTCGTCGACTTGCCGTCAACTCGCCGTCAACTCATTTTCGTGCCGTCAACTCATTAAATATACATCACAAATTTATAAATGGGGCATGGAAGTGTTAAGTCTGGGCTAAACTACATATTTCCTATGGTTTTCGGTAACATTTCATTTACAAAAACGATTTTGTGTTGATAAATAAATAGTACCAATCATTGACATCTTGAGCCAAGACTAATCCATATGCAGGAAAAGCGCCCTCAGTTGCCATGTTGTGTAAGCGAGATAATTTTTTCACAGGAAAAAAACTAAATTTTTATTCCGAAATGTAACCTAAAACTTATGAGAATTCTCTTCTAGCTAATACTTTATAGTTCTATGCTTCTTTTGTGGATTTTAAATGTATATTGGAGGAGTTGACGGCGAGTTGACGGCACAAGTGAGTTGACGGCGAGTTGACGGCAAGTAGTAGGACCCCCGTGACTAGCTATCGAATAAAATATTGGGGCACTCCGCGCCGATCCTACGTTATTATTTGCATTGGAAAATAGAAACGTTGCTATAATATTTAAATGTTCCGAACAGAATTCCTGAAATGATGATTAGGCAATAACAGTAGCCTTAGCCTTAGCTGTAGCTGCCGATTCGGATACAGCCTCAGACGTGATAGACTGGGAAAACATAAACGAGGGGATAAATTCCATTGTCTACTAACTAATTTCAACACAACATCTTTATGATGCACCCATTATAGCAAATACTTGCTCGGATTTTATTATGGTGATGGAAAATTAATCCTTGCTAGCTCGCTCCTGGTGGTGCGTTCATATTATCCGGCTTCTAAATTCGATTACGGCTATCGAAACAAGCAAATTATCATTTTGAAAGTCTTCAAATGCTATTATTTTTCCCGGCTTTGTACGGAAGCTCATTATTGCCGAAATGAATGTAACTATTTTTATTTTTTGTTGATATGTCTTTGACAGTAGTAGTGTCTCCATGACTACAGTACGAGAAGTCCTCTCGACCCACTAAGCGAAAGTAATACTGTAGTCCCCGGGCGATTTCCTACTGCCGATCTTCTGCCAGCTACATCCTTTGTGTACAAAAATCTGGGCTGGCAGGGTTCTGAAGTAACTGAGTTTTAAAAGCTTGACAAGAAAACGAAATATTCAGATTTAACATTAATTATTAATCTTCGCACACAATAAATACTACTCAGAAGTTTCTGGATAGTTTATTTCCCTGTAAAATATTGGGGTTTTACCCTGTAAGGTTTTAGTTTTTTACACCAAATCATTTTAATCACAAGAGGGCGCACTACATGATATACGGCTCTGTGGTAGTGATGATGAAAAGAGGACAGATTAGACGAGTCGAGTCAGTCGCCCATCCATCCACGAAAAGAAATCTAGCTCGGTTTTAAAGTGTGAAGATGGGAACTTTGGGTGTGTGCCTAAAAGTCTGTGGTTGGTTTCCAGTTCTTTTTATAAGTGCTGTTATTGTCTGGTCCTACTATGCATACGTAGTCGAGTTATGTATTTGTGAGTATAACTAGCGTTATTTTTCATGACTAAATTACACAAATTAGTTCGGCATACTGAGCCGTGAGTTTTGTTGTTTAGTTTCCGAGTCGTCAACCTATACTTCCTTGCATGCTCTGTACATAGGTATTACAATACATGATTGGTGCCAATTCAGCGTTCTGCCTAATTAAATTGGCACTATCATGTACAAAACCAATCGACCATGACTGGTCATTTCCTAGTTCTGATGAATTTCAAATCTGTTGACAGTTTTAAGGGCGTGCTTCTTAGAATTTAGATTAGGTTCATTTTACCAGTGTTCTGTTTAATTTAACACTATCCATGCTACACAATGTATCTGTTGTCTGTTGTCACTATGTATGTTAGTTGTTACTAAATGCATGGAGGAAGAGGAAATTTCCTCCTCCATGCTAAATGTGTAGTGTAAGTGAAAAGTGTAAATCAACTAGCACTTTTTCACTCATTAGCGGAGGGCCTATACCATTTGATGAGTCATGACCAGTAGGCCTATAATGATCACACTTTCACATGGAAGTAACATTAATGTGGGTAAAAATGCTGTATTACAAAATTGTGAATAATATTAATAACACGTCAAAATCATTCAAAATAAGCAATTTCCAGGTTAGTTGCGATAATCGTAACCCTCCTCCTGACGGTCGGAACGACCGGAGGGTTACGAGTTGGATTATGGAAAAAAGGGTGTGCAATGTGAAAAAAAATTCGAGACTTGTGACCAGATTTGCCCAATTTTTACCACTTTCAAAAATCATGACCCACATTCCAAGAACACGGATTTGATCTTGAATGTGTAATGAATCCATTCATAACACTCAAAACATCATTGAAAAAATATTTAGAAGAAAAAAAAGACAAAAACTTACCACATTCACATTTCGCACCATATTGCCATAATCTAACTCGTAACCCTCCGGTCGTTCCGACCGTCGGGAGGAGGGTTACGATTATCGCAACTATTTCCAGGTCTACGCAGTGGTCTTGACTGCCACTAGTCACCAAATGCTATTTTATTTTTAGTTCTTTTGGGCATGAGTGTGCGAGAGTTTCGGCTGTGTGACAAAATGTCTGCTTGAATTTCCTTTTCAAAGGTCAATAATTAGTGCTTTAATTTACTTACCTAGCCAATTCCACTTTCAAGAGGAAGTTTTTTTTAAAAGGGAATAAAGTCCAACATCCATTCATTTTCTTTGTTCCCATAGGCCCCATGTGTCATCTTTTTTGTTCTTGTTCAAGGGGCAGATTTGTTTATTTTCAAACACTCGCAGCTAGCTGTCTGCGTAGACCCAGTAACTGGCGCGCTGTACTCGTTTTTTTCAAAATTTTGACATCTGTCGTACTAGGGCCCCAGGTATGGGTTGTATATTCGCACAGCAATCGCGCGCTGCGGCGAGTGCACACAGTATGAATTTCGGTCCAACTGAGAGTTTGACGTCATGGTTGTTTTTCTGAAAATCGTAAATTTGCAGCTCAAAACAAAATCGTGAGTACATTTTAATGCCTGATGTTGCATCTTAGACATGTGAAGAAGCCAGTAGGCATTTTTAAAGGCGTTTTTTTGTTGGGTATTTTTGTCGTTCTGAGGCATGTTCTGAGGTATGATACATTATTATTCGTGTGAGGCCTACTATTTTTACTTTATAAATACCGCCTGGTCGGCGTACAAAGGGACGGGGAGGTGGAGGCGGGCTATAGTATTGGACTGTCTGCAAGGGCTGTCTGTCACTCTACCTGGGGAGTCATTGGTGTGTTTGCGGAACTATTATTTATTTCTTGGCGGGGCTGGGGAGTGGAGATTTTGAAGGAATAAATGTGATAAGCATGGAAGGGGACAATGTTTTAAATGATGCACTGAATTCCAGGATTTTGTTTTGTTAGAATGCAAAATGCAGTCATTGCGGGGTATCATTGGACCGTGGAAAAGTGACTAGGGAGATTTTTCACATCTTTTTTTCTTCGGGAAACAGTATATTTTGCGAGGTGTATGACCATGTATTTCGAACACCTTTTTATCACTATAAAAATACATTAACTATTAGAACAACAAGCAATCACACATACAAACAAATTTATTAAGATTAAAACAATACGTTTATTTACAAATGGCAAAGGCCGCAAAATAATCATAACCCTTTTTCACTGAGTCTCTCTGCCAAATCAGCGAGTGCGTTGTAAGCTCAGTGCGTTGTAATTTTTTTTTTTAATTCAAGAAAAAAACAATATGTTTATTAACAAGTGACAAAGGCCGCAAATGTAACCCTTTTCAAGTTCACTGCCAATCAGCGAGTGCATTGTGTATAATATCAACAACTTTCTCAAAAAAACTATGTTTATTTACAAATGACAAAGGCCGCAAATAATCATATCCTTTTTTGAATCCCGCTGCCAAATCAGCGATTGCGTTGTAAGCTCCGAGTGCAAAGGTAATTTTTCCATACCAACAAATTTCTTAAGAAAAAAACCAACACTTTTATTTACAAATGACAAAGGCCGCAAATAATCATAACCCTTTTTCAAGTCCCGCTGCCAAATCAGCGGTTGCGTTGTAAGCTCAGTGCGTTGTAATTTTGTTTTCAAATCAACAAATTTCTCAAGAAAAAAATAATACCTTTATTTACAAATGACAAAGGCCGCAAATGTAACCCTTTTCAAGTCCCGCTGCCAATCAGCGAGTGCGTTGTGTAACCTCAGTGCGATGATCAATTCTTAATATCAACAACTTTCTCAAAAAACGACGTTTATTTACAAATGACAAAGGCCGCAAATAATCATAACCCTTTTTTAAGTCCCGCTGCCAAATCAGCGGTTGCGTTGTAAGCTCCGAGTGCAAAGGTAATTTTTCCAAAATACCAACAAATTTCTCAAGAAAAAAACCCACTTTTATTTACAAATGACAAAGGCCGCAAATAATCATAACCCTTTTTCAAGTCCCGCTGCCATCTTCCCATGTTGCTCTCTCGACTGAAAATCTTTTCTCAATCAAAAACTTTGGAACCTCCGCTGCAAGTTACCCCTAAAAAAAATCAAAAACCGCAAGATGTAATTAATTACATTTACGGCCTTGTCCTGGAACCACTGTGCGGGCGCCTTCAAGTTGAATGAGTTTAAGATCAGCTAAGAAAGTCTTTGAGCGCTGCTTGCCGACTATCACACCTTGGGTATTGTTATACATGTACATCGTAGACGCAGCCGACGGATTACATTTTATTGACATGTGGCACGCCGAAGTTGTGATCCGAGTATTCTCCATGTACCATGGAGTAACAAAGTTTTCTTATGTTTGCGACGTCTGCGCAAGCAGTTCTGTTGAATTTTTTGAATTATCGACGATATTCTGAGAATATCGTCCTTGTCACGATATATCGAGATTTTCAAAACCAACATCGATATTGACGATATCGTTTTCAATATCGTATCGTGACGATATTATCTTGATATCGTCCAGGATAGGCTGTGCGTATATGCAACGCATACCTGGGACGCTAGTACGACCGCAGATGTCAAAATTTCGAAAAAACGAGTACAGCACCCCAGTTACTGGGTCTACTGTGTGCTCTGCTGTCTACTAAAATGTAGACCTATTTTTCTCAGAATGAATGATGTAATCAGATGTTTTGGATGTTGACAAATTTTGCACTTGAAGGGTATCGAATACAATGGCAATTTACACAATTTTAGCGTGAAGTTAGAGAGAAAAAAATTGTAATTTTTTCCCCACTCACATGAGGACTCTATGTATTGGAAAATGAGTACATCACAAAATTTAATTTGTAATTTTCCTTCTTCTTAAAAAGAAAGTGTTGGTTGGAATGATGTTAAAACCGAACCAAGCTAACGTTACATCCATTGTGTAGGCCTACATGTACATAGTCAAGTCTCGTATAATATATATGTTGCAGTAATTTGTTACTGTGACATATGTCTCACTTTTTGCATTACCAATGTGACGTCATTGACCATTATGTGCCTAGCATACATTGTAAGGGAGCATTTTAAGCATCTTGGTGCATGCACAGGACTACAATGTAGAGAAGGGTTATATTGAAATTGAATTAAAATGAAATGGAACTACTGAGCTGTCAACATTGAATGGATTCTTGAGCTTGAGGGATGACTTACAAACATGTACAAAGTTTTACATTGCAGCATTTTCTGTTATCAGGCCTGGAATTACACAGAGGCCATCGACTCTGTTGCCCCTGGTCTTGGCCTTACTGCTCCTTCAATCATCAGACTTTCCATAGACTTTTTAAGATTTTTCAATGGAAGTGCCCTTTGCAAAATGAAAATAGCCTTGCCCTCTCAAAGATGAATTTCCAGGCCTGTGTTATTGTTAAATTTGTCTACTCAAGATTGAGCAGAAATATTATACTACAATGTACATGTATGTACTTTGCATGACGAAGTATTGAAACATATTTAGTTAAGAAACAACGCACTGGCTCAGTTTCAGTTTGAGATACACCATTATACATGTAGACCATGTGGTGGCTTCTAATCCGCAATCTGATACGTGTGTAAAAAGAACTGATTGATTTGTTTTCTTTCTGAGAAGACCAATGTCATTCTTGTAACTTGAGCCATCTTTCAATCTTACTGCTAATATAGGCCTACTAGTACCAGTAGACATGCATTATGAAGTTATCTACATAATGCACATGTAGCCTGGAAAATTGGAACACTTTGAAAACAAAATCAATAATAGACCAAAGTTCTAGGCAGAAATATGTCATCGATGGAGCAAAAGGAAAATGTGATGTGGTCAAACTCCACCGACAGTCGGCAATTGAATAGTCTTGGCTGGAAAAAGCATGGTCTTAGGAAAAGAACAAGGGGTCACAATTTGCATATAACCAGGAACTTATCACTTAGGAGAAAAAAGGAATGCCGTCATGCAAATGACAGTCAGCACTGATAAAGGCTTTATTTTAGGCTATCCCCTCAGGGGGAAACACTATGGAGAAAGTAAAACCGGAATTTTTGAAGTAAAGGTATCCATGACCTGGGAGGTAGGCTATTTAAAATTAAACAGGAGAAATTAAACAAGTAACAAAACATGGGGATTATTCAGCCATGTCTCATACATGCAACCCCACTACGCCCAAATATCAATGTACATGTACATGATGTATAATAAGTACATGTAAATGTATTCACATGTAATAACCCGAACCCCCTAGGGTTTTACTAGGATCTTTCCTCACTCTAACAATTCTGACACTATATTATGATATGTATAACTCACCATCCAAACTGTTGGTCTCTACTTCTGGTAGTTTGCCTGAGCCCATGTATTTGTTTTAAACATAATCAGTTTACTAGAGTGTAGTCCTTCAGTCCAACAGAATCAAACAAAACATGCTGTTGGGTTTTGATGGGTAGGGCGGGGTAGGTTTTTAATGTGATCGCATACTGAATTTACACATATTAATGGACACACGGAAGGGCATATGTGGGGTCCTGACAACAATGGAACAATTGACCCCACAAGGTCATTTCAATAGGAACAATTGGGCCCCACAAGGGAATTCTTCAGAAAAGGGAATAATAGAACAACAATAGCAGTACCCCACAAACCGGATCCGTAAGGATGTGTGTACTCACCACTGGGAATTTTACTAAATTAAACTTTGTTGATTATTTGATTACAGTTATCCTGATCGACAGAAGTATACCACTGTTTCGTAAGTACAAGATACATTTTAGTGATAGTAATGTTATTATCATGAAACACAGTATTGTATTTAAAGCCTTCAGTATTCAGCCATTACCTTTGCCATTGCAAACATGAGACCTACTTTAATCTGTGATCTTTATCTGTTTGTATTATAATATTCATACATCCTGTATTGTACATGTATTGACATCCTGAAAATAGCATTTTGTGGCCAAGCAGTTTAGAACATTGATTTTGAGCTCTGGTGGCTGAGTCGTCAGAGTGTGGGTTCGAATCCTGGTTGAGACACTTGTGTGTTCCTGGGCAGGACACTTAACTTTAACTGGTACTTATCACCTGCATAGGATTAGATGGGTACCTGTGAGGGTAGAGATTGTTGATGTGAATGATTAGAGGCCTGTGTACCAATTTGGCTGCCGGTGCTGCATACTCCAAAGGAGTTGAGATGGTTTCAGGAATGCTTAAGGCACAATGAACAGGGGTAGTAACTAATAGTGTACATGTACATGTACACTTCGATACAATTTTATAAATTGGCTTATAAATGGCAATTATTAAAAATAGAACCCAGATAATGCTGAACTTGACTGCATTCCTTGTCCTGGTAGTGGACGCATATCAATATCACATTAATTAAATATTCATCAATTGAATTTGTTCCTGTCCACAGTTCTGTATTTAGTTCTATACCATGGGTTCTTGCTGATGTTTCTATGGTCCTATTGGAGGGCAGTATGGACTCCAGTTGCACAGGCTCCCTCAGAGGTAAGAAAATAACAATCAGATTTGTTTATTTTTTTCAAATCTGGATTCAATTTTATGGAGCATAAAAAACTGCAAAGCAAATATTTTACCTTTTTCAAAACTTGTTTTGTATGGTTTTTTTTATTACTAGCCAAACATCAAATTGAAATAATAATGATTACTGAGTCAGGAAAGCGACTTCATCTGCTAAGCATGATAGCCAGTTAAAAGTAATGCACTTTACATGGTATGATTTGGGCTGGTAACCAGTATCTGCTAAGCATGATTGTTCTTGTTAGCGAAATTGTGTACAGATCAGCTATCAGAAATTGTCCCCAGGATTCAATCTTAAAGTATGCTTTATTAGAAACAAATTTTGATTTCCCAATCAGTTGCAGATTGCGTTTACAAATAAACGAGCCTTATACTAAAAAAAATACAGATCAAATTTTCATATTTCAACTTTTGTCTTTATGTATTTTCTTTCTTCGAGTCAGTGCAAAACGTTGTATCTTGATTTTGCAAAAACTTAGTACCTCGTATGAAAATGCTCCGTGCAAAAATGTTGTCTCTCGTCGCATATTTGTATTGTTTGTCCATATTGGCCATTTTTAGCGAGACACAACGTTTTGACAATTTCAAACTCGCGCGTAGCATAAGTGCTATTTTAGGAGATACAACATTTTTGAACTGACACGCCGAAAGAAAATACATAAAGACAAAAGTTGAAATATGAAAATGTCCATTCGCTGTTGGTTATTGTAGACAAGGTGAAATTTAGAGCAATTTTCTGTACCCTCCCTCCAGTTCCAGTTAACAAGCTCTGAGCTTCAGCAGTATGAAGCTGAGGATCGAAGCGTGGAGAAGATTGAGATTCTGAAACAAATCGCCAGGGACAAACGACTGCCCGTCTTCACACGTACATATGGAGGAGGTGCGTACTCATTCTCAGATCATATGATTTTTATCTTTCTTTTTTCAATTTCGATTTTTGGGGTTTGTTATAATTTTAGGAAGGTTTTTTATAAGTGGCGCCAATAACAAGGCCATTAAAGGCAACACAGGGTAGGGAGGTTTTGTTTTTTTACGTTTTTATTTTATTTTTGAAAATCTCCCAAGACAAGGCCGTAAAATCCACTTGGGGTAAGGGCTACAAGGAATAATTTAAAGTGAGAGGAAATTTCTCTTCACATTCCTCTTGAACTGAAAGTTCCAAAGTCTAAAGTGCATCAGTGCGGGGGGGGGGGGGGGAGGGGGAGCTAGCAGACTATCTCACAGTCCTGGCCTTTGGTGAGGTCTCATTAGGGAACTTGGATTTTGTGAGATTTTTCAACAATTTTTTGGGGTGCGGAGTAATCTTTTTATATTTTCAAACGGCCTGCTGACACTATTCCGATGGCTTCACCAAAGGTTTTGAAGTTGTTACCAATCACAAGCGTGATGAAAATCTGGCAAAAGGCTTTGTCGCCATTAGGATAGCTGCATTGTGTATTTTGTAGTTGCAGTGATCCGCTGGCTGTGTAAGTGTCATGGCTATGCCAGTTGTAATGGTGGTGTGAGTGGAGGGAGGGGGAATTAATTATTCGGTCTGTTGTAAAAGATAGGATGTTTTATGCTTCCGTTTGTGGTTTTATTTGACACACTCTTGCACATGTTTCAACTCAGGTATGAGATTCTGCGGGATTTGTAAAATCATCAAACCAGACCGATGTCACCATTGCTCAGTGTGCAACACGTAAGTAACTAATCTTGGCTTCATAGGTAATAATAATAATAACTGGATTTATGTAGCGCCAAATTACCAAAGGTAGATTTCCCCTACTGTCCTAGTCTTTATTTCCTCTGTAAACTGCACCCACATGGCTTTAACACACATTGGTGTATAGGTAAATTACAAATAACATTCTTCATCCCAGACAAAGTTGGACATCTAACATCTGGTTGTGGCGTGTTGTGGCCGAGTAGTCAAGCCCACCAGACTCGTGCTCTGTTGTTTATGATCAGCGGAGTGTTGATACTTGTGTCCATAAGCAAGACACTTTAACCATTATTGGTTTGTCCTTCAGATGGGACATAAAGCCATAGGTCCTGTGTGTTGTGTAATGCACGTAAAAGAACCCAGTACACTTATGGTATTGAGGAGGGGTTTGCCCCAATGTTTCTGGCATGGTCTGGCAGCAATATCGCCACCTCGCCTTGTACATAACCCTTTCAAGGTGTTGTATTATGGTTGCCTCATCTCATAAAATCATTCTTAACAAGCGCAAGGATAATTCAGCGCAAGGAGTGTCATTTAAAGACAGACATGGCGCTTTATAAATGTGCGCTATTATTAAAAAATTGCAATACAACAGAGTGCATGAGAAGCCTATCCCTTCATTCATAGCCATTTATTTTTAATGATTACGAATGGTAGAGATACATTGGTGTTAGGAGAAGACACACAAACCCGATGATGATATCCGTTATCACAAAGCCCTCCTCCCAGAACGACAGATGTATCTTTGTTTTGTTACCCATGCTGAAATTAAATCCGCTCATGCATGCAGACAGAACTGGCCAACTGTGACTATTAAATTCACGCTCGGTTCTTTTCACGTTATTAAAAGAGGGTCAGCCCAACCGTCCCAGGAATATATGGTT
This sequence comes from Plazaster borealis, assembly GCA_021014325.1. Classification (NCBI taxonomy): domain Eukaryota; kingdom Metazoa; phylum Echinodermata; class Asteroidea; order Forcipulatida; family Labidiasteridae; genus Plazaster; species Plazaster borealis. The sequence continues at coordinate 13,926,484 of CM037457.1, read as the reverse complement.
TTTCCTAAAAATTGTAATGAATATTTGACTGTGTGGTATAATAATATTCTAAATGTTTATATAATTAAAGGTGTAATGAGTGATGGTTAAAGGTATCGTACACGTTTGGTAATGACTCAAAACAAATATTAGCATAAAACTTGCAACGGTAACAAGCAACGGAGAGCTGTTGATAGTATAAAACATTGTAGGAAACGACTCCCTCTGAAGTAACGTAGTTTTTGAGAAAGAGGTAATTTCTCACTAAAATAATAAAAACTTCTTGCAAGAAGTTTTTATTCCTATCTGAAAGCACACAAATTTGTACAACAAGGGTGTTTTTTCTTTCATCATTTTCTTGCAACTTCAATGACCAATTGAGCCCACATTTTCACAGGCTTGTGATTTTTTAAGCATATGTTGGGATACACCAAGTGAGAATACTGGTTCAGTGCCTTTAACGGTTGAAAAACAAATTATGAAATTTGTATGTTGAGGATAAAGTATGTTATGAGTTGAGTTTTTTTGCCCCACACCTGCACACTGATCTTTGATAAGCACATTCTGATTGCTGCAATCAAAATAAGCTGACCATTCTGTGTCAAATCAACATGCCTTCAAGGAAAAAATTTCTATAGAAACAAAAACAACAATCAAGCACTTTCGATTCTTGGCTGTCAAACACTTTCGATTCTTGGCTGTCAAACACTTTCGATTCTTGGCTGTCAAACACTTTCGATTCTTGGCTGTCAAACACTTTTGATCTCTGGTTGTGCTCCGTGGTCATATATGGGTTGATTTGGCTGGCTGCCAAAAGCGCCCTCACATGCCTGAGGCTGGAACACACTGTAGCCTGTAGCGTCTTTCGCAATTCAGCTTCTCAGCTGCGAGTTACGATGATTAGCCTCCTAAATTATTATTGTTGTTATTATTCTGCTTTTGGTCCTCTGAGAAAAGTCAAGAACCTTAATTTGAGTGTTCTGTGTCATGTGGTTTGGGAGTTACAGTTCACTGAACATTTCTTCTTAACTTTAACTTTGAACTTCTGTACTGGTTTTGAATGTCTGATGAAGATGATCTGTACCTTAAACTAAAGCCTCTTAACTTCAGAAAAAATCTACTTGGCATTTAGCAAGTAGCAAGTTTCAATTTCAAGTAGAAATCATGCTAAATAAACTTTGCCCTTTGACCCCTCTTGGACCACACTATTAGTTGTTTTTTAAATTTTGTCAAAATAATGCGTGTAGTAAATGTGCTTTACAAAAGAACAAAAATGAGATGGTTTCTCAACTTCCTGAGCACTGAGTTTTTCTCTGATGGAAATCTTTCTTTAGTGGTTTGTTACTAGGCCTAATTTCATAGAGCTGCTTAAGCAGAAAATATTGCTTAACAATTTTCTGCTTAGCAGAAACGAGCAGGATACCAGTCACAAATTGTACACGTGACATGGTATTTTGGCTGGTAACCCTGTTCTGGTAAGCATAATTTTGTTGTGTGAACTCCATACATGGGAGTACAAGTTTTCTTTGGTTAAGGGGGGCAGAGTGGTTGATTTGGCCCAAAAATGTACCCAGATACATAAGTACCAATTTTTATTACCAGATAAAAAGTCTGGTTTGCTTTCTTTGGCCAATTGTTTTTTTGACTTGCTGTGACCGAGTTTTCCCCATTGTTTTGCCCAAATTTGGGAGGGCAGTTGCCCCCCTCCCTCCGCCCCCCTGGGTTGAATGCCTATTAATCCATCACCAGTGAGCGTTAAGATTTAAACAAGTATTTTGTTTAAAACTAATTCCCAATCCTGTACGTTTGTCTTTATAACAAAACTCTTCATTTTTATTTTTCTGTGTTCCAGCTGTGTCCTTAAGATGGATCACCACTGTCCGTGGGTCAACAACTGTGTCTGTTTCAGCAACTACAAGTTCTTTGTTCTCTTCTTGTTCTACACAATACTCTATTGTCTTTATGTGTCGCTCACTGTTCTACCCTTCTTCATACAGTTCTGGCAGGTAAGACCGGGATTCACAGCTTAGCTTGGTTCACGTATTGCTTGGTCTTGTAATATGTTTGTAATATGATATCATGTGGTGGATGTATCTACACAGTACATAGTCAACCCTCCTACTGTCTATCCATTCAAAATCATCCACCATGGTATCGAATGATAGATGCACTATGTCAGCTTGTAATAATGATATCATGTGGTGGATGCATCTACACAGTACATAGTCAACCCTCCTACTGTCTATCCATTCAAAATCATCCACCATGGTATCGAATGATAGATGCACTATGTCAGCTTGTAATAATGATATCATGTGGTGGATGCACCTATGCAGTACACAGTCAAACCTTCTACTGTCTATCTATTCAAAATCATTCACCATGGTATTGAATGATAGATGCACTATGCCAGCTTGTAATAATGATATCATGTGGTGGATGTATCTACGCAGTACACTGTCAACCCTGCCACTGTCTATCCATTCAAAATCATCCACCATTGTATGAATGATAGATGCATGATATCATGTGGTGGATGTATCTATGCAGTACACAGTCAACCCTCCCACTGTCTATCCATTCAAAATCATCCACCATTGTATTGAATGAAAGATGCACTATGCTTGATATCATGTGGTGGATGTATCTACGCAGTACACAGTCAACCCTCCTACTGTCTATCCATTCAAAATCATCCACCATGGTATTGAATCCAGTAGATGCACTATGCCAGCTTGTATTAATGATATCATGTGGTGAATGCATCTACACAGTACATAGTCAACCCTCCTACTGTCTATCCATTCAAAATCATCCACCATGGTATTGAATGATAGATACACTATGCCAGCTTGTAATAATGATATCATGTGGTGGATGCATCTACACAGTACATAGTCAACCCTCCTACTGTCTATCCATTCAAAATCATCCACCATGGTATTGAATGGTAGATGCACTATGCCAGCTTGTAATAATGATATCATGTGATGGATGCATCTACACAATACAGTACACAGTCAACCCACCTACTGTATGACCATTCGATATCATCCACCATGGTAATGAATGATAGATGCATTATGATATCATGTGGTGAATGCATCTACACAGTACACAGACAGTTTTGTGCACAGTTGTTTCAAATGGTTGGTCAGCTTGCTGGAAAATGTTACAAAGAGTTGAAGGGGTTCAAAGTCGCTAATGAGACCACACTTTGAAGCAGATTTGTTATATGCAACTTTCACCATTAAAACATTCATCAGATTTTGAGCCAAATTTCATTTGCACTTTAAGAGGATATTTATTGACTGCCATCTTTTTTTTCTGTCAACATCACATCCATGTAACCCAAATGGAGGCTGGATGGAGAAATTAGTCTGGCACCATCAACACTATAACCATTAAAAAACCATAAGTGGACACAGGGTATAATAATCTTCCCTCAATGTATAAACTCATCCCAACGCAGAATGTCCTGGATCGGGTCATCGGTGGCTTCAACGTCATGTTCTTATTTATAATTTCCCTGGTGTTCAGCCTCAGTGTGACAGTGCTCTGCATAGTACACGTACGCCTCGTTGCCAACAATTGGTCCACCCTAGGTAGGGAGGCATATATGAACCTTAAGCTCCGCCTCTGCTGGGTGTCTTGAAAACCTGTGCCAATTTATGTCTAAAGTGGGTCTCTCCTGTTTTTATATGAATTTGAAATGTTTAAAATTGCATTGAGAATTTTTGAAATATTTTTTTTATGTATGTTCGGTTCACACGAGCCATCATTGATTTAAAATCTGTATTCGTCTGTTGAAATTTGTTCACAAAATCTGTTAAGATGTTCGTTTTGTATGCTTCAGTTTAAAGGGATTGTATACGTTTGGTAATTGGAACCCACTGTTTGTTTCAATCCTATATAGTTGTAGATATACACCATAAAACTAAATTTCATTTTAAAAGGTGGTAGCGTTTTTGAGATATTGCCGAAAATCTGGAGCAGTTATGTCCACGCAGGAAGAATAATCTGCAATTGGAATACACAATCTGAGAAACGTTTCTGAAAGAAACACTTCTCAGATTCAAATTTGTTTGGATAAAACATGATATATTTTTCCATAACCACATTACTTCAAAGTGAAATGTTTCTCAAAATGCTTTTTACTATCAGAAGCTGCTGTACTTCTTACCAAGTAAGTTTGTATTGCCATTAATTTCATGAGTAATTACCAAGCGTATACAGACCCTTTAATGTCCTTCAGACTCCTCCTTTTTGCCTAACCCCTTCAGCAGATTTCGTTATTTGGTTAGCATTTTTACTCGGTTGCTTATTCCTGTGTTGGAGGGCTAACAGTAGTTGCAGGGATTTCCTCTTGTTGTCAGGAGTAGTTTTTGTTTGTTCTTTTTCTTCGTTTCTTTTTCTTTCACAAAATATTATGGGATTTCTTTCTCAATCTGTGTCTTCTTACTCCTCATTGGGCCCAATTTCATAAAGCTGTTAACCGGTAAGCAAATTTTGTTGTGCTTACTGTAGCAGAAAAAATGTCTGTTAGCAAAAGTGTATTTTATAAATGGTCAAGTAGATTTGACGACACGCGTGGGTGTTCACCATAGATTTGCAATGTTGCGTCACTCGTCTGCAGACTGTAACCGCCAGTAAGCTAGCGTGCCTTTCGTTTTGCTCATGGTAATGCTGTGTTCGAGAAATACAAACTGTGCTAAGGCCACTTACATTTGCTTACAGGCTTTATCAAATTGGCTTCTGGTTGCAATCTCTCTCATAACCCATCCCATGCTTTCTGTCTTCCTTTCCCGTTTTTTATCTCCCTCCATCTTGTAATCCTTACCCCCATTGCTTCTTTGTTCTCCCTGACGAGTCCCCCATCATGTGTCCACATTTTAATCTATACACCTGTCAATCAACCTCGTTGTTGCCTCCCCCTACCATGTAGTTAAAGGCACTGGACACGTTTGGTAATTGTCAAAGACCAGTACTCTCACCTGGTGTATCCCAACATATGCATAAAATAAAATAAAATGTGAAAATTTGGCTCAACTGGTCGTCGAAGTTGCAAGAAAATAATGAAAGAAAAAACAGCCTTGTTGCACAAATTTGTGTGCTTTCAGATGCCTGAGAAAGGCTTCAGCCTGAAGTTTTTCTCAGATTCAAATATTTTAGTGAGAAATTACCTCTTTCTCAAAAACTACATTACTTCAGAGGGAGTCGTTTCTCACAATGTTTTATACTAACAACAGCTCTCCATTGCTCGTTACCAAGTAAGTTTTTATGCTGATGTATATTTTGAGTAACATACCAAACGTGTCCAGTGCCTTTAATGCTCTTTTTCACACCCCTCCCCCTTACAGCTAACGTCATCCCGCATTCCCAAGAACCGTATCTGTGTCCTTCTTTGTGAAATGTTGCTTCTCTTGGTCTGCATCCCAAATTTTTCTTTAGAGCTTCTCTCACCCAGGGAAGTACAACCAAACCCCCATTCTTCGTCTTCTCTGAATGTATCGTCTCTGTCAGTTTTTCACTCCTCCCTCTTTGTTTAATGTTTCAATGTCCCTGTCAAATCACTTTACTGTCATCTCTGTCTTTTCCGAATGGTATCTTGGTCCCTGTCGAATCACTCTACTGTCGTCTCTATCAGTTTCTCAGCTTCATCTTCTCTAAAAGGTATCCACGTTCCAGTCAAATCACTCTACACTCGCCCTCTATCGGTTTCTCACCTTCCATCTTCTTCAAATGATGTCCACGTCCCTGTCAAATCACTCTACGGTCGTCTCTATCAGTTTCTCACTCCTCCCAATCACTACCTCTGTCCACTTCATCTTCTTCAAATGGTATCCACGTCCCTGTCAAATCACTTTACAGTCACCTCTATCAGTTTCTCACTTTCATCTTCTCCAAATGGTGTTCACGTCTCTGTCAAATCACTCTGCCGTTGTCTCTATCAGTTTCTCACTACTCCCAATCACTACTTCTGTCCACTTTCATCTTCTCCAAATGGTATCCACGTCCCTGTCAAATTACTCTACGGTCGTCTCTATCTGTTTCTCACCCCTCCCCATCACTACCTCAGTCCACTCCCATCTTCTCCAAACAATGCCAATTTCCCTGTTACACCCACCCACTCGATAGCCACCCTCTGATCATTTCGCAAACCTCCTTGACATCTTCTTACGATGTCTGTCTCTATCTCCTCCTTCAGGGTGAGTTGGGGGAGCAGGTGGCGAGTCGGTTCCAAATGGTTTTCCTGTTCTTTGCGGCGGTTATGTTTTGCGTGAGTGTGCTGATCCTGAAGTGTATGCACACGTACCTAACATTCACCAATAGAAGCACGCTCGGTAAGCCAAACTAGTAGAACAGTGACTTTTTGGGTCAGCTCAGCTCTAAGTGGGGTTTTTTTTTCGTAAGTTTTTTTTTTAAAGCCTGATTTGTAGAGCTACTTCGCATACAAATTTTCTGCACATAAAAAAATTGTGTGCTGTAACAGCAATACAGTGCGCCTTCTGTAGTTTACCTTCGAGACGCCATTTGCCCTAAAAACAGTCACACTGGCAACTCAGCACTGCATGGGCAGTTTGGGACCTTTAAGTAGCTGACATGAATGTGATCAACTTTCAACCGCCTCACAGAAAAAAAAAAGTAGCTAAGCACAACAAAAATTATGCTTACCAGAATATGGTCACCAGCCAAAATGCGACTTCTCATATAGAATCTGTGACTGGTATCCTGCTAATTTTTGCTCAGCAGAAAATTGTTAAGCATTATTTTCTGCTTAAAGCAGCTCTATGAAATTAGGCCCTGATGCTGTAAACACAGCAAATAAAACCTTGCTGCTGTGCAAACCACAAACGAACTCAAACATTTCAGGATCATGTGGCGGGCGCTGCGAGACAACTTAAAAAACTTGTTGATGTTTTCCCATGATGCACTGCAAAAATAGCCTCTCCTAGGCAAAGCTCTAGAGGGCGCCATGTATTGTGAATCACTGGTATTGTCAGAAGAAAGAATGCAAACACTATTCTTTTTTTTTTCTTCCCCCTCTTTTTTTCGCGGGTTAAAACATTGACATTATAAGTTTGAAAACAAACTTGTAAAGGATTTTAGAGCTGAGCCGACAAGTTTTATCTTTGTGGTAGCAAGTTATTACTAAAACAATGTAGGTTTTGGTCATGCTAACGCAGTTCTTGGCAGTTTCGTTTTGCCATCAGAATAGACACAATCAGCGACCGGAGTCGCGTGACTCATAGTGGGTATACAATGTAAACAAACCAAGCAGCCACGCCCAGTGTGCGTAGTCAAGCATGGCTTCTTCCGCACCTACAGCAGAAGCACCCGGAAGCAGCCACACTTGTCCACGCACACTGATGCGTTGCTTGCTTGGTTTGTTTACATTGTATACCACTATGAGTCACGTGACTCCGGTCGCCGATTGTGTCTATTGATACCTGTCAGCAAAAGAGAATGTCCATTGTTGTGTTATACCTGTAAGATGAATTACTTGATTTCTGTGAACGACAGTATTTGATTTGGGGAAGAGTGGGGGGGGGTGTGAGAGGTAAGTAGCAGGTGTTACTTTCCCAGTTTCTTCTCAAAGGACGTAATTGGTACAAGAATTTAAGACACCCATGCTGAATACGGAGCTTAAGGGAATACCAACATTTATGTTCTTTTTCTAATTGTCATCTCTTTCATTAACTCTTTCAGTGCCCGCTTTGTTTGCGTTTTGAACCTTAAAATGCCCAGCTTTTGCTTTTTCGAAATTCTGTATTAGAACAAAATACATAAGTCTTTCTCACCAAACAAACAAATGTATGTTTCTGATTTGTGATGCCTTGGTACATCCCAAAGTCAATAGTATATCTTGAGTGATAATGCCCTTTTTTTTGAGTACATAAAATAGATCGTACATGTACGATAATGGCGCTGAAAGAGTTAAAAATAATGTGTAATGCCATGTACATGTAATGTACATGTATTTTATGTCATAAATTACTACTTTTCTAGAAACTGCTAATAAACGCTTTACAAATCATGACTGCAGTCACGGCATACACAACATTTCCTGTTTACTTCTGGTAGTCGCAGGAGTCAGTTTGTGTGTATTGGGCGTGGCTAGCAATGGGTTTACGTCATCCTTACGAACTGCGGCCCAATTTCATTGAGCTGCTTAGGCGGCAAATATTGCTTAGAAATTTCAGCTAAGCAAAAAATAAGCAGGATACCAGTCACAAATGGTACATGTTGAGTGCTATTTTGTCTGGTAACCTTTTTCTGGTAAGCATTTATTGTGCTATGCTACGTTTTGTGCTTAAGCAGCTCTTTGACATTGGGTCCTGGATAGTGTTGTAGCATGATGAATGAGGAGCGTTTTGTATGTATGTGTTTATCACAAACAGTCTCAACGCTATACTAAGGCCAAATTGAATTGGGCGGCTACGACTAGAGCTATGGCTGGAACGCCGCGCCATCATGTATTGAAGTATAGGGCGTCCTTAGCAACAGTCATAGCCATAGCCGCCACTTCAGATAGGGCCTACGTTTCACCCCCTTGTACTACTGTGAAACAAATCTACCATTGCTGTATGTAACCTGAAACTGTTCTGGATATCCGTAGAGTCATTCCGACCCCCCGTCTTCCGTCACGGCCCGGACAAGGAAGGGTTCAGCCGGGGAAGTTTCTGTAATAACTTCAAGGAAGTCTTCGGATATCAAAAGAAATACTGGCTGCTTCCTATATTCACCAGGTAGGTACGGTTACTTCTGTGGCAGAAAGAGATGATTCTTGGGACCTTTGTCACACGAGGCAATGCACTTCATGCAAATGGAACATCGGAAACACAAGAGACATGTTTTCTAACAGTGTCCTGACCTGCTATCCTGAAGAAGAGAATGTGAAAATTGAAACCAGAAAATGATTTCCTTCTTTGAGATTGTATGGTGTAGACCTGGTAGCATGTAATTGACTTTGTTTGAATTGTTCCTGAGAGCAGGGTAGACTCTTAAAGGCCCTGTACACGTTTGGTAATTGTCAAAGACCAGTGTTCTCACTTGGTGTATCCTAACAATGCATAAAATAACAAACCTGTGAAAATTTGGGCTCAACTGGTCATCGAAGTTGCAAGAAAATGATGAAAGAAAAAACACCCTTGTTGTACAATGTGTGCTTTCAGATAGGAATAAAAACTTCTTGCATGAAGTTTTTATTATTTTAGTGAGAAATTACCTCTTTCTCAAAAACTACGTTACTTCAGAGGGAGGTACGGTGTTTCCTACAATGTTTTATACTATCAACAGCTCTCCGTTGCTTGTTACCAAGTAAGTTTTTATGCTAATATTTGTTTTGAGTCATTACCAAACTGGTACTTTACCTTTAACATACATGTTAGGTGTCGTGGCCTGGCGGTCTAGTGCACCAGACTCAAGTTCTGGGCCCAATTTCATAAAGCTGCTTAAGCAGAAAATGTTGCTTACAAGTTTTCAGCTAAGCAAAATTAGCAGGAAACCAGTCAGAAATGGTACGAAAGGCATAGTGTTTTGGCTGGTAACCTTTTAGTGGTAATTTGTGCTTAGCTTAATTTTGTGCTTACGCAGCTCTCTTGGGGGCCTATTTCATAAAGCATGTAAGCACAAAAACTTGCTAAGCACAAAAAACTCTTGCTCAAGAAAAATAGGTTACCATCCAAAATACCATACAGTTACCATTGCTGTGACTGGTACCCCACTCAATTCTTGCTTAGCAAAGAAATTTTCTGAGCAGAACTTTCTGCTAAACAGCTTGATGAAATTGGGCCCAGGTGTTGTCGGAGTGTGGGTTCGGGTCCTGGTCATGGCACTTGTGTCCTTGAGCAACACACTTGAACATAATTGCTTCGTCCTTCCAATGGGACATAAAGGCAGAAGTCCTGTGTGATGTGTAAATGCACTCAAAGAACCCACAGCACTTATATTGTAAAGAGACGGGGATTTTACCCGGTGTTTCTGGCATGGTTGGCTGCAGATTGCACCACATAAATCTTGTAAACCCTTACAAGGTGCTATATAAATGGGTCTCATAATTCACACATAGCTCTGTGTAACTGTTGTAAAAATAATGAGCGCTTTGATACGCCCGTCGGGTGTGATCAAGTGCTTCAATCCCAACCATATCTCGTTGGGACCCCGCCCCCCGTTCAATGTTGGCTTTCATTGTGCGGTCTGTGCTTCTAACAACATTGAGTGGGGGAGCGGGGGAACGGAGGAATGGGGGAACGGGGGAGGGTATGTTTAGTTTCACATGGCCCAAACATTTTGGCCGGGATTGTAGGTAAGAATTGCATGTTGTTTCTAGTGGTCACTTGCAATCTATGATCACACTTTTCGCTTTACGATACATGCATCCATTCTCAAGATGTTGAGCACCTTCAAAATTTGATGAGCTCTTTGACATCCTGTGTGGTAAAGCAGACATTTTTCAGATGTTTCTTGCTGATGTTGTTTTTTTACAGCAATGGCGACGGGGTGACGTTTCCCATCCAAGCCAGGGACCAGGATTCAGATCGTCTGCTAGATGGAGATGTTGAGAGTGACATCGGCAGCGGTCAGGAGACCGAAGATAAGGGAGCAGGTAAGATCAGGCTATTAATCATGTATCTAGGATGTGGTTAATAAATGATGGCGCTGTCCAATTCAGTGACACTCCAACACTATAGAATTGAGATACATAAAACAGTTGTAGGGACCTTGGAGAGATTGTGTAAAATGTTGTTGTTAAAATTCCACCCCCCCTGAATTTCAACAGCCTACCTTCCACCCCCTTAAATTTCAACAGCCTTGCTTTCCACCAATCAACAGTGTCCAGCAACACCACAGTAGTGAGAGTGTGTGGTTTTCACAGCCATTGTTTTAAATACTGGATGACATGACATGAAATAATTTGGTATCAACTTATTCTCACTGTCCTCCATTATTTCATCCATTTTTTACAGCTTACAGAATCTACCCCATGGTGAATCCCAAATAATAATCACCCCGGATGCAACACAGTAAAGGTGTTTTTACATCTTTTATGGGTAGGGTCTGCGTCTGGGTATTATTATTTGCATTTTGTTGCCATATAATGATTGGGGTAATTTTTTGAATATAAATATGTGACCAGAAGAACCAGTTGACTAAGGTGTCAATGGGTGGATTTAGGAGACAGCGATAATATTTTTTCAGATCCTCTCTGTACAGCAAAAACATGTTTTCATGCCTTCTTGGCACTCATCAGTTGCATGTGGGTGATTCTAAAAGAATATGTAGGTCTCTTGCTTGTGAGAGACATATTATGTGTTTATTTGCACTTTGGTTCAGGTAGAATGTAATAGATCCGAATGCGGATTTTATTCCTGAGGCAGAAGTGGCCTGTTCTTCCAGTTGGGAGATTAGGATGTTTAGGGTTTCGTCCAGATTTAAGGGGAAAAAACAGCTTGCTCTATGGTTATATGGTGTGTTTGTTTATCAAAAACTTAATGCTAGGAATATATATTATCTTCCAAAAACCTATGTTTTGTTTATTGAAAACTTATTGCTAGGAATAAATATTATCTTCCAAAAACCTGTGTTTGTTTATTGAAAACTTATTGCTAGGAATAAAAATTATCTTCCAAAAACCGGTGTTCGTTTTTTGAAAACTTATTGCTAGAAATAAATATTATCTTCCAAAAACCTGTGTTTGTTTATTGAAAACTTTGCTTATTGAATAAATATTATCTTCCAAAAACTTGCAATTAATATTTGTTTAGGGTATCACCTTTGTGGACCCCCGGTTCGCATCCCACCTCCGACCCGGAGCCTTGCTGTGGATTCGGTTTTCCCCATCTGGGGTTGTCCTCCCACATATAACACTGAACATTTCTTCTCATTTCTTATTCAACCTGGATATGTTATAACAAAATAAAATAAAATCTTTAACTTTCTGGACTGCTTTTTTGTTTTCCCCCGCCTGCTTCAGGTAAGATGGGTATAAGAGAAAGCATTAAGACCAGCACAACGTACTCTACCATGGCTACAAGTGGTGCAGTGGGCAGCGGGGATCACGTCTCCTTGCATATGGATCCAAATGAAGGTACAGCACTTTGTCATGTTAACATTTGTTTTTACTCGCTCTGTAATTGTTTAAAAAGTTGTGCAGATATTTACAAATTACTCAATTTTGGGGTTAACAAAGAAAAATTGACAAGATTTTAACCTGCGAATAACAGGGTAGATGCCAGTGCTCTACCAACTGAGCTTTTGTATCCTATGTGTGTTGGCGGTCTCCCTATTTTGTCAATATCTTTGTTTGGGTGTGCCCAAGATAACCACCACAACATATTATTCTAACATCAGTAGTTTTTTTCTTGAAATTTGAGCTTTGTATGACTGTTTTTTTTCTCTTTCTTTTAACCTTTTACCATGTCTGTATTCCTTTATATTCTAAACATTTTTACTGATATATTCTAAAATTTTGTAATGCAATTGTTCATTTTGATTTTGGGCATGTTCTCTTTTTGTTTGACTTCGTGTGTAGTTGCTGAGATAACTATTGTTGTTGTGATATACTATTTAAATTTTGTGTTGACATTGCTTCTTTTTTTATTTTGTTCATGTTCTCTTATATATTTTAATAGGTGTTGAATTTGTATCTATAGGGAATGAAGAATATTATTTTTGCTTTACCCATACTACTCTTGTTGTGATTCTACTATTTTATGTTGTGTTGAAATTGTTGTTGTTGATATTTCTTGTGTTGTCATTGTTTTTGGTTTTTTTGTTCATGTTCTCTTTTATATTGTAATAGTTGATGAATTGTATCTTTAGGGAATGAAGAATATTAATTTTTGCTTTACCCATACTACTCTTGTTGTGATTCTACTATTTTATGTTGTGTTGAAAATGTTGTTGTTGTTTTTTTTGTTTTTTTTTTCAAGTTCTCTTTTATATTGTTTGACTTTGTGTGTAGTTTCTGAACTACTCTTGTTGTGCAATGTACTTTCAGATTTACATGTATTTACATGTATTTACATGTATTTACATGTATTACATGTATTTACACGTATTTACACGTATTTACACGTTTTTACATGTATTTACATGTATTTACATTTACATGTATTCAAATCTGTATTTTCTTTTAAATGTATTATACAGTTTGTAGATAACAGAAATTAACCAAAATTTTGTAAATGTTATTTCAGCCTTTGGGGGCTCCATCAGGATTCTATCTTTAAAATACTTTTTTTTTAAATTTTCATTCTAATGTAGCTTTCTCAATAGCCAATGTTCTCAAGCATTGTGTAAAAGTAAAATAAGTTTAAGTATGTATATCAGAATCATATATACCTTGTGGGTCCAACATTTTTATTGTTATTAATTATTGTCAAGTAGGTTTACAATGAGTTTTACTTACAATTGTTCACAAACATTGTCTTGATATTTGTTTTTAACTTGATCTATTATGATTGTACCCTTCTCTCTTTAGGTGCACAGGTCAATTTAGGAGTTGACGGCGAATCACAAAGATAAAAATCACCTTGAGTTCAACATCGTCTTTTTTTATGGTATGTGGATTAAGTAGGATTAATAGGATTAGGGATTAAGTCTAAAACTCCTTGCCTGGCTTTTCTTCTGTCCCATTAGGCGACATTAAAAAAAAATTATTGATTGTCCCCACCCAACCCTACGAAACCCCCCGACCCCATTTTATTATTATTATTTTTTAAGTCATAAAAAAGGTTTTTTTCAATGATCTTTTTCATTCATAGATGTTTGAAGAAAGGTTATTCATGTTGGCAAAAACAAGAACAATTCTTCAAATATTTTTTTAGGCTACACTGTGTTTTAGTTTTTTGAAAATGTTAACAGAAAATGTCATCTAGGAGTTAAATGGGTTTAACAAAACAATCAAAAACATCAAAATCACACAAACCCTCTGTTTTATATATTCTTTATTTCGTATTTTGCCATGTCCAAAAAAGAAGAAAAAAAATGCCCTCCTAACCCCACTTCCCACCAAAAAAGGACGATCAACAACTTTTTTTTTCAATGTGGCCTTTATGGCCAATTTCAAAACTTTGTTTTCAGCTGTGGCTCAGGTTCTGTCCACCTGTTTGAAATTCTTTATGAAAAAGTGCACACTTACAAAATAATTGGTGGGGCTGGCATTTCAACACTGGGTTTCGAAAAAGGGCCTATGACTGGCAAAGTAGAGGGCGGCAGAGATGTAGGCTTCAATGAGTGGAGAATCAGCATTAGATTACTAATGATAAACAAGGAACCATACAATAATAAAGATCAGGTCCCAATTTCATGGCTCTTCTTACCGTCAATAGAGTTCTGCGCTTATGGTGACTTTCTCTGCGCACAGGGTTTGCGCCAATGTTCTGAGCTAGCTGTTTAAGCCAATAATAGGCATGTGCTTTCTAGCAAAAAGTTACCAGGCAAAATAGTACTGTAGGCCTACTGTTTGTGACTGATCTACCTTAGCCTTTTGGCAGAATCATGTTAAAAGCAATATTTTCTGCTCGGGCAGTTCTGTGAAATAAGGTACACGTTAACAATTTACTTGTGGAGCAAAACAAATATATGTTAGAACCCAAGGTTCTCAAAACAAAGTACATTGGAACCCATGGTTTCCGAGACAATGTCTGTTGGAACCCATGGTTTCCAAGACAATGTCTGTTGGAACCCATGGTTTCCAAGACAATGTCTGTTGGAACCCATGGTTTCCAAGACAATGTCTGTTGGAACCCAAGGTTTCCAAGACAATGTCTGTTGGAACCCATGGTTTCCAAGACAATGTCTGTTGGAACCCATGGTTTCCAAGACAATGTCTGTTGGAACCCATGGTTTCCAAGACAATGTCTGTTGGAACCCATGGTTTCCAAGACAATGTCTGTTGGAACCCAAGGTTTCCAAGACAATGTCTGTTGGAACCCAAGGTTCTCAAAATAGTGTACACTGCAGTGAAGCATGGGCTGCCCTTGGCATGGATCCATGCCCTCAGTAACAGAAGCAGCCGCCAAATATTTTCATTCTTTGTTTGTGGTAATAGCTTTATGAAATTGGGCCCTTGTTTTAGGTAGTTGACTAGACCTATGTACATGTACATCTAACTAATTATTGGTATGGTTAATTAAAACTATGACTACAGCTTAACTGTGGAGTTTAGCCCTTTCGAGACCAAATATTATCACAATATGTCCACGCTTGATTAATACTGTTGAGTTTTTTCAGTGAAAATGTCCAGAAAACTAATGCAAAACAAAAACTTTGTGTTATTTTTAAGAAATGTAGATACTGTGTGATTGTGGGAAACAGTGGGAAATATCAATTCAGGAAATGACCTTTACTTTGACCTCTTTGGTTGAGTAGAAGAAGGTCAAATCTTGCGGCCATTTCCGGCTGCTATAGGCATTAATGTATGAGCCACTTGCGGCTGCTATGGTCTACAAAGGGTTATATGATCAAACATAGCATCCAGTCACTTTGCTGTAATTTATTATTTTTCAAAGGGGACAAAATTTCAATTTTAGACTGGGCAAAATACTTTCTGTTTTGGGGTTTTTTTTTGCAACATTTTCTATTGTTAAAATATACCCAGATTTACTCAATAAGATGTGTGGCAGATGCTTTAGTTGTAAAAAAAGGTAATTTGTTTGTTATATATCAAAGCGTTTCAATGCAGATTAATATGAAGGATTTTTTTGTTCTTGTTAACATTATGTGAAAATAGTTATTGGCCTGACGTTTCGACCCTAGCAGAGTCTTTCTTGATGCTAACACAACACAACACGAACAAACAAGTGAACTAGTTATGATTTGTAAGCATATAATGAACACTTTACTACAAACATCTGGTTTAAAAATAGCTGTTTAAGGAAGGTTTAGGTCAGATTAGTCAAACTTTCATAGACTTGTCTCTGCTTTGTTATACCTCCATGCTGCAACAAAGCTGCTATACATAACGGAGCTCCCACAAATGACGTAACATGAGTGATGACGTCACAGGGCTTTTCGTGAATCTTTCTGAAATGCACCAGAGAAGGGTATTCAAAGTGATTGTTTTTTACACAATTAAAATATGTTTAATCTCATGTAAACTCAGTTTTCTTCTTGATTGAAAACATTTTAAATGAATTTCAGCAAAGATCCTTTTTGTTCAAGTAGGTCTTTAAGGAAAGTTTAGGTCAGATTAGTCTAACATTCATGGACTTGTCTCTGCTTGTGTCAGTTTTTCTTTTAAAAGTTGGCTACCATACGCTAGCACCTCCTCTAGACTCTTCGCCGAATTTCACACTCCGGTTTGAAAGTGTGCCCGTAAGTTAGCCAACGTTTGCGTTTTTTTGCCAGAGTGGAATAAACCCCAGATTGTGCAAAACAAAAACAACCTTAGTCTGTTAGTAGAAGTAATTGTTAACTGTTATCGCAGAATGTTTTCCAGCATGCGCAAAGTGACGTTAGTTTTAGTTCACTGTCGATAGTAAAGAATGACGTTAATTGTTAATACAAATTTGAACAAATTTCTTATTGACATGTGTATATATAATACTGTTTAAAGTAGTGTATGAAAAACAAGTTGTACTGAATTCAAAACAATATTTTCAAATATCTGTAAATATGAAAAGATTCCATTGTAAATCATAGAGGGCGAGGTATATTTATCATGTTCTTACTGCCTTGGTAGATTCAATTATAACTCGTGAGGCGGTTTTCTATTTGACGTCTCAGACCTCATGCGTAAAGCTGGCTTCTAAACCCCGCTATTCTACATGACGCTCCCTCGCCACGACAGAACCATAAGCCATAACTTAATATGCGAATGGTTGATCTCTGAGGGCAGTTATATGTCCTCCCCACCCCCATGCTAAGAATTACCGTGGGGCGTGTTTGGGCAACCCAGACCAGAACCCTTTTTTGACTTTTTGGGTGATGCGTTTTTATAACTCTGATTGTGCTGCTACATGTATGATGAACTGCAGCCGACCAAACTGCAACCAAGTTTTGGGCTCAGTTAGGCCTGATTTCAAAACGATGGGCCTTACAAAGAAGCAGAGATTTCCTAACATTTTAAAAGTGGCATCCCCTTAAGGTGATCCCTCTCCTGCCGCTTCCCAGGTTAACTTGGGTGTGATCACTTGTTATATACGGCAGTTACAGGTTGAATGACTACTGACTGCGTCAATTTGTCTTTGTTCATCCCAAAATAATTTTGTACAGAACAAGTTCCAAATCACAAAAGAACAAACCACATGAATCTTTTGAACGTTGACTTTACGTCAGTAACTTGTCTCTGGTTGGTCGCCACAATGCACCCCAGTTATCCCATTCACAGGGTTTCTTAAATGCGCCCCAGGTTGCCCCACCATAGGGTTGCCAAAACGCGCCCCAGGTTGCCCCATTACAGGGTTGCCAAAATGTGCCCTTCACAGCGTTGCCAAAATGCGCCCCAGTACAGAATTGCCAAAACGCGCCCCAGTACAGGGTTGCCAAAACGCGCCCCAGGTTGCCCCACCACTGGGTTGCCAAAATGGGCCCTTCACAGGGTTGCCAAAACACACCCCGGGTTTCCCCCTCCAATGAGTTGACAAAACGCGCCCCGGGTTGGCAACAGAATTCAAACAGAACAAGGCAGTTTCAGTATGAAGGGTGTTGGTACGCTGTTAAATTAGGAAGGCTGAGTCTTAGTCACAAGTCTTACTTGTATATTCTGTCTAATTTAAGAAAGAATTCTGAAATGAAAATTCCAGTTTGTGTTGATGTTGCAATATTAATCCTGTTGGCTTCACATTTGTTAAATTTGTGTTTAAGAAATTCGCCAATTCTGAAGAAACTTCCAACCAAATTAATATAAAGTTGTATTTGTAAGACTTAGGAAAAATTGCTGAATTTTTTTTCAACACTCTCTGTTTTTATTAGGCTTTTGAGAAGGTCAACCCTTGCACTCAATAAATTTGTCCTACTTTTTTTTCCGATTGGGCCAAATATCATGCCTGACAGTGCTTATCACACATTGTGGAAGGGTAAAATATATTTCTACCTCCATGGCAAAACCAAAATGATAATGCAAAAAATAGTAGGATTGAAGGATAAGATCTTACAAAGGGGAATATCTAAAGGTTTATGCACCTGTTAAAACTTTCTTTTTATACTCTTACAAATACAATATTCTGTACCGTTTTTTATGTTTTATTTAATAATACGTTGTAATATGTTTGTATGAATCGTCCAGATTGTGCATTTGTTAATAAATGTAGACCCCTTGCAAAGGTCATCATTGCGGAGGTCAAACTACAGAAACGTGCGCGTGTGTTTGTGCAATGCAGACCCTCAGCCAGTGATAGGTCTTTCTCTGACCTCAGCGAGGGCGCTTTTTAAAGGGTCTGAAATGTTTGGTAATGACTCTGAAAATTAATGGCAATAAAAACTTACTTGATAAAAAGTACAGCAGCTTTGGATAGTATAATTCATTTTGAGAAACTTTTCACTTCGAAGTAGTGTGTTTATGGAAAAATATATCACTTTTGATCCCTCAAAAATTTGAATCTGAGAAGCGTTACTGCAGTAACGTTTCTCAGATTGTGTATTCCAATTGCAGATTATTCTTCCTGCGTGGACATAATCGCTCCAGATTTTCGGCAATATCTCAAAAACGCTACCACCTTTTGAAATGAAATTTTTACAAGTTAGTTTTATGGTACATATCTACAACTATAATTGAAACAAACAGTGGGTTAAAATCCTTTTAAGCTTTTGTCATCATGTGCAAGGGGTCTATAAGTAAGTCTTTTAATTCTATCACATTGCAGGCTGGCATAGTTTATCTATCATTCAAAACCACAGTATTCCAATAATGAATGATCATGAGTGCAATGGTGAGAATACTTTCCTGAGTTAGACGATGGAACATTCAATCTTTCCAATGAATGAAAATGTTCTCTCCATTGCATGTATGCAAAACTACCATTATTTGGTTCATGTAACATCCAAGTAGATCCTTGACAATTGGAGGAAAAAAACTATCAACAATGGTCTAGTGTATAGGATTTGAGGCATTGCATGATGAAGTATCAATGGTCTAGTGGTAAAGATATCTGCTCTAGCAATGCAAAGGTCGTGGGTTCGAATCCACCCGAGCGATTTGCCTGTGGATTTTTTTTCCACAGAACTCAGGCAAGTACTGAGTAAACACATCGGTTTAAGGGTAAAAACAAATTATATATTATGCATCCACTACAAGGGCGTTCTGTACTGCTGCGTATAACATGTGGGACGAAAATGGTCCGTGCATATATTACCAAAAAGCCGGTGGATAACGTAGCCCATGCAATGGTTTTAATAATGAATGCCACGTGATGACCAACAATCCTCCAATCAAAATAATGACAAGGATCTACTTGGATGTTAAATAATGGATGATATTGAATGGTCTGGCAGTAGGAGGGTTGACTGTGCACTGTGTACCGGTAGACGCATGCATGGCATGCTATTATACTGCAGGGCAGGATTATAGTACCGTATCTGTCATTCAAAACCATGTTGATAATATTGAACGGTCCGACAATAGAAGGGTTAATGTAATTTGTCAACAATGTATTTCGTAATTTCATTGTATTTTAAATTATGAAATGAGAAAATTAAGTCTCAGTTCATTATATTTTTATTTATTACTATTTTATTATTATGATTAATTTTAGATCCAACCGCTCTTTGTTAATCACCGTTCATGTTCCCACATTATGCTTAGAGTAGCAATGCATCTAAATTAAGACAAGCGTTTATTTTGCTATTTTGTAATTGTGTCCCTCTAATAAAGAAAGTGTTCCTTTTCCAGTTGAACTTGTTTCCGTGTTGGATTCCTGGGGCGGATTGCACCAAGTGGTCTTAAACCGGTCTATGTGCTATAGCCGGCTAACTTGAGACGCGCTTAGACGGTCTTTAATTATAGACTGATTGCAATAACACAGTCTATATTTTAAGCCAGTCTTAAATCTTAAGCTTGTGCTGAGCTGGCTATGATCAGTCTTTGTTTTGTTTTTAAACATGGTGCTACATCTGTTAGTTGTTGATGATTTCATGCAAAGAGCCCTATGATGACTCGTATATTGATAGCATTTACTCGGTCTGTAATTTTGTCTTCCCTCCATTGTTTGATCTTTGTTTACTTTTCAAAGCCATTGTCACCGTCTCAGTGTGCTATGGATAATGGCGGCCAACGTAACTAACCAAGCTTAGGAATGCTTGTTCGTCATTTGGTGCTTGATATGGGGCATGGTGGTACCCCCTTCTATTGTGTCTTCATTGTGTACTTGGAATCTTAGGAATTCTTTAGAGGATTTTAGGGGGGAGGGTACTGTATAAGAGGAAAATGGTGCGTTCAAGTATGAGAACATTGGGGGGATACCCTCTGCCCCATCTTGGGCATGGTATATTGTTCGTACATGTATTTCACTACTGCTCACTGACTTATCTAAGACCAGCTTATTGCAACAGGCTTAAAGACTGACTAAGCTGAGACCGTCTAAGGCAGATAGCTTGCTATAACTGACTGGTCTTAGACCCTGGTTTGGTTGGTCTCGGCTCGACTATAATATTGTCCCTAGGCTCTTTAACCACAATAGACCTTATGCACACGACATCATTGAGTAGGGTGCACTTGGCTGGAGGTGAGGCAAAACAAAAAAGGTTGCTCATTGGCCCATCCTATGGGCCTGGCATACATATGTGGTGACCAGTAGGTTGTATCCACTGGAAGAGCAGAGCCGTAGATTGAGAGAGTTTCGACAACTTGCGATTAGAAGCCATTTTGTGTCCACAAAAATCACATTGGCAAATACAGGGCGCCAGACTAGTATCTCAAAGCACTCGTTAATTTGTACAAGGTATAAGACCCATTTATTTACATAGCACCATGTAACGGTTTACAAGGTGCTGTGGCACAATCTGCAACCAACCAAACCAGAAAACACCGGGGAGAACCCCTTCTCTTAACGATAAGTGTACTGGGTTCTTCTTACGTGTATTACACAACACCTGGGACCTACGGCTTTACGTCCCATCCAAAGGATGAAGCAATAATGGTCAAGTGTCTTGCTTAAGGACACAAGTGTCAAAACCGGGATTCGAACCCACACTCTGCTGGTCAGAAACACCAGAGCTTGAGTCCAGTGCACTTGACCGCTCAGCCATGACACACCACATGGCATGGCATGACACACCATTTTAAACTATGACAATAAATGGGACTAGCAGCAGAAATTAAGGAGAAATGAAGTTTATCTAGTTCCAGTTTTCCGCCTTCGCGCACCATTGAGCTAAGCCTACATGTCAGCTAAACCCATCTGCAGTGCTTAGCAATATATTTCTAGACACTTCTTGATTTCAGGCGAACACATTCCAACACCAAGCATTATTAAAATTACCAGTCATTTTAATCATATATTCACATACCTTTACAAAACTTAACATTAAAACTACAAGTACTCAAGGGGGAAAATACATACAACTAAATTAATTATATTTAAAAACAATATTTAAGAAGAATCTAAAGACTTGAAAGACAAATCATAATCAGTACTTGTACCTTATACTTAAAAAGCCTCAGTGAACAAAATAACAAATGTAATTTCTTCTGAAGGAACTTGTGTGTAGAAGTGTTGCTTATCTTTGCAATTTAGAACAAACACCATAGTGCCCATCAGTTTGACATTACTGTATAAAAACCCCACAATGTAATTCAGACATGTTTCGTTTCTACTGTAAACAGAAAAAGCAAACCGCCAAACACACAAAAATGTAGGGATTGTTTTTCAGTTTTCGATGGCAGTAAGAGAGCATCAACAAACACCATAGTGCCCGTCAGTGTGACATTGCTGTATAAAAAAATACAATGTTAATCAGACATATTTATTTAAAATTCCATACCTCCTGAACCACTGCACCATTTTGTAGATCATAGCTTGTGGTTAATATTTTTGCACAGATATGACCAACGTTTATTTTTTCTTCCTTGCAATTTAGAACAAACACCATAGTGCCAGTCAGTTGGACATTACTGAATAACAAACTACAATGTAATTCAGATGTTTCGTTGCTACTGTAAACAAAAAAGGAAACACACGAAAATGTAGGAATTGTTTTTCAGTTTCCGATGGCAGTAAGAGAGCATAAAAAAACACCATAGTGCCCGTCAGTTTGACATTACTGTATAACAAACTACAATGTAATTCAGAAATACTTCTTTGCTACTGTAAACAAAAAAAGCAAACCGCCAAACACACAAAAATGTAGGGATTGTTTTTCAGTTTTCGATGGCAGTAAGAGAGCATCAACAAACGCCATAGTGCCAGTTAGTGTGACATTACTGTATAAAAAAATACAATGTTAATCAGACATTTTTATTTAAAATCCCATACCTCCTGAACCACTGCACCATTTTGTAGATCATAGCTTGTGGTTAATATTTTTGCACAGATATGACCATCGTTTACGTTTTCTTCCAGTCCACAATGGGAGTTTAAATAATGTGAGAGTGCCCTCCACCAGCAGGTTTTAAAAAGGCTATATTTGTTTAAGTATGTACTTTGATTATTGCATTGGGACAAATTATACATTATATTTTAGCTGATAACCAAACCAAGTCAAAACCATATGTGATGTCATTATGACATCGTAGAGGATCGAGCGACATCAGTTATCGGTTAATGCTTGCAGTAATTCATATCTCCTGAACTACAATTGACAGATTGGTCTTTTTTTTCTTTTTCTTTTTTGAAGGAAATATCAATGTGACATTTCAATATATTCTCGACCCCCGTTTGACCCCAATCAAACAGGAAGTTCAAATAAAACATCCTTATCAAGAGTATTGAAATTGGTTTTTACAACAATTTTTGGGTAGAAATTTGATATTGGTTCTTTGTGTTAAATGATAAGCGAGTCTTCTTTTCACTGAAATCCCTGTGTTTGTTTTTAAGAACACTGAATTTCTAGTTATTATTTTAAGACCTCTTTGATGATTACAAACATGAAAATGCAGTGAGCCGACGATAAAGGCATCATATATCGTTCTTGCTGGTAGTATTGACTACAAAAATTGTTTTCAAGCACATAAATGTTAAAGGCACTGTACACGTTTGGTTATTACTCAAAATATGTATTAACATAAAAACTTACTTGGTAACAAGCAACGGAGAGCTGTTGACAGTATAAAACATTGTGAGAAACGACTCCCTCTGAAGTAACGTAGTTTTTGAGAAAGAGGCAATTTCTCACTAAAATAATAAAAGACTTCTTGCAAGAAGCATTTTATTCCTATCTGAAAGCACACCAGTACAACAAGGGTGTTTTTTCTTTCAACATTTTCTTGCAACTTCGATGACCAATTGAGCCCAAATTTCCACAGGCTTGTTATTTTATGCATTTGTTGGGATACACCAAGTGAGAACACTGGTCTTTGACAATTACCAAACGTGTTCAGTGCCTTTAAGGTCTTGTCACAAATAGGCAATTGGTTCAAGCAACACTGAGGAAACTTATCACACTGCACGCAAAAGGAATGCATGAGGGCCCAAGTTCATAAAGCCTGTTTTATGCTTACGTAGCGATTGTTAACACAGTTTTTATATCATAAACACTGCTAACCATAAGCAAAGAAAAAGGCATGGCTAGTTTGCCAGCGGATCTTCTAAGCTGGGCCGAATTTCATAGAGCTGCTTTAGCAGAAAACAGTGCTTAAATTTTTTTTGCTCAGCAAAAATAAACAGGATACCAGTCATGGATTGTACACATGGTATTTTGGCTGGAAACCTTATTCTGGTAAGCATAATTTGGTTGTGCTTAGCTACTTTTTGTGCTTAAGCAGCTCCATGAAAATGGGCCCATATGAGAGATGGAACAATGCAAACCCATTGCAAATGAGCACATGCCTGTCAAATCTTCTTGAACGTTTATGAAGTACATTTTGCTTAGGCAATATAGTAAGCTATAGTATACAACAAATTTGCTTAGTGTTCAAAAGCTTTAGAAAATTTAGACATTTTTTTCAAGGCATCATGCTAAAAATTGAAAATGAGAAATGATTTAAATTTAATTTGAAATTGCCTGGCAGTTTGCCTTCAACCTTATTGCTTAATGAACACAGGATTTTTTTCCATGGTACACAGCCATACTTCTACATTGTTTATGTACACCAGCATTCAACAACAAAATATAACTCCCTTATATAGAATCTCTTCAAATTGTGATTTTGGTTTTAAAAAAGCAGTTCTTTTCACCACCAGAAGTAGTCTCCAAACACCAAATTGCAGAGAATATTATATACAGAGGTACAGCCTTAAGAATGTATCACGCTGTAAAATATAAATCTTCTCTTATGTAAAAAAGTGAGATTTTAATCAATCTTTCAGAACATTTTGGTATGTTTTGGACGATGATTTATATTTACATTTTTTTATTTTTGGCAAGGTTATCATTAAGAAAAAACGAACACTCTATGTGAGTCAAATTTCATAGACCTGCTTAACAGATTATACTGCTAAGCACAATTAGGATAACCAGTCATAAGCGACAGTAGGCAGGATATTTGTTGGGCTGGTAACCCAACTTGCTGCTTAAGGAAATGTTCTCTTGTGTTTAGCAAACTTGTGTGCATTATACGCAGCTCTGTGAAACTTAACCCTGGCCTTAACTGAGCTCACTTAAAGCACAGCTGAAGCAGAAGGGTTTAGTGCAGTGGCCTGGTCCCTCACACATATAGGATGAGCTGACATTGCAACCGCTAGAACACAGGGGACTAGATGCTAACGATCTAACATTGCCACTGTTCACATGGTCATCCAACTTTTTCATCGGAGACGCAATCAACCTCCGCGCAACTGTCTTGGCGGGCTGCCCTCTCTGGTTCGCTTTGGTCGAACTCCTTACAGATTTAGTGTCAGACTGGAATGATCTGGTGGGGGAGTTTGCGTACATTTTTCTGCTTTTCTCCACACGGCCTGTGCGCGGTGGAGAAGAACTGTGGAGATTTCTGGAGATGATTTTCGTTGATTTTGGAGAGGAGATAATCTGGCCGCACCTGATGATGGTTTTATGTTTGGTTTTGTAGCTTCCTACATGGTTTCTTTTATGGTCCTCGGGAATGGCCACCGGTAACCCCGCAGGGTCACTGTCACATGTTTCCATGATGCTGTGGTTGGGTACCAGGGAAAGAAATTTAGCAGAGTCACCTGAAGAATTACTCTCCTCTTCCGAGAAGTCCAGCGTGTGTTCCGGTCGGGCAACGAGCTTCCTCTCTCCACGGATTAAAGCGGTACTGGAATTATTTCTCACTGGCAGTGATGTTGCGCTGTTTGGCACAGCAGTCTTGTTTGCTAAAACGTTCTCCATCTTTGAATTAACAGAACTTGACTGTCCAAACTCTTCATCATTTTCTGAATTCCTAAGATCTTTCTGATTGCTCTCTGACTGTCGTGGATGCCTGTACCGTTTCGTTGGCGTCTTAGTATCGATGTCCAAATCTCTGTCATGCTCCTGAAACTTTTGTGAAAGATGATTTGCTCTTGTTTCTGAAGATCTTAATTTATTTTTGCCTGAGGTTTTGTTACCTCCACGGTCACTATAGCTCAAGGAAGCTGGTTTGCCGTTAGAATAAGCAATGTGTCGTCTGTGGAAGTGACTTGGACCTGGTGATGAATCATCTGCTGTCAATGAGTAAGGATCGACTTCAACTTCCATCTCGTCCTCGGAATCATCATCAAAATCTCTGATGGTCATATGGGTACTGTTAAATTCTTCCGATGCCCGCCGCCTGTCATTCAATCTCAAATTTTCAGCCATACGTCTTGTCTTCGGATTACCCTCGGAGAGCTTTTTCTGTTTTTTCCTGACAGCCTGTTCCACTGGTGTCTTTTTATCAGAGCCCTTTGGGAGTTGGCCTTTAACGGGTCCACTGGTTACTCGGGGCGAAGCCAGGGACATGCGATTCAAAGGCGAGGAGAGTGTGGAGGGTGACCTTTGAACTGTAGGGGTCAAAATGCTCCTCTTGACCTTTGGGGTCTTTGAGGACAACGGGGATCTATTAATGGGTTCGTCTTGTACATCTTCAGCACTGAATTCCCTTGGATGCCTGGACTTCTGCGAGGAGAGTGTGGAGGGTGACCTTTGAACTGTAGGGGTCAAAATGCTCCTCTTGACCTTTGGGGTCCTTGAGGACAACGGGGGGCTATTAATGGGTTCGTCTTGAACATCTTCAGCACTGAATTCCCTTGGATGCCTGGACTTCTGCGAGGAGAGTGTGGAGGGTGACCTTTGAACTGTTGGAGTCAAAATGCTCCTCTTGACCTTTGGGGTCCTTGAGGACAACGGGGGGCTATTAATGGGTTCGTCTTGAACATCTTCAGCACTGAATTCCCTTGGATGCCTGGACTTCTGCGAGGAGAGTGTGGAGGGTGACCTTTGAACTGTTGGGGTCAAAATGCCTCTCTTGACCTTTGGGGTCTTTGAGGACAACGGGGATCTATTAATGGGTTCGTCTTGAACATCTTCAGCACTGAATTCCCTTGGATGCCTGGACTTCTCTGTTGACTTCTTGCCAGTGTCGTTTTCACTCCGTACCGGTAATTGTTTGGGCTTTGAAAGTTTATGCTCACTGCGTTTTCTCCTCGTGTCCTGTTTTGTTGAAGCTCGGATATTCTGCGATTTTGCACCGACTGAATTAATATCAGTGTTTAGCTCTGAGACATAAGTCGACGGTGAATCTGTCACTCCGAGGTCAGCTCCACAAACTTCAGAATGCTTCCCCTCGATCCCTGGTGTCTTTGGTGTCCCTGCAATTTGGTTTGGTCTATCATCAGAGCATACATTACTCTTACATACCAAAGTTTCACTCCGCTGATCATCATTACTCTCGGAATCAAACCTTGTACAGTCCAACGTCATCTCACAAGCTGAGTCATTGCTCTCCGTTATGATTTCCTTCGCTCTCCGACTTCTGTGGTCTTTACTTTTCTCTTCTTTGGGAATCTGGAGGCGCAGTAAGGCATTCTTTAATGGACCTGAAGAGGGCGCCCCAGAGCCTTCTCGCTTTACTCTCCGTCGGGGTGTCAAATCCAAACTATCCACATTGATGCCTGGTATGATCAGCGGCTTTGGCGATCGGAATATCTCAATGATTTCCTGTGTGTTAAACCGAGGGGAAGGAAGGCTCGTCTTCCTGTTGACCTTTACGGCTTTCCGCATTCTGGCTCTCGGGGTGATGCCTGATACATCGCAGTCACCAGGACTCATTAAGGAATCACGATGGTTGTGATTCCTTGTGGTTGGTGTGTTTGATTTCAGTGAAATATCAACAGATTTTCTGTTGGCGTCATCATATTTTACAGGAGTTCTGTATTCCGAGCTCTTTCCAGACTTTGGGGATTTGGATTGATTGTCGTCCCTTCTAACTTTAGGCTTACACTGAGCATTAAAGGGCTCCACTCCGAGGCACATCTCTCCCTGCCCGTCTAGGGGTAGCTCAAGTTCTCTGTGCCGATCTAAATCCAGTTGTGGTTTCCTTCTGGCTGTTCCAAGTGCAGGGGGTTGAATCTCACTGAGCATAGTGCTGTTGCAAATTGCCTCAAAGGGCAGCCGGGACATATCACTTGTCGAATCTCTGTTCTGGTTTGCACTTGAGAGCAGATTTGAACCGCGGAAATGTTGTCGGTTAGACTGCAGGTTACCAGCTAAAATAGTGCTGCAGTCGGTGTAGTCAGAGTCTGTGCTGGTGATTGTAAGTCCAATATCTTCATTCTTACTGCTAGCATCATCCAAGGCCATTGTCCGACTCAATTTTGAAGTTCGTTTTGGAGACGGCCTGGAATGGAGTGTCGACCAGGCCGAGATGGATCCACTCGTTGCTTCACTGCTCTCAACGGTTCCCGTGCTTGCCTCGCCATCACTCGATGAGTCCATCTCGTCGATGCCATCACCATCGCTAAAGCTGTCGGCGAGTATTGACTGCATCTTGAACAAGAATCTGTTCCTCTCCTCAAGGATGGAAGGAAGTTCATCTTTGAACTCGTATGGATCCTCCTCCTCCTCCTCCTCATCATCATCATCATCATCATTGTCGTTCTCACTAAGTTCCTTAAACATCTCTTGCTCTTTCTTCTCTTTTACGTGATACTCATTCTCAAACTTCTTGGAGAGATTCCCACGAGCTCTCTGGTGAGCGCGATGGGTGGGGTCACTGGGGGTGTCTCGTGTTCCCTGGCGATGCATCAGTGTGGTGAGAGAGGATCTTGTCGGGGTGGAGATCGGGCCGCTGTGGTCTGACTCCACATCCTCATTGCCAGAATCTTCTGAATGCAAATTACGACTCGTCAATACATCTGCAGAAGAGAAGAAAAACACACAAATTACAGACCAGAATATTCATAGTACTTGACCCAATTTCATAGAGCCAATTTTTGCTTGGCAGAAAATAGTTAAGAAGCATATTTTCTACTGAATGAAAGCCGAACCCACACTCTGCTGATCAGACACACCAGAGCTTGAGTCCGGTGTTCTTATCTGCTCGGCATCGACACGCCATTTAAGAAAACCACCCCCAAAATCCATCAAATCCTACATCCTTCAAACCTTCATTAAGTCTGCACCAGTTTGTGTATATTGAAGACCTTCAAGTTGTTCATGGTTGTTTTTGCCACAATTAAGCAAAACTGTGGTGTGTCGTGGCCGAGCGGTCTAGTTCACCGGACCCAAGCTCTGGTGTTGTCAGCAGTAGAGTGTGGGTTTCGATACCCTGTCAAGACACTTGTGCCCTTGAGCAAGGTACTCAACCATAATTGCTTCTTAAAACAGTGGGAAGGTATAAGTGCATTCTGCTCTACCAGCCAGGCTTCTAGTGGATGATACCCATGCCTACATGTACATCCTTACGGACTGTGAAGGGGGCAACCCTGTTTCAGCCCCAGGAGTAGGTGGCAACGTGCCCCTGGTAGCAGTTGATTTGGGTCGATAGCCCAAATCAGGTAAGTGTAGCCTTTACCCTAAAGTGGCTGTCCGGCCTTGTGATAATAGGCGATATCTCATTGAAAAACACAAAATAAACCAACTAGGCATGGTTGTTTTAACTATGTCGTATTGATCATAGACGTTAAACCAATGTTTGTATGAGAGGAATTCGCTGTTGCCAGCTTGGTGTTTATATCCCCTTGTGGGAGTTTGCCGAGTTCCCTTGACGGAAAGATCATTATGGCAGACAGACAGACAGACAGACAGTATCAAAATCAGGCAAAACTAGGGTGTGGATTTTGTAAGACATTGGGTAGGTAAACAATTGAATGTTAACTAGATTCAAACTTAAAACTCAGTTATTTCCCCCAATTTACAGAAAACAAACAAACTCTGAAAAGCTAACTTACCGTCCATTCTAAGTACAGCTTTTCGTCTCTCTTCTTCGTTTACATGTGTGGGATTCTGGGCAAAGGAGAGATGACAAGGAAATTAGAAAGCTTTTGTCAACTAGCTACATGTTTGTACTAGGAATTAACCACTAAGAGGGATGGTATATGACGCTGGTTTTCTTAGAGCAACCCCATTCAACGCCTTCTTTTCAAGAACTAAGACAGAGTAATTGTCATATTACAGTTTTATTTACAGTGTTAAAAAAAAACATCCCAATGGACAATGCAAGCTTCATTAAATACTTGGGTCTGTTGAGGTGCACGATTTTGTTATTGAATTTCCTTTCAGATAATCCGCCATAAGGGTTCAATCAGGGTACAGTGCACAGTCGACTAAAGTTACCATTGGGGCTCAATCAGGGTACAGTGCACAGTCGACTAAAGTTACCATTGGGGCTCAAGCAGGGTACAGTGCACAGACAACTAAAATCACCATTGGGGCTCAAGTAGGGTACAGTGCACAGACGACTAAAATCACCATTGGGGCTCAAGCAGGGTACAGTGCACAGACGACTAAAATCACCATTGGGGCTCAAGTAGGGTACAGTGCACAGACGACTAAAATCACCATTGGGGCTCAAGTAGGGTACAGTGCACAGACGACTAAAATCACCATTGGGGCTCAAGCAGGGTACAGTGCACAGACGACTAAAATCACCATTGGGGCTCAAGTAGGGTACAGTGCACAGACGACTAAAATCACCATTGAGGCTCAAGCAGGGTACAGTGCACAGACGACTAAAATCACCATTGGGGCTCAAGCAGGGTACAGTGCACAGACGACTAAAATCACCATTGGGGCTCAAGCAGGGTACAGTGCACAGTCAACTAAAGTCACCATTGGGGCTGAAAGGGTTAACCCTCGCAG
The DNA here is from genome assembly GCA_021014325.1 of Plazaster borealis. Lineage (NCBI taxonomy): Eukaryota > Metazoa > Echinodermata > Asteroidea > Forcipulatida > Labidiasteridae > Plazaster > Plazaster borealis. The sequence continues at coordinate 13,896,187 of CM037457.1, read as the reverse complement.
TGGGCATGGAGGATTCATGTCTATGCTTTACCTGGTAGGTATAGTTGACTAAAGTCTCTGTCCCTGACGTGTCTTCACTCTCGCTGAGGCGTGTGCTGCCAAAAGCCGAGTCTGTACTGTCCTTAGTTGAGTCCCAACAGGTAGCTTTGAAGAAAAAATTTAAAATGAAAAAAAATAATGCAATGAATCTTAACAACACAGAGGAAACCCCATTTTTCATTCACAATAACTGTTGGTTGTTGTTGTTTTTTTTTTAAAAAGATTTTAAGCAAAATATCTCAATTACCCCCTACTAATACCCTTCCCCCCCCCCCCCAAGAAAAGAAAAATGTAATAATAATAATTGTTACCCTTGTTAGGGGAGACTTTATCTGATGCAAGTTTGGTTGTTCCGATCCGAGACTTCTTGGTCCTGCTTAAGAAACCTGCATAAAAAGTAAAACACAGATATTACAATCACAAAATAAATTTTGTAATAAATTTTGCAAGACATGTTAATTCGTGGCGTGTCATCGACATGAGGTCTAACGCGTGGGACTAAAATTCTCCTGGACCTAGTGTGGGTTCGAATCTTGGTCTTGAGCAAGACACTTAACCATAAATTGCTTCTCTTATCCTAGGTTTATGAATGGGAACCTACAAGGGCTGAGATCAGATGGGTATTATGTTGTTTTAACACCTAACATACAAACTGCTTGAGGTTGGATGCTCTCCATGGAGTTGAGAAGGTTTGTGAATTGATTTATTAGTATGCCAGATGAACAGGGATGTTGTGAATCGCCTTGATCTACAATCTCGGCCAAAATGATTGGGACACTTCACCCTCCCCAGACCCTCGCTCCATAATTTTTCTTTATCTAATCAAGGCTTTTAAGGATAGAGATTAGAGAAAGATTAAAGATTAGAGAAAATTCAGACAATCCCAGCAAAATGGTTTCTACGGGACACTGTACAATAAATACCCTCCCTGCTCCTACATGTACCCCAACACACACAATGTTGTTACCACAACCTGGGCCCAATTTCATAGAGCTGCTTAAGCAGAAAATACTGCTTAAAAAAATTCTACTTCGCAAAAACAAGCAGGATACCAGCCACAGATAGTGCATGTGAGATTGTATTTTGGCTGGTAACCTTATTCTAGTAAGCATAATTTTGTTGTGCTAAGCAACTTTTTGTGCTTAAGCAGCTCTATGAAATTAGGCCCCAGGAGGGCAGACCATGCATTCAGAGCAAACAGTGAACGAAACACTGTGGGATATTCTACAGTTGAGGCCACCCAAGTACAAAACATTTTAAGTACATGTAAAACTTGGGGTTTTTGCCACAAATTTACATGGTTTTTTTTGGCCCTGTTGTTTTTTTTAATCTTGGGTTGAACAAAGAAAAAATTGACTAGAGCGGGACTTGAAACCTGTGACCTCCAGATTAACGTGCTCCAGCAAATGAGTTATTTAGCCCTATGTTGGCGGTCTCCCATTGTCAATATCTTTGATCGGGGGTGACAGTCAGAAGCCATTCAATCTGTAAACTGTCATGTTGCCAGGGATCACACCCAAGTTTACGATACAACCTGGGAAGGGGCCGCCAGGGTATCATACAAATCAGTCACAGTTCTGCCCTCTTTGCTGATTTATTATCTCACCTCTGTCCTCCACCACGGTCAAATTGTCGAGATCCAGAACGTCGGAATCAACAAAGGGACGGTCATACTGCAAAGGGGCCGAAGGATAAAAGCAAAAACAATATTGAGTTGTCGTTGACTTTTGTTTTACATTTTTAAAACATACACACTATCACTACTATCACAGCAAATCGCCGAAACACAGTCTAAACACAGCTTTTGCCTGGGCCGCTAGTACAACCTTCAAAGCAAAACTTTAAAAAATAGGAGTATAGCGCTCCAGTTAGTTACTGGGCTGGATCTCTAGAAAGGGGCTAGGAGGACGGTTGGTCATTATTTTTTGTATAAAAGTTACAACAGAAACGTTCACAAGTCCGAGTCGACAGTACAATCAAATATGACGACACTCAAGAATAAGATGGTAACTTTTTATCTAAAATATACATGTTACGTATAAACAAGGGCTTAAATGGATGTTCCTAGTTCAACAATACGTTACAATCAATAATTTAAAAAAAAATGAGCGCTACCTAGTGTCCGAAAAACACGGAGAAGGGCCTACTCATCTCATGTCCATTTGCATGGATCGGTGGATGCATGATGAAAGCGGGGAAGTGGGAAAAACATACCTTGGCAATAATTGCCTCAAAATTGGTCTGAAATCTTTTGGAAAATCGCTCTTTATCTCTCAGAAAACTGCTAGTCTTTGTCTCATTTTGCGTCAAGAATGCCATGATTTTGAACGAATTGTCCTCACAAAATCAGACGACGTTTCCCATTTTTCGGCTTTCCTATATTTTGTCGAATGATCGGTGGCGATGTTGTTTTCCCAAATGTTCAGCTTACAGGGCGCCCTCAATAGTTGATAGTGAATGATTACACAATTTTTGAGATGGCGCTGTCCACATCAAGACTATGCCGTGCTGGTATGTATCAAACAAAATTAATTGTTTAGTTGTGACTTAAAAATCGTTTAATTGCAAACACTTTTATGTAGTAGTATAATATCCCGTTAGTTTGGAGTTGTTTCTGTGCGTTTCACTTGTGTCATTCGTGAGTTTGGCGAGACAAATAGCACCGTTTTTTTCAATCTCGGATCTGCTGTTTGTTTTGATGTGTATTGACATGATGTAATGTCTTAAGTTATGGAGGTCAAGGGTGAAGTTTTGTGGTTTACATAACTCAGTCAGTGACTGCTCTGTTTATCCATGGTTTATCATGCAATAGCAGCTTTTCATCAATTTTTTGTTATTGAAAACAACATGAAAATCTGTGAGCTGCAGAGTGCAGGCGACAAGTCAATCAATTTTTATGTAGAGACTGGACTTGAGTCTTCGATCCATTACACATTTTGTTTGGTACATAATAATTATTAATACAGTCTGACCTCTTGGCCTATCATCAAAAAGAAACAGTGTTCGAAATTTACACTGGACCAGAACCCCTAGGCCAGTGATTTTTAGGGGCGGGCCAGTATCAGTAAACTCACAACCAGAGAAGTCCAACGGTCTTGTGTTTTTCTGTTGAACATTAAATATACCTCACTAAGACACTATGTAAAATTAGTTTTACAAAATAAATAAATATTTAAATTATGCTAAAATGTTGGCTCATATAGTGAAAAATTTCTTATCGTGCACGTGCCCAAAGGAACTAAAACGGAGTGTAAGCAAGCAGCGCTGTGAAGACATGGTGGCATGCTGCTGAAAATTATCCATATCTTTCAGTTCTGATTAGTATCGAAGTATACTTATGTAACCTGGATAATGGGAACACTTTGAAATAAATGATAAGAAATAATGAAATAAGAATGAAATATAATCCAAAAAATACAGCTTTTGGGGTACTCGCTTGCGAAAAGAAATTGTTTACCTAGGATCTAGTGAGGATAAAGTCACGAGGCAACTTGATGAAGAGAAACAATGACAAATGACTTTTTACTAGAAACAAGAAATATAAAGATTCAGCTCAAAACTTCAATAAAAAGCGTATGGGAAAGAACCAAGAGTTTGAATTTAATTCAACTCGACTAGAATTTGAACTCGAACAAGAAATAAATCCCTTTAAAAAAAGTGATTCAACAATTAACAAATCAGAAGTCTGTTATAACCATTAAAGTTCAGAATACTTGTAAAACCAAACCAACAAAAAACTCATAAAATTAACACACAAAAAATTTAAAAAACAAACACAGTATCATAGGGAGTTACAAGTTGAATCGCAACTAGCTTATGAGTACCTGTGTGAGACAAAGAATCAGAAGAAAATACCAAAATGAGGATTATAAAAGGATAAGGCCAAGTAACAAAAGTAACGAGTTTCTCGTCCCCGCCCGCCTCCTTTTTGGCCGCCGCCTCCTATTTGGCCGCCGCCTCCTATTTTTACTATTTACTATTCAGAAAAAAAGGGGGAAAAAACAAACAAACAAAAGTTTATTTTTGCCAATGAATTTTTCTAGACTCTTTTTTCACCTTTGCAAAACAACAGCCGTTTCTGAATTTTGAAACTTGCTTAGCAAGTGGACTTAATAGATGTTAAATTTGATAGATGTTAAGGTGGACTTAAATGATACAAATCATTTGTTTTGTCATACATTGCATCAGTATATACTCAAATAGCACAATTTCTGTAAATAAACATACCTTGGCCAGCCATACATTGTATTTAGCATGACGGCAATCTTGGAAAAAAATAGCAAAAAATTGAAAAATAGTTTAAAAGAAAATAAAAGTCTGGACCTGTTCTGGTTGGTGTTCTTGGTTTTTTAACTTTAAATTTTGTATAAATTTTGTTGTTTCGTCTGGTAGCATGTAGTGGCCGAGCGGATAAGAGCACCAGACTCTAGCTCTGGTGTTTCTGATCAGCAGAGTGTTTGTTCGAGTCCCGGTCGTGACACTTGTGTCCTTAGGCAAGATTAACCATTATTGCTGTGTCCTTCGGATGGGACGTAAAGCCGTTGGTCCCGTGTGTTGTGTAATGCACGTAAAAGAACCTAGTGCACTAATCGTAAAGAGAAAGGTTTGCCCCTGTGTTCCTGGTTTGATTGGCTGCATATTACACCACAGCACCTTGTAAACCATTACACAGTGTTATGAAAAGGAATAGGTCTCATACATGTACAGTACATGTACTTCAAAAATGTTCAGCATACCTTGCAGGAAAAATACTGAAGCGCCATGAGCGTCACTGAGTGAGGGAGTTGTGCGTTATATAAGAAGCTTCTTTTATTATTATTATTATTATTATTATTATAATATAATAATAACAAAATATTATATTATTATAATAACACAAAATTTTGGCCTAATGATCCCTTACACAATGCGCAGCGCACGCCTATCCTGTCCCCCATTTTGGGAGTCAAAATATATACAAAGAAATCGACTCCCAAAATGGTGGACGACAATTTTGCGGAGGTGCGTTTCGCATCTGCAAATGGTCAATAGTGTAACTATATCAACAGGAAATTTTAAGACATTACATCACATCGATTATGATGATGATGATGCTGATGTTTTGTTTGTCTTTACTTTTAATGCCTTTTTACCTTTTTTTCCAAGAAGTTTCTGATTTTGGCATTGGCCATCACATTTGTATTTTACTTTTAAAGGTGTACAGGATTGGTGGAGCTGACAAAATAGTCGCAGACAGTGTTCATGTTTTGTGTGATCAACCACATACATGAAATAACAAATCTGTGAAAATGTGGGCTTAACTTGTGTGTGAGTCAGGATAAAATAGTGAAAACCATGCACAATTTTGAATATGTAAACACACATCCTTAATTTTTGTTATAACAATCAACATTAGCTGTTGCGTTTTTTTAAGATTCAGATAGGCCTACAGTTTTCTCGAATATGACTTCATTTCAGAGGGAAATGTTTCACAGAAAAAAAATGGTTCTAATATGAACTTCATAACCAGTAAGCTTTCAGACTAAGATTAAACAATGATGTTTTTTATTTTTTCTAATTAAATTCTTGATTTGTCAGCAGCGTGCAGATTTGCCAGAGTGTCGAAGGCATCGTACTGCACATCCACAACACCTAAAATCACTACACACTACACAGTCATCCCCAGGGAAAAAGATGAACGATGGAAAGGTAATTGTTAATATTATAAAAATGACTCAGGAATATCACATTGGTAATTACTTTGATAACTCAATACACCGAGCCTGTAAAATAATTCATTGTTTCTTGAGTTGGGAAGCATTTTAAAATCAACAATTTGTTGATGCTTGCTGTTGTGGTTGTCTTTTATTTAAGGGGCCTACATTATACTTAAATGACCATTAAACTTTATGTTCAGAATATGTTTGAAATATGTTTTTTTCACAATGAAAGAGGTTCACCAAGGGCCAGTTCAGTTTTGTGATACAATCATTTTCCAAAAGAGTAAGTCTTTATGAAAGAGGAAAAAGATTTGTATTCAGAAGTAGTTTGAAATAGTAATGTTTCATAACAAATTAAAGAAGGGGTCCAAGGTCGAATTCAGTTTTGTGATGCACTCATTTTCCAACAGATAGAATCCTTAAGAAATTGGAAAATAAGTACAAGTCTCTAACCTCAACAAAATGGTGTAAAATGCCATTGTGTTTGATACCCTTCCAGTGTGAATTTTGTCAACATCCAAAAACATTCAGGGACGTCACATTTTAAATACATGGGTCTGTACATTTTTTTGTACTGGAAATGTTTAGTTCAATTTTGAATTTTTATGATATTCAATTAAAAAGGCATTGAATTTGACCTTTCAAATGATGCACAAATTCCTGTTTGGAAACCACAAACCCAAACATCAGTTGGGGGGCCACTAGTTACGCCACTTGTTACCAAGAGTAAGAGGGTTAAGAATTGGTAAAACTTAATTCCGATTGATATCAGTCATGTTGAAAAGCATGTTAATTATTCAATACTTTACAAAAGTGTGTGCACATGTCAAAAGAAATGTAATATGAATACCACAAAGTTGACTGTTAGAAAGTTCACCAACAACATTCAGTAAAAACTGGGGGAAAATTGTAATACTCTAATGCTTTTCTCTTCAGCCTAACAAAAAAAGAACTGACCCAACCATGGCAAAAACAAAAACAAAATCAACCCACAACTCAGTGACTGAAATGACAGGAACTGGAACAATGCCAGGGGGTGTAGGGCTTGGAAAATGACAATGGACAACACTTACTAACTTATAATTTGTTGTGACTTCCCAGATGTGGAGATGGAACGTTATGCTGATGAGGCTGATGTTGTGATCGTAGGGGGCGGCCCAGCCGGAATGGCCGCTGCCATCAGACTCAAACAACTGAGTCTGGAGAAAGGAACTGAACTCAGGGTGTGCTTGGTGGAGAAGGCGGCTGAAATAGGTAAGCATTTTTAAGACCAAAGTCATTAAGACCAAACTCACCCACAGTATTATTTTTCAGAACTTTTTGGAGCTGCTTGAGTAATCGTTTTCCTTTGGAAATGTCGTTGCCACAATGAAACCCTGACTTGACAAAGGAACGACCACAAAGGTTCTCATAATGGGCTCCAGGATTTGATGTTGTCGTGTGAGAACCCAAAGAGGTAAAATCCACACAGTCAGGTAGGGAATGATAACCCAGTCCACTATGCAAGGCTCCGAACTGGGATTCGAACCTGGGTCCAAGGAGGTGAAAGGCAGGGAAGAAACCACTGAGCCACAACCTGAATAACTAACAACCTGTCGATGGATTGGTTTTCAGGTGGTCACACACTATCTGGAGCTTGCGTTGAGCCACAGGTATTTGATGAGCTTATACCTGACTGGAAGGAGAAAGGCTTGCCACTCCTCACCGAAGTAAAAGAGGACAAATTTGCTATCCTGACAGAGAAGAGACGAATTCCAATTCCAATTTTGAAAGGTATGTAGACACCGAGATTTTTCTAATGGACAATTCCAAAGTTACTCACATTATTACAATGGCCACAACAAGGAGAAATTCTCCTGAAGACGAGCAAAGTGGACTGTTCAAAACGTTGAGACCACAACGGTTCTTTTCAGAACCAAGACTCCTCCCAAAAGAGTTAAATACATGTATATGGTTCCTTTTTTTCACATGAATCAGGAAACTACTGAGTTTACAGTGCTTAAAGGGTTTGGGTACTTTTTGTATGACACAAAACACAATGTCCACAGATTTACATTAAACTTACACGGTTTGAAGATAAAGATGGTAAAAAGCTTCCCTTAAAATATTACTTGCTGAAGTGCTGTAGTTTTTTGCGAAATGAGTAAAACAATGTCACAAAAAAAAAATGTCTCGGGAGACAATTTTTTTTTAGCATGTACAACGTATTTACCAGTAATGGTATTTACGCGACTCACCTGAGAACATCGCTCTGTGATTTTCACTTTTTTTTCTAAAAAACTTGACGACTAATGAAGCTGAAACTTCTACAGGTAAATTGTATTACATACATCTTCATTCACGGTGAGTAGGGATTCAGGTGATGGCCAAAAAATTGATCTACAAAAGATACCCAAACCCTTTAACACACATCGGTGTATGGGTATAACCAAATATTATTCTTTATCCCCGATGCAAATTTAACATCTTTTATACGTGGTTGTACCCGCCAAGTTTTCTACCATAGTTTTTCTAATGAGAAAGAGGGTTATATGAATAATTTTCTTGACTTTTTAAGTTGAGGTTTGATGTTGTAAGTAGCACGAACAAACATATCAATTTTTTGTAAAGATAGTTCCTGATATACGCCATCTTTACGGGCAGCTTTGGTTTTGGCTTTGAGCTGCGTCAAGCATTCTAATTAAGTGGTTCACCGACTGACTGACCAATCATGCAAGGAATTTGATAAAACTCCTGCTTTTCGAACGCGGTATTTACGCTTAAATCATAGTTGTGAATTAGCATTTGCCCAATTGACCAATTAGCATTGGTCAATTTTATACTGTGTGATGACAAGTGGGAACTATCTACAGATGCATACAAGATTCGCAAAAAAAAGTTACTGACCAGATGTTTTGACCCTAGCAGAGTCTTTCTCGAAAGGCTAAATGGCATAAACAAGTTAACCAGTATACTTGTTACATGTGTTTTGTGTTGTCATCTAGCGTTTGAGAAAGACTCTGCTAGGGCTGAAACGTCAGGCTGTTAACTATTTTTTGCACTTATACCGTAGGTCCTCTTGGGTGGTAACCATAGAGCCGCTTAAGCACAAAAAGCAGCTAATCACAACAGAAATTATGCTTACCAGAATAAGGTTACCAGCCAAAATGCCATGTCACATACACCAGGGCCCAATTTCATAGCGCTGCTAACCGTAAGCTTACGATGCTTACACCAGTACTGTATGAAAATGAATGACGTATCAATGCAAGTCCATGGTGAACGCGCAAGATGGCTGCCTAACTTTCTTGCTAACCTGTGAAATACGCTTACGAACAAGCAAATTTTTCTGCTACAGTTAGCACGAAAATTTGCTTACCGTTAGGTAGCTCTATGAAATTGGGCCCTGATCTGTGTCCTGCTTGTTTCTGCAAAGCAGAAAGTTGTTAAGCAATATTTCCTGCTTAGCAGCTTTATGAAATCGGGCCCGGTTTGTAACGGCTTATTCTATTTTCTCATACACAAAATTCATCTCTGGTTATTTTTCTCCCTTTTAGGGCTACCAATGTACAACCACGGCAACTACATTGTGAGGTTGGGTAACGTTGTACGTTGGCTCGGTGAATACGCAGAAGAGATGGGAGTGGAGATATATCCTGGCTACCCAGCAAGTGAGGTCAGTATATGAAGAATTTAGTTTGTTGTTGATAACAATAGATTATAGGGTGCCGAAGGCGCAAGATGGGGAATTCCGGGTGAAATGTGCCCTGGACGCCATTTTAGCAAGCAACTCTTTTGACGCAACAATAGATCAGTGCAGACGATGACCATTGCTATCAATGATGCAACAAAACAAAATTTGCTTGCTGAAATGGCGCCCATGCATATTTCACGTTCCAACAATCAATAGAGCTCCAGTAACTCATCTTGTGCCTTGGCGCTCCATAATTTTTGGTTATAACTCACTTTAATAATAATAATGCAGTTCTTATATAATAGCGATTTGTACTCCCGATGGGTGTCTCAAAGCGCTCAGTATTTTTCCTACAAGGTAAGCGGAGTTACGTGAGACCTATTCCTTTGCATAGCACCATGTAATGGTTTACAAGGTGCTGTGGCGCAATATGCAGCCAATCAAACCAGGAACACCGGGGCGAACACCTTCTCTTTACGATAAGTGCACTGGGTTCTTTTACGTGCATTACACAACACACGGGACCTACGGCTTAACGTCCCATGCGAAAGGACGAAGCATGTGGTTAAGTGTCTTGCTTAAGGACACAAGTGTCACGACTGGGATTCGAACCCACACTCTGCTGATCAGAAACACCAGAGCTTGAGTTTGGTGTTCTCATCCGCTCCGCCACGACACGCCACGTCAATAATAGTATTAACTCAAACCCCGCTGGGGTTGTTTACTGTTAGTATCCTTCACTCCAACAAAATCCAACACCATAACTCAACGCCCAAACTGTTGGACTGTATGTTGGTACGCATGATCCAAGTAAAGCATAATCAGGTTATTAGTGCAGTCCTCAGTCCAACAGAATAAACATGCTGTACAGTACAGAAATACAGTCATACCACCGCCCCCCCCCCCTGAACTAGGTTGACCTAACCTTTCTACTGTTGGTGTTTTTATAGAGCAACTGCCAAAAACAATGCATTTGAACAATGTGATCAATTTACCTGCAGATTCTGTATCATGAAGATGGAAGCGTTAAAGGCATAGCAACCAGCGATGTGGGAATTGCAAGGGATGGCTCGCCAAAGGTAGGAGGCTCAAGATTTTCATTTCCTATAAAGTGTTATTGTTGACGTTTTTTGTAGTCTACCTGATGTGGTAAGACCTTCATTATGTTTTATGAAGGGCCTAGAATTTTATCTTTGAGAGGGTATTTGAATTTTTACAAAGGGCTTCTTCCATTGGAAAATCTAACGGAAGTCCATGGGAAACTTGGCACCGAGGCCGAGACCAGGGCGACGGAAGACCTCTGCGGCCTCCATGTAAATCCAGGCCTGTTTTTGTACATTGTACAACGTGAATTGTCTATGTTTGTGTGGTTTCACATGGATTCTAATAACTATTGGCTGAAATAATTTTTGCCCATCTCTAATATAGCACAGGTTTGTTTTTCTTTCATATTTATCAAGTTTTGGGGGCCAAATGTCAGTAGGCATTTCATGTGATACAGGTGTTAGCATTATTCCAGAAAAAAATGTTTTTATTTGAATGTTTTCCCAATTAAGAATTAACTATAACTAGTAAACTTGCGGGTACAACCATGGGAGGAGTGTTGGCTCTGAAAAGAGCCAATGTGGTCCCGACATTTCAAACAGTGGACTCGGCTCATCTTTCCCCAATAGTTTTTTTTATTGTTAATTGTTGATCCTTGATTTTCAGGACACATTTGAGAGAGGCATGGAGCTCCATGCAAAGTGCACAATCTTCGCCGAGGGTTGCCACGGTCATCTAGGCAAGGAACTGTACAAGAAGTTTGACCTCAGGAAAGACTGTCAACCGCAGACCTACGCCATCGGTCTGAAAGAGGTCAGATTTCATAATTTCAAGTCTGCAATATTTGAGGAAAAAAACATTACCTCCCCCCCAAAGAATCAGTTCCAGATTCATAAGACAAACAACTTTTCAGCTGAACTGGGCCTCATTTCATAGAGCTGCTTAAGCAGAAAATACTACTGTAACATTTTCTGCTTAGCAAAAATAAGCAGGATACCAGTCACAGATTGTACATGTGACATGATATTTTGGCTGGTAACCTTATTCTGGTAAGCATAATTTTGTTGTGCCTAGCTATTTTTTGTGCTTAAAGCTGCTCTTTGAAATTGGGCCCTGGCATACATGTGTCTGAAAGCTGTTAAGCAGAAAATATTGCAAAGCAAATTCTCTTGCTAAGCAAAATAATAACAGGGCACCAGTCACAACAATGTGAATGACATACCTTTTGGCTGGTCACCTGTTTCTGTTTAGCGATATATTTCTGTGCTAAGCATTTTGTGTGTGTGTGTGTGCTTACAAGCTTTATGAAATTGGGCTCAGGGCAGAATCCCGTGGTAAGCAGTTCCATGAAATTGGGCCCAGCTGATTTCCTCATTTTTGTCCTCCTCTTTTTTCACTGCCATAGAAAATTGAAAAACACTGTACAAAGTTTTGTGCGTCAGACGGTTTCAACGGTTTTGCAAAAAAACAGAGTTGATATAATGTAACACTTTATTTATCATGTTATTAAAAGCCATTGATTGCCAGTACAAATTGCAGCAGTTATTCAAGCTATTTATCCAGGCTTACCTGTGCATGTGTAGAAAATAAGCAACTATGTATTATGAAATAATGCTAATTTTTTCAATTGTTCTTGATTGAAGGTGTGGGAAGTTGATCCAAGCCAACACCATCCTGGACGAGTGGAACACACCGTGGGTTGGCCACTGGTAAGTTGAGTTTGTCAAACAAAGAAACAAGTTGATTTATTATATGTTATTTATTAATTCTGGTTTTGAAGCAAAGGATTCTAAAAAAAGCGAACATAATTACTATACTAGCCAAGAATTTCATGGAGAAAAGACAAGGAAGGAAGTTTCACTTCTAGATGTGGGAGGAAAACCCCAGATACATATTCCAGGGTATACCTACGCAATCAGGTAGGGACTGAAAACCCAATCCAGATAGTGCCCCCCTGGAGGGATACGAACCGGGTCCTAGAGGTGGAAGGTGAGGAACTATATTACTACGCCTTTCCGACTGCCCCTGATGTTTGGTGTAACCTGACCAACCCTAACCCTAAAAATGTAGCCCACTCAAATAAAAAAAAATTCTGTTATAGAAATATCGACTGTAGTCAAGGCATACACAAGTTCAAAATTGACATCTCAAACTTTATTTTGGTCACAACGAAATTGTATAAAATCATAATGATATTTGAAATAAGTTGATTTCTGTGATTTTCCATTCAGAAACTGGACACATACGGTGGCTCCTTCCTATATCACCTCGACGAGGGCTCCCCAACAGTTGTCGTTGGGTTCGTCGTTTGTCTAGATTACAAGAACCCATACATCAGTCCATTCAAAGAGTTACAGAGATTCAAGCAGCACCCGTCTATCAGGCCGACGTTCGAAGGAGGCACGAGGATAGCATACGGTGCGAGGGCCCTCAACGAGGGCGGTATACAGGTAAATAGAGACATCAGGGCCCGATTTCGTGAAGCTGTCAATAATGCTTAGAAAGATTTCTTTGCTAAGTGAAAATGAGTGGGGTACCAGTCACAGCAGCCTTTAGCTAAGCAAGTTTTTTTTCTGTGCCAACAATTTCGTGTGTGCACTTCAGGGCTTTATAAGGTGGGGGCCTGGATTTGTTCGCGTCATCCCAACAGGTGTTCTCACTTAGCAAAAATTTCTCAGCTGCTAAGTAAAAAAGAAAAGAAATAAGCACAAAACAATTTTGGCCTACCAGAAAAATGTTATCAGCCAAACTATAACGTGGAGTGTGTTGTTGCCGACTGGTTCCCTGCCTATTTTTTCCTCGGCGGAAATTTGTTGAGAAATATGTGATTTCTTTCTTATTGTACCCAAGTTAAGCTCGGCCTAAATGTACTCTAGACGTATTTCCTAAAACTAAAATGCTCATATATATATATTATGTTAAATGACTATTTTAGTTTTGTGTGATTTGTTTTAAAAGTTGAACTTGTAACTTTCAAGTTAGACTCATTATCCATGTTATCACGAGGAAATTTACAGGCAACCAGTTCAAGGTGATATCAAAGAAGAAAGTTCATACTTCTTCCTGGGGGTTGAACAAAGAAAAATATACGAGAGCAATTTGAACCTGCGACCTCTGAATTAACGTGCAGGCACTCTACCAACTGAGCTGTATGGCCCTAATGTTGGCGGTCCAAAATTATTTAAAATTGACCATCAGTTTCCCTTGTGGTTTATTACTCGATATTTAATTTTTCACGTAATTTCTTGCTCTTCAAGTTGCCTGAATTTTTTTACCACCTATGACAAGACTCTAATGCTCATTGTTTCCTATATGATTTCAGTCCATTCCAAAGCTGGCTTTCCCAGGGGGCATGTTGATTGGATGCAGCCCAGGCTTCCTGAACATGCCTAAGCTGAAAGGCACCCATAATGCCATGAAAAGCGGAATGATCGCAGCGGAGACACTGTTTGAAAAGCTCACTCAGGAAAACCTCGCATCGGAAACAGCAGGTAATGTCTTCTCTTTTGTTCATTTATTATTATTGGGTATTTTTTACTGTCATGATTGTTTGGTTTTGGAGTATATTTTTGTTTTATCTTCCTTTTTTTTACTGGGGTGGGGTGTTTGTCTTTTCATTTTTCTCACAAAACTTTCAAAACAGAACTGAAGACAATTGACATGAGAAAATTTGTGGTGACACCATGTAGATAATTCTCTTTTGAGTGATGGTGGTTCTGAGAAAAAACTGGAGGGCTCAACGTTTCGGACATTATACTCTGTCCGTCGTCAGGAGAACTGAAGACACTGCTATTTACACAAGAACACATGATATCATTTTGCAGGCTGACAGAGTGGCGTGTCGTGGCTGAGTGGATAAGGACACCAAACTCAAGCTCTGGTGTTTCTGATCAGCAGAGTGTGGGTTCGAATCCCAGTCGTGACACTTGTGTCCTTTAAGCAAGCCACTTAACCACATGCTTCGTCCTTCGGATCGGACGTTAAGCCGTAGGTCCCGTGTGTTGTGTAATGCACGTAAAAGAACCCAGTGCACTTATCGTAAAGAGAAGGGGTTCGCCCCAGTGTTCCTGGTTTGATTGGCAGCATATTGCGCCACAGCACCTTGTAAACCACTACATGGTGCTCTGCAAAGGAATAGGTCTCATACTTCAACACGTAACTCCACTTACCTTGTAGGAAAAATACTGAGCGCTTTGAGACACCCATCGGGAGTATAAAGCGCTATATAAGAACTGCATTATTATTATTATTATTATTATTATCTATCAATCAAAGTCCACAGTGGATGATATTGCATGGTCACATAGTGAGAGTGTCAAGTTAATCAGAAATATCAATATTTATAAACCAAGTTTTTCTTTTTCTGCTATTCTTTGTTTTATAGGGTTATACATCGAAGACTATGAGCCTAAACTGAAGGACAGTTGGGTGTGGAAGGAGCTGTATTCAATAAGAAATATCAGACCATCATTCAACAATCCCCTTGGAGTCTATGGGTCTATGCTTTACGCAGGCCTCTTCTACTACCTAGGGAGAGGGAAGGAACCATGGACACTGAAGCATCATGGTAAGGGAGTGATACCATTTTTAACTTTGTGATTCTTGTATGTTTGGGTATTCGGGCTTGATATTTCATACAGAAGAAACATTTGCCTCCATGCCCCTTGTTATTGTCTTGGTGCCCCTTGTTATTGCCTTGGTGCCCCTTGTTATTGCCTTGGTGCCTTTTGAGATGTTCCAGTAGAGCATTACATTTCCCTCATTGAGGCGGTGGGACCCTGCCAAGAAAAAACTGCCTTGCCCTTACAAGAGGGAAGCATTAATTGCTATTTTATTTATTGTTATTTTGTTTTAATTATATAGTTCTTAAAACTGTTTGTACATGTATCAGTGTTGTAGTTCTCCAGACCGGTCTCGGTCTCAAGACCGGTTTTGCTGGTCTCGGGTCTCGGTACCCTGTGGTCTCGGTAGCCTGTGGTCTCGGTCCCCTGTGGTCTCGGTACCCTGTGGTCTCGGTCCCCTGTGGTATCGGTCTCGGTCTTGGTCTCGGACTATCGGGTCTCGACTACTGGCCTGACATGTATATTTAACAAGTAACTTTAAACCGTTTAGTTTTACTGTTGTACACTGGTTTTTATATTTTTTATTATAATGGCTTTCATTCATGTGTTTTCATTATACCAGTAGAATTATTTGTAATAAAACTAATAAGACATAACAAATATGTTCTCATTAGATTTAATTTTCTAACCTACATCACTCTTGTAAATGGTATAACGTTTTGTTGAGGAATTCCTTTTTTGGTTTATATGGTCGTAGAAAATACCAGGCTTACGTAAGCATGTCTCACAAGAAATGTGTAACTCTGGAACCAATTGCCAGGCCACATCAGAAGTATTGATTCCTTAAATGTTTTAAAATGTCAGCTGAAGGCGTTCCTTTTCAAGAAAGCCTTTGATGTTTAAATTCCATGTAGGCCTACATAAGATGTAACTTTGCGTAACTATTCAGAGTTTTCATATTTTGGTTTTCTTTTCCAATTCTCTTGTATGTTTTTAGTATTTTTAGTATTTTTAAAATGTATATTGTGTATTTGTATGCCCCTTCATTGCTGGGGTTACAAATCCTCTCGCTGTATTTTTATTATTCTAATGCGTAATTTTCAGTGGTTGTACATTGTCATGCGCCTTTGAACAGCCTCGTCTGGAATTGACGCATTATAAATTAAATTATTACTATTATTATTATTATTATTATTGTGGAGGTGACATTGCCTCTTGCAGAATCATTGTGCTCACTTACAAAATCATCAATATTCTTCACATTTTTAAAAATCCATTCCTCTTCATCTTCCAGGCCAGGACAACGAGTATCTGAAACCAGCGTCAGAGTGTACCCCCATCGAGTACCCCAAGCCGGACAATGAGGTGAGCTTTGACCTCCTCAGCTCAGTGGCCCTCAGCGGGACCAACCACGAGAGCGATCAGCCGGCCCACCTCACCCTGATGGACGACTCCGTTCCTGTCAACCACAACCTGAGTCTGTACGACGGGCCGGAGGGAAGGTTTTGCCCCGCTGGTAAGAACTTCCATCCAAATAATTTAATAAAAGTGATCATTTTTATATGTCTGACGATGACTAGTTGGTAGTGTTAATGAAAACAAATTAATGAAATTTAAATTTAAACCTTTTTTGAAGAAATCAGTATGATTTTTCATTTCTGTTTGTCCGTATCCCTAGGTGTCTATGAATACGTGCCCAAAGAGGAAGGAGAAGGCATGAGGCTGCAGATCAACGCAGCCAACTGCGTCCACTGCAAAACCTGCGACATCAAAGACCCCACCCAAAACATCAACTGGGTTGTACCTGAGGCCGGTGGTGGCCCAGCCTACAGTGGAATGTAATATGACTGGCTACTGGTGGCCAAGCATACTGTGGAATGTGAACTGATTGGGGGGTATTGGTTGCTAAGCCAGTATTTGAATGTAACGGTATTCGGGGGGGGGGGGGGGGTGGCTGTGCCATTGAAATTTGAAAAAACACAATACAGAGTCTATTACTGTGCCGGAAGTTGCTTGCCTTTAAAAGCAAGTGCCTCTTAACCCCAGACCCTAATTTCCTAGAATTCCTTAAAGCAGATAATAGTGCTAAGCAAAAATGAGCAGGATACCAGTCACAGATGGTTTATGTGACATGGTATTATGGCTGGTAACCATAATATGGTTAGCATAATTTTGTTGTGTGGAGCTACTTGTCTTGCTTATAAAAAAGTAGCTCTACCAAATCAGGCTCTGACCTTTTTCTTGGGTGTTCCTTGAAACATTTCAATATATATACCAAGTCTCGTGACTATTTTAACTTTTTTGTACCAGTTTGGTCCCATGTCCATTGCTTCAACATGTGAAGGAATCAAAATAATACCCACTAAGGGGTCCTAATGTTCCAAGACGCTTAAGACTTCCTCACCCATTCTATTGAAGTTTATAAGTTCCTCATAAGAGGTGCCGTTCACCATGGAAAAAATTGCCTTGTCCCTTAAAAAATAACACTGAAGACCAGCATTTGAGTTCCACTAATTATGAAAAGTTTGTTTAAAAAACACTGAAAACCAGTTATCTTAATAAATAAAATGTTATTATTGATAAAAGTGCAGTCCAAAATTAAGGCCAAATGTCACCGAGTTGGGTTTGGTGGCTTGAAATGAGATTCTGTTTTGAATATTTTCTCTGTGATTTTCAAGTAAATGACCTTCCATAAAAGTGACTTCCTTGTACAAAACGTTGATGGATATACATTAGGGAAATTGTGAAGATGTGTTCCTGTAATTTCAACTGTTTTACTCTAGGTTTGTATTTTTCAAAGCTTTTCAAAGCACGTGACCAACCTTGATAATTGTCAAATACCATAATTCTCACTTTAGGTGACCCAACATACAAATGAATTACAAAACCTGTGAAAGTTTATGCTCGATTGGTTATTGGAGTCTCAAGAAAATAGTGAAAAAATCACACTATATGCAGGCCAGGAATTTCATTATTTGACAGGCATGCAACTCTTCCGCGGATCCGCGGATTTCCGCGTTTTTAAAATCGCGGATCCGCGGATTTCCGCGTAAAAAAAAAAAAAAAAAAAAAAAATTGTTTTTTTTTTTTGTTTTTTTTTTTTGTACGATTTTTTTTTAAAGCCTTATATATGCTTGGCAACAACAATGTAAAACTACAATAATGTGAAATAAGCCTAGTTACTGGATCAACGGGGTGCCCCAATTCGACCAGCGTAAGTGTGTGACGCGCGCTCACTTGACGTTCCATGATCATTCTTACATCATGTAGTGTTTCAGCTCTTTTTTTAAGGGTCCATTCACAGGCCTGTATATGCTAAGAATGCACCTAAGAGCATAATAAACCCCAAAATTTTCTAGGGTACCATTGTGGGTTTCATGTCCCTTGGCGTTTTGGCTGCCTCGCTCCGCGCTTGCGTTGTGCCTTTGAAAATTTTCCTCTTTTTTTTTTCATCGGGCAGTTGCATGCCTTATTTGAGAGGGCAAGACTATTTTTCGTTTTGCAAAGGGCCCTTGCATTGGAAAATCTTGAAGTCCATGGTAAACTTTTGAAGGGGCACCAAGGCAATGGCCTCTGTGGCTTCCTTGTAATTCCAGGCCTGTATTTTTTGACTGATTTTTGACTTGCAAAATCAAAAATAATTATTTACAAATAATCCAAAAACAATAGCATTCCAGGGAAACATATTTCAAGGGAAGTTTTCCACCATGACCATCTTTTTACCATGTAAGTTACATGTAAATCTGTGAATGACTATACTTTTAATTTTACCAATGTTGTGCACAACCTTTAAAGCAGTCTTATCAACAAAATGAAATATGCCTCCAAAACAATTATATGTCACAGCTTGTGTACACTTCAATCTCTCTGACAGTCCAGTTTGTCAATGTGATGACTTTACATTCATTCTTTTATAAAAGCCAGTCACAGTTAAAGTTCCAGTGTTGTGATTAGAGAAAGTATGTCCCTTTTTGGTGCCTGTCAACCAAAGTATCACTGGAACTTAACAAAATATGATGGATGTGTTATGTAAATTTGTATTTTAATTGAGGATAACTTGGTCGTGAAATAAATCGTTAATTAATGACATTTATAAGTGGAGTATTGAGGCCTGAAATTCTATTCTAACTTGGGGAAAGGCCACTATTCCTGAGAAAGAAGCACTTCGGCAATAATAATAATAATGAAGTCTTATAAAGCACTAGGGCCGAATTTCATAGAGCTGCTTAAGCACAAAAAGTAGCTAAGCACAACATAATTATGCTTACCAGAACAGGGTTACCAACCAAAATACTATGTCACATCATGGAGGTAGGAATTACCTCCATGGTCACATACAATTTGTGACTGGTATCCTGCTTATTTCTGCTAAGCAGAAAATTGTTAAGCAACATTATCTGCTTAAGCAGCTCTATGAAATTGGGCCCTGATCTACAATGAGGTGCTCAAGGTGCAAAAACAATGCTATCCCTCCCTGGTCATCAGATATACTTGTATGTTCTCAACCCCCTTGGGAGTATACAACCTTGGCAGCCTGTTAGGTACTCGGAGGTGAAATCAAACGGGGGGGGGGGGCAGGGAACATACAACCCAGGACACACGACCAGGGGGGTAGGGGGCAACTGCCCTCCCAATTTCGTGTAAAACTGGGGGGGGGGGGTTGACACGCCAAGAAGATAACAAATTTGACAAAGAAAGCAAAAATTACTTTCACTCGGTATTATAAATTGGTACTTGTTTTGTTATCTGTGTAAAATTATGGGCAAATCAACCTCTCTGACCAACTTACTTATGTTAGTTACTGGCCCAGTGCTAAAACCACTGGACTTGGGGTAGGGGGGATGGGGTAAGTGTAACATCGAGTTTTCGAGCCCTGATGCACTCAGGCATTTTCTTCAAGATAAACAAAATGTCACCAGTATTTTAAGTGATGTTATTTTTGTTTACAAGCCATTTTAAAGGTGTATTTGTGTACATGCAACAACAATGCAAAATGTTTGAATTAGTTAATAATCTAGTGTGTCTTTTGATAATCTCAGCATTGTGGATTGCTTGTTTTGTTATGTTTTTATGAAGATTGCATTTGAAACTGTCACGGGAGTCAATGGGTATCATAATGGAGGACATGTGGTGGTGTTTGAATTCTCGTCTGAATGCACAAAGTTTCCGTGAACAAACCCAATATACTGAGCCCAATTTCATGGCACTGCTTACTGCAGAGTTCTGCACTTATGACCCATAGATTCACACACACCAGTAATCCGGACTCCAACAGCATGGTTTGTTTGATTCTGTTGGACTGAGGACTACACTAGTCGAGTGATAATGTTTTAAGCCCTTTTCACACTAGATGGAATTTTCAGTTGAACTTCTCATACTTAAACTACTCGCATACCGAGTGCTTGTATTTTCCCAGGAAAATTGCATCATGTGTGAAACAAACACGGGTTGGCGGTGGGGTTATTTCTCTCAGTGCCTGCTTTTTTTTGCATTTTGAACCTAAAATGCCCAGGTTTTTTAGGTTTTTTCGAAATTCTGTATAAACAAAAATAAATAAGTCTTTCTCACCAAACAAAATGTATTTTGCTGATTTGTGTGTTGCTTGGTACATCCCAAAGTCATTAGTATTTCTCGAGTGACAATGCCCTCTCGTGATAACATTCATACTATGGGTTGTACATGATTGATGACACTTTTTGAGTACATAAAAAAGATTGTACATGTAAGACCTTGGCACTGAGAGAGTTAATATTCCCAAGGAATTTCGTGGGGTTTTAGTTCCTGGTAATTGGCTCTGTAGTTTGAAAAGGGGCTTTACATGGGGTCAGGCAAATCACAATCACCAGAGGTGTTGGATTTTGTACACGTGAGGAAGGATTCAAGTAGACTAGTATTAATCACTCAAGGAAGTTGGGGTCAATGGAGTGGCCGAGATTCTGTGTGTGAGTTCTGTTGCTCAAAATGCAAAATTTACTAATCCTATTGACTGCTGAAGCTACTGTTTCTCGTTGGCTGCATATTTTTCATATTTTACGGTTAAAATAACTGGATCAAGTATTTTAAATGTTTGACATTCATGACCTCTACTTTAACCTTTGAGAAAGACTCTGCTTGGGTCAAAAACATGAAGCCATTATTACAATTTTGTGCATTTCTACTCGTCTTCTTGAAGGGATGGTATAAGGTGTGTAAAAAAGATTTTCCAATGGAAGTGCCCTTTGCAAAATGAAAATGGCCTTGCCCTCTCAAAGAAGAAATTCCAGGACTGCACTCTTCCAAAACTCAGTGATGTATCTTTACTCATGGAATACATGTTTTAACCTGATGCAATAACATCTTTGAATAATTGTATCTTTCTAATAACATTGTACATTTTTTCTGATAAATATATTTAATAGATGTACCGGCAGGTAATAGTTACTTTTTCATTCCGGTGATTTTATTTGTTCTAATCCTTATTCTCAAGGATTTATCAAATGCACAGAGGAATAAAGGGTTTAACATGTCGTTTTAAAATAAATAGAAACCTTTTTTCATTGATAGGGTTCCCTGTAGCAAGACTGGGCCCAATCTCACAAGAGCTGCTTCAGCAAAAAAAAGTAACTTGGCACACAACAATTGTGCTGACCAGAATACGGTTTGATTTGATTTATTTATTTGGCAAACTGCAAAATAACTAAAAAGCAAGTTTCACCAGCCAAAAATACCTTGTCACATGTACCATTTATGGCTGGTATCCTGCACATTTTTGCTTAGCAGAAATTTGTTTAGTGATATTTTCTGCTTTAACAGCTCTGTGAAATTGGGCCTTGATAAATGACAACACACAAAATTATAACGGAGGCATTGCTTCAAGTTTGACCTTTGTCTTTTATATTTTGTTTTATTACATAACTTTAACCCTCACAACAACTTGTTGCATTTTACAATTATGTGATCTGCCTCCATCCCGTTATCGTCATAGATTAGGCAATGAATTTGTTTATGTGATCTGACTCCATCCCGTTATCGTCATAGGTTAGGCGATGAACTTGTATGGGATGGGCTCCACAAGCTGCGGTGCGTTGTTCTTGGACCTCACGAAATGGGCTTTGCGGGGCTGCTCCGGCTGCAAACAAAATAAAAACACAAAGTCTGCATTGAAAATAAATCCACTCAGTCCCCTTGTCATGCATACATGCCACTTAAATTGCCCCTGCCGTCAAAACGGACGGTCAAGTTGACCTGCAAGAAAGCTGTTGCATTCTCACGGTGCGCGAGTTGCTTGACGGCGATTTTGCTCAACAAATGCGATAGGTGATGAAATCACTTTCAATAGGTTTAAAAGAAAAGCCTATTTTGAGATACAAATATCTGTACTGGTTTTTTGTTATATACTCTAGGTTGCTTTGTCAACAGCCATATGCAGTAAAAAAATGTTCTTACTAGCGAATGTTCAAGAATGGTGCAATTGATAGTTGCCCGACAAATGCCGATAGCACTCGCACAAACGACGTCACTTTTGCTCTAAAAACCCTGATGTCAGACAAACTTTCCACCACTTAGCGATCACTGCATTGGCACGCCAGACTGCAGTAGTACAGTACATTCAAGTAAACATAAAACACCGACAATGGCTTGGGCGTGTACAAGCGCCTACATCAGAGAAAAAAGACATGTTGTGTGAGATTCCGGGACTCGTGTGCAATCACCATATTGAGCTTCTATTTTTCGCATTAGTAAGGAGTGCTATAGGCTGTGCAAGTCTCGCGCTCATGCGAACTTCCGGGACCACCGTGGTCCCAACCATATGGAGTTTTACGTGGGCGAGATTTTGTTTCGTCAATTATTTTAGTTTAACGTAGTTTATGACTATGAAAATTATATATGTTGTTGGGAATGTAATACTTAGTGATAAAAAATATGAAAGTAAAATCAATTCATCAATATAACGAAGAAAACCCGAGAATTAAACTTGACCTCAGCTTCCGGTTACTGCAAAAAATTAAGAATTTTGTGCTCACCTCCGATAACAAAACTTATGTAAACGCTTGTTTTGGATGCGCGATGATAATTGCCAGATGGTGTATTTGCAACGCGAGGCCTTTTCATTGCAGTCTATGGTTGTTGAGGCGTCAGCATCCTCTATAAACTGCGCTAAGCGTTAATTTTACGCCGGTGTGACCTTCGCGAATCCGCGTAAGGGGTTTCTGAAAAGTTAAGATCAAATAAGCATCCTTGTCCCAGAGTTTTAATTATGTGTAACTAATAATTAACACATTATTTGTGTATTTATTATAAAAGCTCCAACTAATTTTATAAAAATTGTACTGAGTATTTTTGTTGTTCAGATTTTGTCATTAGATATAATTTAAAACACGGATTTGATTTCAGAAAAATATATGTTCTTCGTTTCACGTGTTTTCTCGTCCCGATACGCGCGAGACTTGCACAGTCTATTGATAATTTCTCAGCACAAATCATTGGGGAATTCTCACATGCTATTTTTGTACAAACCTGTCATATTTTTCCACTATGGTGTTCTACTTTCTAGAACACATAAAACCGTCTGCAGCTCCCAATTTCATAGGGCTGCTTTTAAACGCACAAAAAAGTAGCCGAGGACAATTTTGCTTACCAGAATAAGGTAACCAGCCAAAATACCATGTCACGTGTACAGACTGTGACTGGTATCCTGCTTCTGAAATCTGGAAAAAGGGACATATGGCGAGCAAGGGGTACGAGCAGAAAGTCTGATAGCGTGATTCAAGATCGGGCTGCGCAGGCCCCTGTTGGGGTCAAAGATTTGGGCTCACTTAGACCCGCAGCAGCTGACCTGGCCTTTGGATTGTGAAACAGCGCCCTCATATGGCACCATTATTCTCTTATAACATTGACAACCAACCTGTCTTTTGATGAGAGTGCGGTCCAGCTTGACGCCCTTCTCCTTGGCATCACGCCTCAGCTGTTCGTTGCGTTTTACACGCAGGAGGAAATCGTCACGGCACTTGGAGGGCTTCACGTGCTGGATGCGTACGTTGATACGCTTGGCGAGGATTCGGTTTCTGTACAAAAAAACCAATCCAACCTCAAGTTTGTTTTTTCTCTTAAAGCATTATCGTTCAGTTTTTGTTTTGTTTTGCTTTTTAAGAGTTTTAGGGGTTTTTTTGGTTCGCGTTTTAAGTCTCGAAGTATATGCCAGGACCTGGAAAATTTATGTCTAAATTTGCTGATAATTTTAACAGAGTGTCAAAATTTCTCACTTTCATATTTTCACTAAAAAGTGCCCAGATAAACTCAAGACATCCCTCTGGCTAACACTATGGGGTAATGGGGGGTATAGGTTTGGAATTAAGAAGAAACACCAACTCTCCTGAATTCTCTATTTGATCATTGACAAAAAGTAAAGCAAAAACAAAACGGAATTTCACCAACAGGCTGCTCTGTGACTCAGCTTCGCATTTTTTTCTTTCAGGTGTATTCATCTTAAGATACTTACCCGACCTGCTTGTTAACGATGATTCCAACAGCGTGTGGGGTCACGTTGAAGACACGCCCAGTTCTACCGTGGTAGGTCTTGTGGGGCATACCCTTCTGGAAGGCACCGCAACCCTAACAAAACCAATACAAAGGAGTAAAAAGTTAGCCACATAAAACCTAAAACCTACGTGTACTAACTGTACTTGTCAGTTAACTTAAATTAAAGATGTGGCAAAATTTGTGTAGTTTTGCATATCCATTTCAATATCTTCTCAAAAATGGAAAAAATTACCCAACAATCTTATTTGTTTTTCTCCCATGAGGTAAATGACCCTCATCAGAAATGTGAATTTGCTTTTAGCGTACCTTGATGTCGACGTAGTCTCCTCGCTTGTAAACATGGAGGAAAGTGGACAGTGGCTCTACACCCTTCTTGCGGAAGTCACGCGAGAACATGTACCGCGTACCGCGACGGTAACCTGTTGTGTTTGTCTTCACCATGATGCCGTCTGCAGGAAAAACAAATCACAGAATTGTGGACTTTAGTTAATTAAGTTGTCAAGTCAGGTAAAATTAAAAAAGTTCTTTGGAATGTCACACTACAGCGTCCCCCTTGCACGTTAATAATCATCTCACTAACTTTAGAAGTATCCACACTTTTCCATGAGCATGTCTCTGAATCTGATGCCATTTGTCGGCAGCACCCTATGGTGGTGTTTTCACTGTAAAACATTTTTGAAAGATGCTAAACCTCCCTCCCCCCCCCCTCGTTTTTCATTTGTTATATGAAAAAAAAGAAGATTTTTTACCCAGATGTGTTATGTTTTGGGTCTAAAATTTATAAATAAGTGAGAAAGTGGCTAACGGATTCAACACTTTTTCTTAAATTCTAATTCCATTTACTTAACTGATTTTTTGTTTAAATAAAAATTATGTTTTACTTTGCAGATGTGTCCGCAAGGAAGAGTGCTTTTGAATAATATTATTATTCAAAAGCACTCTCCTCGCGCACACACGCCCAAACCAAAGAAACCAAGTAAATGGCACTCAGAGTGAAGAATAACGAGCGTCACAAGAGGACCACTGTAATAAACTAAAGGAAAATGGGTTAAGTTAATTGTTATGGGATGGTTTCAAATTTAATGATTCAACTGTCATGACTGTTCAAAATCAAAGTCGAACGAAGAGCCTGTCCTAGCCGACTCTCTTCTCTTCACTGTAGTGGACTAGTGAATACTTTAGGCCTAATAGATTCTCCGTTATTCTTTCTATTCAGGAAAGAGTATTTTAGGAAAAGTTTTTGCAGCATGCCTCCAATTTCTAAGGGATTTATTTGATTTTTTGATGGATGTTGGACTTCATTTCCCTTTTTTTAATATTCCTCGGTAGGAATTGGTAGCTGAAACGCTAAATTTTGACCTTTAAAAATGAAAATTCAAGAGCACATTTCACAGCGCGGATGGAAATCAAAATCGCGCACTCGTGCGCAAAGTGACTAAAACGGAGTGTAGCAAGCAGCGCTGTCAAGACCACCGTAGACCCGAAAATGACTTATTTTTCATGATTTTGACACTTTGTAGCCGTTCAAAGTGCCTGTGCCTTTCTGTATCCTCGTATCCCCATTATTCGCGCACGTAAGAATTGAAATTGAATTTTGACTTGATTAACAGAATCAAGAACAACTTTTAGCTTTAATTTTAATTGTCTGATGTCAAAGCCCACCTGAGAGGAGAATTTGAAGCCCGCAGAACATCGTCAAAGCACAACGAAACTCGTCGTCTGCAATCGACCCCGATTTGTCAAGTTTCGTTTTCCGTCACATGAATTCGCGCGCTTGGGCTGGAACGCCACTACGGAGTCCCTATTGTCCCGCCTTTCTTCTAAATGCTTTAGTCCGTGCGGCAGGGAAGCTGCCGGTTGAAATGGCAGTGATAATTATTTACGGGAAGGGGTGGTGGGGTTGGCGAGGTGGGAAATGGACTCTGAGCTGTTATCACAAAGTTGGTAAGCCCCGCGTCCAGTTAAATGCAAACAATTCGTAATTTCTGAAAAAAGGATTATAAGGCGCACGTCCACTTCAACCTTCCGTAGTATTTTGTACGCCCTCTGTTGTTAAATGAAAATCACGTGGTCTTGTAATTTAAGTATTGAAGTATGGCAGACGATACGCACAGAACTTTCAGTGTTTTTTGGTTTTTTTAATCGACCATCTTATCTAGCTATGTTTTGTATTTAGTCTAAAAAGGTAAGATTGTATACTACATTTGTAATTTATCTAAAATATTACCGGAAAGGCTTTGATTTTCCACATCTTCGCAGGAAATTGTTTATCAGGCTTTATACTTTCATGAAATAAAAAAAATTGAGTCACTGCGTATTGTAAACAAAATAATATGCGTCGGGAAAGGTACCTGCGCGAATATTTGTGATGCGCGAAATTGGGGTAAGACTATACATTCTGTCAACCCTTCTGGACAGGTAAGGATTTTGACCTAAATTAAGTGAGATTTTGACCTAAATTAAGTGAGATAACTTGGGGGCATGCTGCGGAAAATTTACCGTATTTTATAACTAAACAAATATATCGATGGAGATATACTAAAAATAGTGTAGGCTGGATTTTTGCCACCTTATCGACCCATGTGAACGGTATGACTATGAACAATTGGGGGACTTCGGGCGACCTGATTAGGGGCGAACTGACCGTATTACACAGCACACACCGAAGCATGCTGCATCAGTGCATGCACAAAACAAGCACCAATGCCAATCATGTGTACACAACCTATACAATGCTCAATTCATGACTTATATCCAGCTTTCTGTTAAACCAGCTTTATTTTTGTACAGATATTTAAATTTCGACTATATCATTAACGAACCTTTTCATAAAAATCGAAGTTATTGTGCCTGAAAATACCCTAATTATGAGTGTAAAATCACGAACACTTTTTATCTCACCTCTGGTGAAATGGCCGACTAGAAAGAGGGAGATCACGGGCACGTGGTATTTCTCGCGATAAAATACGTGGCTTTCGCTGAAATTCCAAAGTCATTGACCCTAATAGTCTGGCTCCTCCAAAAACCCATTCCCCTGGTATCATGCAAAGTGTGCATCATTTTGCTATTGACTAGAGGCGGTGTCTTGACCAAAGTTGACATGAGATTGCGCGAGTGAAAAACGATGATCCTGTGATGTTGTCGTCGGGTTTTTTATCCCATTTTTAAGATGGTGAGAAATGTTGTTTTATTTATTTACGTAAATATTTACAGTGGAAAGGTATTTTGTGACATATTTCAACTGTTCGTTTATAATTTTAAGCTATG
Source organism: Plazaster borealis (assembly GCA_021014325.1). NCBI lineage: Eukaryota > Metazoa > Echinodermata > Asteroidea > Forcipulatida > Labidiasteridae > Plazaster > Plazaster borealis. Next base: position 13,868,384 of record CM037457.1, on the reverse strand, counting down.
CAACTGTTTATGCCAGTGAGGTAAATAAGCGAAAACAAACTGGGATCTCGGCTGTTGTGTACTTTGGGAGGCCCGTTGCATTGCACGTAAAACCGTGGCTGAACGGTCCAGTTGAGTGGTATTGTGTGTCAGGGAGGCCGGCCGAGCCGAACGGGGTTAAGAGTAGGGCTGGGTTGGTCTAAGCATAGAGTAAGGACAGAGAGGGGTCACAAAGACATTGTATTGATGGCAAGGCAAGTCCTTCACCCTTTCGTGAACTATATATCGCCAAATTTCATCGGGACATTGTTACACTAACTGAAGTCTAAGAATAGATAAGAATTAACAATATAAAATTGCAGTAAGGAATTTGTCCACCCCCAATTTGGGGCTTCACCATCATGACCAGCCAGGAAAAAATGGAATTTAAAAATAAAAAGGAAAATACATCAACCTTTTTGTTAAGATTAAATTAATTTGCATCGTGTTTACCTTTAGTTAGTGAAAACAATGGATTAAACTTAAAAGCAATAAATTTTTTAAGGCTAGGAAATCATGACATTTTGTCAGAAATGTTGTAGCACTCCAAAAAAGCAATGGAATGGGCGGAATGTTATGATTTTTGTGAATTTGATCTGAAGTCAAAAAGATTATTTTGGGGGGTTTCAGGGTTTTTTGTTTTTTGTGTACCAGCCGCAATTTGCATGTATCGGCTCCCAATTTACACGTATGGTCCATTTCATAGTACTCACTCAATTTTATCAGTTGTTGTACTTCTGTCTGATCATAGTCATAGCTTTCAAATTTTGTACACAAGCATAATGTAGCTGTTTGATAACTTAAAAGGTGTGCACAACATTGGTAAGATTGAAAAGATGGACTTGGTGGAAAGCTTCCCAATTAGTTTTGATCTCTGCTCTAAAACTAAAAGAGTGAATAAATATAATGGGGTTTTCACTATTTTCTGGTGACCGATTAAGCTTAAATTTTCACAGGTTTGTTCATTTATTGTTGGTCACTTAAAGTGCGAATACTGGTCTTTACATTTTACCAATGTTGTCCATGTGCTTCATGTAGTTTGGTTAATTTTTTTAATGTGTGTTTTTCTCATAGAAGTTTAACATTATTGGCATATTTTGAGAAAGTTATGGCCAGATTCACATTCCTTTTCCAGATTTGAGATGACTTTTCATTATTCGTCTAAGTTTTACATGTTTGTTTCTTTCTATGGATCTCTTTGTTAGGTTACTTTTTTATTCTACCAGCAGAACAATGTAATTTAAAGATAGTTGGGTGCTGCAGTGAAATCATAATTGCATTCATCTGTTCATAGAAACTAAAATTATTAAGTTTTAAAAAGACCAAGTATTTTATTTAAAAATTCACAATTTGTCATAATTTGTTGGGAAACATGGATGTTTTCCTGCTCAAGCCCTGAACTTTGTAAGCGATAACTTTTCTTTCCAAGTCCCTCTGATTGCGTTAATGTGTCAACATGTGTCTTTACAACGAGTCAAAGTAACCACTTCCTTGGGGAGTGAGGTAATTTTGCCCTTTTTGTGGACGGACACTCCTCTGCCTTGATTTCCTTGGAGATCGCTCATTGCTATGTCTTGAGCTCGATGATTCATCAACTGTCAAGTTGTTGATTTCAGCCGGTGGCTGTAGGCCCCTATCAACTCCCCTCTGAGTTTCAATCGTTGAGGAGAGTTGTTTCCGCTGTTTCCCACTTGAATCATTATTCATAAATACCCCAGACAGTTTCCATTCTGATTGGTCGAAAGGAGATCATGTGGCCATGTTTAAATGTGTAGTATAGACACAGTAAAAAGTGTTTAAACATACGTTTGGCACGTAATGCGGTCAATACACAGTATGCTCAACCATTGAGCATTGCATGCAATTTGACCTGTCATGAAAGGGAGCCCGAGGATTTGACAGGAATTGACAATTTACAGAAAAGTTTAAAAGATTTTCCAACATTATAACGCTTCTTTAAAAAAAAAAGGGCATTTATGAATGGGAATAAAAGAGTTGTGACTCGGTCTTAAATGGTCGTTTAAAACCTTGCAGGGTTGTGGCCGTGCGATAAAGGACTTCGTCCTCGACTCGGTCCTTTATCACATGGTTACGAACCTGCAGGTCTGTGGTAGATATGTACCTGCTTGATACTCTTACAGTGTCAGAAATAACTGTACATATCTTGTGGTGCAGCAAAGAGTCTACTTTCTTGCATTTTTGTATGGCTTTTTGTTTTTAGGTTTTAGGTGGTGTTTTTGTGTACAGGTCTTAGGCAGTGGGAAGACATGTTTACACTGGTATTGTGTAACTCAGGTTTATCTACTTGTTTGATGGTACCCTCATAAACATGTAATACATTTTACACCTTACATAAGGTTTGACAGTCGGTTCAGAAATTCCCCTACCGATACATAGGCCTATTTGCAGAGCCTGTGTGAATCAAAATGTAATTTCTTCAAATACCCACAAAAAATAATGTCACAAATGTGCTGATTAGTTTAAGGCCTGAGATAAATTGTCAAGGTTGAACTTCCCTGTGTGGTAAATTTGTCAGAAAGATACATTAACGATTATATATACATGTAATAGATGTTAAATTTGCATCGGGGATAAATAATATTAATTTTGGTTTTTTACCCATACACCGATGTGTGTTAGCACTGTATACTCAGTACTTTCCCGAGTCCTGTGAAAAAATATCACAGGCTTATTACTCTGGTGGGATTCGAACCCACGACCCTTGCAATTCTAGAGCAGTGTCTTACCAACTAGACTACCGAGATTGCCCGGTAGCTATATATACATGTGTTTAAAATACACATGTCTGGGTTACTACTGTAAATTTTCCTGAGGGGCAAGTAAAATGCAGAGTTTACTAGCCCGGTGGGCTACTTTACAAAAAGCTTAAGGGCAAGGCCTGCTGTACAATGGTAATATCAGGCATGATATTCTTCCTACTTTAGTCTGATTTCCGATTTGTTTGCCCTTTGGAAAAATCAGAAAAATTGTGATTAAAATAGCCTGAAAAGTCCTCTAAAGCCTACACCATGTATACATGTAGGTCAGCCCTTGCACTTGATAAAATATATTCCTACTTTTTTCCAAGGATCACATATCATACCTGATTGCCTGTAATATTTCTATGGTTGAATATGCTTAGAAAAAAATGACCCCAAAATCTGTTCTTCTCATCTTTTTTTGTTTTTGTTTTTTATTGTACAGGGAGCAAATGCATCTGCTTTGGAGAAAGAGATTGGATCCGACCAGTTTCCTCCCAATGAGCATTACTTTGGATTAGTCAATGTAAGTGAAGTAGAATTTCAAACTTTTGCATGGTGGCCAAAATACTTTCTAGTAAGGTTTTCTGCAATAAATTGAGATTATTTGGGGTCGAATTCTTGGCCCGTTTATCGGCCAGTGTCTGGCAGGCACTCGTCCAATATCCTGCCTATGTGTGATAAACTGTGTGTAAACTTGTAACCTTCTGTTGGCCCGGCGCCCGCCCGCCTGATGTGTGCGATGCCCTGTCGAACATCAGCCAGGCATCGACCGATTTATTGGCGATCAGTTTGCGATGCAAAACGCCGCACCAGGTTTTAAGTCCGAGTTAAAAGTAACTCAATGCCTGCCCGATTCCCCAAAATGACCCGGTAGCCGCAAGGAGTCCCGAGGGGCCCTGGCCGAAAATGCCTAGAAATCTGTCGCAGACTACTTGCAAACTAATTGTGACAGGGGTATGATAATTGAAGTAGAATTTGAAACTTGGTATTTTGGCCAAAATACTTTCTAGTAGGCCTAAGGTTTGCTGCAATTAAAAAGAGATAATTTCCGTAGTGTTAAGTCTGCAAAACTCACTGGAATGAAGATGAAAGAAGTCATTATGACGAAACAAATGTTTAAATTGTATGCACAATCAGTGTTTCAAGTGTTGTGGGTCTTGAGACTAGTAAGGGAAGTAAGTGAAGTAGAATTTGAAACTTTGCATTGTTGCTTAAAATACTACATGTATCTAGTAAGGTTTGCTGCAATGAATTGAGATTATTTCCGTAGTGCTAAGACAGCAAACCTCACTGGAATGCAGATGAAAGAAGTCATTGCGACAAATTAAATGTTTTAAAATATTGTATTCACAATCAGTGTTGTGGGTCTTGAGACCGGTCTCAGTATCGAGGCTGGTCTCAAGACCTACATGTAATTTGTTGAGGTCTCGGCTATTTCCAGGTTTCAACTTTGAAGACTCGGTCTCAATCTCAGAGCAAAGGTCTCGGGGTCTCATGTCAAGGCCTTTGGAAACCTTAATTTCATAATTGTCCAAAACATTTTTTTAAAAAAAGAAAAGAGGAACCCAAATGAATAAAGCATTATTTTCAAACTTGCCCTGCGGTGTGTTTTTCTTGGAGGACGGCGCAGCGCTCTCACACTTTTTTCTGAACCACAAAGTGGCTATAGACTGTGCAAGTCTCGCGCGTACCGGAACGAGAAAACACGTCAAACGAAAAACATTTTTTTCTCCGAAATCAAATCTTTGTTTTTAATTATATCTAATGACAAAATCTGAACAACAAAAATACTCATTACATGTTTATAAAATCAGTTTTAGTTTTTATAATAAATACACAACTATTGTGTAAGTTATTAATGAAGCAAAATTAAAACTCTGGGACAAGGATGCTTATTTGATCTTAACTTTTCAGAAACCACTTCCGTGGATTCGCGAAGGTCACACGGGCGTAAAATTAACACTTGACGCAGTTTATATAGGACGCTGACGCCTCAACAACCATAGACTGCAGTGAAAAGGCTTTACGTTGCAATTACAGCATCATGCGATTATCATCGCGCATCCAAAACAAGAGTTTACACAAGTTTTGTTATCGGAGGTGAGCACAAAATTCTAAATTTTTTGCAGCAACCGGAAGCTGAGGTCAACTTTAATTCTCGGGTTTTCTTCGTCATATTGTTGAATTGATTTTACTTTCACATTTTCTATCACTAATTATTACATTCCCAACATCATGTACATTTTTCATGGTCATAAACCACGTTAAACTAAAATAATTGACAAAACAAAATCTTGCCCACGTAAATCTCCATATGGTTGGGACCACAATGGTCCCGGAAGTTCAAATATGCGCGAGACTTGCACGGTCTATTGTAGTAAAGGCTGAACGAAGCCATCATTCGGGAAAAAAGCAACAGTTCGGTATTAAAAATTCATTGAAAATAAAAACGTGCTGATTGTAATTTATAACAAAAGGTCCGCTATCCATTGCTCTTTGCATGCATGCTAAATTATGCATGATAAGAACTTTGCTATTGACACTTAAAAAGCCAATCATGCACTGTAAACAAGCTCATCAATAATGCACCTTGCACATTCTGATTGCGACCGCCCACATATTGCATTTTTTGTGTGCTACTTGCAGGGTTGCAGCTACGGCGGTCGGGCGTAGCCGGCACAGACTCCTGCCGGCCGGCTCTAAGCTAAATTTAACAGCCCACCGGCCGTCACAAAAATACCACCAACAAGACTTAAGCCACTATGAAAATTGCGTATTTTTATCTGAAAGTACTTATTGTTTCTACCTAGTTAGTTAATGTTAAAAGATCAGTCTATCCAGAGCCTCAAAATTGCACCAAAACGTCATGAAACAAACACGAACGAACGACATGACGATCAATTGTTGTGTGCGGAACTGCAAGGCATGCAGTCTGGAAAAAAGTGGAGCGGCGAGAGCGATGTGTTTATGAGTCTGAGGTTATAATTTTGTATGAAATATAACCGGAACAAGTTTGCGAATAGAGTCAACCGTGCGTCATCCAACCCTGGAAATTTGAGTTGTATATTTCCCCACTCGCTAATTTAAATAATTTCTGCCGTGATGTAATGGGGAATTCTAGGGAACCCCCGATCTGATTGGATACTTGATTGGATACTTGCGCGATGTCAGAGCAAAGGTTAGTACACGCTCACTCTGCTCGCATTGTCAAATTTTAGCTGGCACTCAAAATTGACTAATAACCCTGGCTACATGTCTGTTACATGTATAAAACAAGGTCAAAAGCCAAATTTTTGAAAGCTGCTTGGAAAATGTGTCTGCTTCAAGGTAAAGTCATAATTTGGTTTTTTTCAACGTAATGCTGATTTAAAGGCAAAACTATAAAGAAAGATACAATAAAAGTCACATGTGAAAGTTTCAGCTGAACACAGTGTCTACTTGCTGAGAAAACAGCAAAAAAAAACTGTCACAGTATTTTCACAAGAATGTTGAATCCATCCACGTTTAGCGAGGTGACAGCGAGTATCAACTGCCTAGTCTCAGGCCGCAGTTTTTCGTGAACGGACACCATTCCTCAGAAATTTGAGAAAGGATTCATGCATTAATCCTTTTTTTTCAGAGTCAACTGTTTTGGGGTGAAAAATTATCCAAACCATATTACTACGAAGGGGGATCCTTTCCCAAAATAGTTTATACTTATCAACAGCTGCAGTGCTTCTCACCAAGTCAGCTTTTATGGCCATAAATTGTTGGAATATTGACCAATCTATGACCCTACCTTTAAAGCAAACATTAGCAGAGACCCAGTTACGTTGTTGTACATGCAAATGTTACCAAAGTAATTGAGCTATAGACAGTGCAAGGCACGCACGTAGTCAAACAATTCTTATAATCTCGGGTTCCTACGTACATCCATGTACACTGCCTTTATGTGTGTAAGGAAACAAAAGTCAAACTTAAATTTCAAGTGCGTAAGACTTGCCCAGTCTCTGCTGGCTTAATGGAAAGGTATACGTTTGGTAATCACTTTTAAAATTAATGGCAATAAAAACTTACCTGGTTAGAAGTACAACAGCTTTCGATAGTATAAAGTATTTTGACAATTAAAAAAAAAAATCAGTTTTTTATCCCCCCAAATTTGAATCTGAGTAATTAGTTACTGTCAGTAAAGTCTCTCAGATTGTGTATTCCAATTACGGATTATTCTTCGTGCATGGACATAGCCACTTCAGATTTTTGGCGATAGCTCAAAAACGCTACCACTTTTTGAAATTAAATTTTCACAGGTTAGTTTTTTTGATCTACATGGGGTTAAAACATTCGAACGGTTCCAAAAACCAAAGGTATCCATTTCCTGTAATTGAATTTTCCCCTGCACATATAGGCCTACAGTACTTCAATTATTTGTAATCGTTTGAAGCGATCTGTTTGTTTTCACACTGTTTGTTACAATGCCCTTTTCAAAACCTTATCCCTCAAGTGCACCTCGCATGTGCACGTATTTTTATTGGCAATATAAAATAATAGTAAAGGGCACCTTTATGAGGAAAATTTAAATTCTACTGGTACATTTTAAGGGGCACCAGCACAATGACTATTGGTTTTGACGTTGCCAATATACGCAGACCTGATAGTGATACTTCACAGAGGCAATAGACCCCTGTGACGTCACAAGCCCAAAATAGTGCCCTCCTTGAGGTCGATGAAGACCTCTCATTGGCTGAGAGTAATGCGCTGCGCTTGCATGTTTCCATTGTTTAACCTTAGCGATGGCGACCAATGCAAGAGGTCTATTGGTTAAAGAGGTGCCCTCTTCTACAGAAAAACTGCCTTGCCCTTTTTACCTCAACGAAGTACATGTATCATGCAGGGCTCAAATTTTTTCGTTATAGCCTTGTAGATTTTTTTAATATGACTAATTTCAAAACATTTTTTAACTGCCTGATGTCTGAGAATAATTTTTGCGGGTGTCTTCGAGGATGCCGCTGGTCCAAACTAGAACTCTGTAACTAATTTATTCGCGGAGAAATTGGTGTTTTTTTTGAGAAACAAAAAGGCGTCTCTTTTCGGCGAAAAGGAGTTAATTCACCCAGTTTTGAGAATTGAGCTTTTTCACACACAGAAAGTTTCTTTGTGGGATCCCAGTCCATCTTTTTTGTACAGTCGAAAACCGTCCAGAAGCATAACTTTTTTGGCCCAAATATTAAAAAAAATCTACAAGGCTTATATATAGCCTTGTAGATTTTTTTAATATGACTAATTTCAAAACATTTTTTAACTGCCTGATGTCTGAGAATAATTTTTGCGGGCGTCTTCGAGGATGCCGCTGGTGCAAACTAGAACTCTGTAACTAATTTATTCGCGTAGAAATTGGTGTTCTTTGGAGAGACAAAATGGCGTCTCTTTTTGGCGAAAAGGCCGTTATTCACCCAGTTTTTTTTTTTTTTTTTGGGGGGGGGGGGATCCACAAGACCATATTACTATGTTTAATTTCTATCCAAAAGCCTCATTGTTATTAAAATGGTAATAGTAGTAAGCATCCTGCAAAATCATTCCTCGGAATTTCCCCCGTAACAATAAAAGAATGTCAACAATTTTGAATCTCCAAAACTCGCCCAAGGCGAGTTTTGGAGATTTAAATTTCTGTGGTGTCCATTTGTGAATTCTCTGGCCATAGATGCGGTCGGTGCCTCGCTAAATATGAGTGGATTCTACGTTCTTGATTAAAATGCATGTACCCTGACACTTTTGTGCTGTTTTCTCAACAAGTAAACACAGTATTCAGCTGAAACTTTCACACTGACTTTTAGTGTATCTTTCTTGATAATCTTGCCTATAAATCAGCAATACAATGACAAAAACCAATCAATGACACACCTTAGGTACAATGCCCTTTTTTTCCTCACCTTAGAACCTAAGTGCACTTACATGGAAAACCTTCAATGTAAAACAGATAGTAATGGCTATGCTACATTACATTGCAATTTGGAAGTATGCACCAATAGACCTGTTTGGAATGTGAAGATCTCAAAATTCACAAATGATCTTGATACGCTGCAAGCATGACTGGTTTCCCTAAATCGCACTCAACTTAATTTTGTACACGGATGCACTTTAGCAAGCTCTCCCTTTGTTTGTGGAAAAACCTTCTGGCCAAGCATCAATGTTTACACAAACATTGTCTGCCACCCAGCCATATTTTAGAGCATGAATGTATATCATTGGAACTCTAAAAGTGAATAAGTTTTTGATGTGTTAAAAGGCGTGTCCCCCCCCCCAAAAAAAAAAAAAACCCCAAAAACACCAAAAAAGCTAAAATCACTGGCCTCGGGCCTGTTGTCCAGTGCAAAATTCTTGCCCTGCAATGCATTAAATGGACATGTGTACACATTTAAACAGTCTCTTAACCCTAACCATGCTAAATGCAACAATATGCACCAAATGGTAATTAGTTGTGTAATCTGTTGCATTTGGCAGTCAACTCAGATGTCATTCTTTGACTGAATTTGTTGTATTTAGCAGTCAAGTGACTTCATATTGGTGTTGCATTTTGTTGTATTTGCCAGTCAACTCACATACATGTAGTAGCCAAGTCACCACTACACCTGATGTGCATACTGTTGCATTTAGCAGGGCAAACACCCTTGCTCAGTCCTAACACAAACAACATGACTGCACAATGCAACAAAATCCCTTGTTGCATTTTGTTGCATTTGGCATGGTTCTCATTTCAACCGTGTTGCATTCTGTTGTATTTGGCAGGGTATGTAGAGGGACCCTGATGGGGGTTAGGGTTAAATGCAGTTAAAGGCACTGAACACGTTTGGAAATTGTTTAAGACCAGTGTTCTCACTTGGTGTATCCCAACATGCATAAATTAACAAGCCTGTGAAAATTTGGGCTCAATTGGTCATCGAAGTTGCAAGGAAAATAATGATGAAAGAAAAAACACCCTTGTTGTACAAATTTGTGTGCGTTCAGATAGGAATAAAAACTTCTTGCGGGAAGTTTTTATTATTTTAGTGAGAAATTACCTCTTTCTCAAAAACTACGTTACTTCAGAGGGAGTCGTTTCCTACAATGTTTTATACTATCAACAGCTCTCCGTTGCTTGTTACCAAGTAAGTTTTTATGCTAATATATGTTTTGAGTCAAACGTGTACGATACCTTTAACTGAATGTGAGGGGTAAAAATATCGAATGTAATTTTTACAAATTTCCTAATGGCAGACAGCAGGTTTTACATTGACAGCTGGTGGACAATGTTGATACCGTAATTAGAACAGCCCATATGCTCCCTGAACCAGATACATAGTATTAAATTCAGCTGATGTTTGAGGCATAATAATATCAAATCAATTGGGCAAACATTTAGTATCATGTCAGCCAGAGATCACACCCACTTTTAGATTTTCCAGTTCCAGGTGTTACTCGTTGAAGTGTACATACCTGGAATTACACTGAGGGCTACGGAGGCCGTGGGCTCTGTTGCCCTGGTCTAGGCCTTGGTGCCCCTTTCAAAAGATTCCCATGGACTTTAAGATACTCCCAATGGAAGTGCCCTTTTACCATGTTCATAATGACAATGGCCTTGCCCTCTCAAAGGAGAAATTCCAGGCCTTGAAGTGTTCTGTTTTGTTTTGGGGGGTTTTCATGGGGTTTTTTTACCTTAGTGTTCCGGTCTTATTATTTTTTTATACACACATCCAACAGCACAATTAGCACCAATAACAGGACGAATAGGAGAAGAAATGTCCAGTTAAAGATGTTGTGGGAGGAAAAACCCCAATGGGGAGAACCCATGCAATCAAGTAGGGACTGAAAACCCAATCCACATGTAAGGCTCTGGTCTGTGGTAGGATTCGAATCACGGTCCACAGAAATGAAAGGCAGGGAAAGAAACCACTACGCCAGCCTAATTTTTGTGGCATTCCCATTGAAAACACTGATGCTTTACAAATGTAATATCCAAGTGTTAGCCAGATAATGATACCAATTTCTTTGAAAAACCAGCCATGCAACTTTATTAACTCTTTCATGCGTCGATTTAAATTCCTTCAGAAAAATAGTTGTAAAACAAAAAATAAAGATCGCATGGCCACACAGTTTTCAGAATGGGAAAGAGGACTCTTGAGGGTGCTAATGTGATCTGTTTTTTTGGGGGGCACCATTTGCAAAAAACGAATAAAACAGTTAATGTTTCCACAAACATATTACCAATTTATCACTAAAATAAATGGTGCTTGGAAGTGTTAAGGGCAAACCCTGAATTTGGATGCCCTGTTGTCCAATTTACATCAATTTTCGACGTCCTGTTTTTTGAAATTCCAGTGCAGACCCTGCTTTACATCTCTAATACAATAAATTATGCTCTTCTCTCAACTGCAGTTTGGGAACACCTGCTACTGTAATTCCGTTCTTCAAGCGTTGTATTTCTGTAAGCCCTTCCGAGACAAGGTCCTTGGCTACAAGGCGCAGCCGAAGAAGAAGGAGAACCTGCTGACCTGCCTCAGCGACCTCTTCAACAACATCACCACGCAGAAGAAGAAAGTGGGCGTCATCGCACCCAAGAAGTTCATCGGGCGGCTGCGTAAGGAAAATGGTAAGGAGTTTGCGATGGGGCTTTCTTTTTCTTTATAGCAGAAACATTTTAATTTGGGGTTGAACAGAGAAAAATTGATGAGAGCAGGACTTGAACCTGTGGCCTCCGGATTAATGTGCCGGCCAACTGAGCTATCTTACACCTAATGTTGCCGATCTCCCTATTTCGTTAGTGTCTTTGTTCAGATACATAGGATTTTTAAAATTTGTAGGTTTGAATACTATTTAGTAAGGTGAACGCTAACACAATTTCAGGTCTGGCAGTTTGTTCTTGCACTTTGTAATGTGAATTATTACAAAAAATAATAATAATTCAAAATCTCTTGATACTGTATTAAAAAGGTGGAAATTTGAGTATAGAATTGAGTTGGGTTGTTCTGTGCCAATTGATGATCCAGTGTTTTCGTTGAAATTACGCAAACTGCAGAGAAGTTGCGTTTGATTATCGACGTTTGTTATTTATATATATATTTTAGTTATTTTAACACTAAGGACAATATAACATATGAGCAAATACCGTCCAGGGAAGGGCAAAAGTATTAAAACAAACTGTCATCAAAAAAGATGTGCCCTCCCAGACCCCGCTCATTGAAAACGACATAAAATATATAAATAAAATACCCAGAAATCTAAAGTTCGAGTAAAAAGTAAATGGCAATTAAAATTATCGGAGCAAACATCAACAGAGCATTCAGCTCTGGGAGAAATGCATGTACAGGAAACGGTTTCATCTAGCAATTTGACATAGCAAAATATCTAGTTTTGTGCACACAGAATGCTAATGTTAAGTAGCAAATGAATGATGGGTTTTTTGAGTGGCAATGGATATGTTTTGTGTAGCATTATGCAATGCTGTACAAGGAAAAAATCGTTTACTGATGTACCATTACTGAACCGAGAGACGTAATTTATTATGCCTAATTTGATTACAAATTATAGAGCCATGTTCCTCCCAAGAGAATGTCATGCTGAATGCTCTGTTGATGTTTGCCAGGATGAGCGCCGTATTTGCATAACTATGGGACCTTTGTGGGGAGTGGGTCTGAAGCAGAATAATTGAAAAAGCAGCACAGCCACAGTTTTGATGCGCCGTTCTACATCACCGGTACATGATGGGATGCCAACCAATGTCTGCGTACAACTTTTTGTTTGCATCTGGGTTGTGTCAGACTGTGTTGCTTGCTGAACATTTTTGCTATTGTTGTACAGCCACGTGATTTCTCAGGATTTTTCCTGATTTCAGGATTTTCACAAAACCTCCTTGAGCCTTCAAAGAAGTAAAGCAATCACCAATTGGAGAAAGAAACGGTCCACAATTGTGTTCAGACCTGTAGTTTTGTATTCCTAGTGATCAATGCACAGAGTCTGTAAACCTACGATTTGTAACATCTGATAGTTCATCAAGCCATTTTCCAGGAATTTTCACATTTGTCCAATTTTCATCCCTGGTTGTAAACTTTTCTCAGATTTGTAACTTAAATAGTAGTTACAAAGGATATCCCCAAAAAAACCACTAACCTAAATAACCAGTGATTCAAATTGTTCCTTTACAGTACTTCTTACATAGTAAATGAAAGACAAAGGAGGGCAGGGTCAAATTACATGGTACTGCGTTGAATTCTACAGCCCACAGTACTGTATCACGCACTTTATAGGGTGCTTCAGGGCTCAAAATTAACGCTGGACCGCAGGCCCGAGGCCAGTGATTTTAGCCTTGGGCCAATAAACTCAAGTCCGGTGGTCTTGTATTTTTCAGTTGACTAAAAGTACCTCACTGTGTAATAATATCTTTAAAAAAAATTCAATTGTGTTGAGTATTGAAGCATGATAAAATTAATGAGATATTTTCCTAGTGCTTGTTCAAATAAAAACTGTTAACAATTAACAGACCTTCGTTTTATAGAAATACAAGGAGCTCTTTCAATTGCTCTCCTGAGAATACTCAGGAGCTCAATTTGAGCTCCTCAAATCACTCTTCTTAGATTGTCCAGGAGCTCAATTTGTTTGACTTGTGTAAAAGCATATATTCAGGGTTTTTTAAAGAAAAGTTGTTACGTTCCATTTCAAGCTCTAAATTGGGTCTGTGATGACTGAACAGTTACATAAACCACTGGGTAGATTAACGTTACAATTAAATAAAAAATAAAAAAGTACATAAATAAATTTTTTGTTTTGGTGAATGTCTCTGTATAATTTTGTCAAGAGAAATCATAGATAAAAAACAAAGGATAACTCTAAAAGCAGCCCACAATTAATGACAATTTCAATCACAGTTTCCACCTACTATGTAACGATCCGACGGATATATAAACGTAAAAAAAAAAATCACTTGAAGACGCCGCGAAACGTTGACCGCATCACGCCACAAAATACAACACATGATCACCCAGTACACAACGCACGCACACACTACACACACGGACGTCGTTTTCAGGCCTCTAGTCTTTGTCACTTTGCGACAAAAATGCAAGAAACATTGAGCGCTAGAGGGCGTTTCGGAACAGTGCGATAGCGCGAGATTAAACGCCCTCTATCGGTGAAACTACGCGAACCAGTTACAAACGCCTTGAGACAAGACTTGACGTGTCTGCGCATGCTCGGAAAATCTGTTATTCCCCCAAAATTGCATCGTCCGTTTTTGTTTTTTTAATACAATTTTTGTCAGTAAAATCTGACTTTTGGGAATAAAGAATACAGTTTTTGAACTCCAGAGGTTGGCAGGTCTGCGGTGGGAGCGCGAGCGTGATCGTGCTCCTCAAAAACGAAGGTCTGAATTAACATGTATTTTTTAAACAGTGTAGAAAGTTCTCTCTCGTTACATTCTGGTCTTGTAAATTAAAAGCTAGTCCAGTAAATGATGTAACCTACAAGCCCTGTGGTCTTGTGGATTTTTCCCCTAAATTTGAGCCCTGGTGCTGCAATCGTAGGATTCTTTGTAACGCAGAGCTATTAAATTGGACCCAGATATGGTTTTTCAAACCATAACGTTACAATGTGTACCTGTACCTGTCAGACTGCCTCGTCAAGTTTGTCAGTAGCTGAATTGCCTTTGACTCTAGCAATGTGGCGGGTCGATTGAATGTGCCAAATACTTTAAGCAATCGCATCACAGTTTGTTCTACTGTTTGATTTTTTCAGAGGTGTTTGATAACTACATGCAGCAGGATGCCCATGAGTTCCTCATCTATCTACTCAACACAATAGCTGATATCCTGCAAGGTACGGTCATTGTTTTCATTTTCTCTCTGATATTTACCAATCCCTTTATTCTCTCATTGACCAAGTGTGGTTGGAGGATCAATACTGAGTGATTTAGCACACTGGACTATTCCTAAGCCTAGTTTCACAGAGCTTCTCAAGCACAAAACCAATTTTGCTCACCAGAATATGATTACCAGCCAAAATACCATATTACATGTACCATTTTGTGACTGGCGACCTGCTTATTTTTGCTTGGCAAGGAATTTATAAGCACTATTGTGTGCCTAAGCAGCTTTATGAAATTGGGCCCTGAGGCTTTTGCCAAACCCTGGCTTGGGCTCAGGAGCCGATTTCACAAAGCAATAAAATTCGTCGCAAGACAAATTTTCAGTATCACCATAGTGATTTGTATTGTGACATCACACTTTACTAAGCAACTACGATTGATTTGCAGTTACGATCAATCTTAGATCTTTGTGAAATCGGCCCCTGGACTCCGTTTGAAGTTGGAAACACTGTGCAAAATGAACACTGCTCCGAAATTGATGATGGAGCCGGAGTCGGAGTCCAAGCATTGGTTTGGAAGAGGCCCCTGGTGTTGTTGGAGTGTGGTTTTGGGTCCATGTCATGGCACTTGTGTCTTTAGGCAAGACACTTGAACATAATTGCTTTTGTTCTTTTGATGGGACATCAAGCTATAAGTTTGTGTTATATAATTTACATAAGCAACCCCAAGGACATTTACACAACAAATATCATCAAAGAAAGGAGTGGGCTCTGGGTTTTTCTCGTGTTTTTTCTCCCATGGTCTGGCATAAATTTGCACCATAAAATTACACGGTTCTTATGTAGCGCACATATCTTAGTAGCTAGATCAAGGCGCTTTACAAGATTATCCCAGCTCCACAAACTTTCTCAACTCCATAGGGAGCATATAACCTGAAGCTGCTTATATTAGCGCTAAGGTGTTAATCCAACACAATACTGTCTCAGCCCTCACAGGTTCCCATTATACACCTGTGTTAAAAGAAGCAATTATGGTTAAGTGCCTTGCTGAAGGACACAAGTGTCACGCCCGGGAATCAAACCAACACCAATGATTCAGCCACATCCAATGAGTCAGATGATTGGCCTAAAAGTACCAACATAAATTCCTTTAGTAAAAATTATTGAATATCTCCATGGACCCTTGACAATTCATCTTTAACTAAAGGAGAGTAACTGTGTGTAAAATACCAAATTGTTGCTGAGGTGTACTTTGGTTTTCAAAGAAAAGTTTTCCGTTCATGTAGTTGACCTGAATAAAAGCTCAATACATTCTGTTGCTGTTTGATTACGTATTTTGTATTTTTGTTTTGTTTTTTTTGGTAGGACAAATCTTATAAGAATTTGTTTCTGATACTTTGCCTCTGATCTACTTTTAGCGGAGAGAACAGCAGACAAGCAAGCTAGTAAACCAAACAGTAAAGCCAGTACGCCAAACGGTTCGTTAAGCAACAACAACGACTATCATCACCACAAGACGGAACCAACCTGGATCCATGAAATCTTTCAAGGTACCCTGACCAACGAGACCAGATGCCTCTGCTGCGAAGGGGTAAGTTACTATAAAACTGGATATGTGTGTGCCAGGTGTTGTTGTTGTTATCGCTCAAATACAAATTAGGGAAGGTAGTGTATTCTGCTCTACCAGCCAGGCTCCTAGTGGATGATACCCATGCCTACATCCTTACGGTCTGTGAAGGGGGTAACCCTGTTTCAGCCCCAGGAGTAGGTGGCAACGTGCCCCTGGTGACAGTTGATTTGGGTCGACAGCCCAAATCAGTTAAGTGTAGCACTCACATTGAAGTGGCTGTCCGGCCTTATGATGTACATGTACATGTATCATAAACAAATTTTAAAACATTACAACTGACCCTTCGTGGTTTTGCACAATGGAACGGCAATATGATCTATTTTGGTCAATGCTGCTTGCTTTGTTGAGTGCAACCTGATCGTACCTTCCAAGCCTGGGTCGTCCAGGCTTTCAATTTCCTTCAACTCTTTCCTACAAGGACATTTTTTTCTAGGTTGTTACTTGGTAAATTTGTATTAGATTACCTTGATTTAAATGAGACCAACCATTCTTCTTTATTTCTTGCCGTTCTTGTCCATGTTGTTTGCAACCCTTCAGTCCCGTTCTTTTAAAGTTTTTTTCTCTCCCTCCATTTTTCTCTCGGCACAAACAGTGTTGTTACCAGTGCACAACTTTTGTCCCAACATCATTTCAGCCCTCCTCAGAGCCACACAAACTCAGGAGAGATTACACTCCATGGTTTTACTGCAAATGTCCCTTTAACCCTTTCATGCACCATTTATTTTAGTGATAAATTGATCATGTGGACACGACACATTAATTGTTTATTTGTTTTTTGTAAATGGTGACCCCCCAAAAAATAGGTCACAATAGCATCCTCAAGAGTACTCTTTCCCATTCTGAAAAATGTGTGGTCGCGCGATCTTTATTTTTCGTTTTAACAACTATTTTCCTGAAGGGATTTAAACCGGTCGCTAGCGACCGGTCGACGAATGAAAGAGTTAATTGACTATCACTTTCTTTAATTTTGTAGGTGAGCAGCAAAGATGAGGATTTCCTTGACTTGTCGGTTGATGTGGAACAAAATACTTCAATCACCCACTGTCTAAGGTAATTGCCAAGTCACTTCAGTATTCTTGCCGACCACCATAGTGTTAGCCAGAGGGATGTCTGGGTGTCTTTTGGCACCCTGTTTTAAATTTGGACACCCCGTCTAATCTGGCATTTACATGTAAATGTATTGTAAGTGAACAATTTGGACACCCAGTTTTTAAAAATTTCCAGCAAATTTGGACACCCTTTACAAAATCCTGGCTTAAACCTTGACATCCACTCTGTGGTGTTTTTGAAGGGTTTTTTCTTTTGTGGGTGTTTAAAAAAAAAAAATTATTTTTATGCTGTGTACTTGTATTGTATTGTCGTTTTTACTATTTCGAGCCTTATAACTGACGTGACATTTCTATAGAAACAATGGAGGTCTGCC
Organism: Plazaster borealis; assembly: GCA_021014325.1. Lineage (NCBI taxonomy): Eukaryota > Metazoa > Echinodermata > Asteroidea > Forcipulatida > Labidiasteridae > Plazaster > Plazaster borealis. Next base: position 13,850,743 of record CM037457.1, on the reverse strand, counting down.
ATGCTGGAGTACTATGCACATGTAGGATACGTACACGTAGTGTCATCCAGCTTGCGCAGTTAACATGTGTGTGTGACGTGCGCACATAGTTAATATGTGCGCTTGTAAATACTCCAGAATGGCAAGCGATAAAGTGACGTCATCTGTGAAGTGTCTTTAGCCAGTGAACATTGAATTTCTATGTTATAACATATGTACTAGAACATGGACAATGAATGCAATATAATCTACTCTTATCAAATCTATTCTAATCTAATCTAATCTATTTAATATCTCATAAGCAACACTGACAGTCTTGTTGTTGTAAATCATTCTCTATTCTTGGGCTCTTTCCTTCACTTCAAGGCCTGCCTTGAGTCAGAGAAATCCCAAGGTAGAATGTGTTCTGCTTTGGAAGTGAGGAGGAGAAAGTGAGGCTGTTGGAAGTATCCACTTTTCATGCATTTCATAATGCAGCCTTTGCTCAGTGGGATTCATGTTACACTCAGAATGCTTGAAATGCATTCTTTGTAACATTGCACCAACTCAAATACAAGGCTTTTTCCATCTTGATTTTTCTGCTCATTTTCTGTGTATTTTTCTTCTGTTACATGTACATGCCTAAGGACTTATTGTTTGAATTATTAAAATGTGTATCAATTCATCATCGTGATCAGTTGACTATTATGTATTATATTATTGTTGTTTTTCTTCTCATTTTCTGCATATTTTCCTTCTGTTATAATACAGGCCTTAGAACTTATTTGTGGAATTATTCAAATGTTTATCAATTCATAATCATGATCAGTTGACCTATGTATTATTGTTGTTGCTGTTGTTTTTCTTCTCATTTTCTGCATCTTTTCCTTATGTCACAGTCCTGAGAACTTATTTGTGGAATTATTCAAATGTGTATCAATTCATAATCGTGATCATTTGACTATTATGTATTATTGTTGTTGTTTTTCTTGTAATTTTCTGCATATTTTCCTTCTGTTACAGGCCTGACAACGTATTGTTGGAATTATTCATGTGTATCAATTCATAATCATTATCAATTGACTATTATGTATTTTTTCTTTGTTTTTGTCTTTGCTTGATTTAAGATGATGTAATATCATTCATTGTATTATTTTTGTTGTTGTTTTTTGCTTTGATTGATTGATTGATTGATTGATTGATTTATTTATTTATTTATTTATTTATTTATTTATTTATTTATTTATTTATTTATTGATTTATTTATTGATTGATTGATTGATTTATTGATTTATTTATTTATTTATTTATTGATTGATTGATTGATTGATTGGTTTATTTATTTATTTATTGATATCCATATTTATTGAGGGTAACCCATCCAGCTTAGCTGATCATTAGGGGCCCTTGGTTTAAAATGTCCAAACCTACATTCTTCCTTGTTTAATTGTCCTTGAACTTGTTTCACTATGTGTACTTATACTATTTTCATTAATATAATTATTATATATTATTATAATGATTATTAAAAATATTAAACTATACCTGTATATTATCATATGTGCACCTTATACGACTCATTGAAAGTAATACCTTTAAATCCATAATATTAATTTTTTATTTTTTTATTAAAAATTAGCATTTAGATGTGAATAATTTTGAGAAGAGATAAGTCCAAGCTAGTGTTATTTCTTTTAAATTTGTGTCATTTCTTCTTGGTTTGCAGAGGTTTTAGTAACACCGAGACGTTATGCCATGAGTGTAAATATTACTGTGAAACATGTTGCAGCAAACAAGAAGCACAAAAAAGGTACGTTGCCCAATTCTTTGCTGTTAGTTTCGGTGCTTTTTATTGAACCCTTTAGAGCTCGTCATTTCTGTATAATCATCACCATACATGCCCAGGCATTGCTAATATTGTTGATTATTTGAACCCTTATTTTCAGGACAAATTGTCAAGAAAATTATTAAGAAACAGAAATACATGGTTTTGTTTTAGAGTTGTACATTCTATGTTAAAGGAACGTTACAGAACTGGTAATTAAAATTTTCTTTAAGATCACAGATTTACATAAAACTTACACGGTCTAATGATGATGATAGTAGAAAACATCCCTAGAAATATTTCTGTCTGAAATGCCATATTTGATGAGAAATAAATAAAACTAATTTCCAATTGGAGTTTATCGCTCATGAGCGTTTTATTCATGCATTATAACACATGCACTATTTTCTGGTGACCCAGATGGCTCAAACTTCTACAGGTTTGTCAGTTTATGTATATGGTGGATTATATAAAGTGCTTAACTGTTTTGTTAGCAAAAACCAATTCTGTAATAATCCTTTAACATGGGAAACATTGGAAAATGTCAATTCGGTCCGACGCCGTTTCTTTAAACCTCTTGTTTGAGTGGAAGTAGGTCAAATCTTGCGGTCGTTTGGGGTCGCAATGGGCATTTTGGTACAAGCTGCTTGTGGCCGCTACAGTCTCTAAAGGGTTAATATAAATTACTGCATGAACTTTGTTTCTCCCCCCCAACCCCAACCCAACCTCCACCCCACCTCCTCCCACCCCTGAGGATACTGTTCCCAGAAGCTCCTTGAAATTTATAACTCAGGGTTTACTGAAAGGTGGAAAATACCTTTGTGGTACCTTTTATAATGTAGATCCACCATTCAGACCTTTTCGAAAGCAATGTTTTATTAAAAATAAATTGACTGGAGCGGGACTTGAACCAACCTCCGGATTAACATGCCAGCGCTTTGTGGTCGCAGGTTCAAGTTCCGCTCTAGTCAATTTTTCATTGGTCAAACCTAAATGATTTAAAACATACCATTCATTTTTTCCATTATGGTTTATTACTTAATTTTGTATCTAATAACTAATTGAAGTGATTAGATACAAATTGCAAAAAAAAGGTCTGAAAGTAGCATTCATATTTTATTTCCAACAAGATTGTTTTTCAAAAGGACGAGTTGCATAAAAAAACATCCAGTAAAATAATTAGGTCAAAAAGTCAAAATTACTTCTAAACTCGAACATTAAGTCAGTGTGCGGAAACCAAAACGAAAAGCTGGAGTAGTACAATAAACTCTCAGCTCTGCTCAAATGGAAAAAAAAGAAACCAAAACAAAGATGGCCACTGCATAGACTTTTAAAAAATGTCTCCAACACTTTGGTAAACGTTTTGGAAAATCCCCAGTGGAAAATTCTCAAGTGACTCCCTCAAATTCTCAGAAGCCAAAATATGTGAGTAGCATTAATGGTGCAAAGATCCTGTTGAATTTATTTCCCTAACACGTCCTCAAGTTCTCACCATGTCCCTCCAGCATATAACACAGTCTGACTCATTTCCACTCTCGGATCCGGCTTTTGGTTGGGTTTTGGTTTTTGTTTTGTTGGGTTTTTGTTTTGTTTTTTCTAACGATTTTGTTTTGCTTTCTTTTTTGCTGACTGACAGAATGCAAGTGAAGAAATTGCCTCAGATCCTAGCCTTACACCTCAAGCGCTTCAAGTACATGGAGCAGGTTCACCGATACACAAAGCTATCCTACCGCGTTGTATTCCCGCTGGAGCTGAGACTAATGAACACAGTGAGTCAAAGTGTATTGCGTCAGTCAGTCAGTACTGCAATATGCCATTTGCGAGTTTGATTTGAGTAACGTCGGGTACAATGACTTGCTTAATCACAAGCTACTGCTTAAGTTTGAATTCCTCAGACTATAGAGACAGTTGCAATGTTCGGGGCAAGCTTTTGTATAGCAACCTCCAGATGAGAAAACCCTGGTACCATTGAGCCATAGACATTCATCAGAATTTGGGTGTTTGCCGTCTCTGATATTGCTACGCAAAAGCTTGCCCTGAATTATGTGACATAGCAACTGTCTCTATAGTCTGAGGAATTTAAATTTAAGCAGTAACTTGTGACGAAGCAAGTCATTGTATCAGACAGTATTCAAATCTAACTTGCAAATGGCTTATTGAAGGAAATCAATCAAAATGAGAAGACAACAAAAATGAAAGGGATAGTGAAAACAATGACTGCAAACAATAAATCCAAATATGATTTTTGTTTTTATCCTTATACCAAAGTGTGATAGCACTCTGTGCTTTCAGAGTCCTGTGGGGGGGGGGGACCACAGGCTGCTTGGGTGGGATTTGAACCCACAACCCCTGCATTCTAGAGCAGATGTGAAACAGGCCTCGAATTACTAATTTTTTAGAACAATCATGACAACAGCGGCCTCTGTCGTTCAATGGGTCGTGTTCGACTGGTCCCTTGTTAAAGCGGAACATCGGATGTTCTGGATATGGTTTGTTTACATGCATTGCAGCGCAGGTCACGTCGCGATATAGCAAGGTGCGATGAACAACATGTTGCGCGTAATCTCAAGTGCAACATCCGTTGCTTGATAAGAATTGATATACATCGTCGGCGAAAACAAACATTTATGTAAATATTGAACCTCTATTAAAAAAGGGCATGACGGCCAACATGGATAAAGGGCACGGCAATTATGGCCGTGAAAAGAGTATTTTTTTTAGGGGCACCACGGCCAGTTGGAAGGGCATCGACAGCCATGGCCGTCATGGCCGCCGTGTTATTCAAGGCCTGTTTTAAACAATTAGACCACTGAGCATGCTCAGTGTGGAGAGGCCATTTCAAATCGTGTAATTAGCAGCGGCTATCACAGATATTTACATCAATAAAAATTGCCTGTGTGCAACTTTCTAGAACATAATTTTAGGCCACACTTTAGCATAAATTTGTATTGGAATTGCCAAAGAAAAAGAAAAAAGAAAAAAGAGGAGCCTTTTTTATATGTGAAGTTGTCCATTCTGTGGGGTTGACACGCTGTTAATAATGGGGCTCCGTGGATTTCAGCAGCTTGGACTGTTTATGTTAATCAAAGATTATAGAGCGCCTAAGACGCAAGATGGAGAACTCTGGGTGAAATGTGCACTGGACGCCATTTCAGCAAGCAACTCTTTTGATGCAATAATAGACCAGTGCAGACAATGGCCATTGCTATCAATGATATAACAAAACATTTGATTGCAGAAATGGCCGCCATGCGAACTTCACCTTCCACCAATAGAGAGAGCTCCAGTTTCCAATCTTGCGCCTTCAGCGCTCTACAATCTTTGATGTTAATCAAGTAACACCTTTTGAATGAAACATGAAAATTGAAATTTTTATAAATGTTTTTCTCTTCACAAGTCTGACGATGCGACAAGTCCAGACAAGCTCTATGATTTGGTTTCTGTTGTCATCCACTGTGGAAGGTAAAGCACTGCGTCCTTATTTAGCCCTTAAGAGATCATAGAGGCCAGAAACGGCTTGTACCAAAATGTCCATAGCGGCCACAAACGGCTGCAAGATCTGACCTACTTCCACTCAACCAAAACAGGCCAAAGTAAAGGTCACGTCCTGAATTGAAGTTTTCCATGTTAACGAAGTATCTATATTTTTGACACAAAACCAAATTTGTGTTTCATATTATTTTTCAGACACTTTTAAAAGATAAAATTGTGTCAAAAACTCAACAATAGTAGCCATGTCGGGGCGTATGGTGTTGATTATACAGAAAAGAATGGTCTCTAAAGGGTTAAACAATGTAATAATACTTCCAATAGCACCAGCTAGTAAACTTGCGGGTACAACCATGTGTGAATCTCTTTTGGGAGGAGTGTTGGCTTTGAAAAGTGTTGGTCTCGATGTTTCAAACAGTATACTCTGCTCGTTGTTTTCTGCTGCTTATTTTCCACACCATGCAAAGCTTCAAACATAAATGATTTGTGTTGACACATCGTTGTTGTTTTTTCTCCTGAACACAGTGGACCAAACAGAGGTCATTATATCACCATCGTCAAAAGCCACGGGTTCTGGTTACTGTTTGATGATGACCTTGTAGATGTAAGTGTTGACCTATTCCTTTGTCTATGTAGCTTTCACTAGAGTAACGTTATTCAAAATAAATTCATCTTTCAACTTGAAGACCTCTTCGAGCGTACATAAATCCCGTCGGATGAAATGTCTCATTTGATCTGAAATGGGCCGAATTTCATGGCGCTTAAATTGGCACTTACATCGGCACTTAAATCGGCGCTTACGGTAGCAGAATTTTTTTTGCTTAATGTCAGCGTATTTCACAGGTTAGCAAAGAATTTTTGCTTGTGCACATGTTTACTTCACATTAGTAAGCATTCTCTGCCCTGTTGGTGAGAATGTTGACCATTAGCGCCAATCTTGTTCCCATGGGTGTGACGATCGCGTCAGGCCATTTAAAAAAAAATTTAAAATGAAGGATGCCTTGCTCAATCATTACCCCGGGAATTGTCTAACACTAAGGTGCAAATATAAGGCACAATTCATTTAGGCCTATCGTTGATCCACTCTATGTGTCATCAAGTCATAGAGCAACTTGTCCCCTCTCATTTTTCTTTGATCTTGTGATCTGTTTAACTGTATGCAGTTTAGTGTGACTTTGTAAAAACTTGATTTATTTGTAGTGCGATTGCATCAACATACTTGCATTTTGACTGATATTATTAGTAATATTCTTGATTTCCAATGCAATTATTACATGAGCTGATGACAGAAAGTGATCTCTTTGTCTATCTTGGCAGAAAATTGATGTTTCTAACATAGAGGAGTTCTACGGACTTGCAACCGAGGTCCAAAAGACATCAGATTCTGGCTACATTCTCTTCTATCAGGCGAGAGACTTATAGGCCGAAAACGTTTGGGGGAGGGGAGGGGGGTTGTCAAATACCCATAATTACTTTTTAGTTTACATGCTGCAATGGTTGGTGTCAGAGGTAAATGGTCTGCGAGGATTGTGAATCGGGAGAGGGAAGTTGTGTCTTGGTTTGAATGAGTTTATACTCCGTAAAAGATATCAGTTTCAATCACTTAGGGTTGTCCGATGCATTCAAGTAGTTCCTCGTGTTTGTGGAAAGGCGTCTTCACCTGGGCCAAATTTCATGAAGCTGGTATGCACACAAAAATTTTGTTGAGTACAGAAACACCTTGCTTAGCAGAAATGGGTTACCGGCCAAAATGATGTGTTAAATCACATCGTTGTAACTGGTTCCCTGTACGTTTTCTTCACATTTTTATTTTTTTAAATTTTTTTTTCTAAATGAAGTGTAGTGCTGTTGTCAGTCCACCACAGTATGAACAGGCATTTATACATGTGGCTCGAAATACCTGCTGGACCACTGGCCAGAGGGCAAGTAACATCACAACCAAACAAGTCCTGAAGTCAAGTGGTTTTTTTTTTCCTAAACCGATATTTTTGAAGCCTTAACCAATGTATTCTTATCTTTTTAATTCCAAACCTCCCTCCTAAAGTTTCAGCAGATATAAAATATCAAGTGATAAACAACAAGGGAAACTAACTGGGTAAATTTTTTTTTTTCAGACTTGAAATCACAAGTTTTAGCATTGATTAACAATAGAGGCAAATAGGGCTTTGAGTGGCTGATGCAGACCAAAATAACCACAATCTCAGACTTGAAATCAAGTCTAGAAACAAACTCGAATATAAGCTGACTAGAACAACAAGAAACCTCATGAATTTGAATATTGGTTGATTAAATTATCACAAATTTAACCAAGTTTAGCGTTAAAAGATTTACCATCAGCAAGGTTGCAGTTTTTCAAAAAGTCAAAACAGCACTTAAGTTGTATCTTTGAAGAAAAGGAAGGAAAACAAAGGTATTTTTCTAAAAAGGCAATGATCTTATTTTGTAATGATTTTTAGAAAAGTCAAAGAGTTGCCAAAAGTAGAATATGTAATGAATAAGTATAGAGATTATTTCAATAATTTGTACATACATATCTGAGAGATGTTGATAATTTTTTTGTATATGTAAAGCAGATTTTAGTGTCTTGGTTGTAACATGTGGTTGACTGTCATGTGGAACATTGTCTACAAAATGTTTTGTAACCGTTTTTATTTTGACAGTAATCTGTGAAAAATCTTCTTCTTTTTTCCCCCCTTCAGACGGAAATGTGATTTTTCTCTTTGGTTTTAAGGTTAATGCTTGGAGCGTTAAATACTTGTATCTGTTTGTTTTGCACTTTATTTTGGAAAGATTGTTACTGTTTCTTGATATTGCACACTACAATCTCGCTAAGATCACGCTTTTGAATAATCTCTAATGTTGACATGAGCTTTAGTAAACCCTGCATTGCATACTGGAGCTGCAGACACAAAGGACAGGAATGTTTCTGTTAAAAAAATAACAATAATACTGAGTTCTTATATAGTGCTTTATCACACACGATTGGGGTATCAAAGTGCTCATTATTTTGTCCTGCAAGGTATGCGGAGCTACGTGTTGAGGTATGAGACCTATTCCTTTATAGCACCATGTATTGGTTTACAAGGTGCTGTTTTTATAGTGTATTTTCTTGTGGAAAACACTTGGAGTCAGACTCAAGCTTGAAGATATTACACAGGATTGGTAAAGCTGACAAATAAACGCAGACAGTGTTCATGTTTTGTGTGATCAACCATATACATGAAATAACAAACCTGTGAAAAGTTGGGCTGAATCGGTTGTGTGAGTCGGGAGAAAATAGTGAAAAACCATGCACAATTTTCAGCATGTTAACGAATTGTCCTTAATTTTGGTTGTATACAACTGAAATCAGCTGTTGTGCTTTTTCAGGTTATCAGACAGATACAGTTTTCTCAAATATGACTTCATTTCAGAGGGCAATTTTTCACAGAAAAAAATGGTTCTAATTATGAACTTAATAATCAGTAAGCTTTCAGACTAAAACTTAACAATGACTTTGTTTATTCTTACCAATCCTGTATAATACATTTAAAGGCTCAGTGTCTGGCTTAAGATCCAAGGTCCATGGCTATGGCTACGACTGTTGCTAAGGGTGTTGCTAAGGGTGTTGCTAAGGACATCCTATACTTCGGCGCATGATGACCCGGCAATCCAGCCGTAGCCATACCCGAAGCCGCCAATTCGGACAGGGCTTTCAGGAAAAGTCGTAATGACCTCACATTTTGACCCGAGCAGAGAAAAACCTCAACTAGGGTCAAAATATGAGAGCAATAACACTTTGTACATTCATACTACAGATCCATTTGGTTCGTAAGCAGTTTGCTATTTCTTTTTCTTCATCACAATTTTGGACACGCTTGATTTGAACAGATCATTTTCTGCCACGTTTGTTTTCCAGTTCGATTAGTTTTTTGCTTCAAATAAGTACATGTATGAATTTGTCTTTGCGAAAGAAAGAATATAATGTTCGACCCACAGTGTACAAAAAAACAGCTGTAGATATTCTTGAATTTCACTTTTGTAAAGTTCTTCGAAGCATATTTTGTGTTTCCTCATATTTATCCATGTGTTCTTCTTTTCACTTTATGAATCTTATCAAAGTTTAGGCCACAGAGATATTTTTTAAGAAATTGTGTTTGTCTATCGCAAATGCACACTGATCAATATATACCAAAACATAGCATAGAGGAGTTGTACAGCATAGTGTTGAAGAACCACTAGGTTTTAAATATTATTTTGTTTTCAAGTAGCTAAAATGTGAATTGCAGAAGGGGGACTTTGTTTTTCATAACAACTTGAAGATGTTTTAGGTTTTACCTTACATTGATGTCATGGGTGTATGGGGAATCTTTGGTGGGGAGGTGGGGGGGGCAGAGGGGTTGATTTGCCCCAAAATTGTACACAGATTAAAACGCACATTCTCAAATATGCGTCTCTGTGGAGACATCTTTTCCTATGTCCCTGAACAGCTTCCCGTATACTTTGTACACAAAATTTCTTGTGGAGCACCCCAGTCTTTAGAATTCCCCTATGGAGACCTTTTTCTTTCCTTTTTGTTTTGTGCTTGGTCTCCATAAGGTACCGAATTTGAGCACACAAGTACCAATTTTAGTCAAAAAAGGTCTTTTGTGCTTTCTCTGTCAATTTTTTCTTCTTCTTGCTGTGCCTGAATTTTCTCCACCGTGTTACCTAAATTTAGGAGGGCAGTTGCCCCCCTGCCTCCTGGGTCGTACGCCCATGATTAATGTGGCATTTCAATATTGATGTACGGGTAAAATCAAAATAATCTTCTCTATCGTCGATGCAATTATTACATCAATTATATTTTCAAATGTTGACACTTTTGTGGTTGCAATTTATGTGCAGACTTTATATTATTGGCTTTTTATTTGATTGTGTTTGATTTCCGGTTCATCATACTTGGTGCAACCTGTCACCTGTGGTACTTGAGTGTGTTCAAATTTATTGGAGCCATTTGTATCGAGTTGGATAGGCCCTATGTTTGTGGATTTTGGGGGACAATGGCTCTACTCTGTGCATAAGCATGTGTGTGTACCTCAAAATACCACTGTTGTGGTATAGTGAGGTATGGGTTGGTTGTCTTGAGAAATATATAGTAGGAGGGTTATTGCAGTATTTGTACATACATTGGCTGTAGCACAGTTTCCTAGAACAGTTTCCTAATGATATCACAAACACGGCATCTGCCATTAAAACAAATATTTTTTCTGAACTTTGGTCCTTTTTTATAATTTTTGATTCGTAGCTATCAATGTCATTCTCTACCTACTCTTGTGGGGAAATTCTACAAGAGTAGTGAATCTTGTATACTTAAATGAAGTGAAATAGGATTTGAAACTTTGCATGGTGGAAGCACAATCTTGTCGGGTTTGCAGCAAAACATTTGTGCATGGAAAAAAATCTCTCTCTAAGAGTTCCGGTGGTTCTGAACTTGGAACTGCTGGTGGAACAACTTAAAGTTTTTATCAGTATGCTCTGATCGTCTTCAGGAGACAGCATACTAATCAAAACGTTAAATTGTTACACCACCACCACAACTCAGAAATTTGTTAATTTACACAGTGTTACCACAAACCTTATGATTTTAATTTTAGTTGAAGTCCACACCATTGAACCTAAGCACTGTGTACTCATTGCTTTCTGAATTCTGCAGTTTAAATCCACAGAAGAGTACAATAACATTTTAATTACACGATGTGCGTAAACACAAAAGTTAGCGTTACTCATTTTTACTTGCCCATGAAATATGCTTAAAGGGGCGCAATGCCTTCAAATCTCTGAAAATTTTGCGGTTTGGAATTACTCCTTATCCTTTTTAAGAGTTGTTCATGCACTAAAACTCCAACAGTGTGCTATCATTAGTGAGTAGTGATTACCAAAACATAAGTTTGCCTATTGAAAAACAACTAGCAGAACATATAGTCCGTCCCGCATTTTGTGGAGTCAAAAATTTTGTTCTACAAAATAGCGGACTGTTTTCTGTCATGAAATTACATAAAAACCACACAATTTCAAGGGATATTTATGTGAATCATTATATTCCACTTTTTAAATATCTTTCCAACTGTATTAATTTCAAAGCAGACGCTTTTTATAGCCTAAAGCGCCCAATCCCAAGGCCCCTCTAATGGTATAACCGAGACATACAATTAGTGTTGTGTATTTGGCATTATGTACATTTACAGCCGTCTGCCATTTTGGTCTAGTTCTCTGGAGACAACGACTCAAGTTGTAGTTGTAGTGGACAACAGGTGGAACACCCCCCTGTGTGTCTCATACCAATGGTGCCAGACTAGTTGACCAGCACTGTAAAGATATGGGAGCTGTCTCTTGTTGTTATGGCAGTGTTTTATGCCCCTAATGTAAAATTTTCCAAAATCTAATATAAAAATAACCTACCGTTCATCAAGATTGTAAAGTAATCGATATCGCATAACCCTCAGCACGGAGGGGTTTCAGAGTAAAAGTAATTTAACTTCAGGGGAATAGTGGAACACTTTTGTATTAAGGGATTGTAATATTATTGCTCTGTATAAATGTTTTTTCACATATAATGAAATGCCACAAAATAAAAAATATGTACAGACTCGAATACTAAAGCCTTGATTTATTTTTGCCTCGTCATTCAATGCTTGTTTTTCATGCATAAGGGTAAAACTTTGGGGCCAAAATGAAATACTTGGAGGAATAAATGCACACTTATCTTTTACAGATTTCTTGTTGACAAAATATTTGTGCCACAGGAGTGTTTAGGGATTTGTGGGGTTTGTATTTAGTCTTGGAGTAAAATGATGAAAGAAAAACAAAATTGTCTGTGTAAATTTTATCATTTATTGAAAATTTCAATAGAAAAAACTGCTTCCTGAAACTTTTAGCAATTAATGTCTCATTAATTTTGTGCCAGTACAATGTAGTTCCACGACAATCTCGTCTCATGCTCCCCAGCAGTGGCATTTGCCTGCCCCCCTCCCAAATCCCACCTTAGTTTTTCTCCGATGTCCCAAATTAAATTTAACCCCAAACCATTGCACCCACATTAATGCAGCTATGTTTGCATTACTGCAGCTCAATCCTTTAAAGGCACTGAACACGGTTGGAAATTGTCAAAGACCAGTGTTCTCACTTGGTGTATCCCAACATATGCACAAAATAACAAGCCTGTGAAAATTTGGGCTCAATTGGTCATCGAAGTTGCAAGAAAATGATGAAAGAAAAAACACCCTTGTTGTACAAATTTGTGTGCTTTCAGATAGCAATAAAAACTTCTTGCAAGAAGTTTTGATTATTTTAGTGAGAAATTACCTCTTTCTCAAAAACTACGTTACTTCAGAGGGAGTCGTTTCCTACAATGTTTTATACAGTACTATCAACAGCTCTCCGTTGCTTGTTACGAAGTAAATTTTATGCTAATTTTTGTTTTAAGTCATTACCAAACGTGTACGATACCTTTAAGTCAATGCTTTTTCGGCAGTACAAGACTACATTAAAATTATTGTTTGCCCCGAAACCCTTTCATGCACCATTTATTTTAGTGATAAAGTGATCATATGGACACATTAATTGTTTAGTTGTTTTGTTTTTTTAAATTGTGACCCCCTAAAAAACAGGTCACAATAGCACCCTCAAGAGTCCTCGGTCGGTGCGTGAAAGAGTTAAATTTAGACTCCTCCCCCCTCCCCCAGAAGATGTGTCAGGCATCGCTATGAGAGCATCATGCCAGTACCTCTCTTCTTTGTTGTCCCACCCAGACTTGTGCTACACGTGTACATAAGTAAGCACAAATAATAACTAGGCGTAATAGTCAAATGTCTTGCCTGTAAAGTTCACATTTCAATGAAGTTGTTTAAACCCTTTCATGCACAATTTATTGTAGTGAAAACTTGATCATATGGACACATGTATTGTTTACTCGTTCTTTGGAAATGGCGACCCCCCCCAAAAACAGGTCACAATAGCACCCTCAAGAGTCCTCATTCCCATTCTGAAAACTGTGTGGCTGTACGATCTTTATTTTTCGTTTTACAACTATTTGTTTGAAGGGATTTAAACCGGTCGGCGCGTGAAACAGGCCTGTGAGATCTCCACTTTTAAGCGGATATCCGCTTTTTCATTAACCGTGCCGAGTTTGTATTTCCGCCTTTTTAAAAATGTGTACCTGTACGAAAGAGTTTAATATTCCTAATAAGGGTTATCGGTGTTCAAACTTTCGATATTACCAATGATGAAATATCAACAATACAAAATCAGTTCATACAGTAATAAACAACAAATTTTAATTGGAAGAAAAATCATATTAATTAATAAATGCAAAGAAGTAATATTCAAGTACTATATTAAATCAAGTGCTCAGAAAATAATAGTCCTTAATTTGTATTTCTAAGACTGTCTAAATGAACTCGTGAACACACGAGATTGCCAACCATTCTTTTGGTAGTCTGGTTATTTAGGCTAAAAGAGAAATTTACCACTACTGACCCCTTGCATGCATGTCACACGCAGCGACTGCCACGCTCACCATTTTGGCAGTCAACAGGAAAGCCTGTAAATGCCGCATTGTCTAAAATTTGCACTACACTGTATAACACACACAGACATTGACTCCCAAATTGGCATAAATAAAATTATTGTGATGATGACGTCAGGTGAATTGGGTCAACAGAGCCTTGGCAAAATGTAACCCGACTGCTGATAAGGTACCCAACTGCTGATAAAGTACCCAATTGCTAATAATATTGTAGCACGAGAAAATTATGCATTGAAATACCGCCAACGCTTTAGACAACATTCATTTCAGTACAATCATTACCATAAGCCCAGACATGTTTTCAGTAAAAAAATGTCTGAAAAATCTTTTGAAATGTTTTGTTTTGTTTTAGAAATGTTGATACAGTTTTAACATGGAGAACAGTGGAGCATTAAAATTCAGGGCAAGACCATTACATTGAACTTTGCGTTATTAATGCCAATTGGATATCCAGCATGTCACGGTTTTTAAGTTGAAATTTTACTAAACAGGTTTACCGCACCATGACTGATCAAAAGAACGAAATCATACGAATGTTGGAATAAATAAAATGTCAAGTTAAAAACATAGGACGTAAAAGTTGATCAAACACATGAAGTGTGCATGGGGGGGGGGTGTCTCCATCAAATCATTTGCACCACAATTTGGCTGTAAGCATAAAAACTTCAACCACTTTTGTTTACAAAATTTGCCAAAATAATTCAAAAAGTGACATGCCTTAAAAGGAGCACTGTTGTCATGATCAAAGCCGGCCTGTGGCTGAACACTGAACTATGAACTCTACCCCAGTTACTGCACACGTGCCCTCCATAGACATGATACGAAGGGAAGGGCGGATCGCACACTTCATGTAGTCAAGAGGACTTCTGGGGCCCAATTTAAAATAGAGCTGTTTAAACACAAAAAGTAGCTAAGCACAAAACAAGCATGATATAGGGCTGACCTACATGTACACATGGTGTAGTCTTTGATAGACTTTTCAGGCTATTTAACAAATAAAGAATAAAAATTTCCCAAGGGGGAAGAACCAGAATAGACCTTTATCACGGTGCGGTCATCTTGATTTTCTCCCCTTTAAACCAATATAAAAAAACTTAGTCTTGAATGGAAAAATAGTCTGGTTCCTTTTTGTACAATGAATATTAGCATTCATTACTATTATTGGATGAAGGGAACATGACCAAGATGGCGGCAGTGTGATAAAGGTCAATAAGCCAAAACACCATGTCACATATACAATCTGTGACTGGTATCCTGCTTATGTTGAGCAATGTGTTCTGCTTAACTCTTTCAGTGCCCGTTTTTGGGGGGCCCTTTTTTACCTAAAATGCCCAGATTTTGGGGCTTTTTTGAAATTCTGTATCAGAAAAAATAAATAAGTGATTGATATTGCCCTTTCGAGATAACAAGTATATTATCGGTCGTACATAAAATAGACCGTACATGATGTACGACCTTGGCACTGAAAGAGTTAAGCAGCTCTATGAAAGTGGGGCCCAGCTGATGATTTCCTAAACAAGAAAGATTGCATTTTATCTCTTCATCATCATACTCTCTTCCTAGTGTATTCATCGGGGAATCCAAATCTGTGCTGGCCCTGGCCACCAACCCTTGGCAGCATGCCCGCTCCCGGTACTACGTTCCAATTCAGTGTCATCGTAATGTTGTCGTGCCCTCTGCAGAAGATAACCGATGAAAGAGAGAAAGGATGTTTTATAGAAAATTTACCCCAAATCATTGGTCAACCATTTTTTTTCTTCACAGTATTGGAAGTTGGAAAAACAAATCCTTGAATTTTGGGTAAAATTCCACAAGACCACAGGGCTTGAAGCTCAAAATATTTACTGGACCAGAATATATTTTACAAGATCATCTTAATGAGAAAGAGCTATCTACACAGTTTAACTTGTAAAATTGTTTTTATTTGAACAAGCACTAAGAGAAGATTGATCTCATATGTCTTATGGGTTAGTATATTTTGATACTTAACCAAATTGTATAAATACCAGTCTCAAAGTCAACATTTTGAACATCATTTCTTTCTGGTAAAGATATTACACAGTGAGGTATAATTACTCAATCGAAGAAAAAAAAGACCGCTGGACTTGTCAGGTCATGTGTTTACTGGCCTGAGGCTAAAATTACTGGCTTCGGGCCTGTGGTCCAGTGTCAAATTCGAGCCCTGCTCTTGAGTAGGAAATAAACAGTTTTTGAGATGAAACTTGTAAAAATGGCACATTCTTGGCAATGACCTTATATCAAATTCATTATCGTGGTCAATGGCTAATGAAACTGGGATAAATCTCTAATGGTCCCAAATCCTCCAGAATCCTATTCCAGAAGTTGTTTATTGGATATGGTACTATTGATTCACCTAGTATAAAACAAGATCACAAAGTAGAAAACTACATAGCATGGTAGAAAACTACATAGCATGGTAGAAAACTAGATAACCTAGTAGAAAGTAGATAACTTAGTAGAAAACTAGATCACCAAGTACAAAACTAGACAACCTAGTAGAAACTAAATAACCTAGTGTAGTCGAAAACTAGATAACTTTTCAATTAGAACATTTTCAGAACAAAATCCTAACAAACTTACTTAAGGCCATTGCCGTCATCATAAAATGGATATTTCAGGCTCATTTTCTTCAAGTCCAAGTTGGCCTTGCTGCCACGCTTGATGATTTTATCCCACAAAACCACCTGATTTAATTTCTGAAACAACACGGAGAGAAAAGAGAGCTCAGGGCAAAACACAACAAACAAACTCTTAATACAGATGTCCATTCTAAAGGAGATGAAAGAGTGGAACATATTATTGAAGTTATGCCAAAACTTGTATTGGGTGATTTCCAGTTCTTTGTCACATTCTAAATTCACACCAGTGAAAACTAGGTCAAGTAATCCCCATGAAATGTGTCCCAGTGGTTTAGTTCATCAGACTCAAGTTCTGGTGGCCAAGTCATGGGTATGGGTTCGAATCCCGGTCGTGACACTTGTGTCCATGAGCAAACACTTAACTATAATTGCTTCTCTTCACCCAGGGGTAAATGGGTACCTTTAAGGGCAGAGATAGTTCTTGTGATTGATTTAGCTTGGTGCGCTACATATTTGGCAGCACAGGCTGTATACTCCCAAAGGAGCTGAGGTGGTTTAAGGAATTAAATAAATGGCCCAGTGACCAGGGGTAATAATGTTGGAGCGCCATGCCGCCATGAGCGTCACTGAGTGACAGATTTGAACGCTATATAAGAAACCACTATTATTATTACTATTACACAGCACCAAGTATTTATTTATTTATTTATTTATTTTCAGGTTAAAAAATCCTGGAAATTCAAGATGTGATGAACACTTACATTGTGTTCCGTCTCATATTCAACCATCAGGTAAATAAATAACTGCTTGGTGTTCCACGTGAACAGTGGGTCGAGGTCAGATGTAAGGTCAAAGGTTATGTGACCTCGGTCAGCTTTCTCGCCATGTGGGGTGTAGGTACTCTTCCTGTTGGAATAAAGATACTTCCTTAATCAATCAATCAATCAATCAAAAGTCATTTATACAGCGCCAAAATCAAAGTCAAAGGC
The DNA here is from genome assembly GCA_021014325.1 of Plazaster borealis. Lineage (NCBI taxonomy): Eukaryota > Metazoa > Echinodermata > Asteroidea > Forcipulatida > Labidiasteridae > Plazaster > Plazaster borealis. The sequence continues at coordinate 13,833,337 of CM037457.1, read as the reverse complement.
GCAGAGTCACAGTAGGAAGAGTAGGCCCTAACTGGTGGTAAAGCAGGACATGAATTTGACACTGGACGGCAGGCCCGAGGCCAGGCAGTGATTTTAGCCCTGTAAACTCATGAACGGACAAGTCCGGCAGTCTTGTGTTTTACAATGAATAATAATACCTCACAGTGTAATATCTTTAACAGAAAAAAATGATGTTCAAATGTTGACTTTGAGTCTGGTAATACAATTCCGTTGAGTCAGCCTGCATTGAGTATCAAAATATACTGACCACTAACACAAATGAGATTTAATCTTCTCTTAGTGCTGGATCAAATAACAAATTGTTAAACTCTGTAGAAAGCTCTTTCTTATAAATTCTGGTCCAGTAAATACTTTGAGCTACAAGCCCTGCGGTCCTGTGGAATTTTATGCTAAATTCAAGCCCTGGTAAGCCTCCTGAAACTTCCAGGAGTGTCCTGAAAGGTGGGAAATCCGACCGCCATTTTTTCACTCATTTATTTTGACCGTTGTTGAAACCAAGATTAACTGATTGCGAGTGAAAAAGTTGCAGCCAGGTACAGCACTCTTCCCATATGCTTTAATTTTCACAAATGACCTCAACACCTGACGCCCCCCCACTTTTTTTTTTTTTTTAATGTTTTGAAAATGACATAACATAAGATGGCACTACAGTGAAGGTGCTACTGCTAGTTTTTTTTATCCACTCGCTACCCAGCCACACCCATTGTCCCCAGTACTGCCAGCGTTGTCTTTAGCATAACTAACCTTACCCCGGCTATAAACCACTGACTGTGCCCCCGACGCGGTGTCCCCGACATGGTGTCCCCAACAAGCCCCTACTTGTTGCCGCTCCCACGGACGTAAGAAAATCAGTTAGTTAGTCATAGGCCTAGTACTCATTAAAAACTAAACAAAAACTTAAAACCAAGACTCAGTAACTTGGGCGCTGTCAAAAAAAATTGACATCTGATGCAGATGTCTTAAATCCTTGCTCTCTAGTGAAAAAGGAGTAAAGCCTGGGCCCAATTTCATAGAGCTGCTAAGCGCCCAAATTTGCTTAGCATGAAATTTCTTGCTTGATAAAAACAGGATTACCAACCAAATTTCCATGTGTTGCATACATTGCTTGTTACTGGTATTCAGCTGTTGTTTGCTTATCCTGAAAATCACATAGAAATTTGGTTGGTAATCCTGTTTTTATCAAGGAAGAAATTTCATGCTAAGCAAATTTTTGTGCTTAGCAGCTCTATGAAATTGAGCCCAGGTCAGGCACCCCAGTAACTGGGTCTAGTGTTAAAACCCTATCCCTGACATCAGATCAGGACATGATTGAAGGCACTTAAATGTAGCTAGCTGTAGGCCTAGGGGATGGGCGAATCTTCCAGCCATACTGTTCAGTAAGGCCTACACTACAGCAGACAGGAAGAAAAAACATCGTCACTGTCAGCTACATAAAAACAACATGTCAACAGGTTCAACACTAGCCATTCAATATCAAGAAATAAACCAACTGTAGGGAAAAGGAAAAAATAGTCAATACTCACACCAGATGTTTTTCAGTTTCCATGTAAACTGGGGCGACATTACTGTCAAAAGCTGTTGTTAAAAAACAACCAAATGTAAGGGCTGCCATTACACTGAGCGTGAAGGCAAATATAGTATTGGCTCTTGATAAAACATTGTTCATTTTGGACAAATTTGTGGAACTTCTTTCAACCAGAAAATCGTGTTATTTTTCTGTGGTCTTGCACCCTTTTTACGCTAGACTAAAGCAGGTAAATATCCGCGCAATACAGCGGGACCATTCTGCCCTTTTAAAGACGATGTGGCTTCCAGCCATTAGTTGAGGGCGCTGTTCAACGTACATGGTCAGAGCTGTGGGTGCAAACACCACACTAAATAAACCCCAACAGCAACCAATATTAAATGCTGAATACTCAAACAAATACTCAAAAATACTTTAAAGTCTCTCAGCCTCTTGAAAACTAATCAAATCCATTTTCTAAAAACTAAACTTAAGATTTGTTTTCAATTTTTGGCAGGACAGCCGTTTGGAATTATTGTTACCCCAGAAAAAACACCCCCGATTTTATTTTTGTTTTTTTCTTTTCAAAACCGACTTGCTGCTAGTTTTCACGAAGCACACCCCCACTTCTCAAGCTAAATAGGACCAACTTTAAAGACGAAATTTTATTAAATCTCCTAAAAAGTTGAAGCACAGAACCGACAGGTTGTGATAACTTCATAATTACGCAATCTATTATCGTCACCGTTTTCACGAAGAGCCACTTATGTCAAAACGTGTGATTGGCCTCTCATATGATTCTGTAAAAGTTTAACCTCTGCATTGACCAACTAATAATTTCTTGTGTCTCTTCGTGAAAACTAAAAAGTGAGATGACCTACTTAATTTAAATGTGCTGTATACGTTTGGTAATTGGAACCCACTGTTTGTTTCAATCCATAGTTGTAGATATACCGTACCGTAAAACTAACCTGTAAAAATTTCATTTCAAAAGGTGGTAGCGTTTTTGAGATATTGCCGAAAATCTAGAGTGGTTATGGATGTCCACGCAGGAAGAACATTATCTGCATTGGAATACACACTCTGAGAAGCGCTACGGCCGTAATGCTTCTCAGATTCAAACTTTTGGGGATGAAACGTGATTTTTCCATAACCGCCTACTTCGAAGTGAAAAGTTTCTCAAAATTCATTATACTATCCAAAGCTGTTGTACTTTTATAACCAAGTAAGTTGTTATTTCCATTAATATTTAGAGCCATTACCAAACGTGTACGATACCTTTGAATAACGTATTAATTATACATAGGAATCCCTATGGAAGGGGCGCACATGTCACGTGATCACGCGCACACTGACATTAAGTGGCTCATCGTGAAACCCGCTGAAAAACGATTTGACCTACACGTGTACATTTTTTTTTACGCTATTCTGTTGCAATGTATTACATGCATCTTTGGTGGCTTGTGGCTCTTCGTGAAAACGCAAAATGCAATTAATGAGATAAAGGCCCCTTCCTGTATGTAACCAATAATTTGTCACTTTAAGATATGTGGCTCTTCGTGAAAACGGCAGAACACTCAGTCTCCTTTTTTCACACCTTTCCTCCTATCCGTCCTGCCCCCCCCCCCGCCCCCACACACAAGTGTAAACACCTGCAATCGGGGACCTCCTACTATCCCTCTTTTGTTTGTACTTCCCATTGGTCCCATTGGTTTTGTACACACTTTCCAACTGGGGACCTAATTACCTAACCGGGGACCCTATACGGTCGTCTTTTGTTATAGGTCCCCTTTTGTTATATAGGTCCCCTTTTGTTATAGGTCCTCGCGCGGTTTGAATGTGTATACAAAGTCACACACACCGGTTCTTATTGTGGCTTTGCCCTTAACCATTTGAGCGGCCCCCCACCCTTCTGTAAATAACTGCACATGACGCCATCTTTGCTTTTCAACACATGATTCTCACTCGACACTGGGAGTAGCTTCATAAAATGACAAAAGCTTTGCATGCCCTTATAAAAAACTCTCTATTATGATGCATAATGGAATACCCATCAACATGTTTTTCGTGGTCACACTGTCTCATCATATGATTTGCTTGCACACAGCTTCATTTCACTCGTTCCTCTATAAAAACAAAATTATGATAATCAGTTTGGCGCATGGATTTTGGCCTTTCTAGTGTAGTGCACCCCTGTGTTTTTGTAAATCGTGTGTTGAATATAACAGGACTTGGGATCTGACGTTTCCAATGCTTTATATTTTGTTTTTAACATTAAACAAGGGGAAGTTAATTAATGAATGGTGCATGTGTGGAGTGTGGTTGTAACCATGGGTGGCGTAACTAAGGGGGGCACGCCCCCCCCCCCATTGATGTCCGTGCCCCCCAAAAAATAAATGTTCGTACCCCCTGGGTGCCCCCCCCCCATTTGAAATCTGGACTTTGGGGATTGGAAAAATCCAGAGTAAAATGTTACATTTTATACGCTCTTAAAGGTATTGTACACTTTTGGTAACAGCTCAAAATCAGTGTCCACATTTTGTGTGATTCAAGATATGCATGAACAAACAAACCTGTGAAAGTTTGAGCTCAATTTATTGGTCATCGAGATCACAAGAAAATAGTGAAAAGAGACCTTATGTGTTTTCTGTTTTTTCAAAATATCGCGCGTGATAAAAACTATTTTGTTTTACTCATTTCTCAGAAACGATAGCATTTTAGGCAGAAATATTTTAAGGAACCCTTTCTACCATTACTTACTTTAAATCATGTAAGTTGTGTGTGAATCTGTGAACATTTGTGTTTTTCGATCTTACCAATAGTGTACAGGGCCTTTAAATGTGACAATTTCAATGTTTTTAAAACTATTTTTCCATTTACACACAGAAAATGTATTTGTTTACCTATACTCACGCCAGATTATCTTTAAAAACCCAGTAAATTATGTCTATTTTTTTAAAGGCGCTGAAAAGGGGCTTGTTGAAGAACAAGGCAAACGGAAACTCGGCCCTCTCCTAAAATGTGCTGCACAAACAATAAAACAAAACAAACTATAACAAGTTGTGTTTGTGACAAAGCAATTCTTATAGGTGTTCGGGCTTGGGGTGACGTCATAAGGTCTCATATCAGTCAAAGAGTTTTCTGTTTTTCACTTAATTCATAAATTCATAGATCTTTGTTGCAGTGTAATAAATTTACCAATTTTAATTTTGTAGAGTTGTCTGCTGTATATGCTGGTATCTCTACTGTGAATTTGTCATGCGTCACGAGCGAAGACTAATTACATAAATGGCACTAAATACTAAGGAGCAGATATTCAACTGTTATTGGTATAGTTTAACGTAAAAAGGGCCTCATTACCGATAGAATAATGTGCAAATTATTCATTACTAATCATAAATTTACCAATTTAAATTTTGTAGGCATTGCCTGCATGCTGGTATCCATTCTGTGAATTTGTCGGCGAAGACTAATTACATCAATGGCACTAAATACTAAGGAGCAGATATTCAACTATGGTAGTTTAAAGTGAAAAGGGCCTCATTACCGATAGAATAATGTGCACATTATTCATTACGAATCATAAATTTACCATTTGTACTTTTGAAGGCATTGTCTGCTGGTATCCATTCTGTGAATTTGTCATGCGTGACAAGCGAAGACTAATTACATCAATGGCGCTAAATACTAAGGAGCAGATATTCAGCTGTTATTGGTATATAGTAGATAAGACAGATAGATAAAATGGTTTATTAAAAAACTGTCCTCGCAGCACAAAGGCTGAATTACAACAATTTTACATTAATAACGATCAATGGAGAGCTGTTGATAGTATAAAACATTGTGAGAAACGGCTCCCTCTGAAGTAACGTCGTTTTTGAGAAAAAAAGTAATTTCTCAGTAAAATATTTGAATTCATTTCGAGACCTCACCTCGAAATCAAGCATCTGAAAGCACACAACTTCGTGCGACAAGGGTGTTTTTTCTTCCATTATTATCTCGCAACTTCGATGACCAATTGAGTTCAAATTTTCACAGGTTTGTTATTTTGTGCAGAGATACACCAAGTGAGAAGACTGGTCTTTGACAATTACCAAAGGTGTCCAGTGTCTTTAAGCTGTAGCGCTCATCTTAAGTTGCACTGTTCTGAGTAAACTCATGAAATAATCCAATATAATTCATATAACGAGTTTCTTGAGTAGATAATGACTTTGTTGGTTCCTCGTTAGTTTCACATTTACTTCCTTATAATTGACAAGAAAACTTACATCTTATAACTCAGTGTACAAAAATGATAAACATTATAAAAGGCTGTTAGTAATTGTCAGAATCTTCATAGAGTGTACTACCTGAGTAGGAGGTTGAGGGGGTTGATAATATTTAATTTGTACACGCAGTGATGAATGTAGCGACAAAGCAGGATATGATTAGACAGATTGAACTCGAGGAGGGAAGTGTTAAGCCACTCCCCTATGATTTAAAAAACATTGCGCATTGAAATTAAAATTATTTAACTCAAATATGGTGTGAATAAGAAAATCATCAGACAAGAATGGAAAATGTTATAATCAAGAAAAAAAAGCGAAAGGCCAATACAAATCTGAACAACAATTAGATTAAAGCAGACCATTGTGTGTATTTGTATTTACAACATTAAAAATGGAGCAACACGGCTATGGTGGTAAAAATATAGAAAGATAACTAATAATATACGAAAGTTTAACGTGAAAAGGGCCTATTACCGATAGCATAATGTGCAATTATTCATTACGAATAATAAATTTACCAATTTTAATTTTGTAGGTCTGGGCATTGCCTTTGTTGTAGGTGTTATTTTGTTCACGCGTCTATTGTAAAACTGTTTTTTGTTTTTTTTTCGTTTTGTATAGGCTGTTCCTTGACAAGCCCCGCTTTTTGGAACGTGCCTCCGCATTCATATAATTATAATTGACTGTACTTTTCGATGATGAAATGTGGTAATAAACGTTGCTTTGAATTGAATTGAATTGAATGTGTATGCGTCACTCACAAGCGAAGACTTACATCAATAGCGGTCAATAAGGGGAAGATATTCAACTGTTATTGGTATTAATATCGTGAAAAGGGCATTACCGATGGAATAATGTGCAACTATTTGCGAATCATATACAACATAATAACAAAACTTATAAATACTAATTTATTATTTAGGCCCTCACGAATCAGATGAAACAACCTATCCGTAATGATGATAAAACGACGCTGCAAATTTCAGTATTTAAATAAAAAACAAGATTATAATTTCAATCCACCCTTTTCTCATTTCAGTCGAATTTGAAATAATTCAATATTATTTCTTTTAAAGAAATACCACACCTTTAAATGCTTTCGGCCCTGCGTGTGTCCTGGTTTTTTTAGAGAATAGAAAATCGATTGATTCCAGAGAGGTGTATACGTCATAAACCAAAACAATTTCCAGCCTTGGGCGCCATGTTGACATTCAATGGTGATAACCGTTGGTGTTTTTTTATCATCGAGCAAATAGATCATGAAAATTGTGCCTATAGGCAAGAGATTCTGATGCTGAAAAATACTGGGTATCTCAGGAATTCGTTTAGGGAATTTTTTATTGGAGGGGGGGGGGGTGGGGGTAGGCCCTACTTCTGTTCAAGAGGACAAGAGTGTGTTAAAGTATGGGAATATTTGGGGGACACCCTCTACCATATCGGGCACTGGAATAATTAATTGTTCTATGCGATGCCTGCTGGTATTCATTACCTGTACATTTGTCATCGGTATTATCAGAAGAGAGGGGACAGTAGAACAAAGAAACACCAAAGGGACAATGCTGTCCTCACTTTGGAATCCTTTGTATTTTTGTGTTTCACATTTTTTTTCGTGCGCTTAGTCTATGGAGAGTGTTAAGTTAGAGGGACAAAGGAAAGTCCTCACATTGATAGCAATAAAATGCGTCACCAGTGAAGATTTATTGTAGGATCAGCTTGTTTAACTTGTGTTATTGGAAGTTTAACGCGAAGGCCAAATACCAAGAGGGTACAATTTAAATGTACAAATATTTATACGAATTAAAAACAAAGAGAATAATATAACAATTAAAGCACACGAATAACATTGGTTATTCTTCAAAGACCAGTATCCGCACTTCGTGTGCCCCAACATACATAAAATAACAAACCTGTGAAATTTTAAGCTCAATCGGTCTTCAGAGTCATGAGAAAACAGTGAAAACACCCATTATAAGATGTTTTCACTGTTTTCAAACATCGGGTTTTGGACACGCGAGATAAAAGCTAATTGTTTTACTCATTTCCTAAAAACTAGCATTTCAAGCAAAACTATTTCAAGGGAGTCTTTCCACCGTGACCATCTTTATACCATGTAAGTTATTTGCACATCTGTAAACATTTATATTTTCAATCTTACCAACGATGTACAAAAGCAGTTGCAAGCCCTATTAAAGGCACTGTACACATTTGGTAATTACTCAATATATATATTAACATAACAACTTACTTGGTAACAAGCAACGGACAGCTGTTGATAGTATAAAACATTGTGAGAAATGACTCCCTCTGAAGTAACCTAGTTTTTTAGAAAGACGTAATTTCTCACTAAAATAATAAAAGACTTCTTGCAAGAAGCCTTTTATTCCTATCTGAAAGCACACAAATTTGTACAACAAGGGTGTTTTTTCTTTCAACATTTTCTTGCAACTTCGATGACCAATCGAGCCCAAATTTTCACAGGCTTGTTATTTCTTGCATAATATGTTGGGATATACCAAGTGAGAACACTGGTCTTTGACAATTACCAAACGTGTTCAGTGCCTTTAACCACACAAAACAACCTTTCCATGGATGAGAAACAATTGCAAAGAAGCTGAAATTTCAGTATTTCCATAAATACAAGATATAATTTCAGGCTCGTATACCTGCATTCTCATTGTCAAATATTTCAATATTATTATAATTCCTTTTTTAAATAATATAATATTACACCTTTAATGGCTTTCTTCCCCGTCAGTTTCCTGGCTTGCTGACAGGGAATCAATAAATTGAAGAGAAGTGTACGATGTTGTTGAAAGAATCTCCATCCTTGGACGCCATTGTTATTTTTGTCGACACACACGTTCAAGGGATAACCGGGGTTTTTTTCTCTTCAAGCTGCAGTGTAACCTGATTCTGTCGAGAGAGTCTGACGCTGCAACCCCTTAACAAAAGCCAAGCAATTACGGATTTTTTCGCCACATTGTCATAACAATCTTCCATCACTTGTCACTAAAAGTGATGAACAATAGTATTTAAAAACGGTGGGTAAAAAGAAATAAATAACTAAACGTTTAATGAACAATAAAGCACATCTTTTTTAATAATAAGCCAACCTCCTCCAATTTAAAAATCGCCCCTGCCTGTTAATAACACGCCCACAAAAATACTGCATAATTAATTATTTGTGTCCATCTCATACCAGTAAGTTCTGATTACTAATCAGGCACGTATTTCATTCAAACGTGATAAGTGCTGACTATTGCTTTCCTTATGAGTATTCATTAGGTATCAATAACTAACATGCTATATCAAAACTGAAGTTTCATTTACACTATGGACAACTATAGACATTTACTTCATGTATATAAGTGCACTTGTTTTGTAAGATTTCACGTTGTTTTATACTTGATGACGTCATGATGACGTTTATTTGTTTTGTTCACCTTTGTCAAGCCAACAGCTACCCGGTACAGCATCAATCATCATTTTGTCCCAAAATCAAAAAATAATTATGACAATGTGTCGCCAAATGGCACTTTAAGAGGTTGATGTCGTCATCGTTGTCAACCAATAATTATGCCATTTTCGAAACCAGCAGGGTGCGTCAGCAACGCGCTGTATCGATACCTCTGGAGCGAGCAAGGCATGCTGGGAAAAATGGCGTGGCGAGATCGATCACCCCTGGGAACGATCGAGGTTGGGGGTGCGTTCCACTGAGGCTAATATTAAAACAATGCAAACGTTTGCAAACTACGCGTAGGGCTTACCAACAAAGTGGAACGTGTTAAGTGCAAAAGGCGTTTTGCAAACTTTCGCGAAATTCGGCAAACGCAGTCTGCTGACTACTTTTGTTTTATTTTTTTGAGGCAACACAGCCTAAAGCTGACTACTTTATTCGTACAGAACTGTCAATGTGTTTTCATTTCTGCAACTATTTTAGTTAGTAATCAATTCCTAAACAAATAGGTCACTTCGTAAAAAAAATAAAAAAAATAAAAATAAAATAATAAATAAAAATAAAAAATAAAATTGTACAAACCAATGCATGTTGAGACATATCGAGATATGTCACTTAAAGGTATCGTACACGTTTGGTAATGACTCAAAACAAATGTTAGCATAAAAACTTACTTGGTAACAAGCAACGGAGAGCTGTTGATAGTATAAAACATTGTAGGAAACGACTCCCTCTGAAGTAACCTAGTTTTTGAGAAAGAGGTAATTTCTCACTAAAATAATAAAAACTTCTTGCAAGAAGTTTTTATTCCTAATCTGAAAGCACACAAATTTGTACAACAAGGGTGTTTTTTCTTTCATCATTTTCTTGCAACTTCGATGACCAATTGAGCCCAAATTTTCACAGGCTTGTTATTTTTTGCATAATATGTTGGGATACACCAAGTGAGAACACTGGTCTTTGATAATTACCAAACGTGTACGATGCCTTTAATGAAAATACTACCCTTCCAGAAAGGTCACTGCAAATGTCACACGCGCCTGAACTGTGCGCGCTGTAGCGCTTTGTATAATCATCGGTAAAGTGGTGTATCGAGATAGGTCACTTCGTGAAATTACAAAATGGCAAATCTAGTGATACGTCGTTTAAACCATACGTATAAGGTACTGAAACTTGCTGAAAATATTAACAGTAGGCCCCAATGAGTTTATTAATAATTTGTAAACAAAATGATTTGCAAGAATTTGTGATTTTAAACAGATAGGTCACTTCGTGGTACGAGCGACGAAATGTAGTAAATTTAAGTTGTAAGGAAAACTGTTCATTTTAATTTTAAAAAGCAGACGACAGAACATTGCCCAACCCACAGATTGATACTGTAATAAGTAACCACATCGTGTGCAAAAAAACCGCTCTCCGTGACTGGCATGAACGTGTTGTGGTATCGTTTGCTGCCGAGACCTCGATGCCGTTTATTCATGTACGCATGCGCATTTAATTCTATTACCATATCTAGAAGAAAACTTGAGAACAATAAATTGATTTTAGAACAAGCACGTGAATATAATCCGCTTGTGTGCGGAAATGGGTTGATTGAACACTTGGGTTTATACGTCAGAGTGGCCATCAGCCAATCGATATTGAGGATTTGAGCGCTGTTAGCAAATTACCAAACTCCTATTGTGTATATGCCTTCAGAAAATGTGATTAATTTTTTTGTTGAACTCCTAAACGCATTGTCGGCATGTTGAGGTCTGTGGCAAGTTGAAGAGTTTGTGAAGGAGCTCGGCTTTACAGTTACTTGTTGTCTTGCACTCCAGTTGTATGCATCCAGTTGTAATTTTGACGAAACCATCCGACCACCAATTTGTTTAGCCTCGTTGCCGGGATTATTGAAGCATGAGACGGGCCTCGATCTGGAACGCCGTCGTTGCGATTTGCTTTTCGGCAGGTGTGTATAAATATTGGTGTTATTATATATTTAATTCGAAAAAACATTTACTCACCTAGCTGACAAGAATTATGTAAAACTCTGGAAGTTTTCCTTTCAGTGTGATGTTTAAAGGGATTGTATACGTTTGGTAATTGTAACCCAGTGTTTGTTTCAATCCTATATAGTTGTAGATATTATATACTATAAAACTGACCTGTGAAAATTCCATTTAAAAGGGTTGGTATAGCGTTTTTGAGGTATTGCCGAAAATCTGGAGCGGTTATGTCCACGCAGGAAGAATAATCTGCAATTGGAATACACAATCTGAGAAACGTTACTGCAGTAACGCTTCTCAGATTCAATTTGTTGTTTTGGGTGGGGATAAAAAGTGATATCTTTTTCCATAACCGCAGTACTTCGAAGTGAAAAGTTTCTCAAAATGCGTTATACTTTCCAAAGCTGCTGTACTTCTTACCAAGTAAGTTTTTATTGCCAATAATTTTCAGAGTCATTACCAAACGTATACATACCCTTTAAAGATATTATATAGAAATGGTAGAGCTGACAAAATAGTCGCAGACAGTGTTCATGTTTTGTGTGATTAACCACATAGGCCTACATGAAATAACAATCCTGTGAAAATGTGGGCTTAATTCGCTGTGTGAGTCAGGTGAAAATAGTGAAAAACCATATACAATTTTCAGCATGTTAACGAACTGTCCTTAATGTTTATTATAACAACCGAAATCATTTGTTGCGGGGTTTTTGTAAGGTTTTCAGACACAGTTTTCTCGAATATTCATTTCAGAGGGAAATATTTCACAGAAAACAAAATGGTTTTATAGTATTAAAGGAACATTACAGAATTGGTTTTTGCTAACAAAACAGTGTAAGCACTTTATATAATCCACCATATACATAAACTGACAAACCTGTAGAAGTTTGAGATCGATCGGCCATCTGGGTCACGAGAAAATAGTGAAAAACCGATTACACATTTGCATGTGTTATACAATGCATGAATAAAACGCTCATGAGCGATAAACTCCAATCGGAAATTAGTTTTATTTATTTCTCATCAAATGTGGCATTTCAGACAGCAATATTTCTAGGGATGTTTTCTACTATCATCATCATTAGACTGTGTAAGTTTTATGTAAATCTGTGATCTTAAAGAAATTTTTTAATTACCAGTTCTGTAATGTTCCTTTAACTTCATAATCAGTAAACTTTCAGACTACAATTTTTTATCCTAACCAATCCTGTATAATACCTTCAAAAAACAATTCCAAGCTCACAGTATTATAATTATTATATTAAATTAGAATTTTTCGGGAAAAAATCTTTTCTCATTTCATTTTTTTCTTAAATAAGCTATAAGATTAGATTATCCAAAATGAGAGTTAAACAGATCATTAGTTTTAATTAATTAAAATTAAAAACTACTTTATCCCACTCTCAAATTTAAATTTAATGCTTGCATTGCACGACGTCAAATGTAATGCCTTCAACTTTCTTCCAGGCAGGAATATTTGGCGTCAAATTTCATATCAGCGTCTTTACGACTGGACGCAATATTTTACGTAACATTTTCCTGCCCACGACTTTCTGCAGGTCGATAAATTTAACCTCATCGGGAATAAGGTCGCTGACGTGATATTTGACGTCACATTTTGCGACCGGGAGAAAGTCGCGGGCATGATATGTTTTACGTCAAATATACGACCAGGAGAAAGCCATTTTTGTAAAATTGGTAAATGTCTTTTTTTTTTCCTTTCATATTCTTATTTCCGGACGCTAAATATGACACCTAATTTCACACCTTTGACCTTATCCCCGGTCATCAAATAATTTCGCGTCTTGCAAAAAATCTTGATTTCCTCTCGTAATTTTACGTCAAGTATTCCGTCGTTCGGGCGATTGCAACAAAGTCCAGACAAAAAATGTTGACGTCAAATTAAGCGAAATGTTCTTTATACATTGACGTGAATATTTAAGTCTTTGGTGTCCCTTCAGGGCCACCATATACATTCCCAAAATGATTTCAAATGAGTGAACTTAGGTTATTCCATGATTGGTTACAGTGACTTTGGTGTCAGCTCGTATATGTGTTCTGGGCACGGAACCACATGAATCTGTTGGCGGCAAGGTTCGGTTCGTTCTACCGCCGGGGGATCCGTGCTCCTGTACTGAGATCATGCTGGGCGGACATAACGCTTATGCAACGCCCAGAAAGGACAAACCTGTCTACATCGACAACTTACCAATGGACGCTGAGGGACTCCGTAGATCACAAGGATGCCCTGATGAAAGCACGCAAAGAGAATACCAGATGCAAACGTCAACTTCTCAGGGTAAGAGTATGACATGCGATTTAAGAGAGAAACATACGCTGCACAAACTGGGGTGTTAAAATACAATTGACACCGTGGGTGTTGTCACGTTAGATACCCAAGAGAGAATCAAAATAACATCATAGGGTGTTAAAACAACACCGATGTAATTGTGATGGCCGAAATCAGTGTGGTGTAAATTTGATTCTTTTTTCGGTATCTATATTATGTGACACTATACCAATGGTGTCAATTTTACCTCGGTTTTGCAGTGTAGGCCGAACTCAAGCCACAACCTAATTATGTTGTGTCCCAATTATTGATGATACCGTTTTCTTAGAGATCATTCAACTAAAAAAACAGTGTATAGGCCCTATACGCCACTAAGTTGCCGTCAGTGCAAGGGCCTACTTTATATGAAACAGACTTTTCGCTTTCCAAACTCGCTAAGCTGAACAACGTTCCCATTAGCAAGCTACAATAAAGCCCACGGTCTTTCAAATTGATTTTCAACACTTATCATAAGCCTGACGTGCTGAAGTAAGTTTGTTCTTCCTATGCGAACCACAAAGGCCTATAACCTTGTTTTTGTTGAATTTTTACTTTTCTAGTGGAGACATCAGATTCGCCAACTACCAGGGAAGCTCGAGTAGTGTATACAGACTGCCAGGATGCTCTTGGTAAGGGTCAGGTTACCAGCGGAGTATACACCATCGAACCATATGGGAACGAACAATTCGAAGCCTATTGCGATATGACACCAAATGAGGGATACATTGTAAGTGTCTCTCGATTTATGTTTAAAATTTCACAATTTGTTCTTATTTTACACGTCTTACTTTAACAACATTCTTCTGTAAGGAAAATTCGTCTTAAACAACACGGACAGTTGTTGTTGCCATGTATTTGGAAATAAAGGTCTAGAAATTTTGGAAAATTTACTTTTGTGAATACGCAAGATGACAAAAAACGGAGTCTTCCACATATTATTCAAACTTGTTTCCGATATTAAATATAATATTATTACAATAATAAGCCCGAATGGCTCGATGCTGCCTCGCATCCCCTCTTCTATAGAATTTTAAAATTTTACAGTGCTGCAATTTATAATTAAGTTAATTATAATTCAAGGTATTCAGCGAGTGTGAATAATGAGCACATTGTCTTCGGATTGGGCGCTTTGGGCTATAAAAAGTGTTTGTTTTGAAATAAATATGGTTGGAAAGATATTTCAAAAGTATAGAGTATACTGATTCCCACAAACATCCCTTGAAATTGTATGGGTTTTTTTTTTGGGGGGGGGGGGTTTCATGACAGAACACAGTCAGCTAGTTTCTTGCCGCCAAATTTTTGAATCCGCAAAATCCCAGACCGTATGTTCTGCTGTATTCCAAGAGGCAAATTTTTATTTTTCTAATCACTATTTATAGGCCTACTCACAAACACTGATAGGTGTTTTTGGGGCATGAACGACTTTTTAAAAGGATAAGGAGCAAGTCCAACCAACAACATTTTGATAGATTTTATTAAGACAATGTGCCCAGTGGCGTAACTAAGGGGGGCACGTGCTCCCCCCCCCATTAATGTCCGTGCCCCGGGTGTGGGTTCCCCTCCCATTTGAAATCTGGACTTTTCTGATTGAAAGTTTTCAGAGTAAAATGTTACATTTGTTACGCTTTGATGAGATAATTTTATGGAATTTTTTTTAAAACTATTTTTCCATTTACATGCAGAAAATATAATTTTTGTTACACTCACGCCAGATTATCTTATAAACAAAATAGTAAGTTACGTAGTCCCTATCCCCCCTCAACCCAACCACAAAAGAAAAGAAAAGAGAAAGAAAATACATTAAAGAAGAACAAAACGGAACACGGTAAAACCAAAAGAACGCAAACTCAAATTGAGTACAGCGGCATAAACCCAAATACACTAAATAATATAGCTGTACTATTCTTTGTCATTTCCACGTTCCTATAGGTGATTCAAAGACGCTTGAATGGATCGGTAGACTTCGACAGGGACTGGGCCGATTACAAAAAGGGTTTCGGAGATCTCGATGGGGAGTTCTGGCTGGGAAACGAAAAGATTCACAAGATAACGTCCAAAGAGCCGAAGTATGAACTGTTGGTGAATCTGACTGCGTTCGACGGCTCTGTTGCTCAAGCTCGATACAAGGACTTCGTCATTAAAGGCGAGAAGGAGAGCTATGAGATTAACCCTTCTTTTGATTCCGAGACACCAGGAGGCACCATTAATGCTGGTAAGGCACTAACAATTGCTGGCTTGGTTCCCATGCACATTACTGTAAAGAGAGGCTCCAAGGTCAAATTCAGTGTTGTGATGCACCCATTGTCCCAATAGCCCAGATAGAGTCTTTATGAAAGTGAGAGAAAAAAGGTCTCTAACCTCACGTTAAAGGCATCGTACACGTTTGGTAATTACTCAAAATATATATTAGCATAAAAACTGACTTGGTAACAAGCAACAGAGAGCTGTTGATAGTTTAAAACATTGTGAGAAACGACTCCCTCTGATGTAACGTGGTTTTTGAGAAAGAGGTAATTTCTCACTAACATAATAAACAATTCTTGCAGAGAAGTTTTTATTCCTATCTGAAAGCACACAAATTTGTACAACAAGGGTGTTTTTTCTTTCATCATTTTCTTGCAACTTCGATGACCAATTGAGCCCAAATTTTCACAGGCTTGTTATTTTATGCATATTTTGGGATACACCAAATGAGAACACTGGTCTTTGACAATTACCAAACGTGTACGATGCCTTTAAAACGGTGTAGAATTTTCATTTTATGTGATACTCTTTTAGAGCAATTTGGAGCATGATCGTTGGATATGAACAACAAACTGTACATTCCACAAATAAATTTTTGCGTCGGTCAAAAGGTAAAATTAAATGCCGTTTTGATTGAATATCATTATTTTTTTTAATGGACTGAGCATTTTCCTGTACACAAAATATGTACACACTCCTTATTTGAAATACGACGTCATTGGACGATTATGAATACAAAAAGTATCTCTTATCGTGTGCGTACACGATAATTATCGTGTACGTACACGATAAGTTTGTCCTTATCGTGTACGTTATCGTGTAAAGTTTGGACATATCGTGTACGTACACGATAACTTATCGTGTACTTATCGTGTACGTACACGATAAGTTTGTCCTTATCGTGTACACGTACACGATAAGTTTGAACATATCGTGTACGTACACGATATGCATAAAGACTTGTAAATATTTTCACTTTCATAAGGACTCTCCATCTATTGAAACATTACTGCATCACAAGAATGAATCAGACCTTGCAACCCCTCTTTATGATTGTAGGAAACAAAATCACGCGCTTTAACGAGTCACATTCGAATGCGCGCGAGACGGTACATTTTGATGTACGCGTTTAAAGGCATCGTACACGTTTGGTAATTACTCAAAATATATATTAGCATAAAAACTGACTTGGTAACGAGCAACGGAGAGCTGTTGATAGTTTAAAACATTGTGAGAAACGACTCCCTCTGATGTAACGTAGTTTTTGAGAAAGAGGTAATTTCTCACTAAAATAATAAAAACTTCTTGCAAGAAGTTTTTATTCCTATCTGAAAGCACACAAATTTGAACAACAAGGGTGTTTTTTCTTTCATCATTTTCTTGCAACTTCGATGACCAATTGAGCCCAAATTTTCACAGGCTTGTTATTTTATGCATATGTTGGGATACACCAAATGAGAACACTGGTCTTTGACAATTACCAAACGTGTACGTTGCCTTTAAGTAAGCCTACCTCTATCTTTAGGCCCAGCCTACTCTCCATTTAATTATGTTAGTCTGGGACTGGATTAGAAAGAAGGAATTTGATAATGAAACCTGTCAGGTATTTTATATTGTACAATTTGATTTTCGATGAATTGTCAACTTTGTTGTTACACTCTAAAAACTTCCGATTCAGATTTAACCCGGATTCCTGGTCCCACTGGGCCCTGACCCATTTCTGGGTCAGAGTGTACGGAAACTGGTCATTATTTTTTTCTAACCCGGATTGAGTGTCGGTTTGACCCATTTCTGGGTCATTTTTTAACACAGATTCTGGGTCATTCTGACCCAGAAATGGGTCAGGCCCCACGGGACCAAGATCCGGCTCCATTCTGATCGGGAGATTTCAGAGTGCAGCATTGTATCCCGTCCAGTTTCCCTCAGTCTGAAAACATGTTTCTCTTGCTTTCCTCTGAAGGTGACGGTTTGGATTCGAAAAAGTTCACAACGATTGACCAGGACAACGACGACGATGAAGATAATTGTGCCCTGATGCTGAGTGGAGGTTGGTGGTTTGCTCACTGCTCGGGCAGAGAGAGTAATCTGAATGGCCGGTACTCTGACACCACCAATGTACAAAACCACCAGGGAATATACTGGTCACAATGGAAGGGTAGCGACCAACCCCTAAAAGCAACTGAAATGAAGATAAGACGATGTACAAATTCTTGTTAAAGGAACATTACAGAATTGGTTTTTGCTAACAAAACAGTGTAAGCACTCTATATAATCCACCATATACATAAACTGACAAACCTGTAGAAGTTTGAGATCGATCGGCCATCTGGGTCACGAGAAAATAGTGAAAAACCGATTACACATTTGCATGTGTTATACAATGCATGAATAAAACGCTTATGAGCGATAAACTCCAATCGGAAATTAGTTTTATTCAATTCTCATCAAAATATGGCATTTCAGACAGAAATATTTCTAGGAATGTTTTTTACTATCATCATCATTAGACCGTGTAAGTTTTATGTAAATCTGTGATCTTAAAGAAAATTTTAATTACCAGTTCTTTAACGTTCCTTTAAGAATGCCTATAGAATGTAACCTTTTTGTACATTTAAGTTTAATACTCCACTGGCACTCTATGACGCCATGAGTACAGTTTTCAACTGGCCAAATATTGAAGCATTTATTGTTTTGGTCAATACCATTCCATTGTAATTAAATATTATCGTGTAGGGATCTATAAATAATTGCGGAGTAAATAAAGTTTAATTCGATATTTATAGTAAAAACTTATAAGAGCACAATTTCAATGGTTTGGTTTTATTGAAATTGCAACAGACAGTATCATTAGTTGTATTGAAATACCCAGAAAGGTGATTAATGACAGATAACCTTATAGTCGTGGTGTAACATTCAGTTGCATTGGCATATTCCATGTGTTGAAGTACTCCCTCGCAGCCTCATTCTCATACGAGACTCGTTATCATACTCAGCTAGCAAAGCACCCCCCCCCCAAAAAAAAAATAATTAAATAAATAAATAAATAAATAAATAAATAAATAAAAAATACGTACCGGTATCATGCAATACAAATGTAGGGACTACATACCGTTTACCATTACCATATGTATAAAATGAGCCTCCGGAACCAGACGATTGCAAGTACATTCAGTCACGTGGAAGTGTGTGGATGGAGGGACTCATTTCAAAGTTCTAGATGTGCTCATTTATTTGGTAATTTTTCTCAATCGTGCTCACGTTATTTTTCAAGTATCTTGAAAATCGCCTATCTTAATTTAGTTTTAAATGCCTTCAGTTCATCAGTAATACGTTTAAGCAGTGATAACTTTAACTTTAAATTGTAAACTTTAAATGGTAAATTAACTTTCTTTGCTTAGAATTTCTGCTTAGAATTTTTGCGTAGAATTTCGTACAAAGCTCTCTGAGCATGCACGTGCTCTATTTATTTGATGTAACGTTTGGACTTCATTTTGATGTGTTTGACCTTTTTCTGGGTCACACTGACCCAGAAATGGGTCAGACCCCACGGACCCGGATCCGGGTCAATTCTGACCCAGAAGCGTTTAGAATTTGTTTGCATTTTCATGGCGCTGCTTAGAATACGATAATACCGCAATTTATGGCCCATATAATTACGCGCTCTTAAAGGCATCGTACACGTTTGGTAATTGTCAAAGACCAGTGTTCTCACTTGGTGTATCCCAACATATGCATAAAATAACAAGCCTGTGAAAATTTAGGCTCAATTGGTCATCGAAGTTGCAAGGAAATGATGAAAGAAAAAACACCCTTGTTGTACAAATGTGTGTGCTTTCAGATAGGAATAAAAACTTCTTGCAAGAAGTTTTTATTATTTTTGTCAGAAATTACCTCTTTCTCAAAAACTACGTTACTTCAGAGGGAGTCGTTTAATTGCATTCATTTGCAAATTTGATATATTTTAAAAGGTATAGGTCAGTAATTGTCGCATGACTGCTTGCAATGCAATGGTTTATTTACTTATACAATTTTCACTATACAGCCCATGCACACATGTTCCTGTACGTAATAGCCTTTTTCAGGCGATTGTACAGTACTATCCAGATCCAGAAAGCACAATTAAACACTTTATGAGTATTTTCTTTATAAAGGTTAAAAAAGCAAAAGTTAAAGTGTGTTACATACTAGGGGACATCAATATTAATTTGTTAAATTATGGGAAACAGTCCCCCCTTGGTAAAAGTTGTAGTGAATTTATTGACACTTTGTTTGCTGACAATTATGTTCCACTTATCTTGCGACCAACCAGGATTGATCCAAATTTGAATTCCTTTACGTTGATAGATAATATTTTTACAAACAGAGTGGACAGAGATGCAGCTTCTTTTATTTTAAAAAGTGATCTCTCTGATCATTTCATTTCACTGTATTGAAAGTGGCAAAACCAAACAGTCTAGTACAGAACATAAATCTGCATTCAGAAAATTTAATCCTGTCAATTGTCAGGCATTTCGCAAACTGTTATCCTCTGCGGATTGGTCCCAAGTTTATGAAACTGATCATCTCAATTCCAAAATGTCTGTGTTTGACGAAATTCTCCAATCTGCATTTGATCAAGCATTTCCCTTACAGGAAAAATTGACTCGTCGTGGAACACTTAGATCTCCTTGGATGACGCCTGGTTTATTAATTGCTTGTCATAATAAACAAAAGTATTATGCCAACAGAATAAAAAGCCCAGCCAAGCTTGCATTTTATATAAGGTATAATAATTTATTTAATAAACTGAAGCATATTGCTAAAACCACTTATTATCATAATAAGCTTAATGGTTTAAAATGTAATGCTAAAGAAACATGGCGTCTGCTTAATTCCATGATCAGATGCAGCCCAAAACATTCTGCAGGGAGTATAAGTAGTATTGTTGTTAACAACAAAGTTATGTGTGATGTACAGGGTGTTGCAGATGCTTTTAATTCTCATTTCTGTTCAATAGGTGAAAATACTTGCCAGGGTGTACCAAATTCTAACAAAGATGTCAATTATTATGTTAACCTTGCTAATTCTCCAATCAATTCTTTTTTTGCAACTCCTACGGAACCCAAAGAAATTATTGGTATTGTTCAGAAATTTAAGGACAAGTCTAGCTCATGGCCCGGATGAAATTAGCAATACTGCTTTTAATTCTCATTTCTGTTCAATAGGTGAAAATACTTGCCAGGGTGTACCAAATTCTAACAAAGATGTCAATTATTATGTTAACCTTGCTAATTCTCCAATCAATTCTTTTTTTGCAACTCCTACGGAACCCAAAGAAATTATTGGTATTGTTCAGAAATTTAAGGACAAGTCTAGCTCATGGCCCGGATGAAATTAGCAATACTGTGTTAAAAAAAGTCATTGATATAATTTCTCCCCCTTTGTCTAATATTTTTAATGCTTCATTTGGTCAAGGAACATTTCCAGAAAAATTTAAAATGGCTAAAGTTGTTCCAATTTTTAAAAAAGGTGATGTCCAGGATCCTAGTAATTATCGGCCAATTTCATTATTGAATACCTGTTCAAAAGTTTTAGAAAAGTTGTTGCATAAACGTTTATTGTCTTTTTTGGAATTTAATAATTTACTCTGTTGTAACCAGTTTGGATTCCGTTCAGGGAGAAGTACTGTGCATGCTATGCTCGATTTGTATAATAATGTACAGACCCATTTTTCTCAGAATGATGTCATCGGATGTTTTGGATGTCGACAAATTTTGCACTGGAAGGGTATTGAAAACAATGGCAATGTTAGAGACTAGTAATTTTTTTCCCGACTCACGTGAATACTCTCTTTATTGGAAAATGAGTACATTACAAAAATGAATTTGACATATCCCTTCCTTTTTAAAGGTACATATGCCACTGTTTATTGAAGTCAGATAGGTTATTCAAGGCATTTGTATTTCGAAGAAGACCATGCATATGCTATCTATAATAATAACGAGGAATTTGCTAAAGCGCCTTTTCCCAAGGATACAAAGCGCATACAAGAAATACATAAATTGTTTAAATCTTACATTACTTGGATCCAAAATTAATAACAAAGTTATCGTTAAAACAAAATTAAGGTCTCTTTGTTCCAGTCCGGAGGCTATCCTTTTAATAATACAATGACAGATATGCCCAAAGGGATGCTCTGCAACAACATCAAGTTATATCCTAGAAGTGTTTATCGTAATTTCTGCTCAGCAAAGTTGTGATCTGTGGATTTCCAGAAGGTTTGACATGTCCATTGGAAGAGTCTTGGGGTATCCAGTCTTTCTTTGAATGTGTTGTCTTAACCTGAAGGTGCCACTCTTTGACTGGCTGTAAAAAAATATTCTTTTTGGCAGAAAAAGCTCCTAAGATGCAATCCCATCTCTGTATTTTTCCAGAAATGTTAACACCAACTGTCATTTGTTAAACTAGTCACTGTAGAGATGATCAGTGGCTAATATGTTAACTGTGCTAAAAAAAATAAAAGTAAAAAAAGTAAAACATTTATACGAAAATGTATATATCGTGTACATGTATTACCATAAATGGCGGCCATTTTGAATTTCATAATGAGATGCAATCTCATCTCAGTATTTTTCCAGAAATGTTAACACCAACTGCCATTGTTAATTTGGCCAACTGTGCTTAGCAAACAAATTAAAAAGTGAAACATTGAAACAAAAATCTATATTTAATACGTGTACATGTATTACCACTAATGGTGGCCATTTTGAAATTCAAAATGGCCGCTGAAACACATCAAAGTATTGGAAGTATTAAAAAATGGAATAATACTTAATACAAGTTTGGAAAATAAAGATCTTTGTCAATTCAATCATATTTAATGTGCTCATATGCACAAAACATGTGCTAAATATGCCCAAAACAGCGGCCATTTTGATTTTCAAAATGGCCGCCCTAGGGGTGATAGGAAAATTAGGCATCAAGTGGATTTGGATTTGTTGATGTGTAGATAGATGATTCTGAAAGTTTCAAAGATTGTATACAAAAATGCATATGGACTCTTTAAGCTGACAGACTAGTTTTCACAATGTTTTATACTATCAACAGCTCTCTGTTGCTCGTTACCAAGTCAGTTTTTATGCTAATATATATTTTGAGTAATTACCAAACGTGTACGATACCTTTAAAGGGACCCGTGAGTGTGATGTAAAAAAGCAATTGGGCCACGGTCGTCACTGTTGTACATCAAATAAACAAA
Source organism: Plazaster borealis (assembly GCA_021014325.1). Lineage (NCBI taxonomy): Eukaryota > Metazoa > Echinodermata > Asteroidea > Forcipulatida > Labidiasteridae > Plazaster > Plazaster borealis. The sequence goes on along the minus strand of CM037457.1, from coordinate 13,810,289 downwards.
ATCTTAATAAAGTGACATAAAGATTAAATTTCTGTGGGTTGTTGTTCTTCAGATACGGTTTTTATCGAATTAATAATTTGTGAACTAAAGCAATTTGGCAATATTGTGTGATCAACACAATGAGGTGTTAGTGTAGACCGTGTCACCTGGTTTTCAAAAAAGTGACCTTTGACCATTCCAGGGTAGTTCCTGGCAGGCAAGACTCTACTGGTCATTATGATCAGCAAGTTTATATTTTTATTGCCAAATAACATCCAGAATTTTCATGTAAACAAACAGCCAAAAACGTTTACGGGCCTCCCATCTTTGAATCAAAAAGAAAGAAAAAAGAATGCACTGTGCAAAATGTAATTGTCTCTAAGGTCAAAGTCACTTTTTAGAACTACCGGTACTCGTTTGCAATAGACATAGTCCTCAGAAAAAAGGGGAAAAATTGCAAGTCTCTATAACCTCACGTTAAAATGTTGTAAAATGCAGGCTGTGTTTGCTATATAGATTGGTTTTTGTCAACGTAGCTGATTTATAAGCAAAATCATCAAAGAAAGATACAATAAAAGTCACCTGTGAAAGTTGCAGCTGAATATAGTGTCTATACTTGTTGAGAAAACACCAACCACAACAAAAACTGCCAGTGTATTTTCATAAAGAACGTCGAATCCATCCACATTAGCGAGTTGACAGCGGGTACCATAACTATATATCAACCGCATCTCGGGCTGCGGCATACACAAAAGGGCGAGGAAATTTGAATCTCCAAAACTCGACTTGAGGTGAGTTTTGGAGAATTCAAATTGTTTTCGACATATTTTTATTGATTTCTAATCAGCGGGGGGGGGGCATTTCTGACAAAATAATTTCACAAGGTTTACTACCATAACCATCTTTTTAACAAGAAGGCTTTCGGATAGAAATTACACAAAATTGTTCGGGGTCATTACCAAAGTATGATCATATACCTTTAAAACATCGTGTAAAAAAATTTGACCAATGCCCCCGTAACTGGTATAAAGTGTTAAAGCATCGTTTGCTATCGAGTTCCCTGTCCTTTCTTCAAGGACACATGGTGCAGCAAATTGTATATACCATGATCATTTCTATTCAGACGGTGTCTTGGTAAATGTTGATTTTAACGATCTCAATGATTCACGTGTCTTTTGAAACGCGTGCAGGTTAATTTGTACAGGTTTACGTCACTGTGGTCATCCAATCAAATTGGTACACCGGTATTACAAGTGCGCGTATATAATTCCATCATTTACATCGTCAGAAAATAGGCCCTATCTCTAAATATTGAACCCACATGCAATTTCGGTATCTGGGCTTCTGTGTCTATAGAGTTCAGGGCGTGTCGGAATAGCTCAAATAAAAACATTTGTTATCTATTAACAGCCAAAGTGTCCTCATTAGTTGTTTATGTCATCATCCGATCACCATTTTGTTTTTCGTAGTGGAGATTATATCTCGGGGTTTATCAACAACTCTTGCTGTTGTCGGTTTCTGTGAAACATGGGAATCGGCTGGATTTGGAATGTCATCGTTGCAATTTTCCTTTTGACGGGTACGTATGGTTGGTATAGTAGGCCTTCCTAGATAAGACAAATTAATTTTGAATAATTTTTCTTTTCGGTCTGGTTTTTTGTTCACACAAAAAACATAGCTCACAGGATTTGAATAATTTTAATCTTATAATAATATTTCTCGAACATTTTCATTTTATTTTTCCACGCGAAGCCCAAACATTTGCAACTTGTGGCAGAGTCGCGAAATTCGATGTTGGCGTTAATATTCGCGTCCGGGCAAAAACGTGAAATGTTAAGTCAATATTTATGTTGGATTTAGGCCTACCTAAGGCCACCATAACAAATAAATGTGAGAACTATGACAAGCTTAACCTATCTGTTTAGATAGGGCCTACGCTGAATCAGCGAGTTAACTACACTTGCCGTGGCGGAAGTCACTGCGGCGAGGAAGCAATGAAATTTCACGTTAAATTTTGCGACTCGGGAGAGTAAGGGGATATTTATACATTCATCGACGTCAGTACTTAAGAGTAAGGGACTATAAATGTCAAACATAGGGTGGCCACGGGCAAAAATAGATTTTCTTAATACTTTCATATTATGATGGACCTTTACCCAAAACTAACAAATATGGAAAACAAATTCGCGATTTTGGAATAGTGGAATTTTCAAGGCCGCGTTACCATTAAAAGCACTGTACACTTTTGATAATTACTCAAAATATATATTAGCATAAAAACTTACTTGGTAACGAGCAACGGAGAGCTGTTGATAGTATAAAACTTTGTGAGAAATGACTCCCTCTGAAGTAACGTAATTTTTGAGAAAGAGGTAATTTCTCATTAAAATAATAAAAGACTTCTTGCAAGAAGCCTTTTATTCCTATCTGAAAGCACACACATTTGTACAACAAGGGTGTTTTTTCTTTCATCATTTTCTTGCAACTTCAATGACAATTTGAGCCCAAATTTTCACAGGCTTGTTACCGTATTTTATGCTTATGTTGGAATACACCAAGTGAGAATACTGGTCTTTGACAATTACCAAACGTGTTCAGTGCCTTTAAACTGCATATAGAAAAGTATTTTCTTTAACAGTCATGGATAGGTTGGTTTCTAGAGGCTGTATTGAATGTATAAAAATAATCACCAGGTATTATGGGTAGGTTAAAACATTCAAATTTCAAATAGGGGTGTTTTTGTATTTTTTTACGGTATACAAAATATATACCACTTTTTGATAGCTCATTACCCATAATGATAGTGCTCCGATTTCAACAGCTACCTATATACATAATTATATAGTTGAGATGAGACCTTGGTCATGTGGAAAAAGTAAACATAAAATGCTTTGGGAAAATACTTTATTCTTTGCAGTGTTGCCAGGCATTTCCCAATTTGTTCGAACTAACAGGGACACTTATTAGTGCCCCCCCCTCCCGTTTTTCCCAAGTTCTCAACAGATTTTTTATGAAACTTGCTACAAATGTTCATTACAAAGTTCTACTTGATGACAAAAAACAAACAAAAAAATTGTAATGAAAGGGATTTTTTAAAAGCTTTTTCAAATCTTTAGTCAAAGTCGTATTCCCCCCATAAATTCAGTATTTGTTGTCCAAATGTTGTAGTGACAATTTTGCAAAATTGTTTATTTTGATATAGGCCTAATTAATAACATGACAATATATTTTAAGTACTGGGGTCACTCTTGGGGACGCTATAAACGTTGGTTTATCCCATTTAGGGGAAAATTGTTTTAGTTTTTCCACTAACGTGCTCCGCAGTCCCCCATGAGGGTTCTCCTCCGAATGCCTCAAACTCCGTACTTTGCCGTCTTCCTGGAGGACTCCCGCGCCGCCCAGGCAATGGTCCCGCCTAGGCACGCGACCCAGGCAGACCCTCGCCAGGTGTGCCCTGTCGATCCTCCTCGGGACACGGACCGAGTCTGACCGGCCAGCAGGTTACAATGATAAGGCCTGGTTGACGATTCTATGGTATTTCGTAGCATGAAAGGTTGAAAGCTTGATAAAGTTTGAGCCCTAAAGATCGGGCGAGTTGGTCTATAAAAAGCATTTATAACCGTTTGTTATAAAATGCATGGTTAGAAAGATGTTTTGTGGAGTCAAAAATTTGACTCCACAAAATGGCCGACCGTGTTTGTTCACGATGTAAAAGGAAAACCACGCGATTTCGAGACATATTTGTGTGGATCATTGTATTCTACTTTAAATAACGTCTTTCTAACCATATGCATTTTATAACAAACGGTTACAAACGCCTTTTTTAGACCAACTCGTCCGATCCAAGGCAACGTGTCCCTTAAAATACGGGCTGAAAAAAATCATAATGGCCGCCGGATATGGCGGCCATTTTTAGTTCCCGCAATGCATATTAGGTCACAAAAAATACTTTTTTTTCTTTTTTTGGGGGGGGGGGGAAACAAGAAAAAGTGGACAAACATTTTTGTTTACAATATGACCCTTGGGTAAAGGAAAGTTAGGGTTGTTTTAGGGGAAAAGGGTCAAAGGTCGAGGTCATAGTGTTGAGTTATAGGTAAATGGTTTTCAGACCGTAACTCCAGATAGAAGTGACATTTGCACTTGTAAATTGGGTGGGGGGTTGCCGTTGGGGACAGGAAAGTTGCGATTGTTTTGGGGTGAAAAAGTCAAATGTCAAAGGTCATGGTGGTGAGTTAAAATCAACAGATACATGTTAAGGTTACAATGCTCGATCACAGTTTTCCTTTGCTTACCAAATTCAGACACTTGTCCTATATACAAGGTCACTGTTTTTACAATTTGTCTTATCTAAAACAAAAATAGAAATTTATCAAAATGTTTGCCAACATATTAACATTATGAACAAATTCTTCTTGATAAAAAAATTCTCATAAATTATTCAACAAATATCATTTCAAAAGGTGAATTTGACGACCGCAGTTCTATTATTCAAAAAAGCTTGATATTATAAAAATTATTAATATTCACGACAAGATTACTTTTCCATCAATAAGTTAGACAAGATTACTCTTGCATAAAGAAACAAATCAAATCCACAATCTAGAAATGTTAACTTTAAAGGGTGTGTACAACATTGATAATTGCCAAAGACCTCTATCCAAAAAATACATTCCAAAACAAAGATGTGAATGTAAAAACCTGTGAAAGTTTAAGCTAAATTAAAATACGGAGTCATGGAAATTTAAAAACATCTAAAAAAGTACAAAGGAATTTTTCAAACAAAGGAATAATCAAACATACTTTTATTAAGCAACATAAAAAACTGTATTTTAAACATTTCGTAAAAACTTTATTTTTTCACCATAAACTTTTTACTAAGGAAGTTATGTTATAATCTGTGAGCATTTATACTTTCATTTTTAGCTTTGTGTGATTTATTTTTTTTGTCTGCTGGTGTATGTTGAGCAACACACAATAATGTATGTATCGGAAGGCGCCAAACTTACACGGCGCACAGATTATTCATATGCATTGAGCAGATTTGCGGCCAGATCTGTGTGCTTTGCTAGTGTTTGATCTGCTGTATCTTCTTTTGCTGAAAGTAGGAAGTAAAGTCCTAATAAAAAAAGTTGCCATGAAAAAAGTGTTGAAAAGTGGTGAAATAGGCAACACGCGGTTGTGTCAAGCTTGTGTGTAGTCTTCTGGTGTATCCCAAACATATGTGAAAATATTAAAAAAACAAATCTGTGAAAATTTGGGCTCAATTCAAAAGACCATAAACTTGCAAGAGAAAAAAACACCCTGCTTGTACAAATTTGTGTGCTTTCAGATAGGGAATAAAAAGTTGCAGAAATTGCAGAATTATTTGTATTATTCAAATTAAAAAAATGCTTCTAAAACTTCTTTCAGAGTCGTTTCTCATCAATTTTTAATGCTATCAACAGCTCTTTAGAGTTTCTCAGTAAGTTTTATCTAATTTGAATAATTACCAAACTGTGTTATCGGTCACAAGTGCACAGAGGAAAATTTGTAGATTTATTTTAAATTACATTACACAAGTTTAGCTCAAGTTCTCAAGTTTTTTTTTTGTTTTCAATTAACATGTTTTGTTATATGCCTGTTTCTTGCTATGATTTGGGTTGGTGATATCAGTTGGGAGCGGTTCAAGCGGAGGTGTTTGATCAACAGATGTGGGTTGAATCAGTCGGTCTGATCGTGTCCTGACGCCTGTGTCCTTGAGCAATATAACCTCTCCACCCCTTCAGGTCCACCCAGGGTTGATGGCAGAGTAGGTTATTGTGATTGATTTGACCGAGTTAGCATTGAATCCTCAGGCCACCCATTGAGATTAAATTAAGTTGGTGCTTTAAGGCCGGGCCCACCATGGGTTGAGAATGATTTAGAGCCAGTGACCCTTTGGCTGTGAATGAAAAAAGCGCTGTATAAACTTATATTATTATTATTCCTATAAACCTAAAACTATAAAATATAAAATATGGCCTTGTACAAAAGTTAAAAATTGACACATGGAAAAACCATGGGTGGTTAATAAAATGTACACAACAGGGTACATAAAGACAACAAAAATCTCAAACACAAAAAATTTAAATAAAACAGTTACATTGGTGTTATTTTTTCTCATCTCTGTTATTTTATATCTCTCTGGGGTATATATGGTGACCCATTTTAACACCCCAGTTTTTTGCAGTGCAGTATAATGAAATGGGTATGAAGTACTAAATGTATACGTGGTATAATGCTCATCAAACGCTTGCTAATACGCATAGTTTGGTTATCAGCCATTATGAACACAATGCAGCATTGCTCTTTGCCTTGATTAAATATTGAGCACTTCTCAGTCATGAAAAAGAAAGTCAGTACAGATTGCTTATTGGAGCTTAGATGCTATATATGAAAAAAGGATTCATTAATAAGTATTATTGAAGAGGGATGAGAAATTCAAAAGGCCTATTATTCTCTTACGAATTCAAACGCTATATTTTGGTCAATTTGGTGTGGGGAATTATGTTGGTCGCTACTTTACTAGCGCTGTACTTGTATGATACTCAAAACTCCATGCAATTGATATCTCCAGGGGTTACCAGGTGGTGGAAATGTCATTTTTTCAACATACCTTCCAAAAATTTGGATCCTACTTGTAGTCCGTTTATTTACACCTCAGCCCAATAGGCTAAATAGGGGTATTGTCAAATAGCGAGGGCGTCCGTCCGCCCGTTTGGCTTTCGTTTCCGGACGGGAACTTGAGTTTTAGAATAAGTGACAATTGGCTTTACAACTTGGGTGGGGGTTTCCTTTTAGGAAAGGAAAGTTGGGATTGTTTTGGGGGGTGAAAAGGTCAAAGGTCATGGTCACAATGGTGCATGGTGAAAGTCAGTACAGATTGCTTATTGGAACTTAGATGCTATGAAACATGATTTTTTAATGTAGAGCAGTGCACAATGAACCGTACATTAAACAGTCTCTGAAAAGGACTGTGCACAAACGAATGGAGGGTTTTTTCCTGTACAGTCTCAGGGCGGGTGGGGGCAGGGGGATTGGGTGGGGATGTAGAGCAGTGCACAGTGAACCGTACATCAAACAGTCGCTGAAAAGGACTGTGCACAAACGAATGGAGGGTTTTTTCTGAACAGTCTCAGGGCGGGTGGGGGCAGGGGGTGGTGTGGGGGTGTAGAGTAGTGCACAATGAACCGTACATCAAACAGTCGCTGAAAAGAACTGTGCACAAACGAATAGAGGGTTTTTTTCTGTACAGTCTCAGTATCAATAATTAGCCGGATGATTGATAGATTACATTGTGTTGGCTGCAGACTTTTGTTTTATTTTATTTTGTATACATGCCAATAGGGACTTCATAGGCAAACTTCAAAGGGTCAGGTGACCAGTTAGTGAACTCAACCCCATGGATGACTAAACAATCTCAAAGGGGAAGTTCTAATAGAGGGTTGCATGGAGTATGACCGGACTAACTTGACCAAACGGTTCTGATGTTATTGATAGAAACACCAAAATGTGCATAGAACCGCTACTGCCGCCTTGCTAGGCGCAGGGTTTTAACCCTGCTTGACATCATCAAAAACAAATCACACGGTGAGGCCATCGGTCAGTAGGCTACAGTCCGTTTGTATTTTGCGTGTAATTAATTTTTGTGGAGAACCCAATCAATTTCAAATGGCCCAAATCATTAGATATGGACCCTACTCACTTCCTTCCTCCGTGATTCATCCAAATAAACAACCAGGTCACTGCTTACAGCCATTGTACAAGTATACAGAAAAATCCATCTGGAAACCATATGGTTCATTGACCCCAAGGTCAAGCAACTGCTGTGCAAAAAAGACCCCTGTGTGAAAAAGACCCCGGGTGGTAACAAAACAATAACCATGCTATTTGGCTACAGGTGTAGATGGGGAATGCTGAATTTTTTAGATAAAAAAACCCCAAATGGCGGAGTACTGATTATTTAATTAAAACCGGACAGTGGACTACAGTCCGATGGCATCATCGAGTGTTATAAGTGGGAAAACAACAGTGACCCCGGTAATAAAATACAATGTCTTGTTATTGTATATAGGATTTGAGGCATTGCATGGTGAGGTATCAATATATATTTGTTTGGTTTGCGCTAACACCATGTGTGTATCTACTTGCCAGGTAGAGTTTGTTCTTAGAGAACTGTCTTGCTTAATTCTACTATTTTGGTTACGTCAAAATAAACAAGTTTGCGAACTTTTATAGCATTTAAACAAATACTGAAATTATGGGGTACAGTTTTAATGATTTATGACCAAAAATGGGCAACCCCCCCCCCGGCAATTTTTTTGATTTATTTTATGTCACAAAGTACAACTTGGTGAAATTAACATTTGTGGCTAGTTTAAATTTCATAAAAATTGCTCAAGAACTTTGGAAAACACGGAGAGGGGCACTATGTGGCTATGTGAATGTTTAAACATTTTCCACAAGACTATCTCATCTCAACAATAGTCGATGTTGAAATCACAGCCCTCCATGTGGGTTATGAGCAGTCAAAAGATGGTATATTTCCATACTTTAAAAACAGTCCAAAAACACCCCTATTTGAAACTAATGGTATAACCCATCCATATACATATAGTGATTATTTGTATACATTCAATGCAGCCTCTAAGGACACACCTATCTGTAACTTTTAAAGCAAATAATTTTTCTATATACTGTTTCACAGTAACGCAGCCTTGAAAATAGGCAAGTTTCAGGATTGAAAATCGAAAAAATGGCGAAACCACCCTGAAATGGTAATTCGGCTGTACCCATGGCAACGAAGTTATTATTTTGATTTTTTCCCAATTATTTTTAGTTTGGGGCCAAGGTCAATCAAATTTAAAAGTATGAAGGAAATCCATTTTTTGCCGTGGCCAACATTTAAAAAAGAAATCGTTCATATTTACAGTCCCTTACTCGTATAAGTCTTTGGTGTCCCTTCAGGGCCACCATATAAATTCCAACATTATTTCAAAGGAGTAAACTTTGGCTATAATTCCACTGGTTACAGTGACTTTGGTGTCAGCTCATATATGTGTTCTGGGCACGGAACCAGATGAATCTGTTGGCGGCAAGGTTCGGTTCGTTCTACCGCCGGGGGATCCGTGCTCCTGTACTGAGATCATGCTGGGCGGACACAACGCTTATGCAACGCCCAGAAAGGACAAACCTGTCTACATCGACAACTTACCAATGGACGCTGAGGAACTCCGTAGATCACAAGGATGCCCTGATGAAAGCACGCAAAGAGAATACCCGACGCAAACGCCAACTTCACAGGGTAAGAATATGACTGTCACCTGCGATAAGAGAGAAACAAAACTCGAAAAGACCAAAGTCAATGGTTTATGTTGACTCCTAATGATTTACAAGGTTTTTTTCTGAAATCATTCAACACAAAAACAGTACGCCACTATAAGTTGCTGTCAATGACATATGAAAAAGACTTGTTTTCGCTTTGCAAACTCAATGAGCTAAAAAATAACAATCCCATGAACCTGCCACGAGAAAAGCCACAGTCTTAGAAGTAAATTTTCAACAAAAAATAATAATTTGACTGCGTGTGCTCGAGCACTTGTTCCTCACACAAACCATGTGTTCTTTTTCATCTTTGTAGTGGAGACATCAGATTCACCAACTACCAGGGAAGCTCGAGTAGTGTATAAAGACTGCCAGGATGCTCTTGGTAAGGGTCAGACCACCAGCGGAGTATACACCATCGAACCATATGGGAATACACCATTCAAAGCCTATTGCAATATGACAACAGATAAGGGATACATTGTAAGTGTCTCTCGATTTATGTTTTAAACTTGACCGTTTATTCTTATGTTACACGTCTTTATTTGACAAAACTCTATTGTCCGAAAACTGAACATTACGGAACATGGTTGTCATGTACTTTCAAAATAATATAAGGTCGAGAAATTTGCGAAAATTTTGCATTTCGTCACCGTTTTCACGAAGAGCCACTTCTTAAAAAAACAACATACGTTTTAGCAATTTTTTTTTATACACATTTTGGATGTTACTTTCCACTAGTTTCAAGTCACAACACTTTGTAGTTTCGTAATTACACTAATTAACACAAGGACAATATCGCAAAATTTACAGTTTTGAGTTTTTACGAACAGCCACTTTTCGATTTGCCATTGTTTTTACATACATAGCGCTGGCACGGTGCCCCAAAACAGTACTGCGTTTTGAGTTTCACGAAGAGGTAATTTGTATGACCTAGATAAAATCTCTGTCTTCACGAAAAGACACATTCGTTTACGCATTGGTTTGTGCGCGACGGACTGACCTTGTTCGCGCAGTTTTCGCGAAGAGGCAATTGTATTCAGCAGTTAATATCTCGTTAATTAAACTATCATTGATAAAATATAACAACAGATTTGCATGATTTAAGATCTCCACTTTCATGGTTGGTAAAATTTTAAAGTTTAATTGGCAAACAATCTCCGAAACAATAATTTCAAAACTAGTTTAACCTCAAAAGCGATTTTATCCAAACAAGAACAAATTTGCTAAAGGGGCTAAATTTCCTCTTCCTGAAACGGTGACGATAATAGTGATACAAAAAAGATGAAGACAAACATAATGTCGTTCACTACTGTTATTCAAATCCGATAATAACGATGTCTGATGATTGTATAACATAATATCGGTTTGAATGACTGGGTGCTGCCTCAAGAAATCCTCAATTTTACGGTAGCAATTAAAACTTGTGAAAAAATATTTTCGATCAAAGTATTCATTGACTTGATGCCGTCCCCGCACCAAATAAAAGAAAGAGATAAACGAGAAAAAAAAACATATATAATACCCAAATAAAATAATATTTAAAAAGTCTTAATAATCAAATTTCGTCATTTCCACGTCCCTATAGGTGATTCAAAGACGCTTGGATGGAGCGGTAGACTTCAACAGGGACTGGGCCGATTACAAAGAGGGTTTCGGAGATCTCAATGGGGAGTTTTGGCTGGGAAACGAGAAGATTCACAATATAACGTCCGAATGGCCGAAGTGTGAACTGTTGGTGACTCTGACTGCATTCGACGGCTCTGTTGCTCAAGCTCGATACAAAGAATTCGAAGTTAAAGACGAGGAGGATAGCTATGAGATTAACCCTTCTTTTGGTTCCGAGACACCAAGAGGCACCATTGATGCTGGTAAGGCACTAACGATTGCTGGAACCTTGGTTCCCATGTACATTACTGTAAAGAGAGTCTCCAAAGTCAAATTCAAAATGCTTCGAAATTGAAGATGGAGCCCACATAAAGTTTCGATAAGTGTTGGCTACCATCCCGTCCTAGAGCTCTGTCAGAATTTCCCGTCGCAAAATTTCCCAATCAAAATAAACCGTGGTAAATTGAAATGTACATTAATTTGCAGTCCAGAGTGGCGTAAACGGAGGGGGGGGGGTATGGGCGCTTGAGGCGAGAGCCCCCTCCCCTCCTCACTCAGAACCCTTCCCCCTCCCCACCCTTGAGATCGACAAAATGAGATCGATACAAAGAAAATGAATGGTTCGATACATTAAAAGCCTCCCCCTCAAAAAGAAAAAGAAAATGTCTTCGCCCCGCCTCCCCCAAATGAAAATGTCTGGTTACGCACTTGCACTCTAATAACTCCCGGATCAGAGTAATTGACCCGGATGCCGAGTACCAGGGGGCCTGACCTCTTTCCGGGTCAGGCTGGCCCGAAGAGTGGTTAAAATGGGAATTTAAACTCGGATTCTTCGTCAGTACGACCCATTTCTGGGTCATTTTGACACAGATTCCGGGTCATACTGACCCAGAACTGGGTCAGGCCCCACGGAACCCAGATACGGGTCAATTTATGACCCGGACGTATGTAGAATGTGGTCCAGAGAATTAGAGGCATAATGTCAAGTTGTGTACGTAACTCACTGATCAGCAACATTATTATCTTCCTTTCAATATTGTCTATTTTTCCTTTGAAGGTGATGCGTTGAAGGGTAAACAGTTCACAACGCGTGACAAAGACAACGACGACGATGATGCGAATTGTGCCAAGTCCCTGGGTGGAGGTTGGTGGTTTGCAGACTGCGGAAACACACTGAGCAATCTGAATGGCTTGTACACTGCCGCTGTAGAAGAGTTCAAGGGAATATACTGGTCAACATGGAGGAATAGTCATGAATCACTCAAAGCAACAGAAATGAAGATAAGATTATTGTATAATTAGTTAATTATTAGGTGTTCGTTAACTACGCGAACACCTCTTTGAAATTGTTTTGGTTTTAGGTGTTCGGTCACCACTCGAACACCTCTTTGAAATTGTTCTGGGGTTTTTGTGTGTTCAGGCATCACCCGATCACCGCTTTGGAATTGTTCTGTTTTCAGGTGTTCGGGCACCACTCGAACACCTCTTCTAAATATTGTTCTGTTTTGTGTGTGTGTTCGTGCGCAACCCAAACACTCTTTTAAATTGTTCTGTGTTTTATGCGTTCGGGCACCGCTCGAACACCTCTTTGAAACTTTGTAGGTGTTCGGTCAACACCCGGTGTCCATTATAAAACACCATACAAAAAGTACCAATCGGAATTTTTCAAATTTAGAATTGTAAATAAAAAATAATAACATATCAATACAAAGACAGCTGGCAAGTTTTTTTTAAAAGTCACTTGGCCAGAGCATAAGATAATTAAATGTAATTAATTTTAATCAAATTTGTACCTTTTTCATAACAACCATAGGTCTAACTCACGCACTACGAACTATAAATTATTGATGCCTTTTTCTTGAAATTAAACCATGTTAAATACTTATCATCTCACGCATGGGAAATAGTTAAAACTAAAGTTAAAGTAGAACAAAAATCGCAAGTAAACGAATAAAATAAAATAAACAGACAGCAACAGTACTCAAAGCCCTTAAAAGTCAAACAAAAGTAGAAACATCAGCCGAACTGCAATAAAAAATAAACTATACAATCAACAAAAGTAATAATATACTAATAATAACCAATAGTAGGCCTATAAATAAAACTAAAAACAATGATACTAACAAAAATAACAACAGGAACAAGTTATCTGTTTCACAACCAAATAAGATAAAAATCATTACCATAATAAGAAAAACATGGCTTATCAAAAATCGAAGAAACTAAGTACCTAGATCATCCCTCAAGACGGAACGAAACGTCTTAAAGGAGTCAAGAACCAATGAGTGTCTGGTTTCAACACCTAAGTTCAGAAAACGCTTTGGGGAAACATAGAGATCCGGAGAATATCTAAATGGATCTGTTTTATAGGTTTACTATAATCAAAAAAGACAGAACATCAAAATGCCTGCTGTAAACCTTAAAGGCAGGGTATATTTTTGGTGATTACTCTACAAGTTAAGGAACAAAAAAAACTTACTTGGTGAGGGGCATTGGAGAGCTGTTGATATTGTAAAACATTGTTAGAACGAATCCCTTTGCAGTAGTGTAGTTTTAGAGAAAGGTGTAATTTTCACCATTATTTATATTGATTTCTGCAGAAATATGTGTCAGTAAAAAAATATATATATATGTCAGTAAAAAAAATATTAAAAAAATAAATAAAATATAAGTATAATTATCAATGCCTAAAATTTGTTCTTTGTCATTTGCCGTATCACCGTTATTTGTGTAATTTCTTAGTCATTAGCTTTACCATTGTGGACTGGTTTATCTGTAGGAAAATGTGTCTCGTTATCCTAAGGATTACGTGTCGCCCTCAAGGTCATGGTGTCGGGAGGGGGGGGGGGGCTACTAGAAGAATTTGTCCCCCGGAAATTATGTGTACCCCGTCCCCCACCAGCAATATTGAGTATTTCACAATGTAGCGAGGGATTTTACGCTTTTGAATGTAACAATAAAGTAATTTAAAATAATACATTATTTGTGATATTAAAAACACTAGGTGTTTAGGAGCGTAGCAAAAGTTAGCGAACATCAAAATGTTATGAAAAGAGAGGGAAAAAATCGCCAAAATCGGCTGTTATTAAAGCTTCGGAATATGTTTTTTATTTTGAACTTCTTTGCACAAAATTGTCATCGCTGTACACAATGCTAAATCCTAACTAATAACGTAACATAATTGTTCAAATTCTGTGAGTTGCTGCTCCATAGATTTGAATTTTTGAGGAAGAAAACACATTTTAATTATTGTAATTTGAGACTTGATGACCTAATTGCTATTATTGTTCAATTTATATTCATTGTCCCCTGGATCCACCGACAAGGTTTAATAATTTTTTGTTTCGGCAATATCCCATCATTTTTGGATTTGATAAAATTTTGGATTTGATAAAAGTAGCATCTTTAAATTTGACCCAGTTTGGAAAGTACGGTAGCCACAGGTATTTAGAACTTTCCAGGTTGAATTCACGATGTTCAATGATAGAGGGCGCATCAATCTATATTTTAACCCGATATCAATTTCCACTATTTTGGTAAACATACTTTTACACAATTTGAAAAGTTCGGGGATCAGAATTGACCCGGATCCAGGTCCCGTGGGGTCTGACCCATTTTGGGTCAGTATGACCGGGAGTCTGTGTCAAAATGACCCAGAAATGGGTCAAAATGGCGTAGAATAATGGGTTAAATCCCGTTTGTAACCACTGTCCCGGTCAACATGACCCAGAATGATGGGACAGGTCCCCGAGACCCGGACTTTTTGTCTTTAACTGTATTTTGTTTTAGTATAAATATTATATAAAGATTGAATAGTTCATTGTTTAGGTCAATATCATTCAATTGTTTAAATATTTTCGTGTAGGGATCTTTAAATAATTGCGGAGTAAATAGAGTTTAGTTCGATATTTAGAGTAAAAACTGATAAGAGCACAATTTCAATGGTTTAGTTTTAGTGAAATTGCAACAGACAGTATCATTAGTTGTATTGAAATACCCAGGTATTGAAGTACACCCCCTTACAACCTCGTTCCCAATAATGGTGTACGATCTCGCCGCGCCATTCCCCCCACCACCGAATGCCTTGCTTGATACGGCGCGTTGCCCGTGGTAGCGAGGCTGTCCCGTCTGTACTCGTACTCGAGACTCGTTCTCGTACTCAGCTAGTAAAGCAACCCCCCCCCCCCCCCCCAGTGACGTACCGGTACCCAAAACCCGACGAACTCGCTCAATGGTCAAAATACCATTTCTCATCATGCGTTAATTTGTCGATACTTGATATCCCATTCGCAAAAAGAATCGAGTACTATCGGTATCACTGTACTATGCAACGCAATGGTAGCGTCTACGTACAGACCGACTATTACCATCTGTATAAAATGAGCCTCCGGAACCAGACGACTGCAAGTACATTCGGTCACGTGGAGTGTGTGAATGGAGGACTGTTGGGTTGAACTGCGCGCTTCATTTCAAAGTTCACGATGTGCTCAGTTTTGTGTAACTTTTCTCAATTTTTCAAGCATCTTAAAAATCGCCTACCTTAATTTAGTTTAAGATGCCGTCAGTTCATCGGTAATACTTTTAAACAATGATAACTTTAACTTTAAATTGTAAACTTTAAATGGTAATTTAACTTTCTTTGCTAGAATTTCGTAAAAAGCTCTCTGAGCATTCACGTAGCTCTTATTGATGTAAAGTTTTGACTTAATTTTGATGTGTTCAAAAAGCTTGGTAACAAAATGGTGTTTAATGTTACACCCTAAAAATTCCCGGTTCAGAATTGATCCGGATTCCGTGTCCAAGGGAGGCTGACTATAGGAAAGTGGTTTTAAATAATTGATATTTTAACTGGGATTCTGCATCAGTTTGACCAATTTCTGGGTCACACTGACCAATTTCTGGGTCACACTGACCAATTTCTGGGTCACACTGACCAATTTCTGGGTCACACTGACCAATTTCTGGGTCACACTGACCAATTTCTGGGTCACACTGACCCCAAAATGGGCCAGACCCCACGAGAGCCCGGATCCGGGTCAATTCTGACCCAGAAGCTTTTAGATTTGTTTTGCAATTTCATGGCGCTACTATAATATACCGCAATTTATGACCCATAGAATATTACGCGCTCTTAAGTTAAAGGGACCCGTGCGTAGAATTCTGATGTAAGCAAGCAGGGCCATGCAATCGGGCCACGGTCGTCACTGTTGTACATCAAATAAACAATCTTAATAAAGTGACATAAAGATTAAATTTCTGTGGGTTTTTGTTCTTCAGATACGGTTTTTATCGAATGAATAATTTGTTAAGTAAAGTAATTTGACAATATTCATATGACGTCATTGTGATCCACACAATGAGGTTCTAGTGTAGACCGTGTCACCTGGTTTTCAAAAAAGTGACCTTTGACCATTCCAGGGTAGTTCCTGGCAGGCAAGACTCTACTGGTCATTATGATGAGCAAGTTTATATTGTTATATCCAAATAACATCTAGAATTTGTTTGTAAACAAACAGCCAAAAACATGTATAGGCCTCCTCTCTTTGAATAAAAAACGCACTGTGCAATTTCCTCAACAAAAATGTAAGGGTCTCCAAGATCAAAGTCACTTTTAAGAACTACTCGTTTTCCAATAGATAGAGTCCTTAGGAAAATGGGGAAAAATTACAAGTCTCTAACCTTACGTTAAAGTGGTGTAAAATACAACTGTGTTTGATACCCCCTTCAAGTGCAATTTTTGTCAAAATCAAAAAAATTCGATGACGTCACATTTCAAATGGTCTGTCATTTCTGTACAGAGAATTGTTAGTTCATTCCTGAATTCTGATGATAATCACCATTTTAATATGAGGTTGGAGAATTGTCGTCTTCTGCAAGTTGAAAGTATTAAAAATTATTTTACGGAGGTCTCCTGGAGGGACTCTTTTGTGATTTTTAAAGGCAGGGTATACTTTTGTTAATTGTCAAAGACCAGTATCCTCACTTGGTGTATCCCAACATATGCATAAAATAAAAAACCTGTGAATTGGTCATTGAAGTTGCAAGAAAATAATAAAAGAAAAAGCACCCTTGTTGCATAGAATTGTGTGCTTTCAGATGCCTGAAAAAGGCTTCATGCCTGAAGCCTTTCTCAGATTCAAATTTGGGGGTGAAAAATTATCCCCTTCTCTAAAACTATCATTACTACAAAGGGTGTCGTTTCTAACAATGTTTTATAATATCAACAGCTATCCAGTGTTTTATACAAAGTAAGTTTTTATGGTCATTTACTACCAAAGGTATACCCTCCCTTTAAGCGAAGATCAAAAATGGAATCAAGAAGTTTGATTTTAGAGACATTTTTGTGTGCTTTTTCCCGTCGATAGAGAGGGTCATAGATTGGTTTTGTCAACGTAGAGAATTGTATACAACTGTACCATAATGCTTTCTATTCAGACGGTACCTTGGTAAATATAGGCTGTATTGATTTTAGGTAAAGATTTTAATGGTTCATGTGTCGTCTGAAAGCCGCGTGCAGTTAATTTGTAGTCGTTTACGTCACTGTGGTCATCCAATCAAATTGAAACACCGGTATTACAACTGCGTATAATTCCATCATTTACATCGTCAGAAAATAGGGCCCTATCTCTTTTATTGAACTCACATGCAATTTCGGTGTCTGGGCTACTGTGTCTAGTTCAGTGCGTGCGGGGACAGCTCAAAAAAAATACTTGTCATCTAACAGCCAAAGTGTCCTCCTATTTGTTTATGTCATCACTCGATCACCATTTTTGTTTCTCGTAGTGGAGAATATTTCTCGGGATTTATCAAGAACTGTTGCCTTTATCGAATTCTGTGAAACATGGGAATCGGCTGGATTTGGAATGTCATCGTTGCAGTTTGCCTTTTGACGGGTACGTATGCTATAGTAACAGTATACCATAGGTCTAAAAAATTTTAGTTCAAAAACATTTGATGACCTAGTTACGCAAGATTTATTTTGAATAATTTTTCCTTTCGGTCTGATGTTTTCACAAAAAATACACGCGAAACCTTCAAATTTGACGCCAAAAGTTGGTCAACATTTGCGATTGGGGCAAAGTCGTGAAATTTGATGCCAATGTTGGCGTTAATATTCGCGTCTGGGCAAAAACGTGAAGTGTTAAGTCAATATTTATTTTGGGTGTAGGCCTACCTAAGGCCACCATAACAAATAGATGTGAAAATTATGACAAGCTCAACAAGTTCTGTTTAGCTAGGCCTACCCTGAATCGCTGAGTTAGCCGTGGCGTTAGTCGCTGCGGCGAGACAGCAATACAATTTAAAGGCATCGTACACGTTTGGTAATTACTCAAAATATATATTAGCATAAAAACCGACTTGGTAACGAGCAACGGAGAGCTGTTGATAGTATAAAACATTGTGAGAAACGACTCCCTCTGAAGTAACGTAGTTTTTGAGAAAGAGGTAATTTCTCACTAAAATAATAAAAACTTCTTGCAAGAAGTTTTTATTCCTATCTGAAAGCACACAAATTTGTACAACAAGGGTGGTTTTTCTTTCATCATTTTCTTGCAACTTCGATGACCAATTGAGCCCAAATTTTCACAGGCTTGTTATTTTATGCATATGTTGGGATAAACCAAATGAGAACACTGGTCTTTGACAATTACCAAACGTGTACGATGCCTTTAACGTCAACTTTTGCGACTCGGGAGAGTCAGGGGATGTTTATACATTGACGTCAGTAGAACGACGTGTCCCTAGAGGACACACAAAGGAAATATTGATAAAGGATTAATATGAAATGGAAGATTTGCGTAAAGGATGGAATATATAATGAGGGCACACCTGTGGCGTAACTAAAGGGGAGGCACGGGGGACACATGCCCCCCCCCAATTGATGTCCGTGTCCCCCGGGTACCCCCCCCCCTCCCCATTTGAAATCTGGACTTTTGGACTTGGAATTTTAGAGAGTAAAATTTACATTTGATCACATTAAAGTTTAATGTGATAATTTCGATGTTTTTAAAACTATTTTTCCATTCACACACAGAAAACGTAATTGTTTTTACACTCACGCCAGATTATCTTATACAAAATAGTAAATTACATAAAGAAGGCGCCGAAAAGAGGCTTGTTTTAAGAAAAAGGCAGGCGCGGTTCTAAAGGGGATAGACCTTTCGCACGTGACGTCACCCTCTAACTTTTGCTTTTGGGAGTCGAAAAGCAACCATATACAGCGCATTTTTCATGTAATTGGCGCGTAATAATCATACAATATAATGCAGTTGCGTGCAAATCTTGACTCCAAAACGGTGTACAGAACAAACGTTTGCAATGGTGTAACTATTAGTATTAGAGTGACTTTGATCGAGAATGTTATGGGCTAGGCATTGTCTGAGAAAGCTCGTGTCTATATACTTCATTAATGTTGGAAAACATTTCAACAATAGGCCTTGGGGGGGGGGGCTAGACAAAAGTTGGGGGACCTGAACCCCCCCACACCCGTATAGTACCGCATCTGGAACAAGGTAAACGGAAATTTGGCCAGAAGTGCCACCCTATAAAAAATGGTGCACCCTTGTGCCCCCCTTAAATTTTACCCTAGCTACGCCGCTGGGGCACACAAAGGAAGGCGAAAGGAATAGTGCATATAATAATGAGGACACACAATGTAAGATGGAGTAAAAGATTACATCCTCCCTAAAATAAAATTGAACAATAATATATAGGAACAAAACGATCCCTCCTAGAACGTTGTTTCATACAAAAAGTACAGTCATCGAATATTCGGCTTTTACTTTTATCATGTAAAATCTGTACGTGTTTTAGAAAGAAGAATACATTTCATTCCCAGTTTGAATGAGGCACCAAGTGTAAATTTATTATTTAACGCTATTACTTACAAATAATTCATTATATAGTATAATTTTCAATATTTAACTATTATTTTATTTGAATTTACAAATACTACGTTTTGCACCAAACAATTGTATATATATAATTGTTGGAAAGCTTTTATATATATATTTTTGTACACACCATTTCATTATTTACAAATAATATCGACGGAAATTTGTTATATGTAAATAATTAATTTTGCACCACGCAATTATATATATAAATAATTGTTGGACAACTTTCATTATATATACATAATTTTACGGATCATTATACTTATATATAATTAATTACGACTGACAAATTTTATATGTAAATAATTAGTTTTGCACATGCAATTATATATAAATAATTGTTGGGCAACTTTCATTATAAACATTTAATTTTGCGGATCATTATACTTAAATATAAATAATATCGGCGGTCAAAATTTATTTGTGAATAAAGTATTTTGCACTACACAATTATATATCAATAATGGAAATTTGGATTTTTTCAACTCAGTGAACGAGCCTATGATATACTTAATGACTGTGCGTCTCTTTCACTAATCGTGTAGTATGTACGGTACGTTATTAGCCACGCCCATAGTCTAAATAGTCTACACGCTCCGGGCTCATAGTCGACTGGTCCTTTTTGTGAGCTGCACATTATGTACAAACTTGTGCAATAGCCAAACGCAGATGATGGACACTAGACCGTGGTCTTTTTCTTTTGTTTGAGTTGTGAGTGCCGATCCTGGTCTTGGCCTTGGGTTATTCTTTTAATTTTAGTCTTGAGCATAGAGTGTTTTTATTGACACCGGCCATGGCTGACGACGATAATGTCCAGGGCCCAATTTCATAGAGCTGCTAAGCACAACAATTTGCTTAGCATGAAATTTCTTCCTTGATAAAAACAGGATTACCAACCAATATTTTTTAAGCTGACCTCAATTTCCGCGTCACTTTTTACCATGAAAAAAAACATGCAATAAAAAGGCGATCGTCGTGATCATTGACATACACGCATGCAAATTAGACCAAGCTGCTACCAAACTACGGTACCCAAACCGCACGAAACTAGGACGGCATTTTTCCCGGTGATGCCATGCAACATCACGTAAAACCCATGCGACACAAGATGTTTTTCGCACTAATTAACGAAGCACTTATATCCCGATTTAAAATATAACCTAACTTCGGTTTGTTAGTGCAGTCGACACGGTTTGCACAACACAGTCGGCGTAAATTTGCAGTTTGACACTTCGAGCCGGATGTTGGGGGTCGAGCACTATTTCTTCATTTTCTCTTAAGTTTCCATATTTTATTTTATTGTTATTTATTACATTGTTAGTTTTAAATGTATTAATTCCACCAATATGTTTTTGGGGGTTGAAAAAAGTGATGCGACCAAAATAAAAATCACACAAAATTGGACCCACGTTAATCTCCCATAGCTGATGGCTCAGAGGTGCCCGGAAGCTCAATTGTGACCTTATCGTCGCGAGACTTACAGGGTCTATTATCAAAGTTTTGACCATAGAGTAGATCAAGGACAAATAGGCCCTTTTCGTAACGACCGGCTTCGGCTTCCGGCTCCGGATTCGTCTTGGGGGGGGGGGGCTTCAGTTTCCCCATCTTCGGCTTCATGTGTTCCCCCATGGATCAGGGGGAAAATAGTGCATGCAAACAAATGTGCGTCGCCTGCTTTATTTTGGTGTCAGGCATTATAAGGATAATATTTTTTAAAAATACGAATTTATATAAATACCAACATTATCCAACCATCATTATTACCGGTACAGCATACGCATCTCTTTCTGAAGTTTTAATTAAAATACCTGATAACTTGTACATTTATTACAAATAACACAACCACACGAGTTGTTCAATTTTATTTGCTATATTTTATTTTTGCTTCACTTGATTGACTAACCTTTTATTTTATTGAAAGCTAACAAATAAGGATTGTTTTTGTCAAGAAAACCCACATCCGACTTTTTATTCAAATAAAAGTACAAACAACAATCTACTTTAATAGCCTTAAAAATATGCCTTGCCATGGAACTTTCAAGAATACACAATTTTTTTAAATTAATACTTCACCAAACCTTGAAGCAGTCCTTTATAGGATGAAAATAACATACTTTGACAATCGAGTGAAAACTGCATAAAAGCATTCCTGTGCTACAATTAAAACTTTAATTTATCACACCGATATGTTTTTCTCACAAATTGTGCTTGCCTTGTAACTGAAATAAGAAAATGTTATTATCAATATGATCAAATAATCAATGCAACGCTCCATATTATAGCACCATATGGATGATCATGGTTTTTAAAACAGTTTTAGCTCTTTTTATGTGACTGGATGGTTTGATAATATTTTTCTTCCTCCTCCCCCTTGAAGATTTTTCTTCCTCTCCCTTCTTGAAGATACAAAAACAAAGGTCAACATGGGATTATCTTGGGCCTCCCTCCAGCTCCAGTTTACCACTGATTATTGGAAACATCTTAAAGTCAGATGTCAGTTTATTGAAAATTGTTGGAATTTTCATTTTATTAATTGTAGGCTCCACATGGGTAGTCAGTCTGAACAATGTTTTGATAAATTTACATAGTTTGATTGTGATTCATACCTGATAGATTTATGCAGTGTTCAAGTACCCCTTTGTCCACTTGGAGTTGAACTTAGCCTTGTGTTGAGGTGGTTCTCACTCACACCAAAGTCACTCCTCCAACTGTGCATATTAAATGCATTGTGTAAAAAAAAAAGATAAAATAAAACAATGAAAGATTACACAACGAATACTATTCCTCTCCTCCAGCAAAGTCTGAATCTGAATCTGAATCCCAACAAGGTCACCTTCTAGCAAAGTCGCCCATCACGGGTAGCTCCTCCCCCGGCTCTTTTCCGATGCAGCTTATGAGTACTCAAGCTCTGGTGTTTCTGATCAGCAGAGTGTGGGTTCGAATCCCAGTCGTGACACTAGTGTCCGAAGCAAGACACTTAACCACATGATTCGTCCTTCGGATGGGACGTAAAGCCGTTGGTCCCATGAGTTGTGTAATGCACAAAGAACCCAGTGCACTTATCGTAAAGAGAAGGGGTTCGCCCCGGTGTTCCTGGTCTGATCGGCAGCATTGCGCCACAGCACCCTGTAAACCATTGCATGGTGCTATAAATGAATAGGCCTCATACTTCAAACGTAGCTCCACATCCTTGCAGGAAAACAAATTGTAGTCAGACAATTGTGCGCTTAGAAACATCCGTATTAAGCGCCTAATAAATGTTGTGTATTATTATTATTATCAGCACTAGTTCATCACTCATTCCTGCCCCATGTTTAGATGTATGTATATTACACTGTAATGTAAGAGGTCAGAATCGCGTAATGTATTTTCCTTAAGAAAAATCTAATTACTTTATTCAGATTATTATTACTATTAAGTATCAATCACCAACAAACATGAAATCTTAATTGTACAAATATTACTTGAAAAGAAAATACAGCAAAACTAAATTATTCTAAACAACATGTTCAGCATGTTCAGCAAATGAAACTTTAAATAAAACACAATATCGGGTGGGGATTGAAAAAACCCAGTGAACAACTACTTTCGGTGACTGCCAATAAAAACAAAAATTCAACCAGATAGGTCCTACTTTATCCGATCAATTAATGCCACGGAGTGTAAATATAATATAATAAAGCAATTTCCATTATTTATATATAATTGTGTGGTGCAAACATTCTTTTTTCACAAATAAATTTTTGTCCGCCGATATTATTTATATATGCCTAAGTATAATGATCCATATAACTATATATATATATATAATGAAAGCTTTCCAACAATTACATATATACAATTGCATGTGCAAAATTAATTATTTACAAATAAAATTTGTCCGTCGACATTATTTATTTATAATGATAATGATCCATAATGAAAGCTTTCCAACAATTATATATATTTAAATGCGTGGTGCAAAATTAATTATTTACATATACAATTTCCCGTTGATATTATTTGTAATTAATGAAATGGTGTGTACAATTATTTATATGTACAGAACGCTTTCCAACAATTATATATATTAAAATGCATGGTGCAAAATTAATTATTTTCATATAAAATTTCCCGTCGATATTATTTATAAATAATGAAATGGTGTGTGCAATTATATATTATAATGAAAGCTTTCCAACAATTATATGTACATATAATAATGTGGTGCAAAAATTATTACTTGTAAAAAAACCAAACAACAATTAGATAATGAATTAATGAATTATTTGTAAAAAAAATAGCGTTAAATAATAAATTTACACTTGGCGTCTCATAAACCTTTGCCACCCTAATTTAATTAGGAAATATTCCATCAGCTTGTTTCTTGATTCAGGAGGACCCCTCCATGTCCTAAAACATTAATACTTTTTAGTGGGCCTAGAAGTTCAATGAAGGTTGACATCTATTGCCCGTTCATTATGCGGTAAATAGTTTTCAACAGTAAAATTTAGTAAAGGTGTGTACCAAATTGGGAAATTACAATTCGATGCCTTGTTGGACATGCAGTTGTCGATTTGTATTGTGTATACAAACTTGAATAATATGAACGAAATTTCAACAAAACATGTACGGGTTTAAAATAGTGTTTTGTATCAAACTGAATGATGGGGATGAATTTATTGTTCCAAATGAAATGTCATAAAAACAAAATTAGTTTGGTGCAATGAATGACAGTCCGTTTAGTGTGAGCGCATTTTTATCTTAACAAACTGGGAATTAGATGTATTGTTCTTTCTAAAACACGGTAAAGATTTCACTTGATAAAAGTAAAAGCCGAAATTCGATGACTGTATGCGTGTTATGAAATAGGAGGGATGTTTTTATTCCTTTGTAATGTATTATTGCTCGAGTTTATTTTAGGGAGGATGTAATCCTTTACTCCATCTTACATTGTGTGTCCTCATTATATATTCCATCCTTTACGCAATCTTCCTTTGTGAGTCCTCATTTCATATTAATCCTTTATCCATATTTTCCTTTGTGTGTCCTCATTTCATATTAATCCTTTATCCATATTTTCCTTTGTGTGTCCTCATTTAATATTAATCCTTTATCCATATTTTCCTTTGTGTGTCCTCATTTCATATTAATCCTTTATCCATATTTTCCTTTGTGTGTCCTCATTAAATATTAATCCTTTATCCATATTTTCCTTTGTGTGTCCTTATTTCATATTAATCCTTTATCCATATTTTCCTTTGTGTGTCCTTATTTCATATTAATCCTTTATCCATATTTTCCTTTGTGTGTCCTCATTTCATATAATCCTTTATCCACATTTTCCTTTGTGTGTCCTCATTTCATATTAATCCTTTATCCATGTTTTCCTTTGTGTGTCCTCATTTCATATTAATCCTTTATCCATATTTTTTCTATGTGTGTCCTCAATTCATATTAATCCTTTATCCATGTTTTCCTTTGTGTGTCCTCATTTCATATTAATCCTTTATTCATATTTTCCTGTGTGTGTCCTCATTTCATATTAATCCTTTATCCTTGTTTTCCTTTGTGTGTCCTTATTTCATATTAATTCTTAATCCATATCTTCCTTTGTGTGTCCTTATTTCATATTAATCCTTTATCCATATTTTCCTTTGTGTCCTTATTTCATATTAATCCTTTATCCATATTTTCCTTTGTGTGTCCTCATTTCATATCAATCCTTTATCCATATTTTCCTTTGTGTGTCCTCATTTCATATTAATCCTTTATCCATGTTTTCCTTTATGTGTCATCATTTCATATTAATCCTTTATCCATATTTCCTTTGTGTGTCCTCATTTCATATTAATCCTTTATCCATATTTTCCTTTGTGCATCCTCATTTCATATTAACCCTTTATCCATGTTTTCCTTTGTGTGTCCTCATTTCATATTAATCCTTTATCCATATTTTCCTTTGTGTGTCCTCATTTCATATTAATCCTTTATCCATATTTTCCTTTGTGTGTCCTCATTAAATATTTCCTTTGTGTGTCCTCTATAGAGACTCGTCCTTCTACTGACGTCAGTACTTATAAGTCTTGGATGTCCCTTCAGGGCCACCATATAAATTCCCAAATTGATTCAAAGGAGTAAACTTTGACTGGTTACAGTGACTTTGGTGTCAGCTCGTATATGTGTTCTGGGCACGGAACCAGATGAATCTGTTGGCGGCAGGGTTCAGTTCGTTCTACCGCCGGGGGATCCGTGCTCCTGTACTGAGATCATGCTGGGCGGACACAACGCTTATGCAACGCCCAGAAAGGACAAACATGTCTACATCGACAACTTACCAATGGACGCTGAGGGACTCCGTAGATCACAAGGATGCCCCGATGAAAGCACGCAAAAAGAGTATCCATCGCAAACGCCAACATCACAGGGTAAGAATATGACCGTCTCCTGCGATAAGAGAGGAACAAAACTCGAAAAGACCAATGGTGAATGGTTTATGTTGACTCCTAATGATTTACAAGGTTTTTTCTGAAATCATTCAACACAAAAACAGGACGCCACTATTTAAGTTGCTGTCAATGACATACTTCATGAAAAAGACTTGTCGCTTTGCAAACTCGCTGAGCTAAAAAATAACATCCCATGAACCTGCCACGAGAAAGGCCACAGAGTTTGAAATTAATTTTCAACAACAATAATTTGACTACGGATATGCTCCAGCAAGCCTCACACAAACCATGTGTTCTTTTTCATCTTTGTATAGTGGAGACATCAGATTCGCCAACTACCAGGGAAGCTCGAGTAGTGTATAAAGACTGCCAGGATGCTTTTGATAACGGTCAGACCACCAGCGGAGTATACACCATCGAACCATATGGGAACGAACAATTCGAAGCCTATTGCAATATGACAACAGATATGGGATACATTGTAAGTGTCTCTCGATTTATGTTTACAATTTCACAATTTGTTTTTATTTTACTAGTCACGTTATTGACAACACTCTCTTGTACGGAAACTCGGCTTGAATATCACGGGAAATGGGTGTTGTCATGTAGGCCTACTTTCAAAATATAAAGGTCGAGAAATTTGCGAAAATTCTGCATTTCGTCATCGTTCTCACGAAGAGCCACTTCTTTAAATAAAACATACGTTTTTAAATAGTTTGGATGTTATCATTGACATCAACATTTTCCCCAAGTTTCAAGTCACAAAACTGTATAGTTTTTTCGTAATTACACTAATTAACACAAGGACAGTATCACAACATTGACAGTTTTTGAGTTTTCACGAACAACCACTTTCCGATTTGGTTGCCAGGGGCTAAATTTCCTCTTCTTGAAAACGGTGACGATAATATTGATACAAAAGATGAAGACAAAAATAATGTCGTCCAACTACTGTTATTCAAATGACTGGGTGCTGCCTCTAGAAATCCCGTTTTTTTAGCAATTAAAACTTTTGAACAAATTATTGTCGATCAAAGTATTCAGTGACTTGATGCCGTCCCCGCGCCAAATAAAAGAAAGAGATAAACGAGAAAAACATATAAAATACCCCAATAGAATAATATTTTAAAAATCTGTCATGAATGAACTCATTAATCAAATTTCGTCATTTCCACGTTCCTAGGTGATTCAAAGACGCTTGAATGGAGCGGTAGACTTCGACAGGCACTGGGCCGATTACAAAGAGGGTTTCGGAGATCTCAATGGGGAGTTCTGGCTGGGAAACGAGAAGATTCACAAGATAACGTCCAAAGAGCCGAAGTATGAACTGTTGGTGACTCTGACTGCATTCGACGGCTCTGTTGCTCAAGCTCGATACAATGACTTCGAAGTTAAAGACGAGGAGGCTAGCTATGAGATTGGCCCTTATTCTTTTAATTCCAAAACACCAGGAGACATCAGTAATGCTGGTAAGGCAAACAATTGCTTGAACCTTGGTTCCCATGTACATTACTGTAAAGAGAGGCTCCAAGGTCAAATTCAGTGTTGTGATGCACCCATTTTCCCAATAGGCTAGTCTATGAATGTGGGAGAAAAAAGGTCTCCACCTCCCGTTAAAACGGTGTAGAATTTCATTTTATGTGATCTTTCAGAGCAAAAATTGGAGCATGATGTCGTTGGTTATGAACAACAAACTGTACATTCCACAAAGAAATGTTTGCGTCGGTCAAAAGGTTAAATTCAATGTCGTTTTGATTGAATATCGTTATTTTTTTAAATGGACTGAGCATTTTCATGTACACAAAATATGTACACACACCTTATTTGAAATACGACGTCATTGGACGTTTATGAATACAAAAAGTATCTCTCTTATCGTGTGCGTCACGATAATTATCGTGTACGTACACGATAAGTATCGTGTACGTACACGATAAGTTTGTCCTTATCGTGTACGTACACGATAACTTATCTTGTACGTACACGGTAACTTATCGTGTACGTACACGATAAGTTTGGACATATCGTGTACGTACACGATATGTATAAAGACTTGTAAATTTTTTCACTTTCATAAGGACTCTCCATCTATTGAAAAAATACTGCATCACAAGAATGAATCAGACCTTGCAACCCCTCTTTATGATTGTAGGAAACAAAATCACGCGCTTTAACGAGTCACATTCGAATGCGCGCGAGACTTGTACATTTTGATGTACGCTTTAAGTAGGCCTATACCTCTATCTTTAGGCCCAGCCTACTCTCCATTTAATTATGTTAGTCGGGGACTGGATTAGAAAGAAGGAATTTGATAATGAAACCTGTCAGGTACTTTATATTGTACAATTTGATTTTCGATGAACTGTCAACTTTGTTGTTACATTCTAAAAACTTCCGATTCAGATTTAACCCGGATTCCTGGTCCCACTGGGCCCTGACCCATTTCTGGGTCAGGGGCAGAGTGACCCGGAAACTGGTCAAACAAAATATTTTTTTCTAACCCGGATTATGTGTCCGTTTGACCCATTTCTGGGTCATTTTTTTAAGACAGATTCTGGGTCATTCTGACCCAGAAATGGGTCAGGCTCCACGGGACCAAAATCCGGGTCTATTCTGATCGGGAGATTTCAGAGTGCAGCATTGTATCCCGTCCAGTTTCCCTCAGTCTGAAAACATGTTTCTTTAACTTTCCTCTGAAGGTGACGCTTTGGATTCGAAAAAGTTCACAACGTTTGACCAGGACAACGACGACGATGAAGATAATTGTGCCCTGATGCTGAGTGGAGGTTGGTGGTTTGGTCACTGCTCGGACACAAAGAGTAATCTGAATGGCCGGTACTCTGACACCACCAATGTACAAAACCACCGGGGAATATACTGGTCACAATGGAAGGGTAGCGACCAACCCCTAAAAGCAACTGAAATGAAGATAAGACGATAGGTGTGGAAACCTGTTCAGATTGCCTAGAATGTAACTTTTTGTAAATTTAAGTTTAATTACTCCACTGGCCCTCTATGACGCCATGAGTACAGTTTTCAACTGGTCAAAGATAACATATTTATTGTTTTGGTCAATATCATTCAATTGTTTAAATATTATCGCGTAGGGATTCTATAAATAATTGCGAGTAGAGTTTAATTCGATGTTTAGAGTAAAAACTGATAAGAGCACAATTTCAATGGTTTGGTTTTATTGAAATTGCAACAGACAGTATCATTAGTTGTATTAAAATACCCAGAAAGGCGATTAATGACAGATAACCTTAAAGTCGCGGTGTGACGTTCAGTTGCATTGGCATATTCCATGTGTTGAAGTACTCTCTCACAACCTCGTTCCCAGTGGTGTACGATCTCGCCGCGCCACCAACCCCCCCCCCCTAAATCGCATGCCTAAATTTAGTTTTAGATGCCGTCAGTTCATCAGTAATACTTTTAAGAAATTATAACTTTAACTTAAATTGTAAACTTTAAATGGTAATTTAACTTTCTTTGCTAAAATTTCGTAAAAAGCTCTCTGAGCATGCACGTAGCTCAGGCCTACCGTAACGTTTGGACTTCATTTTGATGTGTTAAAAAAGCTTGCTAAAAAAAAAGGTGTTTAATGTTACACCCTCCAACTTCCCGGGTCAGAATTGATCCCAATTTCTAGGTCAGGCTGACTATAGGAAAGTGGTTTTAAAAAATGAGATTTTAACTGGGATTCTGCGTCAGTTTGGTCACACTGACCAATTTCTGGGTCACACTCAGGGGCGTCAATCCTGGGAGGGACAGGGGGTCACTTCCCCCCCCCCCACTTTTTGATGGGTGGGGGACACCATATCAAATGTCCCCCCAGTTTTGTTTTAACTCATGTATCTCATATATAGGGGCAATTTAATGTGTCATCTACTGTATGACTTACGGTAACGCGCTGTCTGTAAAGCTAAAGCTTTAGTCGATGCACCGCCCGAAAATGCTCGGCAATTTACTCACCGGACCACCGAACCGCCCGCGATTGGAAACACTTCGTATCCTTGGTTTTACCTCCATGGTTTTACACACGCTAGCGGGTCGCACCAAACAGCCTACTTGTAGCCCGAAATCGATCGACCATTAAATTACTCACTGGACTGCCCGAAATTGGGACATGCTGGCGGGTTGCACCAAACAGCCGTCAAAAGAGTGTGGTCTAAAGAATTCCATAGCCTAAAAATTTAATGAATTACGCGTAATGCGCGTTGGTTGTCTTTTCAGCATACTACTGATCGATGCATAATGGTAAAAAAAAAAAAAATAGCCCCAGCATTGAAAGCAGCTATATGGTAAGTAACCGAGTAACCAACATAAGTCAGCTTTTCAAGTTTCAATTAAGGAACAAATGAGTGAACATTGAAATGTTTGATAAACAGTAGTAGGCTGAATGAGATAGTGATGAGATCCCGAGTGTAAATTGTGGAGCTGGCCAGCGGGGGGCCTTCTCCACTACTACCAGAAAAGCGACAACCAATAAGTGGTCAACATACAACCAGGGTTGAACCGTAGTCTTGCGTTGTTTAAACAAATGCTCAATAGTTTCTGCGTCAGAATCACAGAGTGGACACACGACTTTTTCTGTGATTTTCATACGGAAAAGTTTTTCCCAAGTTGGGAAGATCCTGTGATAAAGTCAAAAAATCATATCTTTATCCTTAGCATCTAAAAGGAAGTTTTTATGAATTTTACCCTAAACTTCAGTCCGGTTGAAATCTTTGATAGGAAGATTTAAAATCTGAACCCATTTTTCTTGGGCCTTTGGCAGGACAAAATCTCTGGCTATAAGGGCTTTATAAACAATTTCGGTGGACAGTTTTGAAAATGTCGCAAAATCCTCTACTCCATGATCGTTTTTTATATTCAGTGGGGTGATTACTAGGCCTACATCGTGTCTCTTAAAACAGGACCGGATTGATATTTTCAGCAAGACGCTTGTTTGTTTGTTTGTTTGTTTGTTTGTTTGTTTGTTTGTTTATTTATTTACTATTTGTTTGTATTTTTGTTGTGCTATTTTTTCAGTTTTTTTGTTTTTGTTCCTTTTATTGCCTTGTATTGTATTTGATGTTCTTGTATTGTTGAGGTCGAATAAATAACAACAATAATAGCAATATTATTCCAAACACATGCCAGGGTCACAACTCATTAACTTTTTTTCTGAGTTGGCTTTACAGTTTGTTAGTAAAATAAAATTGTATTTGTTCCGATAGTGTATTTTTAAGTGGAAACATCCTGTATAACTTAGATATTCCAGGTTCTCTGCGTGTAGCACGAGTTATCGATGTTCGCCGCTGTCCCATGCATACAAAAGTAAAACAAAACATTTTCAAAATACTATGAGGATCTAGCCTTGAATGCTGGTTGATAAAATACAAAAAATCGGGATTCCAACCAAATTGTTTAATATCTGGAGCATAAAGTATGTAAAAAGAAACCTTAAAGTGTAGCACGAGTCACAGTGGAATTGCCCATAAGAATAATAGGCCTATATCATGTATGTTGGTCTTTTATTAGTGTCGCTTGTTCTATCTCTCTCTGAACCAAGTCCAAGTTTATATGTAGATAATTGTAGCAAGGAGAGCTTTTCTAGGTCGTTCAAACATTCTAAAACCCAACAGCTTCAGGGGGCTCCGACCCCGCCAAGGGCTTTGCCCCTGGACCCCACCAGGGGCCCTTGAGCGGGCCCCTGGACCCCACGCCGTAAATGATCCTGCTGTCCCCCCACATTTCAAGACGGATTGACGCCCCTGAAATTGTTTTGTGTTTTATGCTTTCGGGCACCGCTCGAACACCTCTTTAAAATTGTTCTTTTTGTAGGTGTTTCGTCCCCCAACCCAAACACCTCCTGGAGATTGTTTTTAAGGTATTCGGTCACGAACACCTCTTTGAAACTGTTAAGGTGTTGTTCCGAACGATACGTGTTATTGTTGGGATACGGTACACAAAGTGAGGATTACTGGTTTTTGACAGTATCACCAACAAGTGTATGTACCCTGCCTTTTAAATTACTCAGAAAATTGCAACTGAAACGAGAGGTGGTAGGGCCCTGTCAGACGAGGCAACTTTGAGGCAACCAACTGCAGTGCATGCTACAGGACCACTTTGGTGGCACATGAGTAATTTTTCAAACAGTGTCTTACGATCCTTAAGAAAAATATGTGAACATTCAAATGGGAATGCCTTTTCTTCAAGGATAGTGCCTGGAACTGGTTGCCTGTAAATTGCCTCGTGTGACACGGGCCTTAGAAATAATCTGTCCGATATGAATCCATACAAATGCGATGTTTTACTTATACGGCCTATATATATATTTAATTATCATTGAAGATGGAACTCGGCATAAGAGAAAAATAAGAAATGTGTTTGAAATAAGTTTATCTAAAATAACAAGTAGCTTTTTAATAATGTAAGTAGTTGCTTAATGTTGATGTTCGATGATTAATAATTGTGTACAGTTGCGTAACCATAGACAAACAGGTTCATATTTAACTGCGTTTTTTTTTGTTTTTTTTTCGTTTTCAAATTTACAGCTTAAAATTGTCATTATAGTCCGATAATTGCAATCGAAACAGGAATTTAAGGCATCAGATTTTTCTTTTACCTTTTTTTCCTCCAAATTGTGAAAAACATGCTCTAGATTTTACAAACCGATCAAACTTTTCTTGGCTAACAGTTATATTTTGTTAGCAATAAAACGCACATTCTGTCATGTTTGAGGTCCAATGGATAACCCCTCCTCTTTTTTCGCTTGGTTTGAGCAGAAAAGGAAAACAAATCTATCCCCTCCACTTTTCAGCTAGGTTTGAGGAACAAGGGATAGAAAATTCTATCCCCTCCTCATTTTGGCTAGGTTTGAGGAAAAAGGGATAGAAAATTGGGTTTGAGGAAAAAGTGTATCCCTTTACTTACACAATGCCTTGGATCGGACGAGTTGGTCTATGAAAAGCGTTTGTAACCGTTTGTTATAAAATGCATTGTGGTTAGAAAGATGTTTTAAAAGTAGAATACAATGATCCACACAAACATGCCTCGAAATTGCGTGGTTTTCCTTTTACTTTGCGAAATAACACGGTCCGCCATTTTGTGGAGTCAAAAATTTGGTTCTACAAAATGGCGTGCCGTGTTAGTTCACGATGTAAAAGGAAAACCGCTTGTTTGTTAAATATTTTAATAAGCTTTCATCATTCAAATAAATTCAACTCAATAAATCCCCGAAACAATATTTATGGATCATAAAAATCTAAGAAATTTTAGTTTTGTATTTTGTAGACTTTACCGTAGTGGTACCATTCTAATTGAGGGAGGATGTAGCACTCAACAATTTTAGTTTCATCATTACCCAGATGTTTCCACAATTTGACGAAAAATTAATTTCTTTTCATTGTATATATATTTTGTTTAACGTAATTTTGTGGTATTTTCCGAACATTTCAAAAATTAGTTTAGTTGTGTATATTTTTTTTCCTAACAGCGCCCTCTATTATTCGCAGAGACGCAAAGCCAATTATTTTCAGCGCACCATGACCCCGGTCATGAACTTACAACGACCCGCTGCGGTGTCTGCGGTTTCAGGCTAGTCTAATATTAATTAGGACCCCAGAGGCCAGTGGCACCGGCCGGTAAAAACTCTGGAGTGAAAATTTCAAGAGAAAATGACACAACAAATTTGCGTACTACCACGGGGAAAAACAAGAGACAAAACTAGATGATGGGAACGTCTAGAACTTTCAGCCAATAATTTTTCAGCAAGGTAATTACAGTGTACTTTCCTCATCACACGGGGTAAGTTTTTAGTTCGTGTGTGACTCTGGCGCAGAAATTATGATGCATTTCCTTCGTTTACATCTCTAAACTCAATTGGGTGAAATGTGTGTTAATAACAAATCCAATAAATTAATAATTAGCTAATAGGGTTGCCTCAGTGTTTAGAGTTATATTTTACCCATGTTTCCTTGATTGCTTAAATAAAACTGTGAAAAGTACTTTACACATTAATGTCATCATCCTAAGCGTTTGCTTTACAAAATGAGGTTTGTTTGTTTGTTATTAATGACTATTACACAGAGTTAGTAAGATAAAGTTTGCGGTGAAATATTAAATATTTTTAGTGAGTATAATGTCTGAAAAGAACCAGCGCTTTACTCGACGTTTCGAACACTATAAAATTATTATGCCCTGTCAATCATCAGGTGGTTGACAACGGTGTTGGTTTGTACCAGACAACCGCTTGGTGCCTATAGGAATCAATGCAGAAGTTATACGCTGCCAAGCCCCGCCCTCGCCCCAATACTTCAACATTTTATCATGTAGGCCTAGGCCTATATAATTTACCGCGTTAATTATGTCCCAGTACCCTTTTTACCTCCACATGCTTGCACAAGAATCAATTGAGGTATCAAGGCAACAGTTCACCGCGACGTCGTGCCCCAAAAAGCAACTCAGTGTTTGAATAAGTTATTGTATAATCCTTTATATAAACCATACAACATTGTGTGTGTGCGTGTGGATGTCGGTCTCTTCCATCATAAATCATTATTTGTTTGGAGTAGGGGGAGAGAAGGGGCCCCTCTGACAATGCAGGTCACTAGATTTTTATGTTTACAAAAAAACTTCTACCAAGAAGCCAGCTTGGAAGTTCGGAAGCACAACGCATAGACGTATACTTTATTATGCCAGCCAGAAAGTGAGTGTCACCGGTAGTCACGGATCAGAAAA
The DNA here is from genome assembly GCA_021014325.1 of Plazaster borealis. Classification (NCBI taxonomy): domain Eukaryota; kingdom Metazoa; phylum Echinodermata; class Asteroidea; order Forcipulatida; family Labidiasteridae; genus Plazaster; species Plazaster borealis. The sequence goes on along the minus strand of CM037457.1, from coordinate 13,775,311 downwards.
CGTTTATTTAGACTGAGAATCACAGCAGCTTAACTGGACTCGCCGACGCGGCACACATATGGGTGCACCTGTTTAGCTGGAAGGGAGAACTTCTCCCGAGGAACGGCCAGTGGATAACCCGACGGGGTTAGTCTGTCGTGATCGCGATTGTCACCCCCAACAAAAGTCCAAGGTCCATTTTTCTCTCTTTGGATCCCATTATTACACAAGCTTGAGTGTATGCGCAACGTGACTTCTGAATGAAGGGGGCCTTCGATGAAAAGAGTCCTTGGCAAAATTTGATTAAAATTGCATTCGAGCACATCGAGACGTCACCAAAAAAATAGTTATCCCGTCTAGCTGCAGTGGGCACGTTTCCAGTGAAGGATGTCTGCACGAGCGCCACGGTCACTGTTTATGTTTGGGAACTAGAGAGTACGGTTGTCTTACATCCCGTGCAAAGTGTCTTTCAACTTGTCATGCAACTTGTTGTCGCTGCTGAAACCCACCTTTGAAGCATTTTCCACACACGCGTAAAGGCCATGCCACTGGGTTGCCCACTTTTCTGTGTCACAGAACTATTGAGAGGAAAGTCAACAGCGCCTCCACTCGAAGAGATTTTCACAACGTCGGTGACGATGCCCCCCTAAGTTGCTGTTTAAAAAGTGATCACTAGCACCAGCTCGTTCACTATTTTGCAAATTCGACACAATTTCTTTAGCAGAAAATAGCATATAAACGACTGACTTGTAAACTTTGGGAGCTCAGAACTGATAAGAAATATTTTAAGCTGTTATTCAAGCAACTTTTTATTGTAGAAATTGCCCTCTTTGATAACTGCGAACAGAAGTTGACTTCACCATGAAGGATTTTTTGAAGAAGTTACGGAAGCTTTCCTACACTCTCCGTGGTTCTCAATACTACCATGCCGATTACCAGCTAAGACGCAACCATGTAAACTTTGTACACGGTCGCGACCGCGGAAGTGGATTTCCTCTACGACGGTAAGACTTTCTAAACTTCGTTTTCTATTGTTTAGTGGAATATATTTGTTTATTATTCAACCCCTACTTCGTTGAAATTATGTTCTTCAAATGAAGGAAATCAAAACTGACGAGGCGAAATTAACTCCAAGTCCAAGGCTAGGTAATGGTTCCAAATCCAAGACGGTTTACGAACGGTCTGTCCCTTTATTCGGCCCTCACCACCGATTTCCCTGCCCCTCAGCAGCTGAGCTGTTCGGCTGTCACCCTGGTGCCGGGGGCCGGAAGTGCTCACCTGGCAACTGTGGCAAACAGGTTGTTTTTGTTATTAATTCGTAAAATAAGGCGCACGTGTTTGTAAATTCAATGGCTTTTTGAGTATGTTATTGTTATTTTACACTTTTTGTTCAATCTTACAATCTGACAATATATAAAATACTATGCTAAAACATCAAACATGCAATCATCATTCAATGCATGAATAGAATTTTAGAAACAAGGGTTTACAGGAGATTTTTTAGTGCAGCTCAGCTGACTCAATAAAATTCCACTTCACACAATATTTGTGATGAATTAATGAGCTGCTGGTATTTCTACGGAAAGTAAAGTTGGAAATGTGAGTCGACAGAGCGTGTTGTGGCTGCGCGGTCTAGTGCACCGAATTCAAGTTGTGGTGGCGTAGCCTTAGTCAACACAATGTGGGTTCAAACCTCAGTCCTGGCACTTGTGTCCTTGAGCAAGACACGCGATAATTGTTCCTCTGTCTTTATGTCAACTTATGGATCTTGCCGAGTATAAGTAGAACTTAGAAATAGAAGTAAAATTTGTTTGAGAAACATACATCATGCACATTTAAGTATGAGCATAGCTTACTCCTAGAACTACGAGGTTCGTTCCGCTATCTTTCATGGGGATGATAGCAGAACGAACCTCAAATAGTTCTAGGAGTAAGCATAGCCTGGTTATCCCCACACTAGTGTGGCTGGCCGATGTTGCCCTGGTCAGGACGTCAGTGGCAGGGCAACGGAGACTGACTTCCTACAGGGCTAGTTTGACCGGTTTGATAGAGAAAGGAGTCCATTGAGCGAGTAGGAAGGAAGTAGTTTAGACAGCTACAAATCTGTCTTCATTACAAATTTGCACGTATCGGCACGCAATTTGCACATATCGGCCCGCAGTTTGTGCATGGGGAAAACCCTGGCCTATAAAGAGTACATTTCTGAAGTCCCTTATCTCATTCCTGCTCTGTGCTTCTTTGTTTTGCTGTCCTCTTATAACAACATTTCTGTTGACTGTGTATTTCCGCACATTTTGACTCCCTTTTGCCAGATCTCTAAACAGCAACGCATTGTCAATCATCACCTTTGTGAGTTATTGACTTCGTTTTTCATAATCCATATTGTTATAAATGGTTTTAAGGTGTACCATGCAGGAAGGATGTCCTTCCTATGTGACTTAACACACCCATTCACAAGTAGTTTATCTAGTAATTTATGAGGAAAGTTTATCCTACTTTCCCTCTTACTTCCTTTTGTAAACAAAGTGATTCATTTCAAGGAATCGGTTTGCTTAAAAATCAACGCCAACAAGGAACCTTTTAAAAGTCCACAAAGAGGCTTAGTCTGAACTAGCGGCTCTGGCTGTAGCTGCTGCTAAGGGTGTTGCTATGGACAACCTGTACTTCAATAAACATGTTTTTATGTTGATTAAAGGCAGGGTACACTTATTGCCAAAGTCCAGTATCCTCACTTGGTGAAAGTCCACACTTGGCGTACAGGTTACTGTTGTACATGTATATATCCCAACATACAAATAAAATTGAGCTCATTTGGTCGTAAAATTGGGCTTAGAAGTTGCAAGAAAATAATGAAAGATAAAACACCCCTGTTGCATAGAATTGTGTGCTTTTAGATGCCAGAGAAAGGCTTCATGCCTGAAGGTTTCTCAGATTCAAATATTGTGGTGAAAAATTACCTCTTTCTCTAAAATTACTTTATAGGCCTACTTCAAAGGGGGTCGTTTCTCACAATGTTTTTTATATATCAACAGCTCTCCAGTGCTCTTTACCAAGTAAGTTTTTATAGTCATTAAAGGCACTGTACACGTTTGGTAATTACTCAAAATATATATTAACATAAAAACTGACTTGGTAACGAGCAACGGAGAGCTGTTGATAGTATAAAACTGTGTGAGAAACGACTCCCTCTGAAGTAACGTAGTTTTTGAGAAAGAGGTAATTTCTCACTTAAATAATAAAATACTTCTTGCAAGAAGCCTTTTATTCCTATCTGAAAGCACACAAATTTGTACAACAAGGGTGTTTTTTCTTTCATCATTTTCTTGCAACTTCGATGACCAATTGAGCCCAAATTTTCACAGGCTAGTTATTTTATGCATATATTTTGGGATACACCAAGTAAGAACACTGGTCTTTGACAATTACCAAACGTGTTCAGTGCCTTAAATTTCCCTGCCTTTTGAGTCACAGCCACAGCTGTTAATTCTGACATGGCCTTGAATACTGCTTGCTCAATTTGAATTTCTCAGACTTAAAATATTATGGTCACTACAATCGCAGGGTTTGGGGAGAGCTTTTGCATCTATAAGATCAGGAAGTGCTACATATTTCAAACTGCGTATTGGTGTTTGCTGTCTCTTACATTGTGTGTAAACATTATACAAAAGCTTACGTCTCTATTGTGGTCTGACAAGGTCACATTGACAAATCGCTTGTGACCAAGCAAAACTGACATTATTCTAAATTAACTCGCAGTATGGCATGTTGTATAACATGTTAATCTATGAGTTCTGTACTACTTTTGCACAGTTGTCATAATGTGTTTTGCTTGTGATTCTGACTGCTTGCCTACCATGACTTACTTGGCAAATAGATTTCTTTTAGCAGCATTTTCTACTCATAGAAACGGCTTTATAAAATGTGCGTCCAATTGTTACAATCATCATGCATGCAAGATCCTGTACATCAACAGTTAGTATCTAGACAATAGCAGGGTCCTTACTGTAAATACACACATGTGTCTAAAGACCACAGTCACAGGAAGTGTTTATAATGCCCTCCTACCAAGGGGGAAAGGTCAATCGAGGTCATGAGAGTGTGGGATGCAGGCGCCTGTGTGGTGTTATCATGACTCCATGATGTTACCCCCCAGTCTGGTGCCCCACCACTGACACCTGGAAAAAAAGAGAGAAAAAAACCTGTTAGTGTTTCCTCATAATCTTTGACCAGCTAATGAACTTGTCAGGGGTCAGTCAGAGATTCAGTTTTTATGTCAATCATCGTTAAGTTGGGATGGAGGCTGATTTCATTGATCAGTATTTGTTATTGTTAGATTATTATTCATCATCGTGGTCATGCTCTTGGAGAAGTGATTTTGGAGACAATTTTTTTTTGTGTGCTAACAAGTTGTGCAGTTTGGGTTCAGTGCATGATTTACACTGCATGGTGCCCAGACTGATATTGCCTGAGTTTATACGTACGAGTTCGAAATTAACACTGGACCGCAGGCCTGAGGCTAGTGATTTAAGGTTTTGCCTGTGATTACTCATGACCAAACAAGTCCAGCGGTCTTTTGTTTTTCAATTGAATAATATTAATACTTCACTTTGGATTATCTGTTATAAAACAAATTATATTCAAATGTTGACTTCGAGTCTGATAAATATTTTTCATTTCTGTCGATGGTTAGAAGATAAATGAGATAAAACTTGTTTTAATGCTGTATCAAGTAAAACAGTTAATTTGTTAAACTGTGCAGAAATGTTTTGCTCATTTTGTAAAACTTTCTGGTCCACTAAATAGTACGATTATGGTTAAATTAGGCACGTACTGTAGATAAGAAAAAGTGTTGGGGTGTCTCTGACTCGGTGTTCTCCCCAAGGTTTTTTCAAATCTGGGGACATTCTGGACCCAAATTTTGCAAGTTTGGCCGAAGTACGCTTAATCAAATGCTTTTTATCAATGTTTATGCTGTTTAACCTGGAGCATTTTTAAATGAGCTACATGTATGAGTTCATGTAGTACATTTTTTTCCCATTCCCCCTGAATTAGCCCATACACACATGTTTCAGCTCGATTCTCAAGCTTGTGCATGGAGAGAATCCTAGCAGCAGCAAAACACTTCCCCCCCCCCCCCCCCGGCCAAAATTGCACCCACATTAATGCAATTATGTTCGTGTTACCCCAGCTCAAGAACAACACACTGTAATTCTGTCATTTGGGCAAGGCGATGCTATTTTAGAAGTACAAAATTACATTACAAATAAATATTTGTAACCCCTTTAAATTTAAGCCTGCCCCCCCCCCCAGATTAATTGGTCTGGTGCCGGCCACTGATTAATGAGAAGGATTAGGGTGACCAGCTCCATGGCTAGTCTTGGTTCAAGGCGTTCCTGTGGTTTATTATCTAGAAAGCTGTACTCCTGTCTCTGGTGAGAGGTCGCCCTCTTGTGGCGATGGATCATGGGAAGATGCGGTCTTCCACGATAGCGGTCTCTTGTGGCGATGGATCATGGGTAGATAATAATAACAGGAGTGTCTTGAACCAAGACTACTCCATGACCTAAGTAGCAGGCCTAAATTATGATATCAGAAGGGTACTTCACAGAATGTAACCCCTGTCTGGTAACAATTTGTTGATCATTCAACCATCTTGCTTTCCATACATTTCTCAGTTGGTTGAACAACCACTTGAAATAGTTCAAATGCCTCTTGTAGAGCAACTAAGTGTAGTGTATTGTTATGTCCTTGGCATAGTTTATCTATGTACCATTCAAGCCACAATGGATGGTATTGAATGGTCAGACAGTAGGAGGGTTGACTGTGTACTGTGTAGATGCATTCATCATATATCTTATCACAGGCTGAAAGCTGGCATATGTAGTTGATCTACATTATCATTCAAACCGCGCTGGATGATATTGAATGGTCAGGCAGTAGGAGGGTTGATGCAATGGTCGCATGATATCATATCACAGGCTGGCAAAGGTAATCTACCATTTGAAGCTCAGTGGATGATATTGATGGGTCAGGCAGTAGGAGGGTTGACTGTGTACTCTGTACTATGCATTCATCACAAAGGCATGGTTCATCTGTTCAAAACAAAGTGGATGATATTAAAGTAAGATAGTAGGAGGGTTAATTCCACCATATTTGCTTGGACCAGTTAAAATGCATATTTAAGGGTCTGATAACCTAAAATTGTTGAACAGAATAGAATAGAATATTTCATACAGTGTGTAATCTAATTCAAATAAAAAAGCAGTTCGGCAAATTCAATACCATATTTGCATGGACCCATTAATTGCAAATATAAGGGTCATTTGCATACACAAAGGTCATAAATTATAACAGTGAATACCTAGAATACCTATGAGTCATTTTACAGAGATTAAAACTATATTGTTTTGATAATGGTTTATCCATTTGGATCATGTGCACGTTCATTCTGAGAGTGAGAATGTCATTTCACACAATTGAATTTTTATAAGGGAATGAGCAGTTTGGACTTTGTTATTCTATTTTTTCCCCAGACACATTGTGTAGTGCAGGGCTCAAACTTTGGATAAAAAATCCACAAGACCGCAGGGCTTGTAGCTCAAAATTTTTACCAGACCAGAATTTGTTTTACAAGACCAGAATATATAATAAAAGAGAAAGCACTGGGTACAAAGTACAATGTGTAAACTGTTATTATTTGAACAAGCATTAAGAGATTTATTCTTATGGTGAATATAATGTAATACTCAACAGATTTAAAAGATATTTACCAGACTCAAAGTCAATATCTGAACATCATCTTGTCTTTAATTTAAGATTTACACCTTTATAGTAATTATTATCAAATTGAAAAACCATGACCACCAGACTTGTCCAGACCTGGGTTTACTTGCCCGATGCTAAAAACACTGGCCTCGGGTCAGCGGTCCGTTGTAAAATTGTAGCCCCACACGTTGTAAAACTTCATGTCTACAAAATTGAATTTTTGAGAAACATATACCAGTATTTATACATAGTGTATAGTTTGTGTTTATGTTGTGTTCTATCAAAGTTGTCATGCAGGGACATTTTACATAATAACCATAGCACATTTTTCTTACTATTTTAGCTGAAAATAATTCCTTATTTATTTTCACCTGTAGATGTGTTGCGTTAAAACACACCCCCATCCTAAACGACCCCCAAACCATCAACAGGGTTCTCCCCAGGTTTTTTCAAAACTGGGGGGCATTCTGGACACAAATTTTGGAAGTTTGGCCGAAGCATGCTGAATTGAAACAAGGTCTTTGGAATGTTTTCTACTTGGTGTTTATCTTGGTTTTAAAAGCCCTACTGTGCAATCTGGAGAACTCTGGTTTTCTCTTGATCTTTTTTTGTGAAATTATAAAATAAAATAAAATAATAATAATATTATTATTATTTTATTTTTGCGTATGGGCCAAAATTTTCGCATATCGGCACACAAATCATGCGTATCAGCCCGATACGCTAGCTTGTGCATGGGGAAAACCCTGATGAAAATCCAACGGTGTGTATTGTTTGATTCTGTGGACTGCACTAGTAGTAAAACTAGTGATGGATTACATACATTTGTAGGATCAAGCATCACCATAATCCAACATTTTGAGTGCTGAGCTACCACATTGTGCTGGATGTTATAGAGTGAGGAAGGGTCCTTCTTTAAAACCATTCTAAGGCCTTGAAGTTGATTTAAGTTGACAGGATAAGTTGGTTTTTAAAAACAAAATATTTTCAAAACTAGGAAATTTTCCAAAATTTGTTCATTTCTTAAATTAAACCCTCTCTCATGCTTTTGAACTTAGTCATTGCAGGACATTTTTAAAAGATGAGTCTTTTAAGTAATTCATAATTCTTTATCATCCAAGACAATTAGGTGTTAAAATTTATGACATGGACATGTTTAGAGGTCACGTCTACTTACTCACTTGAATAATTTGCTCAAGACAATGTTCGCAGAATTTATGTATGCCTGCAAAAAGGTTTTAAAGTCACGTGAAGAGTTTTATAGGCAGATTTAAATATGCATAACTGACCTGTCATGTAATTCAATTGTTGTGAGATATAAGTGAAACATTTACTAGATTTGAGGCATAGATACCAATTGCCAATTGATGAGTAGAGATTTATTTAGGGTTTCCCCGTATTCTTGATGAAAAAGGTTCCTTGTTTTTGACAAGTTAATGTAAAGATGGATAAGAGGAATTGAAACTTTTGCTGAATTTTTAAACGTCTTCTCTCATCTCACAACCATGTCGGCGGTATGTAGAAGAAGGAGGTAGGTACAGTAATAATAATAATACTGAGTTCTTATGATAGCGCTTTATCACACCCCATGGGCATCTCAAAGCGCTCAGTATTTTTCCCTGCAAGGTATGCGGAGCTACATTTTTAAGTGTGAGACTCATTCCTTTACATAGCACCATGTAATGGTTTACGAGGTGCTGTGGCGCAATATGCTGTCGATCCAACGAGGAACACCGGGGCGAACCCCTTCTCTTCATGATAAGTGCACTGGGTTCTTTTACGTGCATTACACAACACCCAGGACCTGTGGCTTAACGTCCCATACGAAGGACGCAGCAATAATGGTTAATTGTCTTGCTCATGGACACAAGTGTCATGACCCGGACTCTAACCCACACTCTTCTGATCAGAAACACCAGAGCTTGAGTCCGGTGTTTATCCGCTCGGCCACGACACAGTATACTTGTAAAGAATGAGGAAATTAATGTGGGTGACGACCGTGCAAAAATTTCTTTGAATTAACGAAAAGCATTAATTGAACATCTTTCTGTTCTGATGTGTAATGTGTTTTCTTCACATGTGGTTGTGATAAGGTGTTTTTTTGTAATTTTTTTAGTGGCTGTAATAAATCCATCAAGGAAAAAAACACATTTTTATTTTACCCATTCACTACGCCAATGTGTGGTAAGTACAGTATACATAAAATTCCATCTTCGATGTGGTGCTTTCTGAGTCCTCGTGGAGAATAAAACAAAATTATACCCACGACCCCTTTGTTCTTATAATGGCAAGACAATTTTTTCTTTTGTAAAGGGCAACCTTTTGGGGGGGGGAATGTGTAAATTTCTGTTGGAACATTACAAAAGGCACCAAGGCATGGAGGCAATTGCCCCATGGAGGCAATTGCCCCATGGGGTGAAGTACCAGGTCTGCATTTTAGAGTAATCGCTAGAACACCGTGTGTGCCCCGCAACAAGAGGCAGTTCGACTCATGTAAAATTTAGCAGCGGTACCGTAAAGAATTTAATGAATCTAGAAAATTACGTTGAGAATCAAGAATATAATTTTGGTTTTACCAATAGCCAATGTACGTGTAGTGGCGTGTCTTGGCCGAGCAGATAAGAGCACCGTACCCAAGCTCTGGTGTTTCTGATCAGCAGAGTGTGGGTTCAAGTCCCGGTAGTAACACTTGTGTCCAAAGCCAGACACATCACCATTATTGCTTCTCTTCACCCAGGAGTACAAATGGGTACCGGGCGAGAGCTGGGGAGTAACTTGCGATGGACTGGCAGCCTGTCCAGGGGGAATAGAACTATTCTCAGTTGTTTAATGCCAAGGAAACCAGATATAAACACCTGCCTGATGAGCTAATTTTGATGAGCCATATTGGCTCGGGACAGACTTTACTTTACAACGTACGTGTACAATCTGAATTATTTAATTTTCTACTTGTCTTAAGAACTCAATCATTGGAATGAGTGACTGAATTTAGGAAATATATAGTGGTGTGGAATGGATCAGTGTTTTGTTGTTCATGCATCGTAGTTACCTGCAAAACAACCTCACAGCCACCCCTAAAATTGGGTCCCCTTTCCTGCAAAACAGGAATATCCTGTTTGAGTTTTCACCTTGGGTAGAAACAAGGTTTTCATCCTTCTTTCTTTTTAGAAAAATGATACTTTTTGTTATCGCTCAGTTCTGGTTCAGGAAGGAAGGAAATTAGGTTTAGCATCGAGGAAAGACAATACTCTGAAAATGAAAGTTGTCGTTGTACAAATAGTATTGATGTTGAAGTTGAGGTAATTGCTTATCAAAATGATTGTTTGCTGGGAAAGCTGTGTGAAGGTGGTACATGCATCCTGTCTTCAGATTTCTTTTGTAGTTGCTTTCACTTTTGTGTCAGGAAAAAATTGCAAATAGGAAGTGAAAGCTTATGTCACACGTTTGTGACAAATGATAATGATCAAGTTTAAATGTTTTTTAAATTTACAACTTGTACTTTTTGAAAACAACACAAGAATCCAGAAGAGCATATTTTAATATTTTCATGAGTAATATGCTACAAGTGTGTCTGACCTGGTTCCTCCTATCAGGACGTTTGAGCATGAAACCAGGCTTTCTGCTTTTTCTCATCCACACACTCTTGCTTTGGTGATATGTAGAACAGAGAATATTCCGACAGCTTTATTCCACATACAGCATCTCTTTGGAACTCCTTGTCTGGTGCATGTTTCCCTCCATTCTACAATCTAGACTGTTTTAAGGGGAATATCAATTCCTACCTTCAGCTCCCTAAGTTATATATTCATCTTAAATATTCTCTTCTTGTAACCCCTTGCCAAGAGTGGCTTGTAGCCTTTTTTTGGGGGGGGGGGGCGAACTTGCATCAAAAAACAAAACAAAATAAAATAAAGACCCTTTTAACTTTGTAGTCTTTTGAAGGAGAAAATTTGTTGGGTCAACTTGATTAGTCCATTCCAACCATGATTCCAACCAAATGTAGACAACAGCTGGAAAACAAAAAACCTGTCAAACACAATATTACACACAGTGAAACAAAAGAAGTAGCTCACCACTCTGTGTACCTCAAGTGATTGTTTTCATGTTTGTACTTTCCCCCTGCTGTATCTATTATTTGTTATTTCAAGAAGTTTTCCTGGATGGTCTCTTTTGGTACTGACATGAGCTTTACTCCTCAGCAAAGTATTCAGCCAAAAGGCCTGATCTTGGCGCTCCAATCAGGCCAGAAGTTTAAGACGTTGCCCCAGGTCAGGAGATAACACAGTCAGTGTTTACTTTTTGGCTGGACAAACTCTGGAGGGAGGTACCCTCAAACATTATTTCAAGCAGTCTTCAAAAAACATCATCATCATTGACTTTCCTCCGGGAGTGCTTTGCCCTTGCATGTGGTAAGAATATCTGGTTGTGGATACCACCACTTCATGGTTGAATTCTTGAACTCTTGACAGGTTAGAAGATCATGTTTGGACTTTCTGTAGTGAATGTACCATGCCTTCCTCTATGATGGTAGAGTCGTGTTCTTCTCTGTGGAGATAAAAATGACCAATTTAGGGTCGGGCTGTACATAAGTACATGTACAGTTTGTAAAATTAATTTTGTGTAATCATGTGTGGGAGGCTTTTATCTACAGAGTGGTCACCTAAGTAGAGAGTTTTGAGTTGTTAGTTCCTGAACAATTTATTTTGTTGTGGCCAGCAGTGCTGGTTTGAGATCACTCTTGAGACTTGTTGGTGATAACTGCTAGCCATCTTGGACTGGGTTGTAACACAGTGAGGTAAGATACATGTGTGTACTGTAAGGTCAAGAACAAAAACCATGTGACGGACTGCAGACTACCATACATTTGTAATGTGTCCTTTCTCTATGATGCATGTACAAGCAAATTTCGGGGCTGGTGCAAGATCACTCAGAACCTGGCCTTCTGATTTCAGTATTTGGATTGAACCATCAACAGAAAAATAGATGACACTCTTGAGTGGAGTCCACAGAAAATATTGAGGAATTGATTGAAGCTGGAAGAAATGTTAGTGATTAGAACCTTGGAAATGAGAGCTACGTGAAATACTTTGAGCTGACTCCGGGAGCCTGGCCTTCCAAATCCACTATATTCAGGTGTTCAGGTCACCCCCCCCCCCCAAGTAAATATACAGCCGTGTATTGACGGGTCAGAAATCTGTGCCTTTCCTACCTCTGTTTATTTGCTGGATCAACAGGATGGATTAAACTACTTCCATCTTAATCCCCACACCCCAAAAGATGAGATTTTCGTCCCCTCTCTTCTGGCTAGCTCTTCTCAACGGTCCGCTGCACCAGAATGCTTGACAGATATAAACAGTTGACAGGGGAGATGTGTGTATGTTAAGGCCCCTGCACAATACACAGTGGGATGAGGATTTTTTAAGGAGGTAAAGGAATAATCAGTGGACCAAAGAATTGTTGGACAAAGACGGGGGGATTAAGAAGGAAAATTTGGTGTTCCTCTTTGGAGGCCAGATGATACCTTGGATTTAAGAAGAATGAGACCCTCCTGCTGATCAGAGACGTCACATCTCCACCTCATCCTTCTGTGGACCTTTCTGACTATAACTGACTATTCTCAAAGCCGTTAAGTTCCTAGCTACACTTTCTGTTTGATTGATTCGTGTGCGACTGGAGAAATATTTATTTTGTCCGGCACGCTGTCTACTCCAACTACCTCGAAATAGCAAGAGCACCTGTAGCCCAAAATATCTGATCTTGTCAAACCCATTTTTTGTCAAAAACGGAGATTTGTGTCACCGAGGGGCAGGGATTGTCGGCTCTGATTCCATGCAAGTAGCTTTCAATGTATGTAGCCATGCTTGGATTACAACGTCATTCTACAAGGCGGAGGTAAGATTTTGTGGATCTTGGCACATGTAGTGAATCTGTTTCAAGTTCAATTTGTGTCATGTGCGTGAAGTATGATTTTCTTTTATAAGTTGGTGTATTTTTGGGGGTTAATAGCCGGAGGTTTACATGTAACTCTGAATTTTGATTGTAAATCATAAATGAACATGACACCTTATGTACCCCCCCCCCTCCTCCCCCATCAGGAATTGCCCTCAACTTTTTGAGTGACTAGATAGCCAGCAGGACCAGTTGGCTTGTCATTTCACTAGTTGTTAGTTTTTTCACTAGTCCATATTTCAAATAAAAGAGGGATGCTTTTTAACACTGAACAGAACTAGTTAGCCAGACCGGTTGGAGAGAATTCTGACTGGTCCTTAGGTGTTTTAACTGGCATTTGGCCAGCGGACTGCTGTTAAGGGAGAACGCTGCCGAAATAAAACAAAATTACAATGTAATTCTTTACAAGTTTGCGTACACTCGCCTTGTATACCCCATGTACCAGCTGATTAGGCTACCAGTACACAATTTCATGCAGTTTTGTCCAGAATATGTTAACACAGTAGGCCTTATTGTCATAAATGCTGGAGGTTTGATACATTACAATGTACTCTGTAATTACATAATAAGCAAAAGTTTGTCAAATTAGAGACAGAAATCAACTTGAAGTACATACACTGATGTATTTCAAAAGTATCACTAATCCTTAGTTTGTACGGATTTCATAAAATTGATTCTGAATATTTTGGAGCTCCTGGTCAATGGTGTTTATTGATCTAAAGTGGTCTCTGAAGTAATTATTTGGCAAAAAGAAACATTTCAAAAGGTGGTAGCGTTTTTGAGATATTGCTGAAAATGTAGAGCGGTTATGTCCATGCAGGAAGAATAATCTGCAATTGGAATACACAATCTAAGAAACGTTTCTGACAGAAACGCTTCTCATATTCAAATTTGTTTGGATAAAAACTGATATCTTTTCCCATTATCACATTACTTCAAAGTGAAATGTTTCTCAAAATGATTTATACTATCAGAAACGGCTGTACTTCTTACCAAGTAAGTTTTTATTGACATTAATTTCATGAGTAATTACCAAACGTATACCTTCCCTTTAAAGAGTCTTATGGCACTGATACCTTTAATTACCTTGGAGGTCCTGCAATGCCCATTTGATTCCTTTCAAGAATTTTTTGCCCAGGGGGCTGATTGTCAAAGATCAACTGCAAAATGATACTTAGGCTAAATGGGCTAACATATAACAAGCCGCTGGGATTCTTACAGAGCAGGGACCCATTTCATAGAGCTGCTAAAAGCACTGAAAGAAACTAAGCACAAAACAATTTTGCTTATCAGAATACGGTTACCAGCCAAAGTACCATGTCACATGTACCATCTGTGACTGGTATCCTGCTTATTTTTGCTCAGCAGAAAATTGTTAAGCAACATTTTTTGCTTTTAAAGGCACTGTACACGTTTGGTAATCACTCAAAATATATGTTAGCATAAAAACTGACTTGGTAATGAGCAACAGAGAGCTGTTGATAGTATAAAACATTGTGAGAAATGACTCCCTCTGAAGTAACGTAGTTTTTGAGAAAGAGGTAATTTCTCACTAAAATAATAAAAACTTCTTGCAAGAAGTTTGTATTCCTATCTGAAAGCACCCAAATTTGTACAACAAGGGTGTTTTTTCTTTCATCATTTTCTTGCAACTTCGATGACCAATTGAGCCCAATTTTTCACAGGCTTGTTATTTTATGCATATGTTGGGATACACTGGTCTTTGACAATTACCAAATGTGTACGATGCCTTTAATGCAGTTCTATGAATATTGGTCACTGATAAGTAGGCTTGGAGGAGATAAAAGATAAAGTGCAAGCTGCACATTGGTGTCAAGCTTGCGTCATTTGTGTTTATGGTCCTACTCTTGTTAGCCAATGTCACACTACAGAGCCAATTCACAGGAAATAGCACCCCAGGATTTACCCCACTGCCACCCCATTTTCGTTTCACACATGATGTAATTTCCCTTGTAATCCCAGGTTATCTTGCTTAAACCCCACTTCCTGGGGGAATATATTTACCCCCCCCCCCCATGTTCATTTCGCACTTGCTGCACTTTTTCTTGTAAACCCAACTGCTTAACCCAACATCCCCACTCCAAAGCAGGGGTAGCTCTAGCAGGGTAGCTAAGGAGTTGGCCAGGGTTAGCAACCCAAGTTTTTTCTGTGAATTTCCCAGGAAGTAGGTCTATCATGATGGGAGCTTTTTCAAAAAATACATTTCATAAGTACAGTGTATGCATTTGAGAAACTCATCAAGTATAAAGATGAATCTTATTGCTTTGTAATATTGAGCCCAGGGTCCAATTTCAAATAGTGCCTAACAATTTTCTGCTAAGCAAAAATGAGCAGGAAACCAGTCACAGATGATAATGTGGAATGGTATTTTGGCTGGTAACCTCATTCTGGTAAGCATTATTTTGTTGTGCTTAGCTCCTTTTTGTGCTTAAAGCAGCTCTATGAAATTGGGCCCTGGAGTTCAATGTTGGCAGGTAGCAATGGGAGACTTTGGAATGCTAGGTGGCAGCAGACTTACCAGGTAATTTTCCATTGTTAACGTAGTTCTGAGCATGCGCACATTACTGAGAACAATGGATTTACCTGGTAAGGCTTCTGCCTCCTAGCGTCCCGAAAGTCCCCCATTGTGATTTGTGGTTTTCTTTGTAATTATGGGCAATGTTATGTTCAAGTACTTTTCAGTCAAGTATAAAGTACTGCCAAATATACGTATTGGCCGTTGGCCGAGTGGTACTCGAGTACGATTACTTGGGCCATCAAACACGAGTACCACTACAAGTGTCCGAGTGCGGAGTATTGTGATATCTGAGTACCGAGTCCAAGAGCTGAGTACCAAGTACTTGGATCTCCGAGTATGAGAATGAGTACTTTATTGAGTACTGAAAAAACACACAAAATTAGGTGTAAAAAACTTGTTTTTGTTTTTTCTTTTTAGTGGAGTAATTTCAAGGCGGCAATGTGTGCTTTGATAACTAACTTTAAAAAAAGAGTACATCACAGACAACTTCAATTTTACTTTTTCCAGAGTTTTATTTTTCTAGTCCTTACGTTAATGTATGTACAGGAAAGCGAAAAGGAAAGTGGCCATGATTACTTAAAATTGGAGTCTGAGTACAATTTCAGTTGAGTATCCAGTACATGGCGTCGAGTACAGATTATTTTTCAGTCAAATATCGAGTATGGACTTCAAGAATGAGTATTTTGCTAGTCGAGTGCAAGTACGAGTGCCATCAAAACGGTACTCGAGTAGTACATGTACTCAAGTACGAGTATCGAGTTTGAGTACTACAACACTGAATATGGGTTTAAAATAAAAAGAAAGTGCGAAAATGGCAGAAGTGTTGTTTGTAACTGGTGACAACTGACAAGGAAAACCTTTTGATTTGTTTTTTGGCTCGTAGCAAAACATAGCAATAGTCATCCGCTTTTGCAAGGTCGTGTAGAACTTGGATTGAAATTTGTTAAGTCCATGCAAGTTCATCAAGTTACAGTGGTGTCCCGAGAGTGCCCTTCAACATCTGGCCCTCATGATCTTGATCAAACTCATGCAAGACCTCATCAAATACGGTTCAACTCATTGATTAGTCCCAATAAATTGAATTATTCTCAAAGATCTTAAAGCAAGTACAATACTGGGGTTTTTTCTTCATTTTTACATTTTTGGTTTCAATTTTATACATATTAAAAACTGAAAGCGCATGGAGTCGCATGTATTACGTTCATACCAATACCAATTCTTGAGAATGAAATGCTGTTGAGGAAATGGCATTTGAAAACCCCCAGTAAATCACTTTTGCTTATTTTGATGGCAGCAATTAAAATAAGCATCATGGATATATGTATAAATTAAAAATACAAATTAAAAATAAAAACGTGGCCATCCAATTTTGTTAGATTTGCACAGTGTGTTAATTGAAAAACTAGAAAATAGAATTAGCTGTTGCAAACTGCTTACCAACCAAAAGGACCTAAGGTGTATAAATGAAGTATCAACCCAAGCAGAGTCTTTCTCTTTAGCCTTCGAGAAAGACTCTGCTAGGGTCGAAACGTCTGGCCACTAAAGGGTCTGTATACAGTTTAGTAATGTCTCTGAAAATTGATGGCAACAAAAACTTACTTGGTAAGAAGTACAGCAGCTTTGGATAGTACAATGCATTTTCACTTAGAAGTACTGCGGTTATGGAAAAATCACTTTTTATCCCCCAAAATTTGAATCTGAGAAGCGTTACTGACAGTAACGTTTCCCAGATTGTGGATTTCCAGTTGCAGGTTATTCTTCCTGCATGGACATAGCTGCTCCAGATTTTCGGCAATCTCAAAAACGCTACCACCTTTAGAAATGAAATTTCACAGGGTAGTTTTATGGTATATATCTACAACTATATAGGATTGAAACAATGGGTTCCAACTGCCAAACAGATACAGACCCTTTAACTATGTTTTGCAATAGAAAAACTAAAATGGGAATAAGATACTCTAAAAAAAAAAGAAGGGAATTCCTTCCCTTTAACGTGGAGTAAATTGCTGCTGACTCGGAGGATTTTTGCCCTCTTCGATGTCCTCCCGTGGGAATTTGTGTAGACATTTTAATGACGCGGACTAATGTAGCTTAAGTTTTTGTATTATCAAGAAGCTAAAGAAGTACGTGCCAAGTGTAAGTTCGGTCAGAAAACTCTCTCGTATATAAGTGGAGAATTTGAATGACAACTATAAAAAGGTGAATTTGAGGGATTTATTTTGTAGGTCAGACTCCTTAACCCGAATTGTACTTAGTACCCCCATTGCACCCGTGCTCAATTCTGAAAATTAAAGCTGAATGCAATGCCCTACCCAAGGGTGCCGAGTAAAACTACCCATGGGTACCAGGTACCACAGGTTAAGTACTCCGGGTAGCAGGGAACTCTTCTCACCGGCATTGTCGTCCAAACTCCCGCAAAGATTCTTGAATGGTTTTTATAAAAATGCAAAAAAACGACAACCCAACAAATCAAGCTGGAGTCCAAGGACAAAAATGAAATTGATTTTTCAACTTCATTGACAAAATATGCCAATAGTTGTGGGAAAGAAATGCTTGTGAATTTCGGAGTGATTTGAGATTGTCGGTTTGCTTCTAATCCGACCAACCTGGCTCCTTTCGGAGCCACCACCCCTGTGAAGAAAAAAGTTTGCAGCTCAACTTTTGCAAGGGGCATTAAGGCCAAGACCAGGGCAAATTAGAGGTCATTGTGTCTTTGGCTTCCGTGTAGTTATTATGCTTGATACTCAAATATTTTTAAAGGCAAGCCCTTTTTATAACTGTTGTAAATTTCAGGAAAATTTCAAGGGGTACCAAGGGAAAGACTAGGAGGCATGGAGGCAGTTGCTGCCGTTGCCTAAGAAAGGAAACACTGACCCCCACCCTCACCCCCACCTCTTAACGTTGTGAAGGAACTGAAATGTGTGCCAATAAAGTTTTATCGGTGAGACGTGACCGATTATCGATTACCCGTGGATTAATTGTGTATGTACATCGGGTCATGCGTTCAAGTCACATTCACGTCTCCCATGGACCTCCGTTTTCGCAGAACGTAGAAAGCCATTTCTTTATCAAGCACAAGTAAAACGGGGTAAAGTAGGAATCGTTAATCAATTGTTTATGGGTTGCCTGTTTGCCTTGTTGTCTTGGTTTACGTGTGCACGTTTAATGTCTTGAGATGCTTTAAGAGAGTTGTGAGAGTGCCACAGCTGCTGGGCCCAATTTCATAGAGCTGCTATAAGCACAAAAAGCAGCTAAGCACAACAAAACTATGCTTACCAGAATAAGGTTACCAGCCAAAATACCATGTCACATGTACAATTTGTGACTGGTATCCTGCTTATTTTTGCTTAGCAGAAACTTTTTAAGCAACATTTTCTGCTTAAGCAGCTCTATGAAATCGGGCCATGGTTGTTGTTCCCATCATATCTCATTCAAGGTGGTTATCATATGAACACGAGGCCATGAGATCATTGATCAAAATATGAACTTGCGAAAGTACACACAAACAAGTTCAGGATGTTTTTGATTCACATACTTCAACTTTTGAGGATCAGGTTGGCTCAGTAGTTTCTTTGCCCGTCTTTCACCTCTGTGGACCCCGGTTCAAATCCCACCTTTTGACCGGAGCTGGTGGATGGGGTGCTCAGTCGACTCCCTTACCTGGTTGCGTGGGTTTTCCCCATTGGGGTTTACCTCCCATCTAAAACTGAACATCGTCTTTCATCCTGTTACTGGCGCTAATTGCGCTGTTGGATATGTAATGAAATGATAAATAAATAAATAAACCCTGTTTCTACATGTATCTGACCATTTAATATCACCCATTGTGGTTCTGAATGACAGAAACTACATATATGCCTGCAATATGAATTCTATGATATTATGATGTGGTGAATGGCTGCATATCTCCAACTTTTCTGTTCAATGGGTTGATTGCTCAGGACCAACTGTCTTTTCACACTATTTGTGTCTTTATTTATTCGCTTAATGTTCTGTTTTCTTGCCGTGTTACCCAGTGTGAGAGCACTCTATAAATTCCCCTGATTAGGGCTTAAATTTTGGGTAAAATATCACAAGACACAGGGCCGGTAGCTCAACATTTTTACCGGACCAGAAACGATTTTACCGTGAGACCAGAATCTTAACGAGAAAGAGCTTTCTACAAAAATTAACATATAAACTGTTCATTCTATCAAACTCAAAGTCAACATTTGAACATAATTGTCATGGTATGTTGAGATAATAACACAGAGAGGTCCGATCCTGAGTTTACCGGCCCAAAGCTAAAATCACTGGCCTCGGGCCTGCGGTCCAGTGTAAAATTCTAGCCCTGCTTACTATTATTATGATCATTATTATAACTTGTATGATAGTGTCTTAATATCTGTCAGATAGTCTACATGTACCTGTGCTGTAATAATGAACAATACAAATTGTGACTGTCCTACAACAAGCAAACACTGGTGTCCCCCCCCTAATTATCATACCAATATACGGAAACCATGTGTTTTGGTGTTAAAGTTGGTGCGGTCCATGTGGCATAAATCCCACCTTCTCAACAATCCTGTGATGTCAAAATACACAGAGTTACTGTTAGGCAACTCCTCTGTGAAACTATTTGATAAGATTTATTCTCTTTAGTTGATAGTTAGTTGTAACTCCAGGGGGGCTGCAATACTTCTTACTTCTTCTAATGCAAAAAATGAAAAAGCGCAAAAACGTAGGTTTCCAAAATCCAACACTACGCTTTTTCCCGTGTGATTATTGGGCTAGATACACAGCGGGGTCAAACATGTGAGTCTGCGGTTTCATAAAATGTGACATTTTCAGCACATGTTTAGGTAGGAGGTCATTAGACTCTTGTGTGGGGGGTAGACCCTAACTCTGGGGACCTTTTCCAAGGGTACATTGTTAAACCATGGAGGTAGGATGGTTAAACCATGTGGGTACTACAGTTAAACCCTGTGGAATTCAGCCACTCAGACCTGTCACCAACGGCACATGTCAGACACATCAGTAAAATTCAGGACACCTCCCAAAGATGGGAAGTGTTGATAAACAAATCAGTGGAAAGTTTTCAAAATACAGTAGTGCCCTTGAATTATAATCCCACAAGTGAACAGTGAATGACCCTTGAATTGTTCACACTGACTGTAGAACCAGGCCAAGGCTGAGGGATCCTGTGGATCGCTGTGGAGCAGTTGACGGCAAGTTCAGTCCGATTGATAAAATGTCCTGCATGATAACCAGCAACTTTAGTTTCATGGTTCTTGACCATAATTAATATTCAGTAATATCAAAAGGTATGCATTACATTTGAAGGGTCATCTGAGGCAAGGCTGCCATTCATCCTGACCTTTGTGTAGACCTTGGCCCCAATTTTGTAGGACGCACAAGAAGGATCTAAGCACAACAAAATTATGCTCACAAAAATATGGTTACCAGTCAAAATGCCATTTCTCATGTACAATCTGTGACTGGTATCCTGCCAATTTTTGCTCAGCAGAAACATTTTAAGCAATATTTTCTGAAAAGCAACTCTGTTAAATTTAGCCTTTGGCCCAATTTCATAGAACTGCTTAAGCACAAAAAAGTAGGTTAGCACAACAACATTATGCTTACCAGATTAAGGTTACCAGCCAAAATACCATGTAGAATGTACCATTTTTGACCAATATCCTGCACATTTGTGCTAAGCAGAAAACTGTTAAGCAATATTTTCTGCTTCAGCAGCTCAATGTTCCTTCCTCCATGATGAAATTGGGCCCTGCAATGTAAAGCCTTGTCTGAATGGGCGGCTACTGCTACGGCTATGTGAACGTGTGTTGAAGCATAGGGTGCCCTTAGAAATAGTCTTAAGCCGTGTTCGCATTGGATTAATGTTTTACCGAGACCGTGGTTAACATTCCAAAAGGTAAAACTTACCGGCGTCCGCACTTGGATTAACGACGTGGGTAAACTAACTGACACGACCGGTGAAACTAACCGACTTACCTAGGCAGACACAAGAGGGCGCTACGCAGTGACCTTTGACTGGATGCATGACACAGAGAGTGCAACGGAGCTGCCGTCCGTGTAAATTACATGTGCGTTTCTACGGACTTAATTTACATTAATTCACGAGCAAAGTATGGTGAAAACACACGGTAGAAAAGAACAAGCGTCGCACTGTTTTGGTTTGGTTGTCATGGCACGATGACCTGTGTACGTGTCACCTCACGATCACATGACGCGGCGGGCGGGTCGGGGGACCGGATGTGGCTTTTTACCGGGACGGCTTTTACCCAGATCGCGTTCGCACTGGAGTTTTCGGCTCGGTTAAACTGACCTGGTCAATTTAACCGGGCAGTCGTGGGTCGGTTAAACTACCCATTTGGGTCGGGTAAGTTACCTGGGAGGGAAACTTCCTGGGCTGTTCGCATTGGACTTAAAATGGTTAAGTTACCCATTTGCTCGGTTAGTTTACCCAAATTAAGTCCAATGCGAACAGGGCTTTAGTAACACTACAGCCGCAGCCACCAAGTCAGACACGGTCTTAGTCTTTTTGGTCAAGGCTTGGTCCTTGATTTCATAAAGCTGGTTAGCTTATTTACTAAGGACAAAAAAATCCCTCTTGCTTAGCAGAAACAAGTCACCAGCCGGAATGCCGTTAGAGAATATTGCTTAACAATTGTCTGCTAAGCAGAAATGAGCAGGATACCAGTCACAAATTGTACATGTGACAGGGTAGTTTGGCTGGTAACGTTGTTCTGGTGAGTGAAATTTTGTTGTGCTTAGCTACTTTTTGTGCTTAAACAGTGCAACACTTAAATACCTTAACCGTACAACACTTACAACTACTTTAAGACTTGTACAACATTTTATCAATCCCAGTCCCAAGTTTCCTGTTTGTAGTATTAAAACCAGGAAATATTCTTAAGCAAATATCTCAGCCAAACCAAAACAATAAGCAGGACACCAGTCACAACAACCTGGACCCATTTTCATAGAGCTGCTTAAGGTCTTTAGGTGTTGTGCAGGTCTTTAAGTTTCACACTTAACCTTTGCAAAGAGTACTGTTCAGTTTGGGAATAACTTTAAAGTTTGTCATCTTTAAAAAAAAAAAGTGTAAGGAAACTTTGATTATCATATTTGAAATGTAAATTTCCAGGAGAGCATTTAAAGGGGCACCAAGGCACTTACTAATGTTAGCAAATGTCTCTATTGGCTCCGTTGAAGGCCTGCAGAGATAGACAACTTTGCCCTTCCCTTCCACACCCTTCATACTCCTTAATCTACCACCAATTATAGGGCCTACTTTTCAAGAAGAAACTGGGAGAGTATTTTGTCAACCTGGAGGTGCTATGTAAATCTGTGTCAAACGTAAGGTAGACACAACTTTTACATCATGTAAAGTTCATTACATCCCATTTCGTACCAGATGCCCGACCCAATAACAAGTACAAATAAAGTACATTTACACTGTATCAAAGCCAGCATTTTTTCTCTCTCGCTAAGACGATTTTAAGATTATCCAGTAAAATCTTAATTGGAAGTGGTTTAATTAGCTTGATACTTGGAATCTCGTACATAATTCACATATCAAGGAAACTTGGAAGAGCAGATGGTGGTCCAGAACCCCACAGATGATCTCATCCTAAAAAGACCGCAGAACCATCTCAGCCAAAGCACTCGACCAGACCAGTCACTCAGACTGAGTGGAGATGCTTTCATCTTCAGCCACAAATCTAATAATGCACACAGTATGTGTACAGTACACGCTCTCTTAGAGTCACTTCCCTTTTTTTAATATCTTCCCCGTACAGTAGACAAGATCTTCTCAGAAAATATTTCATGCCCATTACAGATTTTTTTTTTTTTTACAGATTTTTTTTCTTTCTGAGATAATCTGTCTGCGTGGGATTTTCTTCTATTCGACTGGTCAATCATTTTGACATACCCTGGTTTTGATCTGATGAAGCCTGCCGGGGCTAGACTTACAATGTACATTGTACTTTTGCTTGATTTGTTCTGCCCCCCCTCTCATTACAAGCTTTATCCATCTGTAGCCACTTAGTATGTAACATACTACTGTTGGATGGAAAGAATTAATGGTATGAGACATGGTTGGTAATGATCAAACAGCCTTGTGGCAGGGATTTCTTGTCTTGAAGCTTATTTTATGAGAAGGCAAGGGCCAGTGGTGTATAATCTCAGATATTTTCATTTGGAGGGTGGGGTGGCAAGTGAGGCAAAGACATAGTAGGGGAGGGGGGTACAAACCATTCATTTGTGCATTTTTTTCTATTAAAAAAAATAAAATTGGGGGGGAGGGGTGGGACAAGGGTTCTGAGCGGGCTCCAGCCCCCTTCTGGTTAAGCGCAGAATTCCGCGGTAAGCAGAGCCATGAAATTGGGCCCTGATTAACAGCAGGGGCCAGTGTTATAGACCTGCTCCAGCACAAAAAGTAGCTTAGCACAAAATAATTTTGCTTGCCAGAATAAGGTTTAAGGTTACCAGCCAAAATATCATGTAACATGTGTCCTCAGAGACTGGTTTCCTGCTTATTTTTGCCCACAGCCGCAACATTTTCTGCTTTTTTGTATGCAGCTCTTTAAAATTGGGTTGCATCCAGGAATAGGCCTACATGTAGTATGGTTAAATGATGTGTTTACTGAAATCTAAAGGGTTGGGTTGAAGAATTTTTCGCTTCCAAAAACCAATGATGACGTATCATCCGTTGTAGGAGGAGACTGGACTATTCAGTGCAGCTATTACACGACATATGCTAATAATATAAGGTTCCTGATATTCAATAGTGTGTGTTGACTTGACTTTCACTGGTAGATGACTTAAACATGTCCATTTGTGTTCGCGTCCTGTGCCTAATGAGAGTCGAACACAGGAAATTGGCATTTCGAGGTGACATTTAAGCCAATCAGACCGTCAAGTTGGTCCTTGTACAACCGATATCCTTTTGTTTTCAAACTTTGTCAGGATACATCTGGGTTTTTTGTTGTTGAACTATTTTGGATAATTTTTGTTTTGATGCTGGAGAGATCACTTTACAGTAGAAAAACATGTACACAATTTTTAGTATTTAAAGGGATGCTCATCACGGGACTGGAATTTGATCTTTGAAGGGGGGTAGGAATTTTTATTTTGAAAAGGGCGGGCACTTCTAATTGGCAAAATTCTTGCAGTTCATTAGCCTTTTTGAGATATATGGTGGACACGATATGATGGCACTATTGGGCAGGCCTTGCACTTGAGCTTTTGGTAAAGTTGCCCACCGGGCTAGTAAACTGTGCATTTTACTTGCCCCCAGAAAGTTTTAGTAGCTCAGATTTTAAACTTGTATTGTCATAAATCTTTCTGATGTATTAACTCTTTCAGTGCCAAGGTGGTACATGCACAATCTATTTTATGTATTCCGAAAGTGCCATTATCGTATATGATACGATCTTTTTTATGTACTCAAAAAGGGTCATAAATCGTACATGTACAACCCATAATATGTAGTCACGAGAAGGGATTATCAGCCCTAATTATCACGCAAGAAATACTGTTGACTTTGGGATGTACCAAGTAAACACAAATCAGCGAGATACATTTTGTTTGGTGAGAAAAACTTTTGT
Organism: Plazaster borealis; assembly: GCA_021014325.1. Classification (NCBI taxonomy): domain Eukaryota; kingdom Metazoa; phylum Echinodermata; class Asteroidea; order Forcipulatida; family Labidiasteridae; genus Plazaster; species Plazaster borealis. The sequence continues at coordinate 13,750,462 of CM037457.1, read as the reverse complement.
ATTTAATTTTTATACAGAATTTCGAAAAACCTCAAAAAGATGGGAATTTTAGGTTCAAAGAGTTAATAGTAGCAATCATAACCAGTTTATACATAAATAAATAAATAAATAAATAAATAAATAAATAAATAAATAGAAACATTCCTGGCCCAGTTTCCACTGCATCCAAGTTCCTTATTATATGGTGTCAAGTCATGTAGTAGTAATCCAACTTATTCAGCTGACAAATATTTATCAACCCAAAAGTTAGAATTACCGATCCGTTCTAGCCCCTTTCATATTCACTCTCAATCTGCCATGTCAAATGAGATTTAAAACATTCTACCATTTGGTTATTTAGTCAATAATAACGCCACGGTCCAAGGTTACTCAAGTTCTGGGAACAGAATTGTTGAAAATGAATTTTGATCAAAATGAACAATTAATTGAAAGGAAATACAAAATGGAAAAAAAAGGTGTCTTGATTCATCAGTAAAATGCCTACTACTCTTTAAAACTGTTATAGAAGAAAGAAAAAAATGTTATTGTAAGTTCTAGACTTTTTATGCTTATTTGGTCAACCTGCCCGGTCGATGTATCCAGTACATGCACAAACACAATCCTACTCCAACAAGTTAAACACAATACAATTACATATCTTTTGTGTCCACAATCATAAAGCAATATTTACCTGCCGTCATATTCCAAAGTGAACACTAATATCATTGTGGATCGCTAACTCCTCAGGCTAGCCTGATCTATTATACAACAAAACCCACACTCCACCTCCTCCTGACTCATTCACTGCCCCCCCCCCCAAACACTAGGTTTATATTTTCTTTTCACAATTTCTAGAAAAAGACTGGAGAGTGTGTGTGTGTTTTTGTGCTTTCAACTCGGAAATACCAGAGACCCAAACCCTTTGTATTACGCTGTGAATGGTATTTTCCCATCTCGATTTTTAACTACACGCCTATAATACCAGATGTTTAATAAGCTATTCGCCTGGCGTGTCCTCATTGTGTTACTTAGTATCAACGCAACCACTCCGAAACAAGTAGGACAACAAGAAAGAAAAAAATTGCCAGGAAATGAGAATAAAAGTATTTGAACTGGGTCTGAGTGGCCATATCCTTCATTTTGTAGTCGACGGCGGATGGGTTGGCATCAAGAGGAAAGAGACTCGTGTGTGATTTGATAGACAGAGGGTGCTCCCCTGCGGTGTTTAGAAACAGTGTGTTGTGTGTGTTGTAGATCAGCTAATCAGACCTTTGCTGGTGGTACACTCCTGGTGCACTGCACGCCTGATTGAATATTACTCTTCATCGACTGACTCAATTACAACTCCCCCCCCCCTTACAAACCAACCAACCACCAGGCTGCCTTTTTGGACCTGATAGTAGTTTGGATGTTCGTATGGGTAATTTGTCGGTCATCATCATCATTTGGACTTGGATGAGCATTTAGTGAGCTACACCTTTGGAGTTGGTGGTCAGTGCTCGGTTGTTAGTTGTTATTAGTGATGGTCAGCTAGTCAACACAGAGAAGGTCGGCTGGCAGCATCGTGTGCTGTGGATGATGTTTTTTCTGTAGGAATTGGTATATTTTGTTCACGACCTAATGAGCATGAGGTATGTATGAACAGTGTTATGATCACACTGGTGAACGTATATATTTATTGTACCATGATTTTATGGCAATTATGACATCCTTGTGTAGAAAATGTGCATTATCAATCTCTTTAAAAATCGGTCATCAAAGGTACATGTATTATTACGCTGGATTGATTGAGCTGACAAAATAGTCGCAGATAGTGTTCATGTTTTGTGTGGACAACCATAATACATGAAATAACAAACCTGTGAAAATTTGGGCTTAACCTTTGTGTGAGTCAGGAGAAAATAGTGAAAAATCATGCACAATTTTTCAGCTTGTAAAACACGTCCTTAATTTTGGTTGTAACAACCGAAATCAGCTGCTGTTTTTTTTTTCAGATACAGTTTTCCCAAATATGCAGAGGGAAATATGTCACAGAAAAAAGTGGTTCAAGTATGATCTTCATAATCAGTAAGCTTTTCAGACTAAAATTAAACATGTTTTTTATCCTTACAAATCTTGTATGACACCTTTAATGCTGATGTGGTGATTATTTAGTAAACCATGATGTCATTTTCCCATGCATTTGTTGTGGTACAAAGTACAGATGTACAGGTATGTACTTTGTTCACAGACTGAACATGTTTTTTAACGAGTCTCTGGTATTAAGCAGCACCAGGAAGATTGCAAAGAAAGTTACTCTCGTTTGTTCTTTGATTTGCACAACATATTAAAAAAAAGGATTGTTTGCACATAAATGTGCCTTGAGGTTGGGGGGGGGGGGTTAGGATACTGTCAGCTGATAGGCCTACTTTGAATTTGTAGACCGACAATGTGTGCAGAGGTGGCTTACTTGTAAATGTACACATGTAGTTCTACATGTACCATCAGGGTTCTAGCATTGTAAGTTTTATAGCTGTATGGTTCTACTATGACGTAGTTGTACACCATTGTACATTGCACCAGCGCCGTATTTTGAGAGAGTTGTGACAACTTGCGATTAGAAGCCATTTTGTGTCCCCCCCCCCAAAAAAAAAAAAAATACATAGGCAAATACAGGGTGCTAGACTAGTCTGCCCATCTGGTCATGCTGCATTTGGACCAAAATGGCGTCCAGCAACCACGTGACCGAAGAAAACTGGTCACTCTACAAATATGTTGCAACTCTCTCAATACACAGCTCTGCTGATCAGAAACACCAGAGCTTGAGTCCGGTGTTCTTATTCGCTCGGCCACGACACGCCACTGAATGATAATAATTATTTGCAATGGATTTACGCAAAAGATCTACATTATTATTGAATAGTCAAATTTTTCATAAACAGGAAGAGGTGACCGGGGGGGGGGGGGTTATTAGGTCAGGGGGAATGGTCCAATAGCCGATGCATCCTTTGGATGAGGCGCTGGAACCGAGCGAACTTTAGATAATGAATTTTGCCATAAAATTTAACCAACCTTTTTAGGTGGCAGTACTTTGTACACTTGTATAGTAAACCCTTAGAAACCACAATTGTATAATGCAGGAAAATACAATAAACTCGAGGACATCCATTTATCATCATCCGAATTTCACATAAAACAAAACGATGTAGTTTTGAACTGTTTTTTTACAATACAGCAACACAGCAGTATAACCTTTGTATTGCTAAGCAGTTTATAAGTGAATATTATATTTGGTCTAACCCGTACACCGATGTGTGTAAAGCACTGTATACTCAGTACTTTCCCGAGTCCTGTGAAAAAAATCACAGTACTGAGTATACAGTGCTTTACACACATCGGTGTACGTGTAAAACCAAATATAATATTCTTTATCCCCGATGCAAATTTAACATCTATTAAACAGTTATACATGATTGTACATGTACACTGTAATAGATATTCTGTTTTAATAATAATTTGTGAAAAATATACATAATGTCCTTCCTCCACGTAAAGGAAAATGGTTTACTTAACTCGTTTAAAATAAACAATACAGCTGATGTAGAGAGTACATGTAGGTTCTGGTGCACAGCGTGTCCCAAAGTGTACTGCAATGATGTGCTGCAATAGCAACAGGGTTCTCCCCATACTAGCGTATCGGGCCGATGAACACGCGAATTGCGTGCCGATATGCGCACATTTTTTAAAATTTTGTATACGGTAGTTTCACAAAAAACATGAAAAGAAAACCACAATGCTCCAAATTGCACAGTAGGGCTTTGAAAACCAAGAAAAACACCAAGTAGAAAACATTCCGAAGACCTTGTTTCAATTCAGCGCTCTTCGGCCAAACATCCGAAAATTTTGACCCAGAATGCCCCACAGTTTTGAAAAAACCTGGGGGGAACCCTAAGCAAATGAAATCTAAACCAAATGTTCATGACTTTGAAAGTGATATTTTGTTAAACAATTACAGGGTTTGCTCCTAACTTTTTCAGTGACTAGCCAGCAGGACTTGTCAGTTTTTCATTTAATTTCATGAGCTTATAAATCTCCAATAAGAGATTTAAATGGTTGGTACCTGCAAGTTTACTAGTAATGGTTACTTTCTAATACCTTTAGATCCACATTTAATAGTACGGAGAGACAAGCCATTGCTCAAGATGTACATCGGTAGTATTTGGTTTTACCCATACACCGATGTGTGTAAAGCACCGTATACTCAGTACTTTCCCGAGTCCTGTGAAAACAAAATTCACAGGCATATCACTCGGGTGGGATTCAAACCCAAGACCTTTGTCATTCTAGAGCAGATGTCTTACCACTAGAAGCAGTTTGAATCCTATGTATTTTAGCAGCGGGTACCACAACAATTTAATAGGCAGATGTCCAATGTTGAGTGTTGAAATAGAAATGTAAACTTTCATGAAGTACATTACTAATTGTATTCTGGCAAATTAATTTGTTTGTAATTAATTGTTTTTAGTGGCACTCCATAATGTATGCATTCAGTGTACACATTTTGTGCTGTCATTTTTTCTGTCATGTTTTTGTCAGGAAAAATTTGGGTAGAGGTTTCTAAATTCATACCTCCCTTTTTTTTTTTAAGTTAAATTTTCATTTATTTAGTGCTGTAGAATCTTTTCAGCATAAATCGTAATAGCTACAAGCCCAAAGGACTTTTGAATTTTGGAATTTTGAATAATTGTTTACTTCTAGCACTGGTGTGGCATGCATTTGAAGCACAACACTGTATACATTTGTACTTGAAATGCTTGACAAGTTGTTTTCAATTACAGTGTAGATATTCTGTGTGTGCGCGAATAGTTGAAGGACTCTGATTGTGATTTTATTACTTGATTGTGTTCGGTAATGGTTCAGTAAAGCCAATGCATAATGGAAGGCTACAGAATAGTGTAATGACATTGGAAACAAGCCAACCACAAAACTGACGGTACACCATGTTACATTACAGTTTCTAATCAAGACCAGGACCAGATCTGTTAAAGCATACGTCCAGACAACATTGGTAATTGCCAAAGACCAGTTTCTGCACTTGTTTTGTGACTCAACATATGAATGAAATAACAAAAGAGTTTAGGCTCAATCCGTTATCGGAGTCACAAGAGAATAGTTTTGAAAAAAAACGTTTATACTGGCAGCCTGGCTTTGGATCAAAACTAATTGTTTCACACGCGGTTTTTTAAACCTATAATTTCCAGTTAAAATATTTCAAGAGGTGTTTTCCACCATGACCAATTTTTAGGAAAATCTGTCCAGTCCTCACAAGAACAAAGCATAAACAGTTCTGGTTTTGATTAAATCTGTATAGAATTTTTTTAACTTATTTTTTGTAGATGTAATACAATAGATTGTTGTAATTATTATTATAATTGGTCAAAAGGTAAAAAGTCCTTCCTCTATAATCAAAAATTCCTTACATGAAAAGAAAAAAAACTTTTACTTTCTTTCGTTTTAAACAATGCAGCAGGTATACAGAGTAGTTTCTGTGCAGAGTGTGTTACAATGATGTGCTGCAATCAAAAATGAAATCTAAACCAAATGTTCATGTCTTATGTGGAAGTGATAGCTTGTTTTTAATCAAGTCATGTGAACTGTTTGCACGCAAGCAAAGAGTCACATTCGTTGTGGAGTGTTGTTTTAATGTAAAACAGTTGGAGGCTTGTGCGCATGTTGCTCATGAAAACATCTGGACGATGTGAAGGACAAAGTAACCCATGGTGTTGCAGAGAGGGCCCAGTTTCATAAAGCCTGAGAGAACATTCTTGCTTAGCGGAACTAGATCACGTTTTTCAAAAGTTCTCGGCAGTCTTTCTGATCTTAATTTTGTTCCTCTCTCCAAACCAAACAGGCCCAACTCCACAATCATCATCGAGATCTCCAGTACCACCACCAACAACAATCACCCTGAGAAAGCCACCGTCACCACCATGGGGGATAAGATGCCTGAATTCCAGGAGCCCATCACCTCCTTAACCTTTGAATGCCACACCCACTGGCAGGACTCCTTCCTGGTGCTGAGGGAACTCTACGACCGCCAGGCGCTGTGCGACATCACGCTGGTGGTGGGCTCGACGGAGCTGCAGTGCCACCGCCTGGTCCTGGCCTGCTGCAGTCCGTATTTCCGTGCGATGCTAACATCAGAGATGAAGGAGAGTCGGGAGCAGAAGATCCTCATCTACGACATCGACGAGGCGTCCATGGAGGCGCTCATCACATTCATGTACACCTCCAAAGTGCTCTTAACCGTTGACAATGTGCAAAAACTCTTGCGTGCGGCCTCGCTGACACAGATCGAAATTGTCGCCAAAGCTTGCTGCGACTTCATGACATCCCACCTTCACCCCTCAAATTGTCTCGGCATACGAAGCTTCGCCGAGCTTCACGGTCGGACAGAACTCCTTAAAACTGCAGACATTTACACCTTCGACCACTTCCTGGAGGTGGTCGGGAGCGAAGAGTTCATAAACATTACCGCAGCCCACCTGTACGATGTTATATCGTCGCCGGATATAAGGATCGAGAGCGAATCTCAGGTTTACCAGGCAGTCATGAAGTGGGTGCGATTTGATCTTCCAAACAGAGTGAAGGAGTTGTCTCAGCTTATATCAGCGGTAAGTTAACAATACAGTGCGCCCTCTACAGTTTGCCCAGGAGAGGCCTTTTTCACAGTTCATTTTGGAAAAAGGTTTACAAGTTTTAAATCGTCTCGCAGCGCCCGCCGCATTACCCCAATTGCTTAACTATTGTTTGTGGTTTGCAAAGCAGCAAGGTTGTATTTTTATTCTTTTCTGTGTGTTATAAAATCGAAAAGTTGTGCGCATAAATCAATATTAGCGTACTTCAACGCGCGTAACGCAAACCTGCATCAGTATGCATGTGCATCGGTTTCAATTTGTACGTTAAATTTGTTCTTTCGTTACGCACATGCCGCAAACATGTTTGTACACAGGAGGCTCTAAAAAATAAATCGCATGTGGAACCATGGGTTGGGGCTCCAGAGCACGATGCAAAAAACTAAGGTGGTTTTGTTTTTTTCGGAAAGTAAGAAACAGGTCAAAACCTGTTTCTTATTAATTTTTCAAAATTGCAAAATTAGAATCTTTGAAGTCTAGATGATGCGGTGGGCTGGTTTTCATCAAGAACAATGAGATGAGACAACACCACCACATCAGATCTATTGGACCAGAAAATTAAAACCGTCAGCTCGTGGTCGTGCTGTGTCATAACAACAAGTCACGATACAAACAAATTATACATGTAGAGAGAACGCCTTTACTGTTGACTGATCAGATGGGCAATAATACACGAGTATTGCCCTCCCCCCGGGGGGATTCAATGTTCAACCAGAAACACATATTTTCGGTTCATAACTCGGAGGGTAGAATTCAGTCACAGTGTTGCTCCACTGACTTCAGTATAATTACGCAGCGAGTGAATCAGCTCTTTGTTTGCGCGGCACAGTGGTTTGCGCATCTACCGTATGCACTTGGGTTGTCGCTATTTCCGGTTCCAAAACTGGCATATGTTTGTGTTGTGTGTAATTTTACCAAAAATCACTTGTTTCATCATTCAAAACTCTGCAAAACATGAGAGGAATGAGAGTCTGAAATTGTAATATTTGTATCAAGTATTAAACCACAAGGGAATCTGAGTGGGTAAATTAAAAAAAAGTTGGTTTGAACAACACAAATTGACTAGAGCAGGACTTGGACCTGCGACCTCCAGATTAACGTGCCGGCACTCTACCATCTGAGCTACAGTATCTAGCCCTATGTTGGCGGTCTCCCTATTTTGTCAATGTCTTTGTTTGGGTGTGGCAGTCAGACTCAGAAGCCATTCAACCTGTAACCATGGAGGAAGGAAATACATATTTCCTTCCTCCATGCTGTAACTGCCGTGTAGCTAGGAATCACACACCCAAGTTTGCGATACAACCTGGGCCCAATTTCATTGAGCTGCTTAAAAGCACAAAAAATAGCTAAGCACAACAAAATTAGGCTTAACAGAAAAAGGTTACCAGCTAAAATACCATCTCACATGTAGCATCTGTGATTGGTATCCTGCTTATTGTTGCTTAGCAGAATTTTTTAAGGAACATTTTCTGCTTAAGCAGCTCTATGAAATTGGGCCCTGGGAAGCAGCGGCAGAGTAAATTTAACTTTTGGAGATAATTCAAGTTTCCTTCCAAAATTGTATACTATGTAGGTTGATGTCTATCATCATGCTAAGTCCCCTTATATACACAATGTACATTGTTAATTCAACGTGGTTTTTCCTCATTTATTTAATTCAAAATAATACGATATTTCCTGTTCCCCCTTAATTCCCATGGTTTTCATTGTCCCTGATTTGCAGTGAAGAGGGAAAAATCATGAAGGAAACATATTGTGATACATCAAGCATGGTTTCTACATCAACACCAGTTTTCTTATTATTAAATTGGCAAGGCACTTACCAGTGCAAGTCTGCCAAAATTAATTTACCACATACGGAGTTCATTCTCGGTTTCTCTGTGGGAGAGAAATGCCAGGACGGTCTGAGTGAGCGAGTGAGCGTGGCAGAGGCCGGCTTAACCATGGCCCTGTGATCACACCTTGTAATAACTTTTTAATGTGGTCATCTGGGCCCAATTTCGTAGAGCTGCTTAAGCACAAAAATAAGCTAAGCACAACAAAAATATGCTTATACATGTACTGTAGATGTTAATTTTGCATCGGGGATAAAGAATATATTTTGTTTTTACCCTTACACCGATGTGTATTAAGCACTGCATACTTGGTACTTTCCCAAGTTCTGTGAAAAAAATATGCTTACCAGAATAAGGTTACCAGCCAAAATACCATTTCACATGTACCATCTGTGACTGGTATCCTGCTCATTTCTGCTAAGTGGGAAAATGTTCAGCAAAATTGTATGCTTAAAAGCAGCTCTATGAAGGGCCCTACTGTTGTTGGAAACCAGGTTTTATATTTTGTTGGTTAATTTTCACACAATGAGTAATTTATCTTGGGGTGGTGTTTCGGATGAGGGACCAAGATGCATGAGACGAGAGAACAAGAAACTTGATGACGATGGGCTTGATTGATTTGAGATGATTCCTGGCAATGAGTCAAGTTTGTATGATATGAGTGGTAGATTTTGTTTTTTGTCGACAATGAAAAGCACATGATTAAGTATTTTAAAAGCATTGTAACTGACACCTGCAAAACAGATTGAGTTTAAAACACATGTTTATGTAATTGCATATTTTATTTGAATGGGGAAAAAGTACATTGTCATTGTTTTTGGGAAGAGTTTAGAATGAAATGTCCGTCCTTCAGATTTGAATAAACACACCATCCAATCAACTTGGCTACTGATACATGTAAGGAAAATGAATTAGGTGGTCTTGTTTTAAAGACCAGCTTGAACGAAAACGGCAACAAGTGATCTTTGCTGAAATTCATTTAAAATGTTTTCAATCAATAAGGAAATTGCTGTCACATTTAAGAGTAAACAGATTTTAATTGTAACAAAACAAAATCATTTGGAATACCCTTCTGCGGTGCTTTTCATAATAAGTGATATCATCACTCATGTTACGTCATTTTCTGGGAGCTTCGTTTTTTATTGTAGCGGCTTTGTTGCAATAACAAGACAACATCCCACAGATGATGTGAAAGTATTGTCATTACCGCAGAAGTGTAGCTAACATTTCAAAACCTTTAGGTTGGGGCCCAATTTTTTGCTTGATAAGTACACAAAATTTGGAAGAGTAAAAATATCAACATTACAATTAAATGATAAACAAAGACATTATAAACTAGTTTCAATAGCATTCCTGTTAAAACAAAAAAATCGCTCAAGTAGCTGTTTAAAAGTGAAGGGGAAAAAATGGTTTAAGTTTTGTCAGAGACTTTGCTTGTTTATGTTTATTTGGGTTGTGGTAACGGCAATCAAAATAAGCAATGGTGAATTTATATGGGTCTTTAAATGCTGTTATTTCTGGACTTTTGACAGTTTTTGAGACACAACTAATGCACTGTTGATTGGTACTGGCACGTTCTGTTTGATTCAGCGGGACTGAGGTCTGCTCAAAACTGGGCCCAATTTCATAGAGCTGCTTAAGCACAAAAAGTAGCTAAGCACTACAAAATTATGCTTACCAGAACAGGGTTACCGGCCAAAATACCATGTCACGTGACTGGTATCCTGCTCATTTCTGCTTAGCAGACAATTGTTAAGCAATATTTTCTGCTTAAAAGCAGCTCTATGAAATTGGGCCCAGGTCTTGCTTTACACAGGTTCAGGCATACTTGTACTGTCCCACCATAATCAAAGTCAGTGATCAGAGTCCTACAGCTAGGGTGTTGAGTTACCACATTAATGGTGTTGGAGTTTGTAGGGTTTGAGTGAGTAGTGTTGTTGGGTGTTTGGCAGATTGTTTTGCGATCCTTTGAGGATATGGTCCATAGTTAGAGTGAGGAGGGATCCTTGTTAATCCTTGTAAATCGCTCAAGGGAGTTAGGGCTTTAATATAACTTGTTTGTGTTGCGTACAAAAGTAAAAGTTCTACATGTAGTTTGATCAAGAAAGTTTGTTTATTTATTCATTTATTTATCATTCATTTCTTCCCACTTCTGAAAATTGATGAGCATGTAGGCCTACAGATGTTATACAAAATATGAAATATATGAAAGATTAAATTGAATTGAATAATGGCAGAATTTGTTTGATCCCAGGATGAACTTTAAAGGGTGAACTTTAGTTGGAAGGGAATTCCGCAAGAGTGGTTTTCCACTCTGTGACTCAGCCATGGACCACCCTCTACTCAGGACCAAGAACTGAATCTTTTCATTAAACAAAGAAACATGTGGCTTTCGCTGCATTCATTCAAAAAGTCAAAGAAGACAGTTGAACTTCATTGAAATATGATACTAAAGACTGTGAACCACAATTGTTTTCTGTAGGGAAGTCAGTGTGATATGATTACTTGTGGTTTTGTCTGTCGAAAGCTGTGGTATACAGAGATTAACGGCGTGATATTTCCTTTCTTGGCAGGAAGAGTAGGATGTGGGTTAGCACAACCTGTACCCAGAATTTATATTATTTCTCAGGGTTATTATTTTTTTTTTGTGCTCATGATCTGTATTTATGGAAATGTCTCAGCGGGGTTGTTGATATAAACAGTCGTGCACTCTGTTTCCATGTTTTAATGCATTCCGTCGAATGTGCAACAAGGTCAGGAAGATGTTCAAAATTTGCTAGAAATATACAGACTCCTTTTAGTGGAGTTTCCTCCTGTCCCCTTTGAAGGTGGGGGGTCGGGGAGTGTGGGGGAAGGGAGATTCGAGGGAGGAAGGGGTCGATGAGAAAACAAAGATGTATTTAATTTCTTCTATTTTATTACACTTTACTCTGGCAAAACACGTACACGGTACTTGTCATAAATTTTTAGCCTTCGTGCAAAACGTTTGGGACAAATCTTTGGATATTGTTGAGATTTTCATTTATTAACCTCGCTTTAAGTTATCAACCTCTTCCAGGAATCAGTGTTCTTGTTTCTTGTGGTCATTGGTCAACATCTGGGATACGTTGTTTCGTACCCTTATGTAAGCTTTCATGCCAATATCCTGCCTCCCAAAAAAATAAATAAAAAATGAAAATTTATTTCCAACAGCTGTCCAACAGTTTCCAAGAAATGTTAATCAATCTACTTTTTGGTTTATTGAGGGACATGATTTTATGACGTAAAAGTCTCCTGGAAAAAAGTCAAGAAACCAGAACATGAACATTGTCCAGCCTTACATTTTGACTTTTTGCCAAAAATGTGTTTGGTGTCCACTTTATACACAAACTTCCTCAACTCTGTACAGTATTTTCAGAGGTTGAAATTAGTAATTCAAGAGTTGATTTTGAAGATTCTGTCTCGGGAAAGAACCAGGACTGATTCTTTGTTTTTGGAAGGGGCAAGGGCACCAAGGCGTTGGTGAAGGGCACCTCTATGAGGAAATTGTACATTTCTATTGGAACATTTCAAGGGGCACCTCGGCAATAGGCAATGGAGGCAATAGCCTTCGTTGCCCCCATGAAGTATCAGGCCTGAGGAACAGTCTTTGATTGTGACATCTTAAATTACAACCTTCTACGTAATAATAATAATAATAATAATAATAATCAGTTCTTATGTACCTAGTGCTTTATCTATGGGCGTCTCAAGCGCTAATTATGTTTAAGACAGGTTATGCTAAGTTTTTGACTTGTGAGTAAGACCCACCATTTATATAGCACCTTGTAAGGGTTTACAGGATGATTTGGCGTATTCTGCTGTCAATTATGCCAGAAACACCAGGGAAACCCCCTTCTCTTACAGGCCTGGAATTTCATCTTTGAGAGGGCAAGGCCATTTTCATTTTGCAAAGGGCACTTCCATTGGAAAATCTCAAAGTCTATGGGACACTTTTGAAGGGGCACCAAGGCCAAGACAAGGGCAACGGAGGCCATGGCCTCAGTGGCCTCAGTGTAATTCCAGGCCTGCTCTTAACTTAAAGTGTACTGAGTTCTTTTACATGCATTAACACAAGACACGACACACTGCTTTACGTAACATCCAAAGGATGAAGCAATAAGTACACTAGTGTCAAGACCGGGACTCAAACCCACACTCTGCTGATCAGAAACACCAGAGCTTGAATCCAGTACATTAGACTGCTCAGGCAAGGCATGCCATGTACAACTTTGTATTTTTATTGTACAATAAACCAAGAGCCTTAAAGGCCCTGTACACTAATGGTAAGATCGAAAAACACAAGTGTTCACAGATTCACACATAACTTACAAGATTTAAAGTAAGTAATGGTAGAAAGGGTTCCTTAAAATATTTCTGCCTAAAATGCTATCGTTTCTGAGAAATGAGTAAAACAATAGTTTTTATCACGCGCGATATTTTGAAAAAACAGAAAACACATAAGGTCTCTTTTCACTATTTTCTCGATGACCAATTGAGCTCAAACTTTCACAGGTTTGTTTGTTCATACATATATGTTGAATCACACAAAATGTGGACACTGATTTTGAGCTGTTACCAAAAGTGTACAATACCTTTAAAGTTGTATTGTGTCATTCCAGACCTAGAAAAGAACTTGAACATTAACCATGTGCCTAGCCACAATCATGGGTACACATTTACTGAGCATCCATGTTGTGAACAACCGATTAAAAACCACTGAATAGAACCCTTATTTCAACACTTTTTATCGATCAGTTTTCATGCACTTTGTCAATGAAAAAATGAAAAGTAAGTTTGTCAAATAGGTGGATTGAATTCGCCATTTTCGAGGCACATGTACAACAACGATGTTGTAATAGAAAACTAAATGTTAAAGTCATCAAAGATGGCAAACATTTGCCATTCAGAGAGGATTATGGGATATGTGGCACCATGTGCAATCCACCTATATACAAGCTCTGCAAAGAGTTAATCTATATTTTGTTTGTGGTTCAAATCATAATGGTGGCTTTGTCACCAAAAAGTGTAACCCATGATTGTGGCTTCGCAAACATGTAAACATGCATGTATGTATGTAATTAACGTACAGGTACACAGATGTTTGTGTGTACTGTACAAGTGTTCAACAATACTTTACCTGACAGTAAAGTAACATTTCCTTTCTTGACGCAAAACAAAAATGTACAAGAAGTGGCCCTCCATTATGCACCTGAAATCAATACAATAACAAGGGTGTTTATTTCTGCGGTGTATATAGCCCTTTTCACACGGCCTAAGAATATAGCCAGGGTCCCTTGCTACGAAATTGAAAGCTATGGAGAAGTAAGAATAACATACCAGCTTTCAATTTCGCTTGTAAATTTTGTAGCAAGGGTCCCTGGCTATATTTTCGCCGTGTGAAAAGGGCTCATGATTCTGTGTGGCTGACTGGAGATTAAAGTGTGGAATTGCGGTCAATCTGTCTGGGCCACTTATATCTCTAGGGCTGGATCATCTGCAGTGTGTAGTGGGATTATGAACTTGGGTGTAATTGTAGACTTGATCGGTCCTCTAATGCAGTGTTCTCCCTTAACAGTGGTCCGCTGGCCAAATGCCAGTTAGAATTCACTCCATGTGGTCCAGCTGGCTAGTTCAGTGTTGAAAAGCATCCCTATTTAATATGAAATATGGACTGGTGAAAAAGCTTGTGGAGGAGTGAAATGACAAGCTAACTAGTTCCGCTGGCTTTAGATACTGAAACAAGTTAAGGGCAAACCCTGTATGTACAAGCGAGCATTATCCATTTGAAATCAATTAATTCAAGTACAGGAATCAGAACTCTGGAAAACCTTGATGAAGTTGGACATTTGTACAATAATTCCAGTATGACTCAAACAAAAACCTGTCTGGTCGCAAATCAACCTTGCCATTAGGCATAATAGGAAAGAGAGGTGGCTCAGTTTCCATCATAAGGATAGGGTACATTTACATTGTACCATGTACTTATCATTGAGAACCATAATACAGATTGATAATGTTGAAAGATGTTGGCTGTGGCGTAGGGGAGGGTAGTCCACTCTTTTGAAGGGTGGAGGGGGGCATCAAGGAAGGAGGCATTTTCTGTCTTGAAAGATAAATGTCAAAATAAGTCCAGTGGTGGAGTGTCAGTACTTCTACATGTAGTTCTTACAATCTAGCATAAGTTCTGAGCTCAGATTTCAATTGTGGGATGTGGGAGGGTAGTCCAAAGTTTGGAATGGGGGGGGGGCATCAAGGGAGGTTGTAAAGGAGCAGAAGACAAGGGGGCATTTTTATGTCTTGAAAGATAACTATCAAAATCAGTGCAGGGGTTAAGGAGCCTGAATGATACAAGTTCTTGCATATAGGTCTGGTATAGGTCCTGAGCTTAGATATCAATTGGCATGGGGGAGGGAAATCCAAAGTTTGGAATGGGTGGTGGGGGGCGCACCAAGGGAGGTTGTAAGGAACAGATGACAATGAGGCAACTTCTGTCTTGAAAGATAACTGTCAAAATCAGTCCAGGGGTTAAGGAGCCTCAATGCTACAAGTTCTTGCAGTTTGGCGCTGGGCTCTGATTTCATTTGAAAGTTGAAGGTTTGACTGTCCCACAGGCATCAGCGTTAAAAGTCTGAACCCTTCGTCAAGATGCAGTCTTGAGTATCCCTCATGAGGTTACCCTCAGTTGACATAAATCTATCAGTCTGTTGACATACATGCATATATGATAGAGCTCTTAAAGTGCATACGTGTATGTTTTTTTTCCAACTTCAACTTCTTTGAGAGGGCAAGGCAATTTTCACTTTGCAAAGGGCACTGCCATTGGCAAAATCTTAAAGTTTCTGGGAAACTTTTGAAGGGGCACCAAGGCCAAGACCAGGGGCAACGGAGGCCATGGCCTCTGTGTAATTCCAGGCTTGCAACTTACACAAATACAAACTGTTAGCTGTCCACTATTGTGCATTAATTATCAATACCTTAATCATACTAAAGGTTACTCCCGGTCGTTTTCAGCTAAATAGAAGCTATTTCACTTTCATGCATTTGTATAAAAGGGGTTTTGCCTCTTCAGTTGAAACCAGCGTTCAATTTCACTTTGAGGCAAGCGACTTTTTTATTGCATTATATTATTGTAATAAATAAATAACGATATATTACCCTCCTTTACTAAAGAATATCATACATTTCGTCACATGGCAATTCAAGTAATATCTAAACTCCCAGTTACCATTAACCACATCAAGAAGAAGTTTTTTATAATACTTCTTACCATAGTTCTGCGCAATAGTTGTAGGTACATGTATACTGAAGTTCGATGCAGAACAGAGTGCCACAAAAAGAGTGCAGGCCCGTACTTGGTTCGACTGCTATTCCTAGCCAATAAGAGCATAGACCTAATTGTTGCAGAAGTATCCCCTCCTCTTTTTTTCAAATTTTCTGTGTAAGCATGCTGCTGAAACCTCATGTTTATTTATTTGCATTCTTGTATTGATTTTGTATTTGCTAGTTGTTAATATATGCTGTTTTTCATATTGATAAGTCTGCCCTTGGCCGGGATGGAATGTTTCCTAATAAACTGATTCAAATAAATAAAAAATGAGAAAACATACTCTAATTGAAGTCAGTGTGCAGGATGATCAAATTTTGTTCCGAAGTCACATTATTCTTAATAACTTATTCTGTTTTGTTGCTCTTTTTCTTCAATAGGTCCGTCTACCCATGGTGCCTGCAACTTTCTTGATGGAGGTTGTGGAGTCGGAGGAGCTGATCAAGAAGTGCCTTAAGTGCCGGGATCTCCTTGATGAGGCCAAGAACTACCACCTGTCTGTCAACAAGGTGGTCCCCCAGAGCCCCAAGAAGGTCTACCAGTCAGAACGAAGCCAGCCCAGAAAGAGCACAGCAGGTGAGGCAGTTTAAACTTTACACTTTTAGGCCCTGTTCGAATTGGCGGCTACAGCTACGGCTATGGCTAGATTTCCGCAGTATCATGCGTTGAAGTAAAGGATGTCCTTAGCAACACCCTTAGCAACAGTCGTAGCCGTAACCATAGCCGCCAATTCGGATCGCACTTACATGTGTATCAACTTTTTTGTTGTATACTCACTTTGCGGTAAACCATGTGTTTATCTATTTTGCTGTGTAGATTTTGTTCTTTGAGAACTTGTCTTGCTTTTTATTCGACTGCCGCGGAATAGATTTCGGAATTCGGGAGACTACATGTACTTAAATTCTGAAAAGAACTGTCCTGCTTATTAACCCGTACTCATCGTTCTCCTTAAGCTAGATTAAAAAATTGTAATAATTGTAATAATAATTTTTTTAAACCTGCCTTTCAAGCATTACATTAGGTTAGTATTGGCATTAAAATGCAAGTGTTATATCTATAAGTTGTAAAGTGTTTTTCGAAAGGATTCATAACTCATGCGATCAAGCATATATATCAGTTTCAGAAATTGTAGCAAAATGTGGGACTTTGGAGGAAATAGAGGCAGAAATAGCGAAAAACTGAAAGTTGTATTCCTATGCAAAAAGTACTAATGGACATGATGCAGACAAATGACAATGAATAGATGAAGAAAAAAACAGATCTTTATTATCCCAATTAAAAAACCTGAGTCTTTGTGAGCTTTCTTTATGATGAGAGTAAAAAAAACCTTGTGCTTGCCTCACCATAACAGTTGATCAGGTGTTCGTTTCACAAATAGTGTGAACGTTTGACCCTGATTGATGGAAGGACGCTATGCAATCATATAAATTAAATTGAAATGGAGTCTGATGGAAGCTCTATGAATGGACTCAATGAGGTGGGGAGACAGGGCAACAGAAGGGAACGTGCTAAAGTTCTTCAAGGTATTTCCTGCGCAATCAGATATTTTTTTGTTGTGCCTGAAAAAAAAAAAAAAAAAAACCAAAACACGCCACTCCTAAAAAATAACTTTCCTCGGCGATGGTTGTATCAGAAAATCACGGTCATTGGTTTGTCCCATTATTATGCAAATTACATTCAACTTGTGGAGTGGTAGAAGTGTGCAAGAGCTGAGAAAAGCAACGTGGCGTTTGAAAGCGAATAGGTGATGGCGGCGACCCCAGGAATGCGCCCCCATTACAATATGAGGACTTAGGCGGCCACGGACGGCCGCAGGTCTATGCTGAAGGATGATGATTGATTGTATTTGCTAGAATCTGAAAACTGTTTAATGGATATATGTGTAATGGAAGTCACGGAAATAATCTGTCTACTTGAACTCGTTAAAAACTCAATAATTCACTTTTCACAGATTAAATGGCTCGATAGTTCATTGGTTTGGGGAAGAGGAAGTACACTCTCATGTATTTATAAAATGTATATCCTCTATTTTTGATAAAGTGAACTTTTACAAGTTGTCTGTGATTAGTGCAACCATGGAGATGGGGTTTAAAGGTATCGTACACATTTGGTAATGACTCAAAACAAATATTAGCACAACAACTTACTTGGTAACAAGCAATGGAGAGCTGTTGATAGTATAAAACATTGTAGGAAACGACTCCCTCGGAAGTCACGTAGTTTTTGAGAAGGAGGTAATTTCTCACTAAAATAATAAAAACTTCTTGCAAGAAGATACACCAAGTGAGAACAATGGTCTTTGACACTGGTCTTTGACAATTTCCAAATGTGTTCAGTGCCTTTAAAGTAATAGTAGAGTTTGCATTAGCCTTTGTGAGATATGGCGAGCACCTTAGGAGTACACCATTTGGTTTGGGTCCATTCAGACAGATTTACCAAAACCAAAACGGTGCAATTATAATGTGTCCACCATCTCAAAATTGCTTAGCATTTTAGCGGGGGTGCCTAGAAAACACCTGACAGTGGTAAGGATTTGCATAATGTGCACATTTTTATTCGAGGCCTTATAAATGTCAAGCGCTAAGTCTAATTCAGATCATATGTTCACTTCACCGCAATTTCCAATATGATGAAACATCAGACCCTGATCACTCATTATACACACCGCAAGAATGCCAATTAGTCAATCAAATCTGCTGGCTGAAGCGGGGCCAGCGAATTCGCAGCCCATGATGTGTTAACTTTAATATCAAGCTCTTAAATTACATACCTGACCCTTTGCTAAATTAGTTCAGCATGGTTGGTCACTTTCTGAGTAAGATCAAACCTTGGTTGGTTCACCTCTGCAGACACAAATGTGTCACATGCCATGCTCCCAAAGGAGCTTCATACATGCCCTCCTCTATTTAGCTTGGCATTAGAGGTCATTGAACCATTGGACTCCATAGTGTGACCATAGAGTGACCACTCAACACCTAGCTGGAGAGATTCTGTTTTATTAACCCTTTACAAATCTGGAGCAGTTATGTCCATGCAGGAAGAATAATTTGCAATTGGAATACACTATCTGAGAAATTTTCTGAAGTAACGCTTCTCAGATTCAAATTTTGGGGGATAAAAAGTGATATCTTTTTGAGATATTGCCGAAAATCTGGAGCAGTTACCGGTATGTCCATGCAGGTAGAATAATCTGCAATTATGGAATACACAATCTGAGAAACATTACAGCAGTAACGATTCTCAGATTCACATATTTGGGGGATATAAAGTGATATCTTTTTCCAACCGCAGTACTTCAAAGTGAAAAGTTTCTCAAAATGCATTATACTATCCAAACCTGCTGTACTTCTTACCAAGTAAATCGTTATTGCCATTAATTTTCAGAGTCATTACCAAATGTATACAGACCCTTTAAAGTGTTCATGATTTAAAATTGAAACAACTCATAACTGTTCCCCCCCCCACACGCACAGACAAGTTTGTCAACCCCGTAAACAGTTGTACCATGTCCTTTTGGTACATTACCTACACCTCTCACTCTAGAAATACCCAAGGGCGCCCAAGAGGTATGCTAACTTGTTGTAACAATCAACATGAGCATGAAGTGAACTTTGCCAGTATAGCTCCTCTGTGACCCAAACAAGGCTATTATCCAGGAGGTGCGATTACCCTTGTACTAGTTTGTTCATGGAAGTGGAGTGGGCGGGGCCAAAAGCTGTCTGACCTCCGCTTGAACTGATCGGTATCTCGCACTCAGTTTCACAGCCCTGGATACTTTCACTCAAGACCCTCTACGTTTACGGTGTACTTCGTATTTTATTTTTTTATTTTTTTTTTTAAACCTAACTTGTGTACTATGCGGCTTGGCTTCAATCAGTGAGTACGTGAACAATTGTTCTTGACGCACACTTGTACAAAAAGAAATTATGCAAAAAAAAGTAGTTAATGGCCTGACGTTTTGACCCTAGCAGAGTCTTTCTCGAAGGCTAAATAATAATACAAAATTATCCTAACACAACCTGACAATTGAGGTTAGTTGGTAGAGTTTTCTTTTTTATTGATTCTGCCTTGGATTTGGATGTCATTGATGTGAAACTAAAACCTTGGATGAATGACAAGTTTACATTAGATTTTTTGATTTTATTATTTGTTTTAATTTTTGTTGCAATGAAAATGCCTGGTAAAGCTACAGGGAAATAAATAAATGAGACAATATTTTCACAGTGCTTTTTGAACTGATATATTTGCAGACTTCATTTGTTTATAAATGTGATATCTGTGGAACAATCTCCCAACCAAAATAAATCAATTTTGCAAAGAATCACAGCTTTTATTATTCATTGTCACAATGTTTACAGTTTAAACTTTATAACCAATTTTATTTGCCCATCACTTCAACTACAATGACTGTATCTTTCCTAAGGGATAATCTCCACATCAATTGTCTAGGAGAGAAAAAGATAAATATTTACACTAATACAAAAACCTTGCATATTTTTTTTCTGATGTCACAAAGATTTCTTGGGGAAAAAACCAAGCATCCACTCTTTTCCCCTCTTGTAAAAACCCTTACAAGAACGAAGTATCGGGGTGGCCAATTTCTTAAACTGCCTTGCTCTTACAAGAATGAAGTATCGGGGCTACCAATTTCTTAAACTGCCTTGCCCTTACAAGAATGAAGTATTGGGGCTGCCAATTTCTTAAACTGCCTTGCCCTTACAAGAATGAGGTATTGGGGCTGCCAATTACTTAAACTGCCTTGCCCTTACAAGAATGAAGTATCCGGGCGGCCAATTTCTTAAACTGCCTTGCCCTTACAAGAATGAAGTATCGGGGCTACCAATTACTTAAACTGCCATGCTCTTACAAGAATGAAGTATCGGGGCTGCCAATTTCTTAAACCACCATGCCCTTACAAGAATGAAGTATCCGGGCTGCCAATTTCTTAAACTGCCTTGCCCTTACAAGAATGAAGTATCGGGGCTGCCAATTTCTTAAACTGCCATGCCCTTACAAGAATGAAGTATCCGGGCTGCCAATTTCTTAAACTGCCTTGCCCTTACAAGAATGAAGTATTGGGGCTGCCAATTTCTTAAACTGCCTTGCCCTTACAAGAATGAAGTATCGGGGCTGCCAATTTCTTAAACTGCCTTGCCCTTACAAGAATGAAGTATCGGGGCTGCCAATTTCTTAAACTGCCTTGCCCTTACAAGAATGAAGTATCGGGGCTGCCAATTTCTTAAACTGCCTTGCCCTTACAAGAATGAAGTATTGGGGCTGCCAATTTCTTAAACCACCATGCCCTTACAAGAATGAGGTATTGGGGCTGCCAATTTCTTAAACTGCCTTGCCCTTACAAGAATGAAGTATCGGGGCTGCCAATTTCTTAAACTGCCTTGCCCTTACGAGAATGAAGTATCGGGGCTGCCAATTTCTTAAACTACCTTGCCCTTACAAGAATGAAGTATCGGGGCTGCCAATTTCATTACTTTTGTAGTGTCTGATGCTCTGCCTTGGCAGTTTTGTGCTGTTTCAGGAGGCTGGGTGTGTTGAATGATGGTTAACATGTGAAATGATCGATCAGGTCATGTGTTGTAATGTTGATATAAAGTTCATTGGCTCTGTGCCATGTGGTTTTGCATTATGCAAGGCTGGATTATGGGGAAAATGCCTCCATTCCATTGGGGGATTTGAGGTGGTTATTCATGCTGGGTGTCCACAAAAAAAGTTGTTTAGTTTAAAAAAAGTGGTGAGATTTTGAAGGAGTGCAGTCATTCAAAATGCTTAAGCCTTCACTGGGAGCGGGAAAAAAAATCAACTGAATAAATTGTTTTCTATATTGTAGATGTGTCGTTTAGAAAAGATGATCCTTTCAGGACTGCCCCCCTCAATGTTGGTATGGATTAACAGTCAGGATCACAACAAGTTCTGAACATGCCCCAGGGAGGGGCCATTCAGAGTTTTCAATGCTCAAAAGTTTTGATCTTTTTTCCAATTTGTTTTGACCTACCCACCTACCCTCAAATTTTGGTTTTTAAATATTGACAGACTATTCAATATACCCTATAACACTGAAGAACAAAGTAATGCCTCAAATGAAGCCGATATTTTAGATCAATGTTCTCCCAGCTCAGGGTTTTTCAATGGCTTTTCCTCCTGTCTTCCAGCCATGCTTCCAGCATGCAACTTTCTAGTTGAAACAGAAGAGGACATTTTTGCCATCTCCCACCAGGCATGGAGGTTGGCTATCCAACCATGGTTGACCGATAACAATGGACAGCACAGACATCTGGAAACAACTGCTGTGTATTTTTCCCCTTATTTTGTTTTGTATTTAATTTGTTTTATTTTATTGTAAACTGATTTTCGATTTGTAGTTAATTCTTTTGACCCACCCACCCACAATTTCGACAAAATTATATACATTTTAAAACATTGAATTTTCTGAATAGCTGACCCCTAAGCTTCAATGCATGTGACACTAATAGCTGTGTTTTCTGTGTAGTATCAGAGAAGATTTATAGGCCACATCCAGGTGGCATTTTGCAAATATTCAGTTATTATATAGGCAATCTCCGGAGATGAAAAAACATAATTCACTTGTCAATTTTCGCAGCATTTTCATAGGGTTTCGTGCAGGGAAAAAAATGTCTCTTGTGCCACTGCAGTGTACCCTTTGGGTGTAGTAAAGTTGGTTGCTCCATGAAAACTTTCCATTTGTGACAGGGCTGTCACAGTACAAACATAGAGGGCGCTATTCAAACAATACTGTGGTGCAGTTATGGGGCTAAACTGACATTAGTGAAGCAGGGCTGTTTATAGTCGCCAGTGTTTCTCCCTTAACACTGGTCTGGTGGCCAAATGCCAGTTCAAACACCTGAGGACCACTCAAACTTCACTCGGAAATAGTCCGGCTGGCTAGTTCAGTGTTGAACAAAAAGAATCCTTATTTAATATAGTGTATGGACTGGTGAAAAAGCTGACGGACGAGTGAAATTCAATTCAATTCAATTCTATAAACATTTATTGCCCTCACATGGTATAATACATCATTGGTGTTTCATAAACATTAACATGCCAAGCTACCTGGTGCCGCTGACCAGTCACTCAAAAGTTAAGGGCAAACCCCATGGTCACCAGGCACACACCAGTGATGTCCACACATGCCTCCATGCCCCCTGATTGTTGCCTTGGTGCCCCATGAATTGCCCACGTAGAAATTAAAATCCTCCTCATGGAGAGTTGCCCTGCACCATGGGAAAAGTGCCTCGCCCCCTCTACTGAGAATGAAGTATAGGGCCTGCTGTACAAATTTTACCCTAACCAACAAACCACACATGCATTGTTTTCTCAAATTGATGATGGAAATGTGACTGACTTCCCTTGGCCTAGAAAGAGAAGCTCCGATGAAAATCTCAAGGCTTGACTATAAATTCTTGATTCCACGCCAAAATGTAGTGGAGCTTAAACCCTGACACAAGACCAGGTTGTGCTCTTTCATTGTCTGTCGTCGTGCATAATTCCTCTAGTGCAAGGCAACCCCCTTGGTACTCGGCATGTTCAGTGGTTTCTCATATATCTTGCAGCGTTATAGACACCCCTCTTCCACTGGAAACATGCCATTTGGGGTTTAAGTAGATGAGACAGGACCCCCTAGCATCTTTTTAAAAAAGACAGACGATATATCGGGAGTATAATGTTACATGAAAAATGTGTAGGATCCTTCATTTTTGTTGATGGGGTACAGGTGTGATGTGGTATTCACTGACATGAACAGGTGTTTCAGACCCACGTCATTCTTTTCCATGTAGATCAACATTGTCTTGTAAGAAGAAAAAAACTTTTGAGTGCGTGTCAGATGAACCGTCGTACTTGAACGAATGTGACATCGCACGTACTTCTCTTCACCTCCAATAACATATTTATGCGACTGTCGGATTAATGTACTAAATGACATGAGTACCTCGCTACATGTACGTGTGTACATGAAGTTCACTAATGGTCCCTGTAGTTACCATAGAGCAAGGGTTGGACATGGAGGCCCCTAATCCCAACACACACAAAAATGTTTCTCATTTAAAGTGGAAGTTTTGAAAAGTTTGTCCTCAATTCTGTTCGACAAGTTTTTGGACCTCACGCAGCGCAGATCCACATGACCGCGATTGTTTAAACTCATTTCTGGTTTGCAAAGCAGCACGGTTGTATTTTTCTATGTGCACAGCATAAGATGGTAGTTTCTTTTAGGCAAGTGAATGTTTTTTCCACGTGTGACGAGTATGATTTTCTAGTTGACTGCATTTTGGGAAAAAGGGCCTCTCCAGGGTAGACTGTAGAGGGCGCTGTGTTGTGGAATGAATGCCTCCTAATACTTTTATCTGGTATTCAAAATTGGTACTTCTGTTTTTATCTAGTGTGTAAAATTTCGGGCACATCAATCCCTCAGCCCTCCCCACCCCCCCTAACCAAAGAATCCCCATCCCCTTGTCTGCATGATTTAGTGGTAGAAGAATTTATATTGTGCTAACAGATCAGTTTACAAACACCGCCACAGTTGTCAGTGGCAGGTTTACAAGTGGTGTGCTCAAATAACAGGACTGGGCCATCAGTGTTGCAGATCAGGGGAATGAGAAGTTTAAGACTTTGTTTGGAATTCAGGCTTTTTTGTTATTGTCTGCAAGGTGAAAAAAAAGATGTTATTTTCTTTCAGAGATAAATAATTCAATATCTTTGATCGACTTCTCTAGTGATGAGGATGCTGTTACAAGAACATCATTGCAATCTATAACTCAAGGGGTTACTGAAACGTTGAAATACCATCATTTCAACATACCTTTTAAAGGGATATACGTTTGGTAATTGGAATCCACTGTTTGTTTCAATCCTCTAGTTGTAGAAACCATAAAACTAACCTGAGAAAATTTCATTTCAAAAGGTGGAAGCGTTTTTGAGATATTGCTGAAAATCTGGAGCGATTATGTCCACCCGCAGGAAGAATAATCTGCAATTGGAATACACAATCTGAGAAACGTTACTGCAGTAATGCTTCTCAGATTCAAATTTTTGGGGGATAAAAAGTGTTATAATTTTCCAAAACCGCATTACTTCGAAGTGCAAAGTTTCTCAAAATGCATTATACTATCCAAAGCTGC
The DNA here is from genome assembly GCA_021014325.1 of Plazaster borealis. Classification (NCBI taxonomy): domain Eukaryota; kingdom Metazoa; phylum Echinodermata; class Asteroidea; order Forcipulatida; family Labidiasteridae; genus Plazaster; species Plazaster borealis. Next base: position 13,725,480 of record CM037457.1, on the reverse strand, counting down.
TGTACTTCTTATCAAGTAAGTTTTTATTGCCATTAATTTCCAGAGTCATTACCAAACGTATACAGAATGCATCCAAGTTTCAGATGTTTTTGCCAGCCGTGACTCTCTCTGCTGTTTATGTTAAGAATGTGTTTCAATTCATACCTGCATGGTTTGAATCGGAACTATTTCTCTATGCTCCCCCCCCCCTTTAGCCAGAACATCTGATCACAATTTCTTCTCTGCTATTCATCGTCAACTTCACCCATCCCCAGCTGCGATCTCCATGAAGGATCGCAGTCGCTCGACAAAAATATATAACTTCTAAAAATAACATCCCATACTTAGTCCGCATTGTCAGGGGATCCTTGTAGTTTTTTTAAAGAAAATTTGAGAATTGGATTACAATGTATCATTGTTTCAGTTTCGTCCGCCCGTTATTTGTAACTCACTAAGGGATTTTGGCTCAGTAACCAATTTATACAATTTTTGTTTTGGCCTCTTAATTTTTTTTTTGAGGACAATGTCAACCAAACACCAAGTGTTTTACCCACAGGCAAAAATACCTTAATGAGATTATTTTTTCGTTTAACTTTTCTGACCCCCATCAACATTTGACTTGGCGAAGGGGAAGGCAGCTTGTTATTTCCCGCCTGGAGTTACATTTTGGGAGATTTGTTCCAAGACGCTGGAATTTTTTGCAAAAACAAAAGACAGCCTTCAATTTTGACACTGGTTTGAAAAACAATGGGGCTTGTGGTTGGACAATGGTTCTTTGGATCGTACAGCTGTTGTACGGCTCCAGGTTTAGAGCAGAAAGCCTCTAAACCACTGGGGTTATCCCTCTGATGACTTGCCACTGGGTTGATCATTTGGTAGGAGTAGACTTTTAAAGAGTGAAATATATGCGAAAAACACAAAGATTTGTAATTTTTCACTAGTTAAATTTATGGGAGAAGGTGTTTTTAGACTCCAAAACCAAACTGTAAACTTCTAAACTTGTTTATTTGTAAACTTTTAAAAGTTTGTGTCTGGGCATTTTTATGTAGGTGGTTTCTCAAAAGTGATACTTTTTGGGGGGAAAAGTGATACATTTTTAGACTGGAAATTTTCAGTCAGGATAGCTAGTACTGATGAAAAATGCTAAGCTTACATACTGAAAAAATAAACGGATAAATAGATGAGTAAATAAATAATGAAAATAATAATCAGGGAACGATTTCGTCCAGCAAATTTGACTTCGCAAAATATTTAGAATGAACTTATTTTGTGTACACTGAATGCCAATATTGAGTAGCATATTAATTGTTTGTTTCAAATGTTCAGTATTTTGGGTGGCTTGGTGAAGCTGGTTCAATCCAATACTAACAATCCTCAGAGGTCATCAGGGCCCAATTTCATAGAATGCTTTTAAAGCAGAAAATATTACTTAAGAATTTTCTGCTTAGCAGAAATGAGCAGGACACCAGTCACAGATTGTACATGTGACATGGCAGTTTTGCTGTTAACCTTATTCTGGTAGACACCATTTTGTTGTGCTTAGCCGTTTTTTGCGCTTAAGCATCTCCATGAAATTGGGCCCAGAAAGTTGCTTTTGGTGGGTTCGTCAAAAGTGTGCCGCCTCTATGATAGGGTTTCTGTAGGTTGGGTGTTCTTGTCCAGGAGTATTGAGAGTGGAGTGTCACGCCTAGTTGCGTGTCCAATCAGTTGTAGATGCAGCTTTGTGAAGTGTTGCTGATGCTTGTGTGACTTTGCTTCGGTGATAAAGATCAGCCTTGGTGATTCGTACAGTACAATAAATAAAAGAAATGGCAGAGAAAAAAATACAAAAATACAAAGTCATGGTAAAACATTTCATATTCTATGATGGAGCACATACTATGTTTGTGCCATTGTACCATTGTGCGTAAAGTAGGTCGTATTGTGACCTTAATGGGTTTGACTGCTTGAAGTGTTGAGCTGATAACTTGTACTTCAACTTTATCACTTGATAGCACCAGACTCACTTGGGACCTTAGGCCAATAAACATTGATTTATAGACACATTTTTTCCCTTTAATTCTTCATTGTTCATCAAGGACAATACTTGAAGCATTGTTGCTTGTCACACAGACATTCCAGACTTTGTTCTAATTATCTTTCTTTAAGAGGCTCTTAATTGGACAGCCTAGCAAACCAGACAAATGCCCTTGCTCAGGAGGTAAACCGAGGAGGGCTGGCCATGGGTGCCGAGAGGAGTGGGTCTCTCTGGAGCTACTGGACAGTGGGTGGTTCATTGCACAAGGATACCCATGGGTAGGGTTGTTGAGGGAGGGGGGGTTGGAAATCAGCCCTTGGGATACAAACAGGTACATGTCAGGGTTAGGTCACTCCAAGGGAGAGGTAAGATTTAGTCTTGGTGCAAGACGTTCTTACGTTGAGTTAGTAAAACCATGCACACTAGACACTGCATACTCGTTGTGACTATTCCACCAATATAGGGCGTTCTCTGGAAGCCATGAACCTGTAAGATTTGTGTGGTGGGTGATGGGCGAATTTGAGTTTTCCTAACAGTGCCCGCTATCGTTCGATGGTTTGTGTATTGTGTGCGCAACGCAGAGCGGGGGAATCGCAATGGTTGAGCGATAATGAACGGCAACGTCTTACACCAAGACGAGGGAAGAATGAGAATGAAGGATGGGTCCATCTTAGTCTGTGGTGTTGGGAGGAGGGATACCTTCTCCTTAGGTATGTTTATATCCAAGGCCAGGCTTCTTGAGGGGAGGTGAGGTGAACCAGGGTTACACCACTTGTGAGGACAAGGTTACTTGGAGGGGCGGGGGAGTTCATATGGGTGGATACCCCCAAGTAATAATTTGTATTATGATGGTGGTTTTATAATGTATATTAAGGAAGACTGCCTGGGGGGGGGGGGGGTTGCAAGGATAGAACCATGGGCAGTGAAAAAGGTGGACATGGACAGATTAGACCACAGCAGTGGGTACCTTGAGGGCAGTAAGGTCACCCTTGAGTTGTGATGGAGATCCATAATTGTGTCAATGTTATAAATATATGTTTGTGGGGGAGAGAGAGAGGTGGGGGGGGGAGGCCAAACTTACAGTACGTGTGCTGAACATGACCTCCATAAGGAAAAGTGATTTAGAGTCTGCCACTGACATTTTTACAGTGTTGTTTTAATCTCAATAACATTGTCATATATTTAATTGCTGCTACCCCTGAGACTGAGGACAATGTGGATCTCGGATCCCGGTGGTGTTAAGGACTCTTCAGGTTGCAAACAAATTGCTGAATCAACACTTTAAAGGAAAGGTGGTGGGGTTGGGGGGTGAATTTATCGTTTCTGTTTGAGTCCGCTGCTATAATGAAATACATGATGTACATGTTCATGGACAGCTTTGTATTTACAACCCTGTGCACAGGGCTCAAGTTTCAATAATTTATTTTTACACTGCACGCTCAGAACTTTCATTTGACCAGAAATTTTTTTTTCAAGACCTGCAAGTTTCTCTTTCAGTTTTTATATTTGATAAACTTTCAGGCAAAAGTTTGGAATTGAAAAGCTCAAGAATATATTTGTAAACAAAACTTCAAAAGTTTGCTTTGGCAAAACACTAGAGTGAAGGACTTGTTCAGTTGTGGGGTTGAAAACCCTGTATACATTGTCGACAAAACACAAACAATGGAACTTCTAAAAAAGACCCCCTTGTATAACGCGCAATGCTGCTGGTAAGCTGAGGTCGCGAGCTCGTTTTTACGCACCAAGAACAGCCATCGTCCAATGATCTGCCTCCTTTTTGCCTCAGTGAGGGCGCTGTTGAAAGGTGCAAGGGGTCTATAGACCTTATGCGTTGACGTCATATAGGCACCATCTTAGAGGTAAACCGATGATGAAACAATGGAAATGCGCAGATTTTTTACGCACTGTGCACAGGATGGGCCAATGAGCAACCTCCTTTCGACCTCCACGCGAGGGCGCCCTACTCAAGTGACATCATGTGTATACGGTCTATACTCTAATGATATACTGTACATTGTAAGGGGATGGCAAATAGGTGCTCAGACGTATTTAAACCCACAGAAATACATATTTTACCTTTTCCTTTTTGAATTACCTAGAAGGGAATTGTTTTACAAACCTATCAAAAGAACTTGAGCTCCCTGCAATGTACACATCGATGTTATGGCTGGGAGCTGTCCCAAATTATAATGTAAAGCTCAAAGCAAATGTTGCAGTCTATCTCTAGACTAAGGAGAGTCTGGACTTTTTCATTTCTGAACTTTGTATTGTAATCACACCCTTGTGTGGTGAAGTTGGTTAGCGCTACAAACTAAAAAGAAATTACAGCCATTCCAAATTTCACATCAAACTCATATGGAATTTGTCTGGGTTTAAATCCTTCATGGCACTTGTTTTGTGTTCATATCACAAAAAGGCCTCTATGGCTTTCAACTATTTAAAGCTCATTTCTAAACCTACTATTTACAGCGTCCCACAATAGGCGCTCTAAATATTTTCATAGTTGAGAGTTCAATTTGTTCACTTACACCTGGCTTTTCAAAATTTCAAGGATGTCTTGAATTTATGCATTTTTGATTTTTACGACAACAGCATAAATGCCTCCAAACACTGAACCAGACAGGTGACCTACAAATTGATCCTGTATTCAGGAGGGTATAATGACAGCAGGTGTGTACCCTCCTTTCTGTATAGCACAGACACGCCCCTCCCCTGAGGTCATTTTTAAAAAGCATCCCCAACCTTACCAGGGCCCAATTTCATAGAGCTGCTTAAGCAGAAAATATTGCTGAACAATTTTGCTTAGCAGAAATGAGCAGGATACCAGTCACAAATTGTACACGTGACATGGTAGTTTGGCTGGTAACCTTATTCTGGTAAGCACAACAATTTTGTTGCGCTTAGGTACTTTTTCTGCTTAAGCAGCTCTATGAAATTGGGCCCAGGCTTCAATTTTTGGGGATTAAATCACAAGACCACATGACCAGAATCAAAATGGAAAAAGACATGAAAAGAACAGAATCAAACTGACAACACAGTTTTAACTTAAAAACTGTTTTTATTTGAACAAGCACTGAGGGGAGATAGATCTTATGAGTCAAGTCAAACTTTGATACTCCACACAGAATTGAAAGATATTTATCAGACTCAAAGTCAACATTTTGAACATAATGTTTTTAAAGGTATTGAATTGGAAAAACACGAGACTGTTGGACTTGTCTAGTTTTGAGTTTACTGGCCCTGGGGGGCTTCCTTCAGAACTTTAGGGGCTTGCAAACACAAACACACTGTTTGGGGGAAAACAGTTGTGTTTACTGGTGTCTGAACTAGACAAATAAACAGACTTTCACCTTGTTGTAAACATGAAGTAAACTGGGTCTTTTGGTGGTGGGGGGGGGTGGACACCTCACCCTGAACCACCTGAGAAAGAAAAAAATGAAGGAGAGTGTTAAGAAGTACGGCAAAACAATCCACAGTTATTTAAAGGGAAAGTGTATACATGTTAGTATAGCCGCTTATTATTGTACTTGTAGCCAGCAGGGCCCAATTTCAAAAAGCCTGTAAGCACAAAAAACATGCTTAGCACAGAAAAATCTTGCTTAGCAGAAACGGGTTACCAGCCCAATTCTGTAAATTTAAGATTGTTGTGACTGGTGCCCCGCACAGTTTTTTTTTTGCTTAGCAAAGACATTTTATAAGCAGTATTTTCTGCTTAACGGCTTTATGAAATTGGGCCCAGCTCTGACGGAGGACAATGATTGGAAGAAGGGAATCAGATGGTGCCGAGCAAGCTCGATACAGTAGTAGGAAAAGGAGTACAAATCTGTTTGACTATTGTTAATCAGTCTTTTGTTCTCTCTCTCTCATTTATCTTGTATTGTAGGTGTCCTATTTGTGGTTGGTGGGCGTGGTGCTTCTGGTGATCCCTTCAAGTCCATCGAGTGCTACGATCTACGAAACAAACGTTGGTTTCACGTCGCCGAACTCAATTGCAAGAGAAGGCACGTGGGGGTGATTTCTGCATCAGGTAAATAGCATGGAATCCAAACCTGACTCAACCAGTCTGGTTTAAATCAAACGAAAAAGCAGCCAGACCAGTTTCAGCCTGGGCCCGATTTCATTAGGCTGCTTAAGAACTAAAAGTACAACAAAATTATGCTCACCAGAGTAAGGTTACCAGCCAAAACACCATGTCATTTGTACCACTTGTGACTGGTTTCCTGCTCGTTTTTTGCTTAGCTGAAAAATATTAAGCAATATTTTCTGCTTCAGCAGCTCTATGAAATTGGGCTCTGGTCATATCGTGGCATGGCATGGCCAAGGAGTGTATGTGCGTCGGACTCGAGTTTGCACTGGCCTAGTCATCCAAGTGAGGGTTCGAATCCCGGTCATGACATTGTGTCCTTGAGCAAGACACTTAACCATAAATTGTTTCTCTGGTGTTTAATTGGGAATCTGCGAGGGATGAGACAGTATATGTAATATGTTGGATTAACCTTAGAGCTAATATAGACAGCTTGTGGTTGTATGCTCCCCAGGGAGTTGAGGAAAATTGCGGCATGGTCAAAGTAGGCCTAATGAACACGTATAATGTTGTAAAGTGCCCGGATCTAGCTACCTAAAAACAGTTCTGAGTTCTTAGAAATTCTTAGTTCTTATTGGTTGTTATAAAGCACAGATATCCCAGGTTGCTAGATCTGGGCGCTTTACAACACATTATACCTGTTGATTATCTGTGCTTTATAAGAACCAATAAGAACTAAGAACTTCTATTATTAGACAGGAGCCACGTGTGCAAGGAGTGAATAGAAGATTGTGTTTTATATTTGAGTTTGTTGTCTGTGTACTTTCAGGCAAAGTGTATGCACTTGGTGGGCATGATGGGAAAGATCACCTCAGCAGTCTAGAAGCATTCAACCCTAAGACAAATAAATGGAAGTTGCTGTCTCCGATGAAGACAAAAAGGTAGGATATGATTATACAGCTCATGGCTCGAAATACCCACTGGACCACCACTCCTGGACTTACATGAAGGCTACGGAGCCACGGCCTCCATTGCACCTTGTCTTGGCCTTGATGCCCCCTTCAAAAGATTACCATAGACTTTCAGATTTTCAGATGAAAGTGCCCTATGAAAAATTAATATGGCCTTGCCCTCTCAAAGATGAAATACCCACCGGACCACTAAGCATAGGGCTAGTAAACTCACAACCAAACAGTGGTCTAGTATCTTAACATTTACTTTATAAAACAGTTTCATTGTAAGTTTTTAAAGCTTTCTTGTTGAGATTTTTAAGTCCGAATCTCCTCTTCCCAAAAGTGACACGAATAAATAAAAACAATTGAAAAACAATAATAATAAAAATAAAGATAATAATATTTTGTTCTGGTTTTTTTTCACAAAAAGCATCAAGAGAAAACCATGTAGAATGCTCCAGATTGCACAGTAGGGCTTTTAAAACCAAGATGAATACCAAGTAGAAAACATTCCGAAGACCTTGTTTCAATTCAGCGTGCTTCAGCTAAACATCCATAAATTTGGGTCCAGAATGCCCCACAGTTTTGAAAAAACCTGGAAGAACCCTGAAATGTTTCTTCTATTCAATTAAAATGATTACTTCTTTTTTCTACCCTGACAGGCGAGGTTTGGCCGTGGCCCAGCTCGGTGGACCTCTGTACGCCATCGGGGGTCTCGATGATAACATGTGCTTCAGCGAGGTAGAGAGATACGACATCGCCAGCGATAGCTGGAGCTATGCTGCATCCATGAACATGGCAAGAGGAGGGGTTGCAGTGGCTACCCTCAATGATCACATCTATGCAGGTCAGTTGAGGTCAAGGGTCAGGACAGGTCAGGGGTCAAGACATGGGGCAGAGCGTGATGTTCATTGTGTGAGCCTGTGCTGTTATAGACCATTGCATGGTCGAATATCAGTGAATGTGATTGAGACAAGTGGTCTGGAAGCTTGGTCATCTATTGGCGACCAAATTCTACCAACACTTTTAGCGCAGTTATAGTATCCATGTAACAGGCAGTTGAAGTCGAGGGCTGTATGGCACTAGCAGTTATCTTGCACTGTCGGTTTACTTATTATACCACCTAAAACATTCGCGTAAATACAACAAGTTTCGCTTCATTTTGGGCTACAAAAGCCAACTTGAAAATGTAATTTCACACATTATTTATTGTAGATATTGGACCCTATGTCATAACTTAAGTCGCTCATACAAGTTAAATTCAGTCAAATCATCTTAAAATCTGGCTTTTGTCAGGTTGATAAATTGATATTGTTGGCAATGCCATTTTTCTAGCAGTGTAAAACACGGGCACTTCATCAAGACGCATGTTCGGTCTCGGATATTTACCAAGCTCAATAATCTATTATTGTAGATGAAAAGTCTGGCCTTATCCAAGTGTTTGATTTCTGTGGTTGTTTTGTCTTGTTTTGTTGTGCCAAATAAGAACAATAGGAAGCTATTACAACCTAAATAAGAATGATTACAATTTTAGACAACCCCTTAACCTAAATAGTTGAGTGAATGTCGAACGTTAATCCTGTATAAATTTGCTTTAAAGTTGGTGGTAACGATGGCTCAACCACGCTGAACACCTGCGAGAGATACGACCCACACCTCAACAAGTGGACTGCAATCGCCTCAATGCAGACAAGGCGGGCAGGAGGGGGCGTTCTGGCACTCAATGGGTATCTCTATGTGATAGGTCAGTATCAGTTATGAATAGACGCTGACTGCTTTTTATATTTCTCATGACTGGAGAAGTTCGGTGGTCTTGTGTTTTTCGTTCAAATGTTGACTCTTAGTCTGATAAATTTCTGTCAATTCTGTTGAGTATTGAAGAATTCTTACCCATAATAGAAATGAGATAAACCTTCTCTAAGTGCTTGTTCAAATGAAACAGTTCAAGTGAACTGGAGAAGTTCGGTGGTCTTGTGTTTTTCGTTCAAATGTTGACTCTTAGTCTGATAAATTTCTGATAAATTTCTGTCAATTCTGTTGAGTATTGAAGAATTCTTACCCATAATAGAAATGAGATAAACCTTCTCTAAGTGCTTGTTCAAATGAAACAGTTCAAGTGTGTAGTGGTTTTTTTCTGATTTCAATTCTGGTTTTGTTAACAAAAATTGGTCCAGTAAACATTTTGAGCAAAAAGCCCTTTGGGTCTTGAGGATTTTCCACCTCAAGTTCAAGTCCTGATTTATGTAGCACCTTTCAGCGGGCAAACCCCTTCTCTTAACAATAAGTGTACTGAAATTTGTTGTACGCACATTGCTCAACACGCGGGACCTATGGCTTAAGGTCCCATTCAAAGGATAAAGCTATATTTGTCATTAACGGGACTTGGACCCACACTTCGCTGATAGAGGCAAAAAAGTATTTGAGTTTGGTGCGCTAAACCGATTGGCAACGACATGCCGATAACAAGACACTCACCCACCTTGTACTGATGTGTTTCATCTGCACGCAGAGCACTTGGTTGCCCTCAAGTTGCACGAGAAGCTAGGCACATGTGACAAGGTCCTTTTAGTGGGCTGTTGCCTTACTAAAACTTTCATCAATCATGTCACGGTCTTGTTCCATTCCATTCGTAACTTTTATCTAATTGCTAGCATTATTTAAAGGTAGGGTCATAGATTGGTTTTTGTCAAGGTAATGCTGATTTAGAGGCAAAATTATAATGGAAGACACAATAAAAGTCACATGTGAAAGTTTCAGCTGAATACAGTGTCTACTTGTTGAGAAAACGGCAAAAGACTGTCATGGTATTTTCACAAGAGCGTCTAATCCATCCATGTTTAGCGAGGTGCATCACTGGCCGCAGTATCCGCGAACGGATATCAACCCTCAGAATTCTGAGAAACGATGTATGCATGAATCGTTTCTCAGATTCAAATTTTTGTATGGTTAAAAACTATCTAAACTGATTACTTGGAAGGGAATAGCAAAATAGTTTATACTATCAACAGCTGCAGGGCGTCTCACTAAGTACAGTAAGTTTATATGGTCATAAATTTTTGGAGTATTTACCAATATATGACACTACCTGTAATTTCTTACCATGTTCCTTTATTGTACGGTAAATGTTGTATAATGCTTTTAAAGGGTCTGTATACGTTTGGGAATGACAATAAAAAGTTACTTGGTAAGAAGTACAGCAGCTTTGGATAGTATATATAGCATTTTGAGAAACTTTTCACTTCGAAGTACTGCGGTAATGGAAAAAGATATCACTTTTTATCCCCAAAAATTTGAATCTGAGAGGTGTTACTGCAGTAACGCTTCTCAGATTATGTATTCCAATTGCACATTATTCTTCCTGCGTGGACAAACCACTCCAGATTTTCAGCAATATCTCAAAAACGCTACCACTGTTTGAAATGAAATTTTCACGGGTTAGTTTTATGGTATATATCTACAACTATATAGGATTAAAACAAACAGTTGGTTCCAATTACCAAACATATACAATCCCTTTAAATGTGCACATAACCAATACATCAAATCGGCGCGGTTGCTATGACGATTGGGTTTTTTTTATCAATAAACCATTTATCAATCTATCTGTCTCTTTGTCGTTATTTTAGGTGGATTTGACGACAGCTCCCCACTGAGTTCCGTGGAGAGATATGACCCTCTGACTAAAGCATGGAGTACTATGACCCCCATGTCCATGTGCCGAGGTGGGGTGGGTGTCTCGGTCGTCAGCGGCAAAATCTACGCGGTCGGAGGTCACAACGGGTCCAATTATCTGATGTCATCGGAGTGTTACGATCCAGCAACTGAAACGTAAGTGAAGGTTGAGTTAGCCCTCTTGTGATTGTTATCATCTTTATCATCTTTTGTCTTTGAGGTTGGCATGTCTGCTTAGCAGAAATTTGTTAAGCAATATTTCCTGTTTAAGCAGCTCTATGAAATTGGGCCCAGCTCTTGACGTTTGTTCTGACTGAGGCTCCACTAGCAATTGTTGAAATCTTGCACTTGTGATACAAGGCTTCAAAAAGTGAACGGAGTCTACGGCAAAGCTGGAGCCAGTTTTAAAAAGGGGATTATAAATTTTATCAACAAGAAAAATCTCTAAAAATATGACTAAAGTACTGGTAAAACGGTTCGATAAAGATCAAATGAAATACATTATCAGATAACAAAAATAAAACCAAAACAAAACAAAAATCAAACACATCTTTCCCCAGATTAGTTTATAGATGACTGTTTTCAATCCCCATCCCCAAGAAAAAAAAAGTATCTGCTTGAGAATTTCGTTTCCTCAAAAGATAGTAATCTCACCCCACAATTTTTCTTTAAAAAAACCTACCGTGTAAGAAAAGAGGCATGTACTGATTGTACATTTCTTTAATTCGGACCATTCCATTTGCTCGACAGGTGGACTCCAGTCAAGGATATCAGCATGTGCAGGGCCGGAGCAGGTGTGGTGACATGCAACTGTCTCGTCCATTCTCTCAAAGACATCGGGCATGCCGGGAAAAACAACAGCACGGTGCAGAGCTGTGTTTAACAAAACAGTGCATTTAGGCCGCGAGGGAAATGAGAAAGAGGAGAGCCTGACAGACCGCACGATTTAGCAAAACACCACCCTCTGTTGGCAGGTATAGACAACAAAACAGAAATGTTTATCCTGAGGGAGAGGGGGGAAAAGAAAAGCCAGCTTGAGACATCCATCTGCCGCCCTCTAGTGGTAGGAAATCACTAGCTTCAGTCTGTGCTGTGTGAATCAAACTAGCACACAATAACCCTCAGAGAGAACGGGGAAAAAGAACCAACCAGGCAGCTGCGTCTATGTGAATGCTGCCCTCTAGTGGTGCGATCATCAACTTTGTCATGCAAACCACCCTGCTTGAGGATAAGGCATGTGAATTAGAAAAAACCAAGGATACTTTGGGGAGCAATTTGAAGAAGAAAGGCACATAGTTTTAAACACCACACAAGAATTGTGTTCTCCTGTTTCAATTTTTGTTGGATTCTTCTTGTTGGACTCCCAATCTTCTGAGGCAACTTCCAACTGGCCTTGATAAGCAACTTTCTCCAGACGAACTTGTGATGTCAGACCTTCGAACCCTTGGGGGAAAACACCTTTGAACTATGCCGCCATGCCGCCATGCATACTCACTTCAATGGGGGCCTTAATCGAGTATTAATATAGGGGAACTTTGTTTCTGCATTGTGTGGAAGATAATGGATTACTTGGAGCTATTTATTCGAATATACTTTCATTAACTTAAAAATTGTCTCTTTGGTTTTGTTATTGTACAGCATTTTTAACCAACCCAAAGACATTAGATGAAACAGTCATTCAGATAACTTTGTGGGAGCTGTTGCTGATGCACATGTAGAGAGCAACCATCTTGGCAGCTAAAACACTTGAGGACCAGTCACCTGGCTCGTTCAATGTTGAAAAGCATCCCTAGTTAATATTTATCTCTACTCCCTAGGTCCGCTTGAGGGCGCTTTCATCAGGGAATGTCTTCCATTACAATTAAAGTTTCATCTTATATTACAGTTTCATCTTATATTACAGTTTCATCTTATCGAAATACATAAACATAATAATAACAAAAATGAAGAAAAAAAAATTGTTTACCGGTTTCTCATCACGTGAAATTGGTCCACATACGCCCTCATGCAGTCAAAAATATGGAGAATTAGGGCCTAGAGTATTTCTCAACATAAAGAATGTGTAAGACATCACACCACAAGGATATCAAGGCTGATGTTTTGGTTGTCTTGGTTTGATGTTTTTGTTATCACTATTTTTTTTGAAGTGCCTGATTTTGGCAATGGTGCGTCAAATATGCAATGATTAATTTTTAACTAGACAAACCAAATCCAACTCAGGCAACTTTGTATGTCTTGTTTTGTTTTGGGTTGGGTTTTTTACACTTTTTGTAACTGTTTTTATTCAAACCCTTCAACAGTACTGAAAATGGAAATCTTAGAATAACCTTTCAGTCTTCCAGTACTTCTATTAAAAGAACACAGAATTGATCAGTACAAAAAACATTGAGGAGATGTTAAAGTTTTTAAACATCGGCACATTTTCTTTCAATGCAAATTTTAACCTTTTTTTGATAATATTTGATAATATATTTGCCAATATAAAATAAGATATATTTTGGCATTTAAATTACAAAAAAACATATTTTTAAAAAGTTTCACCTTTTTTGGCCTGTTTTGGCTTGTTTCTCCAAACTGATATTTCCGACAAACGACTCATTTAGCTTGATTGCATCACAGATATACTATTACACGAGTTAACTTTTTCGCTTTTCTATTAAAGACAGTGGACACTACATGTATTGGTAATTGTCAAAGACCAGTCTTCTCACTTGGTGTATCTCAACATATGCATAAAATAACAAGCCTGTGAAAATTTGAGCTCAATTGGTCATCGAGGTTGCGAGATAACAATGAAAGAAAAAAACAATCTTGTCACACGGAGTTCTGTGCTTTCAGATGCAAGTTGATTTCGAGACCTCATCTAATTTTGAGGTCTTGAAATCAAATTTGTGGAAAATTACTTCTTTCTCGAAAACTACTCCACTTCAGAGGGAGCCGTTTCTCACAATGTTTTATACTATCAACCTCTCCCCAATACTTGTTACCAAGTTAGGTTTTATGCTGATAAATATTTTGAGTAATTACCAATAGTGTCCACTGCCTTTAAGAATCAATGTTAAATTTTGTATAAAAACAAATTGTATATACTTCCTATTGCCTTGCTTGTCCATGTAAAAAAAAAGGGAAACAACGTAAACCTGTAAATACATGTACAGAATTGTATTTAATCGGAGACTAAAAACTAGTAAGTTTTTATTTCTGTCTTGATGTTGAGAATTTTTTCTCAAGAAGATGTTTCAGTTTGTGTTTTTTTTAATCCACCTATGTCAGCATTATGAATGGCTTTACTACCTGCTTGTGTGTTTTAGATGTTAGGCTTTTTTTGTTTGTATTGTACACTGTGCTATTAATACAATGTAATAATTAGGTGTCTTAGTATAGGGCTCTCCCGTCAATGCCTTTATGCATGCATGAACCTAGGAGGGAAATTCAATTAGCAGTAGTGTTGTGGTTTGTTGTTCTTGCTGCTTGTTAATGATTGTATGCATCTTATAAACATTAAGAAGAAGTTCTTCTTTATTTGATGGAACATTTTTTTAGGTTTTTAACCCTTAAACACCAATGTGTGAGAAGGGATACATGCCTAGGTCAGAGCTGCAAACTCTCCCTGATTCTGCAAAAAGTTCCCTGAAAATAAACCAATCTTTCCATGTTCTGATTATCAAATTTGAAAATCTCCCTGATTATGGAAACTCTTTCCCTATTATGTTGAATGTAATTCTAAATATCTCCCTGATTGCAAGATGCAAATGTTGGCAGCTCTGCTATGTTCTGACACCCCATGTCCGACACTTCTATGTTCCGACGCCCCTGGTAGATCCGGAGGGATTATCGAAACATTAGGTTGATAGAACATAGGGGTGTCAGAACTTAGAGCAGTCACCGTGATAAGCAGTCTGTGCTTTCAGAGTCAAACGGGGGAGTACATCCATTAGGCTCCTCAACTGGGATTCGAACCCACAGTCCTCGCATTGTAGAGTAGATGTCTCTTGGCCACTAGACCACCATGCGTGCTTAGTGTCGAGAGGCCAGTTCAAATCCTGATCTGAGTTGAAATCCTGATAATTGACATCAAATTTATCTCTTTGGTAGCAACTGATTTTCAGAATTGGAGGTAGTAATCCCAGTGATCATGATGCGAATTTGGTGCATGAACCTGACATTTGTTTTTCACAGGAAATTTCATTCTTTGCAGAAAACAAGTGTTGACTTTGTAAAAACTGCATATACCGAATATCTATCTGGGTTTTTTTTTCTTTACAGTGGTCCACATGTTGTTAATGTTAACGTTGATTGATTGATTTTGTTATGGGGTTTTAACCAAAATGGTGAGGGTTATAAATGATTGTACTCTTCCAAAATCTTCCAATGAACTTCCAGTTTTATTGACAAATTTTAATGTAACAAAAGTATTTTCATTTGAAATCACCTCGGCGGAAATTACGAGGGTCCCTTAGTCTATGCTAAATATTACTAAATATTACTATTTAGAAGAGTACTGGAGACCAAATATATTGGCAGCCAGGCTATTTTTGAATGTTAAAGTCGTTCCAAGTTGTATTTTGATACAACAACCCAAGATCTTGTTCCCAACCACAGCTTTGTAGAAAGAACAATGTAATTTGTATCAACTTGTCTTCTACTTGAAACTGTCTTCTTTTTTTATTCCTAATTTGTTGAATATTCCTAATTTATTGAATATTCATAAATGAACCTGTTGCATTGGCCGCCATTGTTGAGGTCAAACAACGGAAACGTGCACGCGTGTACGCTCCGCGCACAACTCTCAGCCAACAAAAGTGAGGGCGCTGTTCGGGCTCGTGACGTCTCATATGCAAGGGTTCTCTTCCAATACTGTGTATTAACCAAAACAACATACATCTCTATTTTAATATATTTACAAATTAATATTTTCTAATAACGAATTGTAAAATGTTTGATACCATTTTTTCCAACGAATTGTTGAATTGAGTGTATTAAAAGGTAAACATGTTTGGTTTGCCTTCTGATTTTGTTCAACGAAATGCTATCGATTAACCTTTTGTGAGGTAATTAACAAACGTGATATGAATTTTTACCTGAGCAATATTTTTTCACAAATTTAATAAATGCATGCAGCAAATGCAATTAAATAAACAAAGGTGTGTTCCGTGTTTATTTTTACTGTTTCTTTTAGTGATATTCCCTTAAAACAGTGGGAGTCCATCAGGGTCCAATTTCATGGCTCTGCTTACGCCGGAATTCTGCACTTACCAAGCCCTGTAAAGCACATGATTCCATGGGATGTACATGTAAGTGCAGAATTCCGCAGTAAGCAGAGCCCATGAAATTGGGCCAAGATCTGCAACTGCTCTTTGTACTGTCAAGGAACTCCCCCACCTAATCATGCTCTTTCACTGCATTTGGCACCATACTTATATTCAACTAAATGTTATCTGGTAATTTACAAAGATCGTTATGTGGAAAAAAAACAGGCACTTCGAGTAACATGTCTGTTTGAATTGCTGTCAAAGTGTCGCAGTGGTCTAACCAGATGGGGCCAGGGGATGCCCCCCCCCCCCTCGCTCAGAACCTTTGCCCCTACCCCCCCCCCGGCCCGCAATGAGAAAAAAAAATACACAAATGAATGGTTCAATAGCCCCCCCCCCCCCAATTCTGTCTTTGTCCCAGCTTTCCCCCAACCCCCCCCCCCCTTCCCCAAATGAAAATGTATGTTTATAGCCACTGGAGTGTCGTGACCGTGGGGTAGTGCACTGGACTCAAGTTCTGGTGTTGTCAGAGTGTGTGTTTGGGCACCGTTCATTGCACTTGTGTCCTTGAGTGAGACACTGGACTGTCATTGCTTCCTCCCACCATAAAGCGTTAGGTCCCGCGTGTTGTGTAATGAAGGTTACGAACCTACACTTATCAATAAAAGAAGGGGTTCGCCACATCCTTTTGGAAAGGTTAGCTGTATATATTGCGCTGCAACAAGGTGCAATGGGTCTCGTAACTCAAAATTAGCTCTGCATTCCACTGTTGTACAAATAATGAGCGCTTTGAGATGCCCACTGGGTGCTATATAAAGATATAATAATAGGTACTGCATATTAAGTATCCAACCCCAATGTCTTTATTAAAAAGTAAGGGAATGGTTTGTTTTACCATGCACAATTTCACATGCAAATGAAATAAGTTGAGAATAACGATATTGTTATAAAATAAATTTTGCATAGGCTGCTTTTCACACACCCGAACATCTTATGCCATATGGCCTAATTAGTATAACAACTTGTGGACAGGTCTTACAAATAAACGAAACGTGTTATCAAATACTGTTATGCAGTTTGCCGCCCAGAGAGTAGGCCACAGTTAATTTTCAAAAATTTAATATGAAAACGATACATTTGAAAAATTATGGTCTCTTGTTGTATATTGAATATTGAGTGAGATTTTGGTGACGCATTAATCGGTACGCGCTGCGTTTCCGATTCTGACGCAAGAAAAATTGGCTTCGCACGAAGCATTCCGGGAAGTATGAACCGGGCGAGGTAAAACCATTGATCTCTATTATATTGATAGATTATATTATCAATATAATAGAGATCAATGGGTAAAACAATGACGAAAAAAGGAAAACGCTCAGCTATGTACGCGTCACGCGTGGCGCATAGGATCAGCCAATAAGCTGCCTTCTTTTGACCTCTAGCCGAGGGCGCCCCACTCAAATGACGTCATGTGCATAAGGTCTATTGTTGCAATCTATAAACCAAATCAGAAGGGCCTATTATGTGTAAAGTACTTTTTGCGAAAGAAAATTCGTCTGAAATCTGCTAACAATTCATTGTGACCCGTTAGACCACCTCCGCTTCAGCTGCTCCTGACGACGTTTGCTTCCGTACAACCACGGTCGAGCTCACGGTAACAAATCGCACCTCTTTCTTTCATTTTCCCGCGCAGTCTCGTTGCCGTGCGTTAAATTCTGCGTGCAGGTGGTCCTATCACCTTCTGAGGATGACGCCTTTTTTCTCACTCAATGACAGGAGGAAATTGTTTACGTGTTGGTCGCAGATACAGTTTGTATAAATCTTTCTCCTTCAAAGCATCTTCTTCACTGTTTTTTGTTTTGCCTCAAAAAGGTTCAACTGACGAATTAAACCCGGAAGGAAAACTTCACTCCTTCACTCCGTAGGCCTTTGAATTTCAGTGATTTTTCTTGATATTGGACTACTTTTATGTTAAAGGTATCGTACACGTTTGGTATTTACTCAAAATATATATTAGCATAAAAACTGACTTGGTAACGAGCAACAGAGAGCTGTTGATAGTATAAAACATTGTGAGAAACGACTCCCTCTGAAGTAACGTAGTTTTTGAGAAAGAGGTAATTTCTCACTAAAATAATAAAAGACTTCTAGCTAGAAGCCTTTTATTCCTATCTGAAAGCACACAAATTTGTACAACAAGGGTGTTTTTCTTTCATCGTTTTCTTGCAACTTCGATGACCAATTGAGCCCAATGATTTTCACAGGCTTGTTGTTTTATGCATATGTTGGGATACACCAAATGAGAACACTGGTCTTTGACAATTACCAAACGTGTACGATGCCTTTAAGCTTTGCATTGTGTAAAGAATATGCATTTCGTAGTATTTAGATTTGCATCACTCAGATTGAAAAGATGTTACATTTTCATGGAGATTGCACTAAACGATTTTTATCAGCTTTGAATATGAAGAAAGGGCGCACATCATAAAATTTGTACAGCTGTTTTTTGTTGGGTTTTTTTAACCCTGAATTTATTTGGAATTTTTATACAAAGTACAAAGTTTCCCATTATGAGCAGTGCAGTATCTTGCCTACCAGGCAATGCCCTCCAATATACAAGGTCATTCTTTTTGTAAACAAAAGTTCTATTTTAGGCCACTATAGAAAGAGTTCATGCTTAAAAAATCCAAACATCTGTCACATTTTCAGCAGCATCACGTATCGTAAATCCCACTATACAGTGAATAGGCTACATGTTATACACGAAATAAAAATCGTTTCACTGTTTGTGTGCAAGTCAACGGGATCGTGCCTGGATTTGAGGAATTTGTCTGTAAAATACACGTTACGGAGAAGAAGAAAAAAACAAGCTTTCAGAAAAAATATATATTAAATAGAAAAAAACATATCGGGCGGGCGGTAATGAAAACCTAAAACTTATTTTTAACTGGCCTATGTAAAAATAGTCTCTGGTAATCTTTTGTTTTGCATCATTACACTATTGTGTCGTTTTGAATACGACGAAAGTGTGAAAGGGAAAAAAAACCCAAAAGAAAATATATAGGCCTATAATAAATTAAAAAGTAGTGCCGCGACATTTTGAGGCTGTCATGTTTGGTTAGAACTGATGTGACACGGTTTTCATTTGAGAATGTCGAATGTAAAACTAGGTTTACGTCGCGTTTAAAATCAATTGAACAAAGTATCTGTGAGCCATTAGGACATTTTGAATGAGATTAAACAAATATTACCTCGATTCAATAATCCATGCACTCTGCAGTAATTTATTTGGGAAACTTGCTTACTTTAGGCCTAGCTTTATTGATGTGTTTGATTTTCCCTGGAAAAGGCTGTTGAAAGTAGTTGTCTGGGTTTTTTTTAACAAACCATGTGGGCCTTAAACTGGCAGTCTGAAGAAGATAATGCAATCATTGTCCAAACCTTACGGTCAATAATTGCAGCTTTGTTTCAAGCACTTCGCATCATTTCTCTTTTCAAGGAATCCTCATTGTGAAGTGGACATATCTGTAGAATTTGTTTCTGTATTTATGCAAATTTTGTTGCATATAATTGACCACCGAGTAGCAGTTTAAACAAACAAAAACGTTGTCTTTAATGGTAGGGTCATTCGTACTTTGGTAATGACCCCGAAGAAATTGTGTGACTCGAAGGCCTTCTTGTTATAAAGATGGTAAGGTAGAAGCTTTCTGTGAAATTATTCGTCTGAAGTGCCCCCGAATTTGAATCTCCGAAGAACGCCAGAGATTCAAACTTCCGTGTGTCCGTTGTGAATGCTGGGACCAGAGATTTGGTTGATTGGCCTACCCGCTGTCACCTCGCTAAAACGTGGATGGATTCAATGTTCTTGGTAAGAATACCGTGACATGGTGTTTGCTATTTTCTCAGCAAGTGAGTCTGTATTAAACTGAAACTTCACAGGTGACTTTTATTGTATCTTTCTCGATAGTTTTGCCTATAAATCAGCATTACGTTGACAAAAACTAAACGATGACCCTTCAACATTCACTGGTTGAACAAATACAATAATCTTGGATTCAATACCGTCTGAAAATGTCTTGGCATCCAGTTTGATTCATGTTGCACGACCAGGCATTATTGCATAACAAAAACATACCAAATACGCTGTAGGCCTTATAGCACCTCTTCAGTTAAATTTGTACAAGTTATTTATTTTTGTGTGACAGTGGTTCTTCCAAAGAAGACGGTTTCCATCGACAAGTGTTTAACAATATCCTTTAAAGGCACTGTACACGTTTGGTAATTACTTAAAATATATATTAGCATAAAAACTGACTTGGTAACGAGCAACAGAGAGCTGTTGATAGTATAACACATTGTGAGAAACGACTCCCTCTGAAGTAACGTAGTTTTTGAGAAAGAGGTAATTTCTCACTAAAATAATGACAACTTCTTTCAAGAAGCCTTTTGTTCCTCTCTGAAAGCACAAAAATGTGTACAACAAGGGTGTTTTTTCTTTCATCACTTTCTTGCAACTTCGATAACCAATTGAGCCCAAATTTTCACAGGCTTGTTATTTTATGCATATGTTGGGATACACCAAGTGAGAACACTGGTCTTTGACAATTACCAAACGTGTTCAGTGCCTTTAATATCGACTGAATACTAAAGGTCCCTCACCTTTTGGATGTTGATGCGATCGAAGTCCCAGGTTTCCATGCCTGTTCTCAACAAACAAACATAAACAAAACAAACAAAAAAACAACCAAAAACAAAAGACAACCACAAAGTACTTATGTCATTAGACAATCCTTGGATTTTACTTGTGATTAATTAAGTTAAGTCAAGGAGAGAAGAGAAAGAAAAAAAACCTGTTACAAATCGGCAGATGTTTTTGACAAGCACTGTCGGAAATTCGGTTTCTGCCTGCGTACTTCCTCCCTCTCTCGCGGTAAGATCACCGGTGTCGTAACATCCATGCGCTGTTATCCCTCCGCTGCTATGGTAGCCGCATCTGCTGGGTTGAACAACAACAAAAAACAAACCAAAAAAAGCAGCAAAGACACAAACTGTCTTACTGTCTTTCACGTCACTATACTTGACAAGCTCATCGGTCACAAAACAGAGCCTGTCATTGACGAGCGCCATAACAATTTTTTGTTTCCTAACTGCCGGACGGATTTCTGTTTTATTATTCAAAGCCCGACCACAAAGAAAGTCAAAAGAGTTTGCCCGCGGCGGCGTCTAAAGTGGAGATGGATGAAGGGGTGACCAGCGAGGGAAATGCCCCGGGCGATACCGGTCCCTCTCCCGGTCGGTTCCTCGTTGTCTGTAAGTATATTCATTTGTTCGGTTTCCTCCATTTTAATGAAGTCTATGAAAAAAAAATAACAACACTCTTTTGATATTCCAGGATATTCCTTTTCGGCAATTCTCTCATTCAGTATCGTTTGGAAGCGGTGGGGACATCTTTGAGAATTGTCTACTTGAATTCGTAACACACATTGCAAAACGGTTTCACATCTTGTTCTCCAACAACTAGACATTATTAACTGGTAGCATTCAATACATTAACACAGAATCACCGGTATGAGTGTTGAGGACTTTTGTCTACATCAGCACTGAGTGTAAATCCCTATTTTCTGTAACTGTTCTGCAGATGAGCGTATGGAGAGACGAAAGTGGTCCATCTTGTTCTCATTGTGTCTTCTGTTGGCTTGCCAAGGAGATAGAGCCGGTAAGATAACTGTTAACGCTTTATAAGAAGTACCGTAACTATTATTAAGCCAGTAAACAACCAAACATGCGTAAATCTCTTTTGGGAGGACTGTCGGCTCTTATGTTCAGAACTGGGGTTTTCCCCGATTTCGTTATTTTTTCCAGAGATCCTTTGCCTTGAAGGATGTGAACATGAGGAAAGAAAGACCTATATAATGTGTTCAGACTTCTGGGTTTAAATTGTTTTCTCCCCTTCTTTTTGGTGATGTGGCGAATCTGTACCCTCCAAAACCGTGGAAGTTTACGGGTTTCATCTTTGAACAATTTCCTTTTTCGGGATTTTTCACTGTAGTATTTAAAACCGCACCTTATGGGCTCAATTTCATTTTGCTCTCTGCAAAGCAAAAATAAGCAGGATACCATGTCACAGATGGAACATTATGATATGGTATTTTGGCTGGTTACCTAATTCTAGTAAGCGTGACTTTGTCGTTCTTATGTGCTTAAGCAGCTCTTTGAAATTTGGTCCTGGTTGTTCGATAGACTTTTCTTTTGCCACGTCACACAGCCGCGAGTTTTGCCAACCTGCCCCCAAAAAATGGTTTAAAATGTTTTATTATCAAAGGTGTGCCAACCCGGTTAAAGATTTTGTGATACCAGAGGCCGCTCATTAATCATAATGGTGGTCAATGTTTGCAAATAAAAGAAAGGCAAACATTTATAATAAATTCAACTAAAGTTTTACAATCGCACAAACCTGGAATTCCACGGATGCCACGGAGGCGATGGCCTCTGCTTCCCTGGTCCAGGCCTCGGTGCCCCATCGAAGGTTTTTCATAGAAAGCACTTTGCAAAATGAAAATGGCCTTGCCCTCTCAAAGATGAAATTCCAGACCTGATCGATGTGTGCATTTATTAGTAAGACTATACATTATTATATAACAAACAAGTAATAAATAGGTTTTAGTTAGATTTGTTTTAGTAAGAAATTAGTAAGAAATGGGTGACTTGCACATCAAGCTTTTGCATATTTAAATGTTTGCATAATTCTGTCTGATATTTGTTAGGAAGCCAGTACCCTTTCGAAAACCAAATCCCAAAATCTCAGTAATGTTAATTGACTCAAAGTTGAAATTTTGTACTTCCAATCTCGGCCATTATAGAATAATGAACCATTCGGAGTGCATTCTTTGTTAATTCATACTTTCACAAACGTAACAATTAGAACCAAAACAATGTATACGGTTGTTTTTCCGCCACCTTCATTTAGAAGAGAAAACAAATACAGATCACTTTTTGCTAGGGCCTTTGAAAGAGCTGTATAAAGTCTATCCATTCAGTTTCCAATAATCTTTGTTATAGTTTAGTTTTAAAAGTATAAACCACGACAAGTATTGCCTACAAATATTATATTATGATTGTTTGTATTCATGCGGAAATCTTTAATTAAAAACAAAACAAAACAACAACACAACAACAACACTTGATAGTCGCACAAATTACTGCCATTCATCTATGATTCAGTCCTTTTGTTTACCAAATCAAGATAAAGGCTGGGAAACATTATCCATATATCGTTGTTTTCTCGAATACGCGAGTGTGTAAATCTCCTCCATTATCAGTAATGTGGTCAAGTACTTTTCAGTCGAGTATCAAGTTCTGCCGAGCAGTATGATGGTAGAGTAATACTCAAGTACTTTGGTCATCAAGTACGAGTTCAAGTTTCCGAGTACCGAATGTTTGGATATGCGAGTACCGAGCCCAAACAGCCGAGTACCAAGGACTTGGATATCCGAGTACGAATACATAGTTAAAAAATACGTCCGAGAACATATTTTCAGCAGAGTATCGAGTACATGACTTCGAGTAGCCTACAGGTAATTTTTCAACCGAGTATCGAGTACATGACTTCGAGTACAGGTTATTTTTCAACCGGGTATCGAGTACATGACTTCGAGTACAGGTTATTTTTCAACCGAGTATCGAGTACATGACTTCGAGTACAGGTTATTTTTCAACCGAGTATCGAGTACATGACTTCGAGTACATGTAGTTTTTCAACCGAGTATCGAGTACATGACTTCGAGTACAGTTTATTTTTCAACCGAGTATCGAGTACATTACTTCGAGTACAGTTTATTTTTCAACCGAGTATCGAGTACATGACTTCGAGTATACAGTTTATTTTTCAACCGAGTATCGAGTATACTTCGAGTACATGTAGTTTTTCAACCGAGTATCGAGTACATGACTTCGAGTACAAGTTATTTTCCAGTCGAGTATCGGGTATGGACTTCGAGGGGGAGTATTTTGCAGCCGAGATGAGTAGGCCTATACCTGCTCCTCGGTGCCATTTGTCCCCTCAAGTGTACAAAACACAACGTCTGGGTGCCCATCTTGGAATGACGGCAGGCGTATAACGCGAGCTTTCTACACATTATTCCAGCAGAAGACTAGTGAGCAATTAATTGCTATTTTTGGGTTCAAAAGTTTTTTACCAGTTTGCGAGAATTATACCTCCCAAGTTAGGTTTTTCCATGTTTAATGAAAACTACATAATTATATTCACTGTAGTATTAAATGAGAACATAATGATATAACAAATTCCAAATCAGTTTTCAGGAAATTATAATCAATCTCAGTGCATATTACTGGATCTTCTGTTGGGCGGGCATCCGACGGTTGACATTATATCAACGACAGATTTTGCTCCACTTTTCGCAAAAAGACTTTGCAAGTCTCGCGCTTATTCGAACATTGGGAGCTGTTGAAAGTGAGCGAGTTTGTTTCCTTCGCGCGTTAAGTGGTCCCAAAGTGGTCCCAAAAATGTTCCAATACATGCGAGACTTGCACAGTCTACCGGAGCCCAATTTCAGCTGCTTAAGCAAAACAAAAAATTCATTGAACATTTTCTGCTAAACACAAATGAGTAGGATACCAGTCACAAATGGTACATGTGACACGATGTTTTGGCCTGTAACCAATATCTGGTAAGCATAATTGCTTTTGTGCTTAGCTACTTTTTCTGCTTGAGTAGTTCTTTGAAAATGATTACAGGCGCTAAGCATTTTTTGTTTGTATTAATATCCAAACAGTTGCAGAATCTTACCAATGTCCAGCCCCAAATGGTACCTTAACGGCATGGACGGGCCACGTCAAGACGGCCAACTTCGGTGTTGCGGATTCGTACACCAACAAACAAGATTGCTACTGGAAGATCGCGATGGCCCGTGGAAATCGGATACAGCTAAGCGCAGATTCGTTTGAATTGGAAGGTCGAATCGATGGAGTTTGTTATGATTATCTCAAGGTAGGCCTGAAACAAATTTTCTAGTAGTTATTTTGTTATTGTGTTATAGTAGACCCATACCCCCTTGTAAAAGGGCCATATTTAGTGTGCCATTTTTTTTTAACAAACAATAAATTGAATATGGCCTAAAACTAAAAATGATGCATTTAGGCCAAATAAAAAAATACCAGTTGATCGTCCCCGCCCGCATCCTTTTTTGAGGCCGCAACCCTTGTTTCCTTTTTTCCCCCGATTTTTTTCCCCCCGATTTTTTCTTCTTTTTTTCCCGATTTTTTTTTCTGGCGTGCCGGATACATCACTAACGTCATTTTTATTGTTGTTTACAAGTATTTGTTCATGACCAAATCTGACTTGGTGTCTCTGATGTATTCTGCATTTTTTGTGTTTTCAGATTGCTTGGGTGATGAGGTGTTACTATTTTGTTTAATCCTTTGAAAAAGTACCTGCACACAAATAGATTTTGAGAAAGTTTAATGAACCTTTAATTGAATTGAATTGAATTGAATTGATGATTTAGAAACTTTGAAAGCAGCTTTGAACATCAACTCAGCAGTGTCTTTGTACCATTATTTTTACAGAGTCAATTATTCATGTTCATTTTTGTGTAATATTCCCTGTTACCCGGGTTTTCATGTAACAAATAGATAGAAAGTTAGCGGTGATTTCAAACTGAAGAATTGGTGGCCTGTTTGAATTGAAATACTTGGCGGCCATCTTGGAAAAAAAAAATAAATAAAAAATAAAAAGGCCCTCATCCTCCTCTTTTTGGAAAAATCAGGACGATCAACTGGTATTTTTTTTATTTGGCCTTATAATATAACACACCGTCAAATACAATTATGACTGGTTTAAACCGTTCCTGCTGTAGGGAAATATAGGCCTACTTTAAACAAAAAGCTCTTTGAAAACCCAATAGAATAATCATATGTATCTTTCTTTTTGACCCCCCCCCCTTTTTGAAACGTCGAAGACTTCCCACCAATGAAAATTTACTATCCCTTAGAATGACCAACCAATCTGCTGACAGTGGTGCCGCCTGAAACCAAGCAATGCACATGCGCAAAATGCAAGATGTGCATGAATTATGCTAATCACACTCAGTCGGTCGGTGTATTTTTCTTCCGTCGTGCCTTCGTTTAGTGTTGTGTTCCTAGAAAAGTTGCTCCAAAATAGCTGTAAAACATATCAAATACGCCGCCGGTATGTTTGGAGGAATGCCCCGTGTAATGCTGTATGCTACACACTTATCATTTCATTTGGGTTTCACCGGACAAACAGGAACAAAGACAACCAAACCAAACAGTTGAAAAGTAAGCATCATTCTTGGTTGACTCTACTTTACTTAGAATCGTTTCTTTATATATTATCTGATCTTTATGAACCTCAATGGTGGTGGTTGCACCATCGGAATTCAATTGCCCGACTGTCACTGATAAAACTAGATTACTGTTGCGATAATCTAACCCATTTTAATATCGCAACTAGATATTTACCATCATATGGAGGATCGGAAGAAGAAAACATAACCTATTGTACTCGTGTTACTTAATATTTAATAGTGTACTTGTTAGCATGGATGAAGGAAAATGGAGGTCGGTCTCCTTTGCAGTTGCACTGCCACTGACCATGGAGGTAGCTAATTCTACACTGACAGTCCTACCACTACAGGGCTAGATAAACCATGGAGGTAGGGATAGACCCTTGCCAGTTGGACTCCCGTCCTCGTTGCACTGTCGGGTTGTTTGCAACCATGGATGCTCCATGATGCAACGGAGGAGTCCAACCTGAGCTAGGTAGACGTATTGTGCATTGACCGACATTGCATTTTCACACAACAGTCACAGCAGAACCAAAGCTCGATTTCATAAAGAGCTAAGATTAATCTTAAAGGCACTGAACACGTTTGGAAATTGTCAAAGACCAGTGTTCTCAGTTGGTGTATCCCAACATATGCATAAAATAACAAGCCTGTGAAAATTTGGGCTCAATTGGTCATCGAAGTTGCAAGAAAATGATGAAAGAAAAAACACCACAAATTTGTGTGCTTTCAGATAGGGATAAAAACTTTTTATTATTTTAGTGAGAAATTACCTCTTTCTCAAAAACTATGTTACTTCAGGGGGAGTCGTTTCCTACAATGTTTTATACTATCAACAGCTTTCCGTTGCTTGTTACCAAGTAAGTTTTTATGCTACTAATATTTGTTTTGAGTCATTACCAAACATGTACGATACCTTTAAAGAACGAATCCATTTTAGCTGCTATTTTGGGTGCTAAGTAAGTATAAAGTGTGATTTCACGATTGACAATCTAAGTGCTTTATGAAATCGAGCTCTGGACTTCTTGCAGGCATTTTTTGTACACAGACAGCTCAATGGTCCAAATGGAAGAGAACTTAAAACCTTACAAGAATACATTTTGCAGCTCGAGGTTGTACCATACTGTAATAAAATAAAGTTTTTATTTAAAAAAACAATTCATAATGCAGAAAGGTAGCACATCTCAAAACTTGTTCAGCTGTTATTATTGGTTTTTAATTTCTCTTAATTTATTATTTATTTCATTTGGTAATTATTATGATACAAAATGTAAATGTTTCATATAAACCAGACTGTAGTATCTTGCCTGCCTGGAAATGCCCTGGAAGTGGACAAGACAAGGTCAATCATTTTGTAAACAAAGTTTACATCGTCTATTTGTGGTTATAATTTTGCAGACAAGGCTCGAAATTAACACTGGACAGCAGGCCTGAGGCCTGTGATTTTAGCGTCGGGCCATTCAAAAAGATCAAACATGTCCGGTGATCTTGTGTTTTTCAATTGATAAGTATTTGGACTAAAATTTCTACTTCACTTTGGAACAAAATTATATTCAAGTGTTGACTTTGAGTCTGACAAATATCTTTCAATTCTGTCAGTATTGAATTTGAAGTACACTATTTTGATTATGCTCTTGTAAAAAACTTTCTGGTCCAGTAAATATTTTAAGCTACAAGCCCTGCGGTTTTGTGGATTTTGACCCCAAATTGGAGCCCTAGTAGAGGTAGAGGCCAGTTAAGTAGTTTGTAGCAAAGAAGAATGGTTTAAGGACAGTGTCAATGCTGAGATATGCTCTGTAATACTAAGTCTATATATGCAGGCAACATATGTATTGAAGATCAACTTTTAATTGACTACCGTATTTTCCTGCCTAAAAGGTTCTTGTTGTATAGGCGCAGTTCCTCCAAATCACCAAAACACGATTCAAGTTTAGTTAAATGCGTTGTAAGCTTGTGTTAACAACGTCTGTCAGAACACAGCATTGTCAGAAAACTTTACATTTTTGGAAAAACTTAGATAACCCGCAGTGATGGTTTTGTACATTTTGAAAGTCAGATAAGCCGTGTCTTATACGTAGGAAAAGTTGATTTTCAATAAGACTGTCACCATTAAATAAATTTGTTACCATCATAATTTAATAAGAATATCTGGCGATGTTTTTTTTAAAATGTTTTTTCAAATTATTTGAAATTTATTTGACAGATTTATGATGGTGAAACTACCGATGCTCCTCTCCTCAGTGGTGAAACTTTCTGCGATACCGAATTTTCAACAACACTTCTGTCCATTGGCCACTCTTTGGTTCTTCATTTTCATGCAGACGGCACGGCCACCTATGGAGGTTTCAAGATTTCTTACACAGGTATATCATGCTGTTCCTCATAGTTATAGGTCAAGAGACCTTTCAGGTTGACACTTGAGCCCAATTTCATAGAGCGGCTATAAAGCACAAAACAATTTTACTTACAAGAATTAGTTTCCCGGCCAAAATACCATTTCACATTATTATCTATGACTGGTGTCCTGCTTAGTTTTGCTTAGCAGAAAATTGAAAAAGCTCAAATTTCTGCTTAAGCAGCTCTGTGCTATTGGGTCCTGGGCAGTGGGGATCTGCTTTAGCAGAAAATATTGCAATATTTTGCTAAGCAAAATAATAAGCATGGTAGGTGACCTGATATTTTTGGGGTAAGCATAATTGTGCTATTCTACGCTACTTTTTGTGCTTTAAAAGCTGCTCTGTGATAGCCAGTAAAGCAGCTTATGAGAGCTGC
Organism: Plazaster borealis; assembly: GCA_021014325.1. Classification (NCBI taxonomy): domain Eukaryota; kingdom Metazoa; phylum Echinodermata; class Asteroidea; order Forcipulatida; family Labidiasteridae; genus Plazaster; species Plazaster borealis. The sequence goes on along the minus strand of CM037457.1, from coordinate 13,696,489 downwards.
TTTTAAGCAGACAAATAGGCCTAGTGCTTCAAACTGGCTATTTGGTAAAAACAAAAAGCAGGAAACCGGTTGCAACTGGTGTATTTTGATATATGACATAGTCATTTGGCTCACTGGTAACCTTTTTTCTGGATTGTTTTGCGCTTAGCAAAGTCTTCTAGAGTAGAGCACCGGCACGTTAATCCAGAGGTCGTTGGTACAAATCCAGCTCTAGTCAATTTTTCTTTGTTCAACCCCAAATTATAAAAAAATTTACCCAGTCAGTTTCCCTTATGGATTATGATTTGATATCTGAAAAAGAAAGTCTCTGAATTCAACTTGTCTGATTCATGACAGGTGTATGCTCTGGCCTGACGATCACTGTACCAGCGGGCGGCTCTGGATTTATTGACAGCCCCCTGTACCCAGATGTCTACCCTGGTGACATCAGCTGTGACTGGCTGTTGCAGACAGATCCTGGTTACCGTATCAATGTTAACTTTGACACATTGTTTCTGAACAACGACTGTGAGGCGTCTAACATCCAGGTAAGAAGAGAGAACATGGAAAGTGGGGTAGAGATTTTGTATTTATTTATTTATTTTGGTTGATTCTCAGAAAAAGCGGACTAAATCACTATACAAGCCAAGAACCCATGGCGAGATGACAAGCATGCACCTCATTCCATGGCTAACGCATGCGCACGGAGTATTTGCGAAGTAGTCTATGGAAGTACACATACCAGGCTATGGCCTCAGTTGCCCGTCGTTTGCCATGGTGCCCCTCCTTTGCCATGGTGCCCCTCCTTTGCCATGGTGCCCCTCCTTTGCCATGATGCCCCTCCTTTGCCGTGGTGCCCGTCGTTTGCCATGGTGCCCCTCCTTTGCCATGGTGCCCCTCCTTTGCCATGGTTCCCCTCCTTTGCGTGGTGCCCCTCCTTTGCCATGGTGCCCCTCCTTTGCCGTGGTACCCCTCCTTTGCCATGGTGCCCCTCCTTTTCCGTGGTGCCTGTCGTTTGCCATGGTGCCCCTCCTTTGCCATGGTGCCCCTCCTTTGCCATGGTGCCCGTCGTTTGCCATGGTGCCCCTCCTTTGCCATGGTGCCCCTCCTTTGCCATGGTGCCCCTCCTTTGCCATGGTGCCCGTCGTTTGCCATGGTGCCCCTCCTTTGCCATGGTGCCCCTCCTTTGCCATGGTGCCCGTCGTTTGCCATGGTGCCCCTCCTTTGCCATGGTGCCCCTCCTTTGCCATGGTGCCCCTCCTTTGCCGTGGTGCCCCTCCTTTGCCGTGGTGCCCCTCCTTTGCCGTGGTGCCCCTCCTTTGCCATGGTGCCCCTCCTTTGCCATGGTGCCCGTCGTTTGCCATGGTGCCCCTCCTTTGTATGGTGCCCCTCCTTTGCCATGGTGCCCCTCCTTTGCCATGGTGCCCCTCCTTTGCCGTGGTGCCCCTCTGTTGCCATGGTGCCCTTCGAAATTCCCACAGGAAAACGTTGTTTCCCCTTTCAAATCAAAGATAAAATTTGAGGCATGCAAGGTATGTGCTATAGGTTCATGCATTCACTGTTACCTCCAGGCACATGTGTTCAATGGGAACCCCAGCTATCCAAGTAGGTTGGTGTATGGGATTTGTAACCCACAATCTTACAGCATTTTAGAGCGTCTTGACTGACCACTAAACCACTTAGGCTTACCAGATGACGAGAGGCTAGTTAAAATCGCAACATGTAATGCTAACATCCAGATATCTGAAAATTTTAGCCGTTGTACTCTGCCTCCATCCACTCCACTGGTATCTTCACCAGTCTGATTTCACTTGGAGGCAGTGGGGTAACCAGACATTTTCATTTGGGGTGGGCGGGTGGGGGAGGCAAAGTCATATTTTGAGGAGGGGGGGGGGGCTATTTAATTTATCAAACCATTCATTTGTGCAATTTTTATATTTTTATCATTGGGGGCGGCAAGAGGGAGGGGGGATGGGGGTTTCAGCCCCTCCCCCTCTGGTTATGCCACTGCACTGCGAAGAACAAACGAGCGTGTCGAGAAATAAAGATATAAATAAGTGAAAGAAAGAAACACCACAAGGTGTTTCATCACTCAAAATCATTGTGAGATAAGAGACAATGGTTCAGCCTTGCATCGCAGTTTTGCACCTGTCGATGCCATGCGACGTGATGGCTCTCATTTCCTAAGAAACAAACACCTCTCCTAGTGAAAGAGACGGTGCCGTGGTAGCACCTGTTGGATACTTCCTGTCTCACTTTGATGTAGTGATCGTTATGCTTTCGTTTATGTGGATGTAAAGATTGCATTGCCACCCATTTACCATCAAGGGGAGGTCTATGAGACAATGGGGACATTACTCGTCTTATCATCTCTAAGACAGAAAAAACGGATAAGCGGTGGATCGTTCCGTCTGTTCGGGCCAACTCTCTGGAAACAGTTACCACAGACCATAAGATCCTCACCAAACAGTTGAATCTTTCAAGCGCGATCTCAAAATCCATTTATTTTAGTGTGTTCACATTGCTGATGTTGTTCTTGTTTGTTTGTGAAGCGCAGTGATCATCTCTGGAATTGTGCTTTGTAAGAGCTGTTATTATCATAATTATAATTATTATAATACAAAGAATAGATGCCATTGGTAAATGACCGGAAATGTTTCTTCCATGAAATCTTTATAAAGATGGTCACTGTGGTCAAGGTTCTTGCATAAAAAATGTATGGTGGGCAGATAGGGGGGGGGGATATTTTGGGGAATTGTGCCTTTGATGATACAATCATGGTGTTTAACACACAGTCAGGGTATGTCACAAGAAAGACATTTGGCTATAGACTGTGCGTATTCGAACTTCTGGCACCAAGTTGGTACCAACTGTATTTAGTTTTACGCGTGCACAATTCTGTTTCTTCAAATACTATAGTTTATCATAGTTTATTGTTATACAAGTTATATTATATTGTTGGAAAAGTAAAGTTAAGAGGATGACATTTATGAATAATTCAGGTGTTATTCGCAAATTGGGTTTCGAAATAAATTCATTCTTTTCAAGCATCCTTACAACGCATGGCTTATAGCGTTAATTTGTCCGGCAACAAATATTCCTCGTCCCAAACTTTAATTTTGTTTCAATGTTAATTTAAAACAAATTATTTGTACCATATAAAACTGAAATTGTATTTATAAAAAAGTGCTTTGAGTAGTTTTATTTTCAAGAATTTTGTTAGAATTTAAAAAGGCTTGTTTTTATAAGAAAACATATAGTCTCGTCCGACCTGTTTCTTGTTTTTTGATTTGACTCCCTATATCCAACGATTGCAGTTCTATGATGGTTCCAACCAATCAGCCGCTTCCATGGGTCAGTTTTGTCAAACGGACAGCCCACCTCTCTCACCGCCTAATGATGTCAGCTCCACGACAAATTTCTTGTACTTTTCCTTTTCTGGTGATTCAAACCCTGTGGATGAGATGTTTCAACTGGTCTACTCTACTGGTGAGTTTACTGGATGAGGATTTATGCATTTGACCTGATGTAGTCCTGGGGCATTTGTGTGGTGTTTATAGGGAATTCATACTTTTACTGTAATAACCCGAGAAAACTTCACTATTGTAATGGAAGACCTGATGAGATGGAACTTTCTTATTGATATTGAAATAGAAAACCCCCAGAAATGTTTGCTTACTTTTCAAATATTGTTGGTTTATCAATGACACAAAACACACTTTCTGACAGACAAAATGTGACGGATGTATGCTCTTTTGCAACAATTACGGGTCTATGGTTATTAGAACACCGTTGAAAATCTCCTTTTCTACTGAACTTAGAAAATAATTTTTTCAGGCAATTTTTCAAGTGCAATGACTACCATGCAAAGACTAATCAAAGTCACTGAAGAAATGAGACTACAAAAAGAAAAATATCAATTTGTGTGCTGTCGTAAAACTTGCATTATCATATCACTGCAGGTCTTATTTTTTTGCATCTGTCTGTTGTTCTAACCAGTTGATTTTTGTTCCTAAATCCGTAACACCTCGTCTCCACATCGTCTCCACATCCCCAAGATGTGTTGGGTTGTACAAGCTCCCCATGCACAAACCAGGGTACCTGCTACAACGTTGACCTTGACTTCGGGTGTGAATGCCCCCCTGGCTGGGATGGCAAGACGTGCGACAATAATATTAACGAGTGTATACCGTGGCCATGCGGGGAGCACGGCGCCGACTGCATTGACATTATCGACGGGGTTGTCTGTATTTGTCAACCCGGGTACGAAGGGACGTTTTGCAATATAGGTATGTGGGTGTCGATGATGATGTCACACATTAATCGCACCCGCACACTCCCTGACTGTGATTGCCTCACTCTGATGTGCATGCAAGACCCAACGTATATTCCTCCTGAATGCACCTGCACAAACTGACACCTATCACTCAGTCGTGACAAACGTAGGAAGAGGGTTGCACTGCTATAATGTTGAAATTTCTGAAAGGTGATGTTGTAATAAAACCACAAGCCAGCATGTATGATAGCATCGGCCAAGAGACGCTTCTGCCCTAGTAATGGCATGGTCACTAGTCAGGGTAGTTTTCGTCCAGCATGTTGCCTTGTCATAATACCCCCTTACCACACCTTTGTGTCTAACCAACTTACTAACAATTGTTTAATGAGAAGAAAGTTCTAACTCCGGGATGGAATTCTTTCCTGAGTAATGACAATCCCATCATTAAAGATTCACAGTTTTTGTAATGGTACATGGTTATAAGTAACTTGTCAGGGTAGTTTTCGTCCAGCATGTTGCCTTGTCATACCCCCCACCCCCCCTTACCACCCCTTTGTGTTCAACCAATTTACTAACCATTTTTTTATGAGAAGAAAGTTGTAACTCAGGGCTGGAATTCTTTCTTCCCATTCTGACAATCCCATCATTAAAGATTCACAGTTTTTGTAATGTTACATGGTTAGGTAACTAGTCAGGGTAGTTTTCGTCCAGCATGTTACCTTGTCATACCCCCCCTTACCACCCCTTTGTGTCTAACCAACTTACTTACGATTGTTTTATGAGAAGAAAATTCTAACTCGGGGATGGAATTCTTTCCTGAGTATGACAACCCCATCATTAAAGATTCACAGTTTTTTTGTAATAGTACATGGTTATAGGTAACTAGTCAGGGTAGTTTTCGTCCAGCATGTTACCTTGTCATACCCCCCTTACCACCCCTTTGTGTCTAACCAACTTACTTACGACTGTTTTATGAGAAGAAAATTCTAACTCAGGAATGTAATTCTTTCCTGAGTAATGACAATTTCATCATTAAAGATTCACAGTGTTTTGTAATAGTACATGGTTAGGGCAGAAAGACCACAGAGGCTGTGGCATTTTTCTAACAGAAGAATTCTCTATTTCTTCAATTAGGGACCACACTCCAAAGAATATTAGGTTTGACTGGTTCTTTTACCAACTACCAGGGGCGCATTTTGGCAACCCAGAGCAGAAACATGTTTGAGCTTCGGTCATTGATTTTAGCATTTTCCTTTTTAGATTAAGTTGTCCCAGAGTGATGCTGCTTTTCCGATAAAACCGTAATTGAGTTGTTGGCTCGGTTAGAATTGGTTTTACGTTTGATTTCACAAACTTTCTAAAATTGTTTACTGGATTTATTTTTAAAATGACCAATTCTGAAGCATAAAACCCAATAACGTTAAAAAAATGCAAGTATTTAAAGGCACATGACTTATGATCGGTGCCCCCCCCCCCGAACAAAGATATTGACAAAATAGGGAGACTGTCAACATAGGGTTAGATAGCTCAGTTGGTTGAGTGCCAGCACATAACTTCAGAGGTCACAGGTTCAAATCCCGCTCTCGTCAATTTGTTTTTGTTCACGCAAAATTCTAAAGACTATAAGTTCATTCAGTGGAAATTCAGTGGAAATGAGATAAAGGCTGTATATTTTGAGATCATTAATAATAATAATAATAATGATAATTTATTGATTTATATGGGCACCACAGGCGCATAACAAAATAATCAAGTAATAATTAATTGTCAAGAAATGTACCCACATCACAAACTGTTTCTGATTACCCTTTGTAGTGCCCGGAAATTGTTTTGGTCAGTGAATTTTAAGTCGGAAACTTGTTACCAAGACACACCCTGACTAAGGTACCAGACTAAAATCCCCACTAGCCTCTGTTTGGTTACATTGATTTAAATGGGGGTCAACAAGAAGTCTGCACCATAACAGGTCTGAAGACCATGCACAGCTGGATGGTTTTAAAGTTGTTTTATTATCAAATACTTTATAAATGTATTATACAGGATTGGTAGAGCTTAAAAAATAGTCGCAGACAGTGTTTATATGTTATAAACCATACATGTGTGATAAACCATACATGAAATAACAAACCTGTGAACATTTGAGCTTATATGTTTAAGTGAGGATAAAATAGTGAAAAAACATGCATATTCTTTCAACACATTGTCCAAAATCAGCTGTTGTGTTTTTTTAGGTTTTCAGATTCAGTTTTCTTGAATATGACCTCATTTCAGAGGGAAATATTTCACACACAAAAATGGTTCTCATAAGCTTTCAGACTAAAACTAAACATTTATGTTTTTTATCCTTACCAATCCTGTCTAATACCTTTAATTCTTTCTAGCATAAATTCTCAAAACCTAAACTCTACCCTTCTTGACTCTGCTTTAACCCTTTACGGCAAAATGTTTGTGTTTTAGTCTAATTTAAAAGATGTAACAGTTTAGATAGTCAAGTAATAAACCACAAGTTTAGATAGTTAGAAGGTAAATTAACTATCTGTGTTAGTACTAACTTTATACGATGACTGACTATTAAGTTTTACAATACCTCATACATATTCATAATCAACATCCAAATTCTCACTGGTCCATTCACCATCACGTGCCAGATGATATTTTTGCTGTTTACCAAGCGCGCCCCCAGCATTCACGCACAGGGTAAATACGCATGCGTAGTAGACCACGCATGGGCAACGGTCTGCTACGCATGCTCTTTATGAATAGCAATCGTGGAAGTAGCTCACGAGTTTAGTATATAACCGCATTGCATTATGCGGAACATCGTCCTAGCTATACACATGAACATTTTAATTGGTGGAGGCACGCGTAAATGTCAATTTTGTGCGGTTTTTTGGAGCTCAGTTATGCCGAACTAGAAAAGTATGAGGTATAGTAAAACAAACATAACATGGTTTATTTCATGTGGACAGTAGATATTAGCTCCCCTAAGTATTGGAAGTTGACAAACTACGAGTTTCATAGCTTCCAATACCTTGAGGAATAAATATCGACTGACCACTCTCAAACCAAGTTGTATTTGTAAGATGTCAAACCTACTCTAACCAAATGTTTAATTTGTTTTTCAATTTATGTGATCAAGTACTAAAAAAATTATGAAATTCTCGCTACCTGAGCAACCGATGAGTGGGTTTGTTTTCATCCTTAATCTTGTGACCCCAGTGCTCCAGGCCTGGAGTTTTCATCTTAAAGGGCAAGGCCATTTTTATTTTGCAAAGGGCACTTGCAATGGGCAAATCTAAGAGTCTATGGGAAACTTTTGATGGGGCACCAAGGCCAAGACCAGGGCAACAGAGGCCATGGCCTCCAGGCCTTCAGTGTAGTCCAGGCCTGGTTATAACTGCTCTAACTTTTGTGGAAGCAGCTGGTCATGTTTCTTGTATTTGTTGCATCCCTAGCTTTTCTAAGCAACGAGCTGGCTACGACTGTGGTCAACAAGATCATTGTTACTGGTCAGACGATCCAAACATTACCGGTCCAAACGCCAGATGCCTGGACCCAGTCTTCACAGTGTGGTATTGACCCACTTGGGGACTGCCTACTGCCACTGGGCTAGGCCGAAAATTGCTGGTGAAACAAGCTCAACAATATCCATCAACTTTCCAAATATTTTATGTCAACAACCAACATTTTTTCCCCAGTATAACGCAAGCCAAATTTAAATTGTGACTTTCTCTTAAAGGACAGTTTTACTCACCACAAAGTGTGAGACTGAAATGGAGATACATGGCAAAACATGTTATATGCATATTCATGACATTTTAAAAATTTGTATTTGCCTGCCGTTGAGTTATTCTCGGGTTCAGCTTGAATGAATTTTGCCAACTTCACAAGAGCTGTTGAATTTTTACCTAATTGTGGATCGTTAAGTTCTAGAGTCAACTAAATGCTGTTCCATGTCTGTTAGACAGCAAGCTTTTCTGGGCCCATTCATTAAGGTGCATACCTGGTAAGGAACTTCGTATAATTATAAACATGCATGTAAGTAAGTACATAGCAGGAAGAAATGTGTAAGGGTGAGTATTGATAAAAAGTTGGTAGTTGTTGTATGTACATTCGCAATGGATTGGCTTGCTGGCATAAACAGGGATGTGACATTTCAGATTTGTATCTGAATTCAGACTTTATGTCACTTGTGAAAATAAAAATGCAAACATTTTCCATGTCCTGTGCCCAATTTCATAGAGTTGCTTAAGCACAAAAAGTAGCTAAGCACAACAAAATTGTGCTTACCAGACTGAGGTAACCAGCCAAACTACATGTCATGTGTACAATTTGTGACTGGTATCCTGCTCATTTCTGCTAAGCAGAAAATTGTTAAGCAATATTTTCTGCTTAAGCAGCTCCATGAAATTGGGCCCTGCACTTTGGTCTACTTCTCTGGCGTTAGGACACTTTTCCAATAGCTCCTTGGAATCTATAACTCCAGGGGTAATTATCAAAAGGTAGAAATGCCATCGTGCCGACATACTTCCAAATATCTGGATCCTAGTTTCAGACTTTCCTGTCAGCATTGAATCTTCCCCCTGCATAAGTGCAATAAGGAGGGTTATGATAAAGACACTTTGTTGGTTTAGGGGTGCTCCATAAAGCAGATTTTGTCTTATGAAACTTTGCATGATAAGCTTGCGGTAACACCATGCACATAAATCGTCTCTAGTTGAGTTGTGGTGGTTCAATTTTATCTGAAAAGAACCAGTACTGTAGCAATAGTGTGTCGATCAGTATGCTCAGATCGTCTTCTGGGGAAAGCTTTCTTGTTGAAGGCAATCGGTTCTTCTGAAGGCAATCAGAGCATACTGATCGATATGTTGAGTAATCCTTGAATTTCAGCTTTGAGAGGGCAAGGTCATTTTCATTTTGCAAAGGGCACTTCCATCGGAAAGTGTTAAAGTCTATGATAGACTTTTGAAAGGGCACCCAGGCCAAGACCAGGGCAACAAGCCCTCTCTGTAATCCGAGGCTAGGTTGAGTTGTTACACCACAGGTTCTTTTCTTAGAACCACAACAACTCATGTGGTATCGCAAACCTTATTGGGTGTTATCTTCATTCTCAGTACTCCGTCACCAGGAGATGTTTATCATCCTAACCCTTTGAATGATAAGAATGCTGTCTATTTCTTTGATTGTGCAGATACTGATGAGTGCGCAGCGGGTAATGACTGTCAGCACGGTGTCTGTAGGGATGGAGTGAACACGTACACATGTGACTGTACAGTGGGTTACATGGGAGATCTCTGTGAACGAGGTACTGTTGAGATTTACCATCATCTTATAAATCTTTGCAAAAGGTGTATACAAAATTCACATTTTGTATTTTTATTTATTTATTTGGATCATTTTAATTTATTGATTGATATAACGTTAACGCTTGTTGTACAGTTCAATGCTGTTTAGCATTTGGGTTCTATTAGTGTACAGTGTACGACTCTGAAGCACACAAAACCACAGGTTCAAGAGAAACAAATACTCGTCTAGTGTTCTAAGACTTTAATTCTCTGACGTGACTACTACTAATGGAACAGATATAAAACAGACTCCAAAACAGACCCGTGTATATAAAGAGTAAATATAAAACAAGGGTTTAGAATACACACATTAAATTATCATAAAAACTGAGCTACACACAGTACACTGTAGTTCAGAGGTCACTTTGTGAATAACCTTCATTGAGAATCAAAACAACCCATAAAGCTGTCATTCTTACATAGTGAATGATAAATTACTAGCAAAACTTGGAAAGTTAGACCTTTGTCCTTGTCCTCAGTACCAGCTAGGACTCACACATGGATTTATACAGTCATAACAAAGCCCAGTAAGGCCTTGTGTCGCCATGGTTACACTTTTTGTACTACGGTGTAGTGTGCTACAACCAATATAAACAACATTCTAACCACAACATAATAAGGCAATTTGATTCAACAAAATCAAAACCATTTCTCTCAAAATAGAGTTTAACTGTAAAACACTTAAGAAAATACTCTGGGTTACTGAAAATGCATAACAAAATATGAATAATCAAATAAACTGAACAAGTTACAAGCTAACCTGAACACTCTCAGCAACAACTTTAACTCTTCCTACATGAACACTCCCATCAGCATCATGCTCTGGCTATAAGCTATAATTTATAACAAACAAGGAACATCTTATTAGTTAAACACAGCATTGGACATCTTAATTCATTTAATCTCATAGCAGATTAATTTAGCATTTCCACTGAAATGGAACCAAACAGATCAATTTAGTTTGACTTCAGGAACATAGTGATAATTCTTTGGGATTAAACTATGAATAAAAGGTTCTTTTGAAACATACTCGAAAAGATAAGTGCTCTGACTGTAAAACAAATGCTAATAGAATGATGTTAACCATTTTAACTTGTGACTCAATTAAATATAATAAAAGATTAAAACAAGAAAATTGTCACAACTACAAATCTAACTTGAATATCAAAGATCATAACTCACCCTGAGATGTGGCTATGAAGATTGCTCTATCTTTACGCTCAGATATAGCAATTGATGCAAAAGGCTCACCAATTCAGAATGACTTTTGACTCTCTGTGCAACACCTTATAAACCCTAATTATCTGCTGGTCAACGACGCCAGACCAATCTCTGATTGGTTAATTACCGAAGAACATTGAATATTTATTATGTCTAAAGTTGTCTCAAATGTTGCCATTGGTCAATCCGCAATGTATTTTGCATAGATCACCCATTCTGGGGTTGTGTAACTTAAGATTTTGCTGACTGGGGAAAATCTTTCAGGAGCTCAATTTGACCTTAAGAGTTGATTGTTTCATCCTTCAAGGGGCACTAAACTATGCAATCCAACCCAAAAATAACTGTGAAGACTGTGGGAAAGTTCCCTTAAAACAATGAAATACAGAGGAATTATGAAGGACTGCATGGCTCATCATCTTAAGATTATTTACTTTGGTCAGCAATTCTGTGAACAATTTAGGATTTCTATTAAACATATTAAAGGAGGGCAATTTCTATTTCCCGACATTTACTTTCTTTGTTTATACATTTAAAGGGTCTGTATACGTTTGGTAATAACTCATAAAATGAATGGCAATAAAAACTTACTTGGTAAGAAGTACAGCAGCTTCTGATGATAGTATAAAGCATTTTGAGAAACATTTCACTTTGAAGTGATGTGGTTATGGAAAAAAGATAACAGTCTGTATCCCCAAAAAATTGAATCTGAGAAGCCTTTCTGTCAGAAAGGTTTCTCAGATTGTGTATTCCAATTGCATATTATTCTTCCTGCGTGGACATACATATGTAACCGCTCCAGATTTTCGGCAATATCTCAAAATTCTACCACCTTTTGAAATGAAATTTTCACAGTATATAGGCCTATCTACAACAAAATAGGAGTGAAACAAACAGTGGGTTCCAATTACCAAACGTATACAATCCCTTTAAAGGGGTACTGTGGTCATGATCAATTGGTCGGCTGTCCATGGAACCCAGTCACTGCACGCAGGTTCTTGCTGGCTGTCACGTCACAATAATATAATAATGACGGCACCCTTTGTGATGTGATGGCCAGCATACACATACGTGTGCAGTAAAGGTAGGAATGCACAATTAAACAGGAGGTACCTTGAGGTTATAGCTTCAAGCTTTTTTTTATCGGTTTGCCAGGGTTATCTGGGGTTCAACCTCGAGTTACCTCAAGTTACCACTTGTTTAATTCTGCAATTCTCCCCAACTGGGTGAGAGTTCATAATTCCATATACAGCTACAGGCCTGCTATGATCATGACAAAAGTTACATAATTTTAAGATATGGTAAATTTAATTTTGCATCAGGGATAAAGAAGTTATTTTAAATTTTAAATTTGTTTTGCCCTTACACCGATGTGTGTTAAGAACTGTATACTCAGTACTTTCCCGAGTTCTGTAAAAGAAAATCCACAGGCAAATCACTCGGGTGGGATTCAAACCCACGACCTTTGCATTGCTAGAGCAGATGTCTAACCACTAGACCTCCGAGCTAGCCCGGTGGCTAGCGGCAGTTTGAATCCTATGTTTAGCAGCGCGTGACGCAAGGATTTGAGAGATGTTAATTTTGCATCGAGGATAAAGAATTTAATTTTTTTACACTTACACCGATGTGTATTACTCACTGTATACTTAGTACTTTCCCGAGTTCTGTGAAAAAAATAATAAATCCACAGTCAAATCACCCGGGTGGGATTCGAACCCACGACCTTTGCATTGCTAGAGCATATGTCTTACCACTAGACCACCGAGCTAGCACGTTTGGTTTTTGAGCCACAGAAATATTGCTGGAAAAGGAGAGAGCTTGGAAAACTCAAGTTGTAACCACAAGGGAAAACCACAAGCTAGGAAAACTATTATACATGTACCAACAAAAGCTTTTCCTTTTTGCTTTTAGTGGCTTACTGTGCAGCCTCACCTTGTCAGTATGGTACATGCTATGAAGCAGATGGTGGATTTACATGCGCCTGCGACCCTGGCTACGACGGAGTAACATGTGACAACGGTAAGAAGTGCCGGTCCCCTTTTGGGCATGCAGTTCAATTCAAGTCAACTCAATATTACACATATTTCCATCCTGAACAGTACATAACAGAATGCAAAAAGACAATATTGTGGAGGCACGATCCTTACAAGCCAAGGGTTGTAGTGGAGTGCCTTAAGAAGAGAAAATAAATAAATAACTACTTATTGAAATAATTAACTAGTTAATTAATTATGACAAGACAAATGATCTGATTGGGACAAATAATCTGACAAAGAAATTGAGATAAGTGGCGACTAAAAACTGTAAATTTGCAGGGGAGGAGGCAAATCTGGGGAATAAACTAGACGTAAAAGGAAAAACCATAAAGCAGTTGGCATAGTGGTGTCTTTCCCTGCCCTTTCACCTCTGTGGTAACTAAATTAGCAACCATTTAAAGGTATGCAGGATTGGTAGAGCTGACAAAATAGTCGCAGACAGTGTTCATGTTTTGCGTGATCAACCAAATATACATGAAATAACAAACCTGTGACAATTTGGGCTTGATCCGTTTTGGGCTTGATCCATGCACATTTTGTAAATACATTGTACTTAATTTTGGTTGTAACAACCAAAATCAGCTGTGTTTTTCTTTTGAGGTTTTAGATACAGGTTTCTCAAATATATGACTTCATTTCACTTCAGCAGTTCAGGGGAAATATTTGCAGAAAAAATGGTTCGGGATAGTATGAACTTTATAATCAGTAGGCTTTTAAACAATGATGGTTTTGTATCCTTACCAATCCTATATAATACCGCTGAAGGTGACAATGCAGACCATCTCTTTTAAGGAGGTGCACTCATCCGCAATCCTTAACCTTGTCCCAGGATTGTGAAAAATAACACTCCTTAAAATTTAAAACGGATCTTTTTTAAACGGACTTGGGGGGAAAAAACTAGTTTTATTCACAGCAGGAAATTGTCTACTGATGTGGCATTCATTTGCTTTGATCATGTAACAAAAAGAACAACCCGCCAATCCAACCTGTATCCAGTACGCGCTTATGAATCATCACAGGTACTTATAACAATAATAATAATAATATAGGATTTGAGGCATTGCATGGTGAGGTATCAGTCTCGCCAATGTACACTTTACCACAAGAACAAGGAATTCAGTACACTCCTGCTTGACTGCAAGAGTCATGCTTGTCCTTGTGGGTGTGTAGCTTGGTTTCCAACTTGTTGCGAGTACGGTAGTAGATTTCCTACTGAGAAGTCTCCCGAATTCCGAATATTCTACTCTGCAGCAGGAGAATAATAAGCAAGACAAGTTCTCAAAGAACAAAATCTACCTAGCAAGTAGATATACACATGGTGTTACCGCAAACCAAATGTATAATAATAATAACAACAACTGTATTTATATAGCGCCTAAAACCTTCAGAAGAAAGTCTCTAAGCACTCAGAAGAACAAAAAGAAAACTACATGTTTGATGAATTGAACAGAAATGTTTTGAGAAGAGTCTTGAAATGTGCGACGATGGTAGCTTTTTTGATGTTAAATTAAACATGAATAGTCAGACTTTTCTTAAAAAAAGCATGTATGAATCTTTGAAAAGTTAATTTGTTCATCATGAATGCGTGTTTTCCTTGATCTTTCTACAGTTTGCATGTGAAACTCAGTAAATGCCTCGTCTTTTCTTATTGATTACTCATTTTAAAATTGTGTTTTTGTTTGACAGATATTAATGAATGCTCAAGTAATCCTTGTGGTAATGGTGGGCAGTGTGACGATCAAATCAATGGATTCGTTTGTTCATGTGCTGATGGGTTTACAGATGACACTTGCCAGACAGGTAAGGGCAGTTAAAATTCAAACGTATTGAGTTAATAATAATTAGAGATTTATATTGCGCGATTTCCACAAAAATGATCAAACGCACATTACATCAAAAAGTGTTAAAAACAGTAGATAGAAAGTAATGAAAAAGTACATACTATTAAAAAATTTGTCCTTAAAAAAGGGTCTCAAGACTCACCTGTTCTCCAACTTGTAGCTGGTTGTCTCCATTACTTTTGTTTTTCTCCCTTAAGCGCCTTGCATCCTTTGGTAATTTGGCGCTATATAAATCCAATCTATTTTTATTGAAAATTTCTGTATGGAAATCTCCCTTCGTGGAGGTAGCTTTGGAGAAATTTGCTTGAAATAAATCATACTAAAAATGGTGTTTTGAAATTATGCCCTTATAAAACGACTTTTCCAAGTTATGAAGAAAAGGCGAATCGCGTGTGACCCCTACTCTTGTATACCACGCCTGATATGTGGCCAGAGTGTGTGTGTCCCCCCCCCCAAATGTTCCCATACTTTAACACACTCTTTTCCTATTTTACGGAAGTACCCCCCCAAAAATCCTGTAAAGAATTCCTGAGATTCCCAGAACACAATGAAGACACAATAGGAGCGGGAGGGGGGGGGGGGTACACCATGCCACATATCGAGCACCAAATGTATACGCTTGACCAAGATCCAATTTCATAGAGCTGCTTAATTTAATTAGCAAAGTCACAAAACAATTGTGCTTATCAGAAGAAGGTTACCAACCAAACTTCCATGTCATATGTACTATTTACCACTGGTTATCTGTTTATTTTTGCTTAGCATAGGGCTCAATTTTATAGCACTGCTTACTGCGGAATTCTGCGCTTACAGTCCGTAGAATCACATTCTTTACATGGCGCCGTAAGTACAGATTTCTGTGGTAAGCATCCCAACCCCCTCACCCTACCGTGAGAAAAGTTCTGTACACTATGTGTTAGCGTAAACAAAGCAACGAAGAAACAAACTTTAATTACATGTGCATAAAGGAATCTTCTCGTACTCTAAGATCAAGCGCTGGTACCACTCTATAACGGTGAACCATGAACACGGTTACATACGGCCAGAGATCATTTGCATGCATAGCTCCAGAACTCTGGAACCGGCTTCCAACACATGTTAGGAATGCAAACTCACTAGATCTGTTCAAGAGTTCACTTAAAACCAATCTGCTTAGCATGTGACTTTCAAACATTTCTCCTTCCAGTTTTTTCACATCATCTCGTGAAATTTTGTCATGCGTTGTTTTGTATTTATAATGATGTGTAGTTTAAGAAATGTTCATGTTCATTAAGTAGGTTTCATGCCCGTGCATGAAACCTTGAGGTCTTGCCATGGACGGAATGCACTTTATTACGAGAATGATTTATAATTCTGATCTCAATATTATGTTGGATTATTTTATCCAGATATTAATGAATGTGAGAGTGCTCCGTGCCAGCATGACTCACCCTGTGTAGATGCAGTGAATGGATACCACTGTGAATGTACAGCGGGCTATGAGGGACACCAGTGCCAGACTGGTAAGAAGATTATCAAACCATTTTATTAATTTTGTATATTTTTTTTTATGAGAGATCACCTAGCATCACAAGGCCGGACGGCCACTTCAAGGTGAGGGCTACACTTAACTGATTTGGGCTATCGACCCAAATCAACTGCCACCAGGGGCACGTTGCCACCTACTTCTGGGGCTGAAACAGGGTTACCCCCTTCACAGTCCATAAGCATGTAGGCATGGGAATCATCCACTACGAGCCTGGCTGGTAGAGCAGAATGCAATACCGTCCCAACTTTTTACAAAGCAATTATAGTCAAGTGCCTTGCTCAAGGGCACAAGTGTCATGACCGGGATTTGAACCCACACTCTGCTTTTGACAGCACCTGAGCTTGGGTCCGGTGAACTACACCGCTCGGCCACGACTTGCCACGTTACTTTTTTCTGTTTCACTTAGAGTTGTGCGTTTATTTTCCTAAACGTTTGAAGGAACTTGTGACTTCCGTTTAACTGTTTCTACCGATTTCAATCAGAACTTTGAGCCCTTCTGTGAAAGGAGCAGGTGTCAAAACACTTTCAAGCATTAAAAATAGAACACTGTATCCCAGTCTTTACAGTCACAAAACCACAAACTACAGTGGGGTGGTGTGTACAAAGCAAAATAACAAACTGTAGGTGATTGAAAATAATGTATTACATTTGTAGGAGATTCAGATAAGAAACATTCCACCAACAAAAGAGATGTCAGTCATTCTCCCCGGATAGTGACCAGGGCTAATATTTTAAAGAAAATGAAGGTCTAATTTGTTTCTTACTGTCGGCTAACCTTTAAGGAAATTTGGAAATGGATTTCAACGGTTAACCATAAAACGTCCCAACCCTAGTGTCACATAAACTGAAGTGTACATTTTTGGTCTTTGGTAAAGTTTTTCTAATGATTTTGAAAAAAAATTGGGTTTGTTCAACCCCAAATCATTTAAATTTGCCCAGTCAGTTTCCCTTGTGGTTTATTATTTGATTTTGAAAGATAAGGACCCAATATTATAAAGCCTATAAACAAGGAAATCTTGCAATGCAGAAATAGGGTACCAGCCTAAATGCCATTAAGAAACTTTCTAAGCGATATTTTCTAACCACTTCACATCGGTATTTAACAACAAATTTCTGCTGATTTTTTTTCCCCAGAAATTTTTGGAGCATCTTTAGTAATTGTTTTCCTATGAAAATATCGTTGCCACAATGAAACCCTGACTTGACAAAGGAAAGACAACAAAGGTTCTCATAATTAGCAATGGGAATTGATGTTGTCTTGTGAGAAAATTAGTAGGCACTCACTGTGATTGGCAGAACCTCGGCAGGAAAGGGGTTCGTCAATTGAGCCAGAGGCACACAATAAAAGTTACAGTGGTAGATTGATTATAATTGAAATTGGCGATCACTACTTTATTTCTTCATCTCCTCATCACTCCTCTAGGATAAGTCTCAGACTGATTCCCTGTTCCATAAGTCATCATATTTTACTCTTTTCTTTGTTCTTTTTTTCATTCCAAAACAAAATATTATTTTTGTAGATAAATACACGCACGTGCTTGCGCGTGTAAGGCTAATCGGAGTTTAACTACAATATTTTATCTACTGATCATTCCATATCACTTACCCCTCCGTTCTAGCTCAACATTGCTGCTCATTACACCGGTCACTCGCACTAATACCTGCTGACGTCATCGGTTGTTCATGCAGTCATCACCTTTTGAACTCTCTTCCACATCACATCAAAACTCAAACTGTATTTAAATCACTCCTAAAAAGTTACCTACTTGTTCATTTGCCCGTATGCTTGTTTAAATGCCTTTATTGTTGTAAAGCACATTAAGACTTTTGTGTAATGCGTTGTATAAGAACTGTGTTATTATTATTATTATTATTATTATTATTATTTCATTTTATCACAGCCTGCTAAAGAAAGATCACATTTTCCTTTGTGCCGGTAACGATTATTATTATTATTATTATTATTATTATTATTATTATTTTTATGCAGAAAGACCTCCAAATTCTGAAGCTAAACAAAGTGGGGTTTTGTTATTTATTTTTTTAACTTGTCTAGATATTGACGAATGTGAAAGCAACCCCTGTCTGCATGGATCTGCATGCCTTAATGGATTGAATATCTACGAGTGTGTCTGCGCGCTGGGATACAATGGAATCAACTGTGAACAAGGTACTACAACTATATCCCTTTTCACGCGAGAGCAATTTAGCAAGGGTCCCTTGCTATAAAATACACCTTGTGTGAAAGGACAACAATTTTGTTCACTATCCAAGGTCCCTTGTAAAATCCTCTCAAACATTGCTAAATTTTGTCAGTGGTCTGTACCTACGACAAAATCTTTCGCTAGCGGAAGTTTTGATCAAGGGCATGCGCGAAATCATCCTGTGAAGGGAATCTTTGTGATGTTCTCATTAATCTGCCACATGTCCTCATTGATTGTATTTCAAGTGATGTTTCAAGCTTTGCACAGTGTGGATAGTATAGGAAGTAAATTTCAGTAGTAGACTTGCGTGTACAATCGGCGTTCAGAGCTAGCACTCCTTCCCAAAAGAGATTTACACATGGTTGTATCTGACCAGCAGAGTGTGGGTTCGAGTCCCGGTCTTGACACTTGTGTCCTTAGGCAAGACACTTCACCATTATTGCTTCGTCCTTTCGGATGGGACGTAAAGCCGTAGGTCCCACGTGTTGTGTATGCACGTAAAAGAACCCAGTACAGTTATTGTTAAGAGAAGGGGTTTCCCAGGTGTTTCTAGCATAGTCCGGCAGCAATATAAAATCATTCTTAACAATCTCAACCAGATTTGATAGTTCGGTGACAGGAGTGTCATTTATGACAAACATGGTGCATTATAAATGACCACTATTGTTATTAGTAGTAATATTATTATCTGTAAGTTTACGAGTAATAGTTACTTCCGATAATATTTCAGCACTCTATTAGAAACCAATGTGCCTGAAATATCGCTTTTTTGCCACAGCTATTGACCCGATTCAGGGCCTAGTTTTTATGGTACTGCTTACCGCGGAATTCAGCACTTACAGCCCCTTGAATCACATGCTTTACAGGGCGCGGTAAGCGTATAATTCTGTGGACAGCAGTAGGCATGCCATGAAAGTGGGTCCTGTAGGCCACAGCGGTTCCTAGGCAGGGCAAGATACCACAAAGCCAACCTGATTCCCCTGGACGAAAGCCTCAAATTATTTTGAGTGATGTTACCAACTTGGGAAATTTGCTTGATTCACATATGCTTTACATTGCGTGTTACGCGTATAATTCTGTGGTTAGCAGTAGGCATGCCATGAAAGTGGGTTCTGTAGGCCACAGCGGTTCCAAGGCAGGGCAAGATACCACAAAGCCAACCTGATTCCTCTTGCCTTTAAAGTCTCAAACTGTTTTGAGCGATGTTACCAACTTGGGAACTTTGTATAATAGAGATCAATGAATGTGGAGATGAACCATGCCAGCATAACTCGACCTGCTTGGACTTAGTGAACGGCTACGAATGTGTATGTACACCAGGCTACGATGGAGTCAACTGCCAAAATGGTAAGATAACAACTCTGTCTGGAATTTTTTAAAAATTTTTGTTTAACGTGAAAATCAGGATCAGCTGAAGTAGTTTGAACCCATATCTGCCTGACTAGGGGATTTCCCGTAGAACACACAAGCACTCTTAGCGGCCAACTACGGGGAAACCTGTAGATGAAAAATAAGTGAGTGTTTTCTTTATTTACTTCTCCAATTGATGTTTTTGCCCCCCCCCCACCCCCGATTTGAAATTTTGACTTTTGAGATTACAAATTACCTGAGTAAAATGTTACATTTTATAAGCAGTAATGTGATAATTTTAATTTTTTACAACTAAGTGTCCATTTATACCCAGACAATATGTTTTACACTCACGTCAGATTATCGTAACAAAATAGTGTAAATGGCATAACAAGAGCGCTGGAAAGGGGCTTGTTTAAGAGAAATGCAAACGGAAGCTACAGTTTTAATTGGCAAAAATTGCCCCCCCTAGAAAAAACAGGTGCAGCCTACCCCCTAAAACTTTACCCTAGTCTCGGCGCTGACCTGTTGATGTTTTTACCCAGACGATACCACATTTGAAAGATGTTTATGCATATTAATTGTATGGTGTGTTCATTTGAAAAAAGAAATAAAAAATACTTTCCTTTTTAAGTTTTTGTCACCACCCATAGAAAAATGTGCACAAACCCTGACACTTGTCACTCATTAGAAATGATTTACTGTCAAAGCTCAAAACTGATTTTTTTTTTTATCTAAAGGCAGGGTGTACTTTACTCCACAAGTTAATGACCACACAAACTTACTTGGTAAAGAGCACTTGAGAGCTGTTGATAACATTCTAACATCGTTAGAAACGACCCGTTTGAAGTAATGTTGTTTTAGAGAAAGAGGTAATTTTGCACCCAAGAGTTTGAATCTGAAAAAGGGTTCAGGCATCGTAGCCTTTCTCAGGCATCTGAAAGCACACAATTCTGTAGGGTGTTTTTTTCATTATTTTCTTGCAACTTCAGATGACCAATTGAACCCAAATTTTCACAGGTTTGTTATTTTATGCATATGTTTGGATACACCAAGTGAGGATAGTGGTCTTTGGCAATAAACAAAAGTATACCCTGCCTTTAGGCCAATCATACAAATTGGTGAATATGCGGGCAGATGTTGTTTTGCAATTATACATGTATTTTTTTTCTTCAGCATTTTACTTCTCGCACTAGAGATGAAGTTCATACAAAGCTCAGCTTAAAACAAGTTGTATTGTTTTTTTCTCAGACATCAATGAATGTGCAAGCCTCCCTTGCCAGCATGGATCAACATGTCAGGATGAAGTCAACAGTTACCAGTGTGAATGTGTACCAGGCTATGCCGGAATCAACTGCCAAATCGGTGAATATTTAACAACAGTTTCAACAGTCCCTACCCTTCCCACAATCCTTTCCCTACAGTCACCTATCCTCGACCGCCCCATTCTTACATCCTCAACCCTCAACCTTCTCCCCCCTCCTTTCAATCCACAGTAGCCTCCCGAACATCTGACGTCACACTTTGAGGCTCCTAAATAACGCCAGATACCGGCCTTGCCTGCCTGCCAGATGTACCTTTGACCTCGCATCCCAATTCACACAGACAGAGATTCTTAGTATATACACACGGGTACACACACACAACATTGTGAATAAAACAACATTACATGCAACATTTGCACACACAGATGGAGCAGCAGACGATCAAAAGTACAGTTAACTGCTGCTGTAGCTGACAAACCACGTCACTTCGGAGCAGACCAATCGTAATACAGAAATTGAAAGCTTAAATCATTGCAAGTTTATCCAATCAAATCATTGGGCCTGTAAGACCAGTGCCTGTCTTTATCATTGCGGATAACGACAGGGGACCAGTTGATCTACGTCCACAGTTGCTCATCATTTTTCAGGTCGTACAGAGGGTACTACTTTTGAAGACCCCCTCCCCTCATTTGAGCACAAGATTTTATTCTTATCTCTTTTCTCAGACATCAATGAATGTGCAAGCGTTCCTTGCCAGCATGGATCAACATGTCAGGATGAAGTCAACAGTTACCAGTGTGAATGTCTACCAGGCTACGACGGAACCAACTGCCAAATCGGTGAATATTTGCGGCTCTTTTAAACAATAGACTTCTTTAGGTACTCCTGTTGCAATGACTTTTTGTATCAGAAATCCATATTTCTGAATTATTGTTATATGACACACAAGTCATTCAGAAAAACTTTGATGAAAGGAATAAGTTTTTATTCAAAAGTGTATTACTTTGATGGCATTTTCTTTCCTCAGATATCGATGAATGTGCAAGTAATCCGTGCCAGAATGGGTCACCGTGTGAGGATGAGATTGACGGGTACCAGTGTGAATGTCTGCCAGGCTATGACGGAACCCACTGCGAAATTGGTAAGCACTATACAATGGCCGCCACTTTTAAACCATTGGTACTGACGTGATTGAACTGGTCGAAGAATTTGATTGCTAAACAAGAAAAGTGGAATCAATTTGTGCATGAAGTGATTATAACTACTCCATATTTTGCAAAATGGTTTGCTTCCGTCTTTGTGGTAAAACTGACAATTTATAGTCGTGTCCATACTGGACAAAAGTGGTTTATTTTTGGAATTATCACTTCATAAGTTTATCTTTGCTGGGCTCTGCTCTTTGTTTGGTTTTGTATTAAATCAAACGTTTGCTGCATACTTATGCTGGATGCATGTTTTATGGTTTGGCGATTGATTTAACAAAAATGATACTCGGTTGCCGTTTGAAATTAATTTCAATCACAGGTCAGTTTAAAAAAAAATCTTTTTCTTCTCCAGACTTCGATGAATGTGCAAGCCTACCATGCAAGTATGGATCAACATGCACTGATGAAGTGAACGGTTACCAGTGTGAATGTCCATCAGGCTACGATGGAATCAACTGCCAAACAGGTTATTGAGCAATCCGTTTTAGGTCATTTTCCTTGGATGTCCTGTGCCATGTGTTTTCCAACACATTGCATATGCAGTCTTTAACTCATGTCACGCTCAGAGTTCTCCCCAGGATTTTTTCAAAACTGGGGGGCATTCTGGACCGAAAGTTTTGGAAGTTTGGCCGAAGCACACTGAATTGGAAAAGGCGCTTTATAAATGCCAGCTTATTATTATTTATTGAAACGAGGTCCACGGAATGTTGTTTACTTGGTGTTTATCTTTGGTTTTAAAAGCCCTACTGTGCAATCTCGGGCATTCTAAATGGTTTTGTCGGTATGATTTTTGTGAATTTGATCTGAATTAAGTCCCCCCCCCCTAAAAAAAATAGATATATACCGTATTTTCCTGCGGATAAGACGCTCGGCAGACAAGACGCAGAACCCTAAAATGACCCCCAAAAAATTCAAACGTCGGCGCACCGCCGCACAAGGCGCATGTTTAACCGCACACAAAAGAACACCGGGCGCCACCTGGTGCCGGTACATTGACACAAATACGTAATTTTGTTGCCTTTTTGAGCGTTCAGAAGCATGAATTAAACCGTAACCACCATATGTTGGCTCTACAAACCCATGCAAAAAAAAAAACCACGTAAAATGATACCGACCTTCATCCACCCATTCAGCCAATACTGTCCGTTGTTTTATTAAAATAATATGAGGTCCGGCCCAATCAACGGCCAGAAACGATGATCCACGCACTGTTTGAAGATATTGCAACACGAACCCAGGCCCTCCTAGCCTGAGCATCTGACGTCCCACAACGAGGATCCTTGCTGATACCGGCAGGTAACCAGTCTAAATCCATTCGAGCCAGTAGATGTTGCGCCCTCTACCAGTGACTAATATCGAAACTGGCGTCGCCTTTGCAATAATCCCGACCCGGGAAGACGTAATAAAATGTTTCATTAAATATATTTGTTGAAGTTTTTGTAATGTTTTGGATGTTGTTGAATGATTTCCTATTATTCCAAACCTAAAATTTGTTAATCTTGTTCAAAAGAATTTGTTTTCAAGGATCATTTTTTATTTTACAAATGAAATAAACGAAACAGACACATTACCCATATTTTTTCTCGTTTGGTTTTGTTTTTCCCGTAACACCCAAGAGGACATAAAAAATTGTTTCATTATATTATATGTATATTAAAGGTTTTGCAATTGAAGTTATATTTTAGTAAATAAAGTTCGTTTGATTTATTTCTAATAATAATTTGTTAATCTCGTTCAAAAGATATTTGTTTTTATAAAATAAATAAACGAAACAGACACATGAACCATCTCTTTTCTGGTTTGGTCGTCCTGAAAAGGACGGTTGGTTTAGTTGGTTCTTCAAGATTTAATTGAAGCTGTATATCAGGTGGCCGGTGGAGAGAATACGCCGGATTTCATCCTCATCTTCAGACTTGCAGAAAAAACCAACAGCACACCTTTGAGCAACACCAAAACGCGGTGAATGGAAGAACCTTGTTGACTTGGGTTTTAAAATAATGCCGATTGTCATGTCGGAACGTATACCCGGCCACACAGAAAAACGTTTGTACGACGCCGACGTCTGTGTGGGACCGAAAGCGCCATCGTTAAGGGGGGGCTAGACGCATTGCGGCATTGTTGGAATGAAAGCACGGTCATGGGCCGGGGGATCAACAACACGTTGCGGCATTGTTGGAATGAAAGCACGGTCTGGGGGATTGCGGCATTGTTCGGACGAATATAGGGTCTCAGTGTCTAAATAGTTCAGCCTTGTTTGATGTTTGACCGCATTATTGAGTAAGGATTCCTCACACAAAGACCGTTGATTTGAACTGGACAAGAAGGTATTTATTATTTCACACAGTGATCATCAAAAAAAAATCAATCATCAGCAGACAAGACGCACCGAAAGATAAGACGCACCAACGTTTTGGCCGGGTCAAAAAAGTCAGATAAGACGCGTCTTATCCGCAGGAAAATACGGTATATATAATAATAAGAAGAAGAAAATAGATAAATAAATAAACAAAAAATAAAATAACAATATGAATACAAAATATATATTTATTTTGTTGGCCACAATTTGTGCGTATCGGCCCACAAATCGAGTTGCTTGTGCATGGAGAGAGCCCTGACGCTTGTATTTTAGATGTCAACAGCAAATGTTGGACATGCTGTAAACAAATTGAATGTTGGGCATCATGTTATTCAAAGTTCTTTTACCCAATAATCATGATTTTAATTCTATTTTTAATCCTCATTGTTTGCCTATGAATCTATTACAGACATTAATGAGTGCGCCTCTAAGCCCTGTGCCAACGATGGAGTATGCAGTGACGTTGTGAATGGATACATGTGCAAATGCCTAGTGGGATA
This sequence comes from Plazaster borealis, assembly GCA_021014325.1. Taxonomy (NCBI): domain Eukaryota; kingdom Metazoa; phylum Echinodermata; class Asteroidea; order Forcipulatida; family Labidiasteridae; genus Plazaster; species Plazaster borealis. The sequence goes on along the minus strand of CM037457.1, from coordinate 13,671,386 downwards.
CACCGGGACCACCTGCCTTATAGGTCTGTCATACGCTTTTAGATTATTCCTTGCTGTCCAGATAATATTATGAGGAAAATTAAGTCAGTAAACTACAGGAAGCATGTTAAATGTCATGAAAAGAGAATATTGCAATTTAAAAAAATAAAATGAGAAATTATTTAAATTCTTTATTTTTTTTAGTGTGTACTAGTTTCGTGCGCACATTTGGCCGTCAGCTAGCTCCCCGTGTTCGGGATCCAGCACTAGGGCCACCGCAATGCTATGCTGCGGTTTGGAGGTCAGGTGTGGCAGCGCAGCTACTAGTGTGATCGCCTGAGCGCCGGGCGGAAAATAGTATGGAAGGGAGATAATAACCAGCGTTCCACCTTGGGATTGATGTTGCTTTCATCCGTTTGTCAATTTTATGGCAGGGTGGTCAATTATTTTGGCAGGGCGCCGATTTTTTGGCAGGCCGGTCTTAAACTTTAGGAGGGTGGCTCGCCCTCCAAAAAACCCACCTGTGGAGAACTGATTTCATTTTCTTCTTAATACATCTGAGCTGCAAGGAATAGTTTAAATTTTGTAAGTCAAAGTATTAATCAGTGCTTAAAAAGGAAAAACAAACTTTGGGACGGAACTTTTCCTGTAAAATGGAAGTAAAGTATGCCATAAACAGGTCTGGAATTACAAGACCACAGCCTCTGTTGTCCTGGGCCCAATTTCATAGAGTCGCTTAAGCAACAAAATTGCTTATTTGTTGTGTTAAGCTACTTTTTGTGCTTAAGCAGCTCTATGAAACTGGGCACTGTTCTAAGTCTTGGTGCACTTTCAAAAGTTACCCGCTGATTGGAAACTGCCCTTTTCAAAATGAAAATTACCTTGCCCTCTCAAAGATGAAATTCCAGGTCTAAAATGATATCGATGACAAATCTAATTTGTGTCTGTTTCCACAGATGTTGAAGAGTGTGCTAGCGACCCTTGTTTGAATGGAGGAAAGTGTGTGGATCTTGTCAACAGATATAGGTGTGACTGTGCCGAAGGTTTCATTGGAGACAGATGTGAAGCTGGTGAGACCATGTTTTGTTTTTTTCTTTTTTTTAAGTTTCTGTTTATTGGGTTTTTTCCAACTATGATTTTTGTACAGTTGAAAATTTTAATTCTAATTTCCATGATTATTTTGTTTTGAAATTCCATTTTTGATTTTGCTGAAAGAAACCACCAGGTGCCATTGTAACAATTTCTAACAAATGTGTGATGTCATAAGACAAACTTTTACCGTTGCAATACTTTTGTCGTTAATTTTGTTTAGTTCTAATGTCCATTTTGGGGGGTTTTCAAATTCCATTTTTGATTTTGCTGTGAGAAACCAGGGGCCAATTTTTTCAATTTCTAAGCTTAGTGTGATGTCATCATACAAACTTTTACTATAGACTGTGCAAGTCTCGCGCTATTCAAACATTTTTGGTCCCTCGCAGATTGCTTTCACACGTGAAGGAAATAAACTCAAGGGTCCCAATGTTCGACATACACGCGAAACTTGCACAGTCTATTGCAATACTGACAACTGATATTCATTTGAATGTTGCGAGCCATTAGGTTTTAACGACAACAAATATACAATTTCAATTTAAGAATATTTTAGATAAAACTCAACGACTCTTTTGAATTTTTTATTTGAAGAGACCGTAGAAATATTTTAATGTGATTTCACTGACTTTGGTGTGGAAACTTCAGAAGTTTTAACAACACCAAAAAAGAAAGAGTGGATGGCGAACTAGGATGGGACAATTTGAGTCTTAACTTTTGAAAGAAAATTGAATAGCTTGTTGGACTTCGGTTTGGAAACTTTGGAAGTTTGAACAACAAAAACAAAAAAAGGAAGAAATAATGGAGAACTAGGATTGGACAATATAGTGTAAAGTAAGAAAACTTAGTGTTTTTGTTGTGTCTTTTATTTAAAAACTTTAGCAGTATTAAGTAAGAGATTTTGTTTTCTTGTTAACAAGAAAAAAAATCTCTTAACAAAGAGTAGAACTACAATCTGAAATGTGGGCCCAATTTCACAAAGCCTATTAGCACAAAAACTTGATAAACACAAACAAATTTTGCTTATCTGAAAAAGGTTACCAGCCAAAATGTCATGAAGTTTACATTGTTACCACTGGTTCCCAATTCATGTTTTCTGCTTCGCAAAGAAATTTGCTAAGCAGTATTTTCTGCTTAACAGCTTTATGAAATTGTGGGCCCTGTGTTGCAACAATATTGACATGAAACTAATACTTACCTGTATGATGATCAGAGGATATCAAGCAAGTATGTGCTGGTGGTCAGGATGACATTGAGGGGAGTGGCTTAGTGTGGGATGAAACGGAGCCAGGACAGACCAACATCAAGGCGTGCCCAGAAGGAGTTACTGGTAGGTGTGACTACACTGTGTTTGAATTTCATTTCATTTCATGTATTAATTCTGGTTGTGAAGTGAAGGATTCTCAGAAAAGCGAGCTTAATCACTGTACTAGCCAAGAACCCCACAGAGAGAAGACAAGGAAGGAAGTTTCACTTTTAGATGTAGGAGGAAACCCCCAGAGATTTTAATTTTATAGATCTGCTTGAGCAGAAAATAGTGCTTACAATTTTTCTGCTAAGCAAAAAATAAGCGGGATACCAGTCACATATTGTGCATGTGACAAGCTATTTTGGCTGGTTACCTTATTTTGGTGAGCATAATTTTGTTGTGCTGAGCTGCTTTTTGTGCTTAAACCGCTCTATGAAATTGGGCCCAGGTAGGGACTGAAAACCCAATCCACATAGGGCCTCTGTCGGGATTTGAACAGGGGTTCCAGATGTGGAAGGCATGGAAAGAAACCACTATGCTATCCGACGGCCCTAATGGTCACAAATCCTTCAAAATCTCATTCAGGAAGTTGTCTGACTTTGTAGGATTTGGGACTGCCTGCCCAAAATGACAACAGACACAATAAATGGGACCATTGTGCATCTGTCACGTCAGCATAGCGTCCAATAGTTGTGAATTCCCAAGTTCCCAAAACCACACTAAAGGTGTTTCAACATTTGAATGGACATGCTGACTGATACTGAAAATTAAGGATGAATAGCCTCCCAAATTATTAACAGTATAATCATCTTTCTGCAATGTAAAGTATATTTGATTTGACTTGGGCCAGTGACTGGGTTTCTAGACTGTTTGCTTAATAAATACTGTGCTATTATTATTATTATTATTAGGCAATGCCTCCAGACTGTGTGATGTGAAGGCCAGCTGGGCTAACCCAGATCTTTCAGGATGTGTCAGTCCGGCATTTGCTGAGCTCAACAACAAGGTATGTTCATAATTGTTCCATTGTTCACATTGTTCTGAGCATGCGCACATTTCCCAAAACAATGGATTTACCTTGGCCCAATTTCATAAAGCTGTCAAGCAGAAAAGACCACTCGACAAATTTCTTTGCTTAGCAAAACTTGAGTGGGGCACCAGTCACAACAATGCAAACTTAATGTAATTTTGGCTGGTAACCTGTTTCTGCTAGGCAATATTTTTTATGTGCTTAGCATGTTTTTTGTGCTTATTACAGGCTTTATGAAATTGGGCCCTGATGGGTCTACTGCATCCCCTTAATGTCCCAGAAATTCTCCCCTAAATATTGACTACAAAGAACTCCAAATGGCTTACTTTGTCTCTGCACTTTTTCATCATGTATCGTTATTCCACAGGTAGAGCTACTGAAGTCCGGCAACGCGAGTGCGTCTGACGTTCTGGACCTTGCCAACTCCCTGCAGAATATCACTGGAGGAGGGGATGAGGGGGCGGAGTCCAAGAAGATCTACCCAGGGGACATGGATATCGCTGCAAGAAGCTTTGGTGTGATCTCCGGGGCGGCCAACTCTGCCAAAGATCTGGACGCGGACACGGCAAAAGATCTAACTTTGGTATGGAAGCGTTGGACAGTTTTGATTTGGATTTGCCTTGGTGTTGCCTTGGATTTGAAATTGTTGAACTAAAAACAAATTCTGGTGTCTTTTCCTTTTTAGGCATGTGCTGGAACTTTCGACAATGTGGCTGATGAATCACAAGTCAGTGCCTGGAAGAATGCCAACAATCCTGTAAGTCATATGTCAGTAACAAGAGGACCCCCTAAGTTGTGAATTGTTTTATGAGAGAGTGCAGGGGTTTGGATCCTGGTCATGGCAGTTGTGTTCATAAACCTTTACTCCTCAAATTGCCCAAAATCACCCTTTCTGTTACTCCTCAAGCTGCGCCATGCCGCCCTGACTGTTACTCCTCAAACCCCCCCCAAACCGCCCTGCCTGTTACTCCTCAAGCTGCCCCAAGCCACCCTGCCTGTTACTCCTCAAGCTGCCCCAAGCCCCCCTGACTGTTACTCCTCAAACCGCCCAAAACCACCCTGCCTGTTACTCCTCAAGCTGCCCCAAGCCCCCCTGACTGTTACTCCTCAAACCGCCCAAAACCACTCTGCCTGTTACTCCTCAAGCTGCCCCAAGCCCCCCTGACTGTTACTCCTCAAACCGCCCAAAACCACTCTGCCTGTTACTCCTCAAGCTGCCCCAATTCCCCCTGACTGTTACTCCTCAAACCGCCCAAAACCACCCTGCCTGTTACTCCTCAAGCTGCCCCAAGCCCCCCTGACTGTTACTCCTCAAACCGCCCAAAACCACCCTGCCTGTTACTCCTCAAGCTGCCCCAATTCCCCCTGACTGTTACTACTCAAACCGCCCAAAACCACCCTGCCTGTTACTCCTCAAGCTGCCCCAAGTCCCTCTGACTGTTACTCTTCAAACCGCCCAAAACCACCCTGCCTGTTGCTCCTCAAACCGCCCAAAACCACCCTGCCTGTTACTCCTCAAGCTGCCCCAATTCCCTCTGACTGTTACTCCTCAAACCGCCCAAAACCACTCTGCCTGTTACTCCTCAAACTGCCCCAAGCCACCCTGGTTGTTACTCCTCAAACCGCCCAAAACTACCCTGCCTGTTACTCCTCAAACTGCCCCAAGCCACCCTGACTGTTACTCCTCAAACCGCCCAAAACCACCCTGCCTGTTACTCCTCAAGCTGCCCCAATTCCCTCTGACTGTTACTCCTCAAACCGCCCAAAACCACTCTGCCTGTTACTCCTCAAACTGCCCCAAGCCACCCTGGTTGTTACTCCTCAAACCACCCAAAACCACCCTGCCTGTTACTCCTCAAACTGCCCCAAGCCACCCTGGTTGTTACTCCTCAAACCGCCCAAAACCACTCTGCCTGTTACTCCTCAAACTGCCCCAAGCCACCCTGACTGTTACTCCTCAAACCGCCCAAAACTACCCTGCCTGTTACTCCTCAAACCGCCCAAAACCACCCTGCCTGTTACTCCTCAAGCTGCCCCAATTCCCCCTGACTGTTACTCCTCAAACCGCCCAAAACCACCCTGCCTGTTACTCCTCAAGCTGCCCCAAGCCCCCCTGACTGTTACTCCTCAAACCGCCCAAAACCACCGTGCCTGTTACTCCTCGAACCGCCCAAAACCACCCTGCCTGTTACTCCTCAAGCTGCCCCAAGCCCCCTGACTGTTACTCCTCGAACCGCCCCAAACAGCGAACCATTCAAAAGATAGTTTCATCCCCTAAAAAAAACCCAAACTTGCAATACTTAAAAATAATCACAACGAAAGTTATCAGATGATTTCTAGGTACAGTAGAAAATCTTCTCACTTCTCACAAGGAGTAAATGACTCAATGTTCACTTGTGCGTGAATGTTAAAGGACTAAACAAGACACTTAACCATAATTGCTGTAGATCCTGTGTGTTGTGTAATGCATGTTAAAACAACGAAAAACACTTATCATTAAAGGGAGGGTATATACCTTTGGTAATTATACTCCAAAAATTTACGACCTTGGTAAGAAGCACTGCAGCTGTTGATAATGTATAACATTTTGAAAAACAATTCCCTTGAAAGGAGTGTGGTTTTAGAGAGAGGGATTCAAAACTTTCAATCCGAGAAACAATTCTGCATGAAACGTTTCTCAGATTGTGTATTCCAATTACAGATTATTCTTCCTACGCTACCACCTTTTGAAATGAAATTTTCACAGGTTAGTTTTATGGTATATATCTACATTATGTAGGATTAAAACAATATATTCTTTAAATCTCTATTCCTCAGGGCAAAGTAGCTGCCAGTGTGACCGAGATGATTGGCTCCATCGAGGCCATAGTTGATGTTGTGGTCAGACAAGAGGCTAAATCAAGGAATAGTAGTCGGGTCTATGATAACTCGACTGAAGACGAAACTAATCTGGTCATCAAGGAAAAGAATATAGGTAAGAGATTAGATTAGATTAGATTAGATTAGATTAGATTGCATTTATTGTCTATTTTAGAAACATATCGAAATTCAATCGGGTAAATGTGACAATAGACTGTGCAAGTCTCGCCCGTATCGGAACGAGAAAACACGTCAAACGAAGAACATTTTTTTCTCTGAAATCAGATCTTTGTTTTAAATCATATTTTGATAAAATCTGAACAACAAAAATACTCATTACATGTCTATAAAATCAGTTTTAGTTTTTATAATAAATACACAAATAATGTGTTAATTATTAGTGAAGCAAAATTAAAACTCCGGAACAAGGATGCTTATTTGATCTTAACTTTTCAGAAACCACTTTCGTGGATTCTCGATGGTCACACGGGCGTAAAATTAACGCTTGACGTAATTTATAGAGGACGCTGACGCCTCAACAACCATAGACTGCTATGAAAAGGCTTCGCGTTGCAATTACAGCATCTGGCGATTATCATCGCGCATCCAAAACAAGCGTTTACATAAGTTTTGTGATCGGAGGTGAGCACAAAATTCTTAAATTTTTGCAGCAACCGGAAGCTGAGGTCAACTTTAATTCTCGGGTTTTCTTCGTTACATTGTTGAATTGATTTTACTTTCATGTTTGTTATCACTCAGGATTATGTTCCCATCAACATATATATTTGTCATGGTTATAAACCACGTTAAACTAAAATAATTTACAAAATAAAATCTTGCCCACGTAAATCTCCGTATGGTTGGGACCACAATGGTGCCGGAAGTTCAAATATGCGTGAGACTTGCACAGTCTATATGATAAACACAGCATGAATTTCAACTAACATCCAAATCTCCATAAAATACCCAACAGGAGGCTGACCATTCAGAATAATGCACAGAAACTTAAAATGAAAAGGGGATGACCGAGATTAACCCTTCAGAGACCATTCATTTCTGTATAATCACCACAAAACACCCAGACATTGCTGATATTGCTCATATCTTGAATCAAATTTTGTCAGTAAAAATGTCAACAGTAATAACATGAAACAGAAAATTCAGTTTTGTGTTTAGAAATCGGGTTACAAAGTTAACATACTAAATTGAACAATTTCATATCCGGACATGACCTTTACTTTGACCTCTTTATGTGAATGGAAGTAAGTCAAACCTTGCGGCCGCTATGGGCATTTTGGTACAAGCCGCTTGTGGCCGCTATGGTCTCTAAAGGGTTAAGAAACGAGATGTTCAATGGAACAAAGGGAGACAAAAACATGTTGAGTTGAGTTGAGCCCATATTAAAGTCCTCTTGATGGTATACAAGTGCATACATGGTATTGCTTCTCAGTACTTGTGTGATCTTCTCACTTTGTATCAATCAGGCAGGGCGGGACTCAGATCTTCTAAAGACAAACATCTTCTTACAATTCCTTTAAGTTCCAAATCTCTCGGTGATAGGTTTTTTTCAGTAGCTGGCCCCAAACTTTGGAACACTATTCCCATCAGCATCAGGAACTCCCCTCTCTCTTACTATTTTCAGGAAGCGTCTTAAACACTTCTTATTCACAACACTCTAGTTATTTCGCTATTAATGTTCAGCGCTCTCCCTTGTAAAAGCGCATTATAAATACTTATTATTATTATTATCATTATTATTATTATTGTTTCAAAGGACACAAGGACGCGAAAAACATTTATGCAACACACAGCGGCAGGGTTCTTAATAGACTTGCATTCAAGTTTCTTTGAGACGCCTTAGGGTTTGATAAAGCGCAGTCATGTCAACACGCCTTCAGCTCTGTCCTTTATCACACGGCCATAACCCTGCCGGTTTTAAACGGCCAATTAAAAGGCCTCGTTGCCACTCTTTCGTTCTCTTAATAATGTTCTGGACAGGTGTGCTCAAGTCATCAACAAGGGCCTTTAATTTGGGGGTTAACCCTTTCATGCACCATTTATTTTAGTGATAAATTGATCATATGGACACATTCATTGTTTACTTGGATTTTTTGCAAATGGTAACCCCCCCCCCCCAAAAAAAAAAAAAAAACCCAGGTCACAGCAGCACCCTCAAGAGTCCTCTTTCCCATTCTGAAAACTGTGGGGCCGTGCGATCTTTATTTTTTGTTTTACAACTATTTTTCTGAAGGGATTTAAACCGGTCGCTGGTGACCGGTCGGCGCGTGACAGAGTTAAGATGCATCTGTTCTTTATCCTTGTGTAGAGATTCAAGTCAAGATGTGGAGTGACCAAGATGAGGAAGATACAGGTGTGGATCTACCTGCGGATCTATTGGATGCGGCAGACGAGGCAAACAGCACAGGTAATCAAATTCTTCTTATATGGGATTTGAACTTGGTAGTCTCCCGAATTCCGAAATCTACTTCGCGGCAGTAGAATAGTCTCCCGAATTCTGAAATCTACTCCGCCTTAGTAGAATAAATAGCAAGACAAGTTCTCAAAGAACAGAATCTACACAGCAATGTAGATATACACATGGTGTTACAGCAAACCGAATCTACCAAATATGTCTTCTTTTCTTTTCTTTTTTTCTTCTTGATTGTCATCATTAGTTGCCAGTTTGTATTTTCTAATATCTGGTTTTTGAATATATTTTTTAACTTGCCCTTTTTGGGGTGTTGGGTTAAGGATCTTTTTTGTTTTGGTGGTGGTTTGTAGTTACCTTTTACTATTGATGTAATTTTGTAACTGTCTTTGAATGTTTTTTTGAATTTGTACAAATCATGTAATTCAGCCTACAGTCTGTGAGAGTGATTTGATCAAAATAAACCATTTCACTTTCAATCTTCAAAAATTGAAATGGTAAATTTATATTATGATATAAGCACCCAGAAAATACAGCAAAATTTAAGCTAAAAATGGCTATTTTACGTTTGAGTAGAGTTACAATATTGAAACCATGGTTTGTGTTGACCATGTAATAGTCGGGGATTAGAGTGAGAAGATATAAAGCATCTTGCCATTCGCACACATAGGTGAAGGAAATTTCGTCGGACCACCCTCAAAGGAGTTATAAATAAGGGAATAAAAGAGTGGCGATGCGGTCTTCAAAGTAAAACCGGCACAGCCACGACCCAGCAATGTTTTAAACGACCGTTTAAAGGGATTGTATACGTTTGGTAATTGGAACCCGCTGTTTGTTTCAATCCTATATAGTTGTAGATATATACCATAAAACTAACCTGTGAAAAAATTATTTCAAAAGGTGGTAGCATTGTTGAGATATTGCCGAAAATCTGGAGCGAGTATGTCCACGCAGGAAGAATAATCTGCAATTGGAATACACAATCTGAGAAAGGTTTCTGCAGTAACGCTTCTCAAATTCTTGGGGGATAAAATGTGACATCTTTTTTCCATAACCGCAGTACTTTGAAGTGAAAAGTTTCTCAAAATGCGTTTACTATATATCCAAAGCTGCTGTACTTCTTACCAATTGTAAGTTTTTATTGCCATTCATTTTCAGAGTCGTTACCAAACGTATACAGACCCTTTAAACTGAGTTACCACTCTTTTATTCCCATTCATAAATACCTTTCCGTTTAAAAACATAAAAAAACTATAAAAGTTGAGAACAAATTTGACAGTTTTAGCCTCAGCTGCTCACCTCGACTCTGCGTTACATTTCTATCCATGTTGAGTGCTAAGTAGCTCCTCAAGCAAGATTTCGAACTTGTGGCACTGGACACGTTTGGTAATTACTCAAAATATATATTAGCATAAAAAAGTTACTTGGTAACAAGCAATGGAGAGCTGTTGATAGTATAAAACATTGTAGGAAAGGACTCCCTCTGAAGTAACGTAGTTTTTGAGAAAGAGGTAATTTCTCACTAAAGTATTTGAATCTGAGAAAAAATTCAGGCCTGACGCCTTTCTCAGGCATCTGAAAGCACACACATTTGTGCAACAAGGGTGTTTTTTCTTTCATTATTTTCTGGCAACTTTGATGACCAACTGAGCCCAAATTTACACAGGTTTGTTATTTTATGCATATGTTGGGATACACCAAGTGAGAACACTGGTCTTTGACAATTACCAAAAGTATACATTACCTTTAAGTTTCAAACTTGCGTGAGCCAAATACGTGATCTACTAACTTAAATTTGGCTGTAAAATTTGTGCGCTCAGCGCAATCATCTGGTAGCGCCCTCTTTTGACTCAATGTTTAAACACTCCTCAACGTGTTGATATTGCACATTAAAGGGACACGTTGCCTTGGATCGGGCGAGTTGGTCTATAAAAAGCATTTGTAGCCGTTCGTTATCAAATGCATATGGTTAGAAAGATGTTTTAAAAGTAGAATAAAACGATCCACACAAATATGTCTCGCCTTTTATATCGTGAACAAACACGGTCGGCCATTTTGTGGAGTCAAATTTTTGACTCCACAAATGTTAGTTCGCAAATTTAAACATGGCCATGTGATGTCCTCTCCGCCAATCAGAATGAATAAACCGTCCCAGGTATTTATACTTACAAATTATATAAACAGGGCCCGACAGTTTTAATAAATATATATTTGGTTTACGGTAACACCATTGTGTATATCTACTTGCTAGGTAGATTTTTTTCTTTGAGAACTTGTCTTGCTTATTATTCTACCGCCGCAGAGTAGAATATTCGGAATTCAGTTTTAATAAAGTGGACCATTCTGCAGCACAATTGGTACATTGACAATTTTAAAGCAAGTAATCTTTCAAATTAAAAAACAATCAAACTGATCTGTTAACCACATCTTCCAATATTGTATTTTTATTTATTCCAATTGTCTTCTAGATTCTGTAAGAATCATGACGGCTATTTATAAATCTGCAGGAGACCTGTTGACTCTAGAAAGTTCTGCTACTGAAAATGAAAGCAGGTAATTTTTGTACTTCGAATTCCAATTTTCGGGAGCACATGCTCAGAAGATTTACTTAAACAATGACAAATTAAAAGGAGGATTGCATAATTAAACAAATGGTAATTGCAGTTTTTAATAATAGTGGCTTCTTATATAGCGCTCATATCCGTCACTCAGTGACGCTCAAGGCGCTTTATGGTTCAGTATTTTACTGCTAGGTATGTGGGGCTATGTAAGTATGAGACCTACTCCTTTACATCAGTCCTTCTGATTTGAGGCGTGCAATCGCACCCGCACGCCATTGCACGCCTAAAAGCTTTCCCAGGAGTGCGAATAATCACACGCCTGACCCCTCTAAAATGCACGCCTTGGCATTATCTGTTGGCGTATTCGTACTTCATAGTTTGTACAATATAATAACGTCGTAAAATTTAAATCAAGCATTACCATAACATTTGTAATTTTCCCAACGAAACAGCAAAGGCAGCGCGGCACCAATACTGGCACAATAAGTGCTAGTGCTACATAGTAAGGATAACGATCACGATGTATACAACGTGCGATCATATCCCGTGCGACACCGCGGTGCACCATTTCCAATTTACAGGCTTGTAGTCTTCTTTATTTTGTTACTTTGCGTGTGACAATAAATGCAATATACATTGAACCCTAGAGGGCGTTTTAGAACAATTCGATAGCGCGAGAGTAAACGCCCTCTATTGGTGAAATTACGCAAAATTATTCTACAACCAAGTTACAAACGCCTTGACCAAAGACTTGAAGTTTCTGCGCATGCCCGGGAAAAGCGGTTATTCCCCCGAAATTGCAATGTCATCATCCCTGGTACGCGCACGCTAAAACCATTTACAAAACTGTCGTCGCTGGTAGGCACGCACATTCTGTCGACAGCATGGTCAACGGAGCACAGTTCCGTGGAAATTTTAGCTTGTTTATGAAAAACTACAGAACGTGTGGACTTCATTGTACAAAAATGACCAATTTAGGATACCCTGGATGAACAAAAAGAGTATTTTACTGTAATGTAAGATTTTTTCTTCTTGATTTTGTTTTGTTTTAGGGGAATTTATTTTGCGGGGTGCTTGTGCGAAGTCAAAATGCTGTGATGACGACTATTAATTTTGTCTCAGTCACAGTCTGTACCACAAATTTTACGAGGGCAAAATCGCACGCCTAGAAAAAATCCAGGAGTGCTTTTTTCCACACGCCTGTGATTTTCAAATCAGAAGGACTGTTTACATAGCACCATGTAATGGTTTACAAGGTGCTGTGGCGCAATATGCAGCCAATCAAACCAGGATCACCGGGGCGAACACCTTCTCTTTTCATTACATAACACGGGACCAAGGGCTTTACGTCCCATCCGAAGGACGCAGCAATAATGGTTAAGTGTCTTGCTTAAGGACACAAGTGTCACGACCGGGACTCGAACCCACACTCTGCTGATCAGAAACACCAGAGCTTGAGTCCGGTGCTCTTATCCGCTCGGCCACGACACACCATCAAGCTTTTGTACCCCCGGGGTAGCAGGGTGTGATACCTCCCAATACTTTTTTCTCAGGCACCAGTTTGAGCCTCAGTCAGCAAAGCGAATACTAAACCAAGTAGAACAATTTTAAGGACATCCAGACTATTATTCAATCATTTTGCTGCTTAAAATATTCTATGTTTTTGTCTTTGTAGCACTCTAATTTGCAAGAATGTTTATCAGTGTAAAATTATTGAAAACAGTTGGGTTACATTCTTGGCCTGCTAATCTTTCAGTCCTATACATTTTCCAATTTGAAATAGTGTGGCTAGTCGACAAACTGGTATCCAGATACCAGAGCTGCCAACTCTCCCTGATTCTGCAGAAACTTCCCTGAAAATCAACCAAACGGTCCATGTTCTGATGAACAAATTTATAAATCTCTCTGATTATGGAAACCTTTTCCCTTTTGTGTTAACTGAAAATCCCTGATTGTTGTACAAAAACTCCCTGATTGCAAGATGCAAACACTGGCAGCTCTGCATACACTGTTTCTAAGAAAAATGCCCTTGCGCCCATGACCTTTAACCCTTTAGAGACCGTTCATTTCTGTGTAACCATCAGCATATGCCCAGACATTGCTAATCTTTTGATTTTTGGCTCCGTTATGCTCTGGAAAAATCTCAGGAAAATTAAAATGAAACAGAAATACACGGCTTTGTTTTAGAGTTGTAGATTCTATGTTAAAGGTATCGTACACGTTTGGTAATGACTCAAAACAAATATTAACATAAAAACTTACTTGGTAACACGCAACGGAGAGCTGTTGATAGTATAAAACATTGTAGGAAACGACTCCCTCTGAAGTAACGTAGTTTTTGAGAAAGAGGTAATTTCTCACTAAAATAATAAAAAGTTTTTGCTAGAAGTTTTTATTCCTATATCTGAAAGCACACAAATTTGTACAACAAGGGTGTTTTTTCTTTCATCATTTTCTTGCAACGTCGATGACCAATTGAGCCCAAATTTTCACAGGCTTGTTATTTTATGCATATGTTGGGATACACCAAGTGAGAACACTGGTCTTTGACAATTTCCAAACGTGTTCAGTGCCTTTAACATGAGAAAATTGGAAAATGTCAATTCGCTCCAATACCTTTTCTTTGACCCTCTGCTTTGAGCGGAAGTTGGTTAAATTTGGCGGGCTCTATGGACATTTTGGTTCAAGCGGTTTGTGGCCGCTATGGTCTCTAAAGGGTTAATATTCCACGAAAAAAACCTGTTCCATTTGTACTTTCATAGGTACCAATTTTCCCCAAATCTGAATTATTAAACTGATGATCAATCTGTTCTATCATAATTCAGTTGTACGGCTCTTATATAATTTGTCATTGTTGTCTAGATCCGACTTTGTAAATACAAACGTTCTCGCAGTGAAAGTGTTGGGACTATCCGAGGACAGTTTCCAGAATTTGACGTCACCTGTAAGGCTGGTCTTTGAGCATAAAGAGGTAGGTGCAGAGAAACGTTAGTGATCATGACCTCATTTCAAACCTATTCATGTTTGTAAACTCACTAAATAATTATTAGAAATAATAAACTAGTTTTTATATAGTGTTTTATCTCAAAGTGCTTATTGTTATGGGTGGTTTGGTTGGCGTAGTGGTTTCTTTCCTCAACTTCCATCTCTCGGGACCCCGGTTCAAATCCTGCCGGGGGCACTATGTGGATTGGGTTTTCTGTTCCTACCTGATTGCATTGGTTTTCCCTACAATAATTCAATGGGTTTTCCTCACACATCTAAATCGGAAACTTCCTTCCTTGTCTTCTTTCCATGTGGGTTCTTGGCTAGAATAGTGATTAAGTTCGCTTTTCTGAGAATCCTTGGCTTCACAACCAGAATAATGAATAAATAAATTCAATACAATTATGAGACCCATTTATGTAGCACCATAAGGGTTTAGAAGGTGCTGTGGCGCACTCTGCAGCCACTGCCAGAGACACCTGGGCCCAATTTCATACAGCTGCTTAAGCACAAAAAGTAGCTAAGCATAACAAAATTACGCTTACCAGAATAAGGTTACCAGCCAAACTACCATGTCACAACTACAATTTGTGACTAGTATCCTGCTCATTTCTGCTAAGCAGAAAATTGTTAAGCAATATTGTCTGCTTAAGCAGCTCTATGAAATCGGGCCCTGGGCAAACCCCGTCTCTGAAAGTGATTAGTGTAACTTGGATATTTTATGCCCCATGTTTTTACATCCCAACCGAGGGACAAAGTAATAATGGTTAAGTGTCTTGCTAAAGGAAACTTAAGTGTCAAGACTGGGAAATGAGCTCACATTCTGCTGATCAGAAACACCAGAGCTTGAGTCCAGTGCGCTTGACCACTCGGCCACGACACGCCAAATGGGAGATTCATCATTTTACTACAGTATAAAACTCCTAAGAAATCATTCTGTAAAATGGTTTTGATTCTTTAAAAAAGAAATTACCCCAAACTGATCAAGATCAGCACTGGTTTTTGGTTTCTGTTCTCAAATATTTGACGTAATTAAGAAAAAACGAGTTTGTTTTCATTTTGGAATGGACACCCTTTTAATGGCAATACCCTCGGAATTAGAAGTTCACAAAACTGTTATCAAAATTCTTTTTTTTTACAATGTCTGCCTGTTGAAAATAGAAGCTGTTATTTACTTTAGAGAGACATTCTACTCATTAATTTACTTCTCTAGCCCTGAGCTACTGTTCACAGAAGCTCCTGGTGGAAATGCCATCATTTCAAAGTACCTACTCAAATTTTGATCCTAATTTCAGATCGTCTTTTACTGCACTGAGTCTCACCCTGCTTATTGCTACTTATTTTTACGTTTGCTTTACTCCATAATTACATGTACTTGTCGATAGTTTTTCATAGAAGTATGGAAATAAATGTGTATTTGAACTGAACTGAACTGAGCCCCTGATACACTGATATTAAAGATCAACTTGAAGAAATCACTCAAACTAATTTGACTATTTATCCTTAAAGTATGAATTTTTCTCTGCCTGTAATTTTGTTGAAATTGATCGGAAAACTAACACCCGTCTTTTGATAGTTTGCCCAGCGTAACACTGATCAAAATGGGTTATGAAATTATGAAACCATCTTTATTGAGTTTTACTTAAGTATATGTGATCATTACAAACATGTTTACCTTTCTTATAACAAAAGAACAATAATTTCAATTTCATTCAAGTTGATCTTTAACTTTCATTGGTTTTCTTTCTTAGACGGGGGCTGAAAATTCAAGTTGTGTCTACCTGAACATGACTGCTACGTAAGTTAATACATTTAGGAACAGTTCCTTTCATGTTCTTCAAATTTCTGTCTGTTTTATACTTGCTTAAATTTTAGGAGGAGGTTCGGAATTGAAAAGTTTAAAGGTAGGGTCATACTCTGGGAAAGCCCCGCAAAAAAACAAATGTCAAATTTTTATTTGAAAGCCTATTCATTATTAAAGGTATCACGTTTGATAATGACTCAAAACAAATATTAGCATAAAAACTTACTTGGTAACAAGCAACGAAGAGCTGTGGATAGTATAAAACATTGTAGGAAACGACTCCCTATGAAGTTACTTAGTTTTTGAGAAAGAGGTAATTTCTCACTAAAATAATAAAAACTTCTTGCAAGAAGTTTTTATTCCTGTATCTGAAAGCACACAAATTTGTACAACAAGTATGTTTTTTCTTGCATCATTTTCTTGCATCATTTTCTTGCAACTTCGATGACCAATTGAGCCCAAATTTTCACAGGCTTGTTATTTTATGCATATGTTGGGATACACCAACTGAGAACACTGGTCTTTGAAAACGTGTACGATGCCTTTAAGATAATAATGGTAGCTGCAGTGAAATAATCTCATCTGAAGTGCCCCTGTTGATAAGAAGTTAATCAAAGCGTCTTGAATCTTGGATCTCCACAGATTGCCTTCAGGCGACTTTGGGATATTCAAATTTCCTGGTGTCTGTTTGTGAATGCTGTGGCCAGAGATGCAGTTGGTACCCGCTGTCATTTAAAAAAAAATAATAATAATTATGAGATATCGCCTAACATCACTCAACTAATTTGGGCTGTCAACCCAAATCAACTGCCACCAGGGGCGCGTTGCCACCTACTCCTTGGGCTGAAACAGGGTAACCCCTTCACAGTCCGTAAGGATGTAGGCATGGGTATCATCAACTAGGAGCCTGGCTAGTAGAGCAGAATGCACAACCTTCCCAACCTTGCTGATGTTGCGCTCACGCAGAGCATCATTATTTGAGTGTTTCTCATGCACTATGTTCCGTTATGTAACACAATCCTTAAAAAATCACTGGACACTGGCTAATGTAGGGGGAGGGTATTTGAGCCTTGTACAAATTGTAGAACCGCCTTTATGATTTCAATCATGTTCAGAGATGCTGAAAGTCGCTGGAGCGAAGTTGGATGTTACGTCAAGTCAAGCAATGATACCCATACAGTGTGTGAATGCACTCATCTGACTAACTTCGCCATACTCATGGATGTCCATGGAGTGCAGGTAATACTTGTAATATCTTCCTTAGGTTTTTTGGGGGTTGAATAAAGAAAATACGAGAGCGGGACTTGAACCTGCGACCTCCGGATTAAGGTGCCGGCGCACTAAACTGAGCTATCTAGCCTTATAAACGGATTAACTCCTTTGATGGGTTTGTGCATAATGCCTTTGTCGAAGACCTGCTCCTTTCACATACCAGCCAAGATTTTGTAAAAACGGATTGTGCTCGATGTTTTGAGGCCTTTCATCTCTCTCTGGGATGCTGTCTGTTCGACCAGGGCCCAATTTCATATAGCTGCTTAAGCAGAAAATATTGCTTAACAATTGTCTGCTAAGCAGAAATGAGCAGGATACCAGTCACAAATTGTACATGTGACATGGTAGTTTGGCTGGTAACCTTATTCTGGTAAGCAAAATTTTGTTGTGCTTAGCTACCTTTTGTGCTTAAGCAGCTCTATGAATTTGGGCCTAGGTGGGGGTGGATGAAAGGCTGTTACATAACGTGCTTTAGAAACACGACCGCAAACAAAAATAGGAGAACGTCTTTATATGGGTGCCCAAACATAGTTTCATTGAACAAAACAAAAAAAGCTTTTTTACTAAAACTAATCTGCGAGGTAATGGGAAAAGGTTTTTAAAATCCTGAACTGAACTGGTTAAAATAAAATAAATAAATTTTAAAATATGACAGTTTAACTGAGAAGTAACTTTAGCTAGTAAACTTGCGGATACAACCATGTGTAAATCTCTTTGGGGAGGAGTGTTGGCTCTGAAAAGAGCCGTTGTGGTCTCGACATTTTTAAACAGTATACTCTGTTGTCTTCAAGGGAAACGTCGAGATTAAACCGGCTCTTTTGACGGCCAACACTCCTTCCGAAAGAGATTTAGAGATGATTGTACACGCAAGTTTACTAGTTACAGTTACTTCTTATTTTCCACACCATGCAAAGCCTTAACCCTTTTAGAGACCTTTCATTTCTTTATAATCAACAGCATACGCCCAAACATGGCTAATATTGTTGAGTTTTTGACACATTTTTTTCTTGTAAAAGTGTCTGAAAAAATTAGGTGAAACAGAAATTTGGTTTTGTGTCAGAAACATAGATACTACGTTAACATGGAAAACATTGGAAAACTTCAGTTGTTACTAACCCTTTAGAGACCATTAATTTCTGTATAATCAACACCATACGTCCAGACATGGCTAATATTGTTGAGTTTTTGACACAACTTTGTCTCGTAAAAGTGTCTGAAAAATAATATGAAACAGAAATTTGGTTTTGTGTCAGAAACATAGATACTACGTTAACATGGAAAATATTGGAAAACTTCAATTCAGGACGTGACCTTTACTTTGGCCTGTTTTGGTTGAGTGGAAGTAGGTCAGATCTTGCAGCCGTTTGTGGCGGCTATGGGCATTATGGTACAAGCAGTTTTTCGGCCGCTATGGTCTCTCAAGGGATAAACATCACTGTCACTGTTTTTTTCTTCTCTTACAGGATAAGATTGATGTTGGTCATCAAGTTGCTCTGTCCGTCCTGTCGTACATAGGTGGCACCTTGTCTGTCTTAGGCTGCTTCTTCTCCATCATCATCTATCAGTTCTTCAGGTTTGTAAATATTTCAGATTTTCCCCTGAGCCAAGACTTTTCCATGTAGTGGGAACAATCCTGGTTTTATTTATTGATTTATTGATTTCATTAAGTGCTAATAACAGGATGATGAATAAGAAACAAGAAGAACTAACGTTCGGTTTTAGATGTAGGAGGAAAACCCTAAAATCAGGAAAACCCACGCAATCGAGTAGGAACTGAAAACCCGATCCACATGCAAGGCTCTTGTTTGAGGTGGGATTTGAACCGGGTTACATTGGTAGTCGCTTTTTAGGATATACCTTGGATTCAATACTAGAATATTCTAAAATAAATGGAACATTCTATAAACTTGGGACACTTCAGACACTTGTTTTTCTGTTAATCGTCATCCTCATATCAGGTTAATTGATTTTCCTGAGAAAGATATGACAAGATACGGAAAAAAATAATTAGTAAAAAAAATAACCCTTTTTTTTCTTTACACACAAGATTTGATTGAATAAGTTAGATATTTCCGGTGCAACATTTCAACAAAATCCAGATATTCAAAAAACCTGAGGATCTTTGCAAAATGCAGGTTTTTAGGGCATTCAGGCTCTGAAAAACACTGGAAGCCTGGTAATTCCAGTTCGCTGTTTCGAAAACACCCAGTTTAGGGTATTTGTGAAATGCAGGTTTCGAGGGCATTCAGGCTCTGAAAAACACTGGAAGCCTGGTAATTCCAGTGCACAGTTTTGAAAATACCCAGTTTAGGGTCTTTGTGAAATGCAGGTTTCAAGGGCATTCAGGCTCTGAAAAACACTGGAAGCCTAGTAATTCCAGTGCACAGTTTTGAAAATACCCAGTTTAGGGTCTTTGTGAAATGCAGGTTTTGAGGGCATTCAGGCTCTGAAAAACACTGGAAGCCTGGTTATTCCAGTGCACAGTTTTGAAAATACCCAGTGTAGGGTCTTTGTGAAATGCAGGTTTCGAGGGAATTCAGGTTCTGAAAAACACTGGAAGCCTGGTAATTCCAGTGCACAGTTTTGAAAATACCAAGTTTAGGGTCTTTGTGAAATGCAGGTTTCGAGGGCATTCAGACTCTGAAAAACACTGGAAGCCTGGTAATTCCAGTGCACAGTTTTGAAAATACCCAGTGTAGGGTCTTTGCGAAATGCAGGTTTTAAGGGCATTCAAGCTCTGAAAAACACTGGAAGCCTGGTAATTCCAGTGCACAGTTTTGAAAATACCCAGTTTAGGGTTTTTGTGAAATGCAGGTTTTGAGGGCATTCAGACTCTGAAAAACACTGGAAGCCTGGTAATTCCAGTGCACAGTTTTGAAAATACCCAGTGTAGGGTCTTTGCGAAATGCAGGTTTTAAGGGCATTCAGGCTCTGAAAAACACTGGAAGCCTGGTAATTCCAGTGCACAGTTTTGAAAATACCCAGTTTAGGGTCTTTGTGAAATGCAGGTTTTGAGGGCATTCAGGCTCTGAAAAACACTGGAAGCCTGGTTATTCCAGTGCACAGTTTTGAAAATACCCAGTGTAGGGTCTTTGTGAAATGCAGGTTTCGAGGGAATTCAGGTTCTGAAAAACACTGGAAGCCTGGTAATTCCAGTGCACAGTTTTGAAAATACCAAGTTTAGGGTCTTTGTGAAATACAGGTTTCGAGGGCATTCAGACTCTGAAAAACACTGGAAGCCTGGTAATTCCAGTGCACAGTTTTGAAAATACCCAGTGTAGGGTCTTTGCGAAATGCAGGTTTTAAGGGCATTCAAGCTCTGAAAAACACTGGAAGCCTGGTAATTCTAGTGCACAGTTTTGAAAATACCCAGTGTAGGGTCTTTGCGAAATGCAGGTTTCAAGGGCATTCAGGCATTAATTTTGGACCCAGGTTTGTTAAGCACATTTCTAAAACATCCTAAGGTTTTTTTAAGGTTTTTTTTAAGGATCATACTATGGTAATGACACCCAAAAGCCTACTTATTATTGAGATGGTTAACAATTATTTCATCTGAAGTGCCCCCGTTGATTACTAATCGATAAAAATATATTGAACAATTTGAATCCCCAAAGAATGCCTGCAGGCGACTTTTGGAAACGTCTGTGGTGTTCATTTGAATGCTGCCCTCAATACGGCCAGAGATGCGGTTGGTCCCTGTTTGTAACCTGGCTAAACGTGGATGGATTCGACCTTCTTGCTGAAATTACTGTGACACTTTTTTGCTTTTTTCTCGACAAGTAGAAACATATTATTCAAGTGAAACTTTCACAGGTGGCTTTTATATTGTATCTTTCTTGGTAATTTTGCTTATATCTTTCTCTTGGTCTGGTCCTTCCCTATGAAACTCACTACCCATCAAACTGAGAAAGGAGACTTCCGACTTCACATTCAAGTACGAACTCAAAACCCATCTCTTTCAACCAGTTGTTTCACCTTCTGTTTATTTGTATATAGTTCTCAGATGTCAGTTTAGTTAAGGGTTTTCTGCGCCAGGAGTGTCACTATGTGACAGACATGGTGTATTATAAGTCTATGAAAATGGAAAATACATGTACCTACAATCAGTGTACGACTATCATTGGTAACAACAAATTTTGGCAAAAGTATTGGCAAAGAACATCAAGAAAGGTTACCAGGGCCTACCCTTTAGTGCCTTGGAAAGCTAACAAGTTGATTTTGAAATGTTACAGGTTGAAATCAGATCGTATACGAGTCCATGAGAATCTAGCCGCTACCATCGGTCTCTCACAACTCATATTCCTGGTTGGCATCGAGAGAAATGAGGTTGAGGTGAGCTTAGAAGGCACTCGGTGAATTCATTAGGCCGAGTAAAAAAGAAAACGTGTTTAGTCCTGGGTTCCTGAAAAAAAGAAAGCGGGAGGGTTTTTTTTTTTGGTTTTTTTTGTTTTGTTTTTTCCAAGTTGGCCGCCATTCATTTTAAAAATTTTAACAACCATTGGTGTTTCCACTGTTCAACACACAATAATAAAATAAACATGTTAGGGGGGTATAGACAAGACATTGAACATCATTAGGGCCTACAGTGGTTTTATTTAATAGTTTGTTCAGTATTAAAAACCCTGCTGTAGCTCACTTTCACAAGAATAAATGTAAATGTGAACAGCATCTCTGGTAAAATAAAATGGCCAGGGCCCAATTTCATAGAGCTGCTTAAGCACAAAAACCAGCTAAGCACAACTAAATTATGCTTACCAGCATAAGGTTACCGGCCAAACTACCATAGCACATGTACAACATGTGACTGGTATCCTGCTCATTTCTGCTTAGCAGAAAATTGTTAAGCAATATTTTCTGCTTGAGCACCTCTATGAAATTGCACCCTAGCTGAGCAGTGACGGAGACAGGTAGACAATAATTGCTCCCAAACTGTTGGCTGTCTACCTCACTTTACGCAAGTGGCTTTTAATACTTGGAGGAAACTGAGTGATCCGAGAGGAATTTTGTTGTGCCCTCAAAGGAAAGGTATACGTTTCTAATCACTCTTAAAACGAATGGCAATGAAAAACCTACTTGGTTAGAAGTACAGCAGCTTTCGATAGTATAAAGCATTTTGAGAATCATTTCACTTTGAAGTAACGTGGTTATGGTGAAATATATCAGTTTTTATCCCCAAAAATTTGGATCTGAGAAGATAGGTTTCTCAGATTGTGTATTCCAATTACGGATTATTCTTCCTGCGTGGACATAGACTTGACTCAAGTCCCAATCCCGTGGCATCGCCAGAAAACTATTGTTTTGTGATGGTCTGCATTCCCCAACCTGTTCCGCACGCGGGACAGGGACTTGACGATGCCGCAGTCGCCTGATATGTAAATGTATTCACTTATGAATATGTAAACTTGCTGCGTTATACGTGTTGTCCAATCAAACGCATTCAAAAAGAAGACTCGTTCATTTGTTATTTGTGGGGATGAGGATTGAAATACATTTTTGAATAACCAATTAATTATACAAAGAAAGCACTGAATGTTCATTAAAATTTAAGTTAATACGTTGTAACATACATTTGGGTTGGTTTTGTTTGCAAAATTTGAACTTTGGGAAGTGCAATTCAACGACTTTGGTACCGACACCCACTTGCCTGCTGATGAGTTTGCCCGCCCCCACGTGTCACCGCGTTTAGACGCGTGCACTTACAATGTCTTGCACTGTGATGTCACAGAGTGTAATGAATATTTTACCGGCGGGGCAGCGCTTCCACGCTCCCATTGGTTTTGTTCATCTCCCCATTTGGGGAGATTTTCCAATAACAACGTGCAGTGTAAGAAACGACCTCGTCAAGTCCCATTCTCGGGACCACATATTGACGGCGAGCGCGCACTGTAGGCCTACGGCTTGTTTGCTAGTTGGCGCGATATGCTTGGGGACCTCTCGCACGAGAACGGGACTTGAATCAAGTCTAGCGTGGACATAACCGCTCAGTAATTTTTGGCGATATTCTCAAAAACGTGGCCTTTTGAAATGAAATGTTTTCAGGTTAGTTTTATTGTATATCTACATTTATATATAGGATTAAAACAATTGAACGGTTCCGAAAACCAAAGGTATACTTTCCCTTTATCAAAGTTAAGTTTTGAACAAAATCAAAGTTGAATTTGCTGGTTGTTTGCTTTGCAGTGGGTGTGTAAGGTGATTGCCATAGTACTACACTACTCTCTGACTGCCATGTTCTGCTGGATGTTAGTAGAGGGAATCCAACTCTATCTGGCCCTGGTTCATGTCTTTGGATCCTCCAGTCACATCAAGAAATATCTCCTGCTTGGTTGGGGTGAGTAGCAATGGTATCGGGGTGTTTCGGGAACACTTATAGGGGGAATGTTTGAAGATTCTTCCAAGTGGTGTTGTGGGAACCCTTTAAGGGGT
The DNA here is from genome assembly GCA_021014325.1 of Plazaster borealis. Lineage (NCBI taxonomy): Eukaryota > Metazoa > Echinodermata > Asteroidea > Forcipulatida > Labidiasteridae > Plazaster > Plazaster borealis. The sequence goes on along the minus strand of CM037457.1, from coordinate 13,647,704 downwards.
GTTTTGGAAACTCTTCAAGGGGTATTGTGGGAACCCTTTAAGGGGTGTTTTGGAAACTCTTCAAGGGGTATTGTGGGAACCCTTTGAGGGTGTTTAAGGAGTCATTTAGGGGTGTTTTGGAAACTCTGTAAGGGGTGTGTTGAGAACCCTTTAAGGGGTGTTTTGGGAACTCTTCAAGGGGTGTTGTGGGAACCCTTTAAGGGGTGTTTTGGAAACTCTTCAAGGGGTATTGTGGGAACCCTTTGAGGGTGTTTAAGGAGTCATTTAGGGGTGTTTTGGAAACTCTGTAAGGGGTGTGTTGAGAACCCTTTAAGGGGTGTTTTGGGAACTCTTCAAGGGGTGTTGTGGGAACCCTTTAAGGGGTGTTTTGGAAACTCTTCAAGGGGTGTTGTGGGAACCCTTTAAGGGGTGTTTTGGAAACTCTTCAAGGGGTGTTGTGGGAACCCTTTGAGGGTGTTTAAGGAGTCATTTAGGGGTGTTTTGGAAAGTCTGTAAGGGGTGTGTTGAGAACCCTTTAAGGGGTGTTTTGGGAACTCTTCAAGGGTTGTTTATGGAATCCTTCAAGGGTGTTTTGGAAACTCTTAAAGGTGTGTTTTGGTAACTCTTCAGGGGGAGTGTTTTTGGTAACCTTTCAAGGGGTGTTCCAGAAACCTTTTAAGGGTGTTTTGGGAAACTTCAGTGGGCATTATTTAAACTCTTCAAGGGGTGAGTATAAATGGCATCTTGGTGTTTTTTTGGAAACACTTCAAGGGATGTTCAGGAATTCTTCAAGGGGTGTATTGGGGTATGTTATAACTTATTAGTTACTCATTTCCCCACTTTGGAGCACAATAAAACAGCAATAAAAATAACTCCCCCCCCCCCCCGACATCAATTGTGGACCTCTCTTTGTCCTCCCATTAAAAAGACAGAAAATAAAATTAACATAAAAGGTATTTAAAATAAATAAAGAAACGTAAAAAGGTAAGACAACAGTACATAGGAAGTCTGAGAAGGTGAAAACTACAGAAAAAATTTCAGATCAACCTTACTAAGAACAACTCTCAGTCAAAGACAGCCAGTTCAGAGTTATTTCTTTCCGAACAAACAAGAGAAAAAAGGAGCTGTTGTTGTTTATGGAAATTTACATCTTATCAAGTAATAAACCACAAGGGGAACTGACAGAGTAAATTTTAATCAATGTTGGGTTGAACAAAGAAAAATTGACAAGAGCAGGAATTGAACCTCCGGATTAACGTGCCGGCGCTCTACCAACTGAACCATCTGGCCCTTTCCTGAAACTTTCACAAGTGAGTGTTCATAATAAGAAATTACAGGCCTTTTAACCCATCAGGCCTTACTATTTCAAATGGCGTTATTTGTTTCAGGGGCTCCGGTATTCATCGTTGGAATCTCCGTTGGTGTTTTCTTTGAGGAATATGCGCCGCCTGATGGTTTGTAAGTAGAGTCATTGTCTTACCTGGGCCCCTTTTTCTAGACCTGGGCCCAATTTCATAGAGCTGCTGAAGCACAAAAAGTAGCTAAGCTCAAACAAATTTTGCTTACCAGAATAAGGTTACCAGCCAAACTACCATGTCACGTGTACAATTTGTGACTGGTATCCTGATCATTTCTGCTGAGCAGAAAATTGTTAAGCAATATTTTTCTGCTTAAGCAGCTCTATGAAATTGGGCCCTGCTGTAAGTAACGAAACATTTTTTCTTACCAGAATAAGGTAACCAGCCAAAATATCATATCACGCATACTGTCTGTGACTGGTCCCCTGTTTTTTTTGGTTTTTTTGCTTAACAGAAAATTCAATTTTTTTCTGCTTATGCAGCTCTATGAAATTTTGCCCTGATATTATGTTCAAGAATTCCTACACGTCATGTACGGGACATTCAGAAAGTATAACCCTCTGAAAACCAAGTCAGTTTTTGATCCTAATGTTGGGCATAGTCTGCCAGGAGAATACCCACAAGAATTTGTGTGACAGGAAACGCAATAAATAGACAAGTTTGCATCCATTTGCATAAGCAGTTTTTCCATTGGTTGTAGCATTATTTTAAGTACCAAGTAAGAAACCACAAGGGAAACTGGGGTAAATTTTCGAAATAATTTTGGGTTGAACAAAGACGAGTTGTCTGGATGATCCCTCTCCTGCCACTTTCCAGGTTGTATCATAAACTTGGTTGTGATCCCTGGTCATACGGCAGTTACAGGTTGAATGGCTTCTGACTCCGGAACAAAAATATTGACAAAATAGAGAGACCATCAATAGTAGGGCTAGATAGCTTAGTTGGTAGAGGGTCGGCACATTAATCTGGAGGTCGCAGGTTCAAAGCCTGCTCTAGTCAATTTTTCTTTGTACAACCCAAAATTAAAAGGTTAAGTTCACAATAAATCAGAGAACTATGCTTAAGATAAAATAAATCAAGAAAAAGAAGTCGAGAAAAAAAAGGGACTTTGGAGGACCATGAACAAAAGTAAAAGACTGTTGTTAAATCCTCATTGTTGAAAAGGCAACTAAGAGTTCAACGAGGCGTCTTGATACAAACTTGGCGCTAAACTTAAAGGTATTACACAGGATTGGTAAGGATAAAAAATTATTGTTTAATTTTAGTCTGACAGCTTACTGTTTATGAAGTTCATACTAGAACCACTTTTTCTGTGAAATATTTCCCTCTGAAATGAAGTGATATTCGAGATTATCTGAAACCTAAAAAGTGCAACAGCTGATTTCGGTTGTTACAAACAAAATTAAGGAAAATGTGTTTACATGCTGAAAATTGTGCATGGTTTTTAACTAATTTCTCTTGACTCACAACATTGTATCTTGCTTAAAATAGCTTGGATTTATACACAAAACAAGTAAGCACCGAGATATAACGTTTTTGCAAAATTGAGATATAACATTTTTGCACTGACACAACGATTTGTTCATTATTTACTTTCAGTTGCTGGATGACCACAAAGATGATTCTCATCATCTTTGTGCCAACTGTCACCATCTTGATAATCGTAAGTTCCGATCAGTTATACCGACATAGACAACAAAACACAGACATTTTTGACCCGCCATGTGTTGTTACTTTTAGGCATCTCCGGGAGTTGCCTGAAAGCACCTTCAGGAACTTGTCATGTGTGAGAAGCCTGATTGATGTAAATGCTCATGTCACCTTGTCTTTGCTACGGAAACTCATAATAATTGGGCTCATTTATAATGCACCATGTCTGTCATAAATGACACTCCTGGCGCCGAATTATCAAATTCGATGGCAATTGTTAAGAATGATTGTACAAGACGAAGCAACCATAACACATTGAAAGGGATACAAAGTGAGGTGGCACATATTGCTGCCAGACCATGCTAGAAACACCGGGGCAAACCCCGTCTCTTTACAAGAAGTGTACTGGGTTCTTTTACGCAACACACAGGGCCTACGGCCTTACATCCCATCCGAAGGACAAAGCAATAATGGTTAAGTGTCTTGATTAAGGACACAAGTGCTGGTACCGGAACCCAAACCAACACTCTGACAAACAACAGAACTTGAGTCGGTGAACTAACAGCTCGGCCACGAAGCTCATTGACCTTTTGTGGTATAATAATAATAATAATAATAATAATAATGAAGCGAGATTTATAAAGCGCAAACAGTTGCAGATCGGTTCCGCCTCAAGGCGCTGAATACAAGCATGAATGGATTAAACAACATAAATTAAATTAAAAATAACGATAATTAAACAACTTTACAAAAAATTACATCTGGACCAGCCAAATACACAGTAAGCTAAAAGATGAACTAGTTAAAAATAGTTGTAGAAAATGAATAATAGATACAAACCTTTCAATGTTACAATGTACAAAAATGTTACTGTTTTAAAGCGTTGTGGTACCTTTTATGTAAGAATGCTGTACTTGTCTTAATTATTATTATTGTTATTTAAGTGTTAGCTGTCAGTCCAATTTTCTGAAAACAGACAAAAATTCGGACAAATTTTGCGTATTTTGTAGTATGAGGACGTTCTGCCCTAATGAAAAGTTCCACTAGAGCACAGTTTCCTCTCGTTACAGAATGTACAAAATAGGCCAGTTCTGGGCTATTTTGTCCATGGAAATATTCGATCACATTCAAGTGTTATTGGAAAATAATTTGATGGATGAAAAACTATGCAACTTTTTTTCTTCTATAGCTGAACACTGGTGTGCTGGTCATTGTGCTGAAGGTGATGATGACATCATTGACTGCTAGAGAGAAGAGCAAGGACAGTGACAGCTCACAAATCAGGTAAGAAAAGTTCAGTTCAGTGTTCTGAGCCCTTAAGCTTTCAACCATTCCAGTACCCAAACCTCAGAAGAAAGTTTTCTTGGGAATGGACTATCTCCCCCCCCCCCTCCTTGCTTAAGGCTAGAGCGAACAAGTTTATCCTGTCAGTGCCTTGACGTTGTAAAACAATCATTGCATTGTAAACATTGGAAAAATGCGCTTTATAAATGCTTGTATTATTATTAACAAAGGTTTTGTGCTTATAGCTAGGATTTTGTAAAAAAGCACAACGAACAAATTGTGTTTGCAACAATGTCCTTACTCATACAACCTTTTTACCATTTTGCACCAACGTGATGCGTTGATATGTTTAGGAGAAACCAACCTGTGTTCTTTTAACTCTTTCGAACGCCGACCGGTCGCTAGCGACCGGTTTAAATCCCTTCAGAAAAATGGTTGTAAAACGAAAAAATAAAGATCGCATGACCACACAGTTTTCAGAATGGGAAAGAGGACTCTTGAGAGCACTATTGTGACCTGTTTTTCGGGGGGGTCGTCTTTTGCAAAAAATTAGTAAGCAATTAATGTGTCCATTTGATCAATTTATCACTGAACTAAATGGTGCATGAAAGGGTTAAAGAGCCATCACCTTTTCCAACAGATAATTGCAAGATGTACCCCTAAGATTAAAGGTATGATACAGGGTTGGATGAGCTGACAAAATAGTCGCAGACAGTGTTCATGTTTTGTGTGTGATAAACCACATACACGAAATCACAAACCTATGAAAATTTGGGCTTAATCCGTTGTGTGAGTCAGGAGAAAATAGTGAAAAACCACTCACAATTTACAGCATGTTAACACATTGTCCTTAATTTTGGTTGTAACAACCGAAATCACCCTTTGCGTTTTATTTTTTAGGTTTTCAGATACACTTATCTCAAATATATCACTTCATTTCAGAGAGAAATATTTCACAGAAAAAATGGTTATAGTATGAACTTCATAATCAGTAAGCTTTCAGACTAAAATTAAACAATGGTGTTTTTGTATCCTTACCAATGGTGTATAATACCTTTAAACTAACACGGTATTTTTCTTTTGTATTTTCCACCAGGACTGGAGTGAAAGCTGCAGTGGTCCTCCTGCCCCTACTGGGTCTGACCTGGGTCTTTGGATATCTCTCCGTCAGCGCAACCACCTTGATCTTCACTTATCTGTTTGCTATTTGTAACTCCCTACAGGTTGGTATATTATAAATCATTGTCCTAATAGACTGTGCAAGTCTTGCACATATTGCACACGAGAAAAAAACTTGAACGAACACTGTATTTTTCTTTGAAACAAATGTTCTTTTTAAATCATATTTATACAAAATTCTTGAAAATAAAAATTACCCATAGCAACTTTGTTCTAAATGAATTTTCAAGTTTTGTATAATACAAATAATTTGTTCAAATTAACTTTGAAACAAAATTAAAACTTGGGACGAAGATGCTTATTGTTAGAAACCCCAGTTGCCAATCCTGCCCATTCTTAATTTTTTACAAGTAACCGGAAACGGAGGTCAAGTCTTATTCTCAGGTTTTATTCGTTATTTTGTTCAATTAGTTTTACTTTCATATTGTTCATCCCTAAGTATTACATTCCCAACATCATATATAAATTTCATAGCCATAAACTACGTTAAACTAAAATAATTGACGAAACAAAATCCTGCCCACGTAAAACTCCATATGGTTGGGACCACAATGGTCCCGGAAGTTCGAATATGCGCGAGACTTGCACAGTCGATAGACCTTGAACGCAGCAGAGATGTTGAAACACTTTGCTCAGTTGTCACAAAAGCCTAGCGCATAAAAACATCTGAAGAATTGATGTATATTCAATCTATATAGGGAATGGAAGACCTCGTTCTAAGCATTTGTTCATTGCCTTTTGTGAAGTTTCCACTGCAGAAAATGTGGAAATTAAATATTGAGACCAGCATGTGATTAAAGGGAGTGTATGTGTTTGGTAATTGGAACCCACTGTTTGTTTCAATCCTATCTAGTTGAAGATATATACAATAAAAAATAACCTGTGAAAATTTCATTTCAAAAGGTGGTAGCGTTTTTGAGATATTGCCCGAAATCTGGAGTGGTTAAGTCCACGCAGGAAGAATAATATGCAATTGGATACACAATCTGAGAAACGTTTCTGACAGAAACACTTATCAGATTCATTAATTGGATAAAAACTGATATCTTTTTCCATAACCACATTACTTCAAAGTGAAATTTTTTCTCAAAATGCTTTATACTATCAGAAGTTGCTGTACTTCTTACCAAGTAAGGTTTTATTGCCATTAATTGTATGAGTAATTAACAAACGTATATAGACCCTTTAAACAGGCATGATATTCTTCCCACTAGTTTGTTTTCCAATTCTTTTTCTCCCCGAGAAAAATTTGCAAAAATGTTATTAATAAAGACTGCAAAGTCTATAAAGCCTACACCATGTGTACATGTAGGTCAGCGCTTGTACTAAATAAAAATGTCCCTACTTTTTTCCATGGACCAAATATCACGCCTGATTAAAACTGAGATCATTTTGTATTTTGGTAATTACTCTTTGGTAGGGATTTATGAATTTTCCTAAAAAATGAAAAGTTTTTTGTTTGATTGTTTCTCTTTTTGTAGGGACTGTTCTTCTTCATCGCTCACTGTGTGATGAATATTGAGGTAAGTTTGCACTTTATCTCTTTCCGAGTTGAAGTTTGGACAGCTAAGCCTCAAGTTGGTCTTAGTTGCTCAGATCAAATGTCAAGCCCAGGGTTTACTCTTAACTTTTTTAGCGTCTGGTCAGCAGGACCAGTTAGCTTGTCATTTCACTAGTCTGTCACCTTCCTCACTAGCCTGTCTTTCAAATGAAATGGAGAGATTTTTAACACTGAGTGTGGGTTTGAGTCCCAGTCGTGAAACTTGTATCCTTAGACAAGACAAGACACTTAACCGTTAACCGTTAACCGTTATTGCTGCGTCCTTCGGATGTGTGTTGTGTAATGCACGTAAAAGAACCCAGTGCACTTATCGAAAAGAGAAGAGGTTCACCCGGTGTTCTAGGTTTGATTGGCTGCATATTGCACCACAGCACCTTGTAAACAATTACATGGTGCTATGTAAAGGAGTAGGTCTCATACTTACGTAGCCCCACAAACCTTGCAGGAAAATACTGAATGTTGAAGCGCCTTGAGCATCACTGAGTGACGGATATGAGCGCTATATAAGAAGCCATTATTATTATTATTATTGGAGTAAATTTTGACTGGTCCTTGGTTTGTTTTAACTGGCATTGGGCCAGGGGACCACTCTTAAGGAAGAAGTCGAGTCTCAAGCCACCCGCTTTGAGGGCAGAGTGCAAGTAGACCTCAATGGTGTAAGGGTAACACCAAAATACTCTTCTTTATCCCCAATGCAAATCGTTACATCTATTAATTTCTAGCAGTTTGTATACCCCGTTTCAAGACCCTGTTTGGAATCCCAACTAAGTAGTTTCGCTTTATTTTAATTTGAATTCAAGGTGAAGAAGGCATACGAACGTCGCTATGGTCGCAAGAAGGCTCTCCACTCCATGACGACCAGCTCCACCGCGCCCATGTCTAGCCGCTCCCAGATATCCTCAGCTACGTCAAAGTCTATGCGCAAGCCGAGTAGTGACACCACCGAACTGACCAAACGCAACTCCACCATCACTGCAGTGTCTGTAAGTCTTTCCATTTGTGACAACAACTGGAGGAAATGTTTGACTTAAGGTTTGAATACCAGAGTATTCAGGTTCAACTTTACCACTGGCGGTCGGGTTGGTGTAGTGGTATCTTTCCTCGTCTTCCACCTTTGGGGCCCCGGTTCAAATTCCTGTGGGGGGGGGGGCACTATATAGATTGGGTTTTTAGTCCCTACCTGATTGCGTGGGTTTTCCCTGGAATAATTCTCTCGGGTGATTCTCCCTTATCTAAAACTGAAACTTTTTACTTTTTTATATATTTTTGTACTAGACATCTAACAGCACAATTAGCGCCAATATCAGGATGAATAGGAAAAAAGAGTTTTAGATGTGGAGAGAGGAGGAAAAACGGGGAAAAAAACCTGGCAAAAAAACCCAATTAATGAATGAAATGAAATTAATTAACATCAGCTGGACGGCCACTTCTAGGTGAGGGCCTGTCAGCCATCAACTGTCACTAGGGGCACATTTAATTTAATTGCCACCTACTCCTGGGGTCATCTTAGCCACTGCTGAAGGACACAGCACAGCCTAAGCTAACAGTGCTGCCTTTTTATTTACATCATGTGTTCTCGTCGTGTGTGTCGGCCGGCGAGAGCGGATAAGACAGGACTCAAGCTTGGTGTTCAGCATCAGCAGAGGTTGTGTTCCAGTCGTGACACTTGTTTCCTTAAGCAAGACACATAACCATTACTGCTTCATTCTTCGGATGGGACATAAAACCGAAGGTCTTGTGTGTTGTGTAATGCACGTAAAAGAACACAGTGCACTTTCCGTAAAGAGAAGGGGTTCGCCCCGGTGTTCCTGATTTGATTGGCTGCATATTGCGCCACAGCTCCCTTACATGGTGCTATGTAAAGGAATAGGTCTCATATTTCAAAAATGTCGTTTCACATACCAGGAAAAATACTGAATAATGGAGCACCATGACCGTCACTGAGTGATGGATTTAAGCGTTATTATTATTTGTATTATTATTGTGATTTTTTTCTTTCTCTTTTTTTTGTAGGGAGTTGGCTGTGACAATCCAGCCCTTGAGATCACCCCGAGCAAAGACTCTGCCAAGACCAAGGACGGCACTATGAACAACACCTCCGAGGTCATTGTGACTGATCCTAAGAAGACTGTAAGTATCAAATCAATCTCGGCCAAAACAATCTTACTTGGAGAATCGATAAGTGGGATTTGAAACTTGGTTGGAGTACAATCAAGTGAGGTTTGCGGTGACACCGTGTACATCAATCTCTTTATGAGTTGTGGTGGTCCTGAGAAGAACTTCGTGGTTTGAGGGTAGAGATTGTTGATGTGAATGATTAGCTGCCGGTGCTGCATACTCCAAAGGAGTTGAGATGCTTTCAAGAATGCTGAAGGCCCAATGAACAGGGGTAGTAATAGACTGTAAGTCTCACGCATATTGAAAACGAGAAAACAACTCAAATGAAGACAATTTTTCTATGAAATCAAATTTTCTGAACAATGAAAATGAACATTGAAACAAAATTAAAAGTTGGGACAATGATACTTATTATTTTTTTAGAATCCCAATTTGCCAATCATGCCGTTATTTGTGCGACCGTTACAAAGGTTTAATGATAACGTGAACACCAGTTGGGCAAAATTTCTTAATTGTTTTTCAATCGACTGGAAACGGAGGCCGAGTCTTATTCTCTGGTTTTATTTGTTGATTTATGATATAATTGGTATAGCCATAAACTACGCTAAACTCAAGTATTTGAAGAAACAGAATCGTGCACACGTAAAACTCAATATGGTCGGGACCAACTTCGTGCCGGAAGTTCGAATATGCGCGAGACTTGCACAGTCTATTGCCTTAAATGTTGAGCTTAAAAAAACTAGCACAGAGAGTAGAAGTGAATCCAAATGCTGTATTTGTTTCTATAATAACGAGTGCTGTTGGCAGTTACTGCCTTTAAAAAAATGTTAAAATGTAGCTTTGCAGTTAAAGTTATATAACTTGGTCCTGGAAGTTTGAATACACGCGAGACTTGCACAGTCTACAGTTTTAGGTGCTTTGATTTAATCATTTAAAGTGCCTAATAAATGCCTGTTATTATTTACAAGGTGCTGTGGCGCAATCTGCAGCCAACCAAACCAGAAAACACTGGGGTGAACCCCTTCTCTTAACGATAAGTTTACTGGGTCCTTTGAACATGCTTTAGGCCCCAAAAAAAACACTGTTTGTTTGTCCTCGGCCGATTGAATGTCATTTGTTTTAAAAATTCAAAAATTCTTAAAAAGATTGGCAAAAAAATGTTGAAACAGGAAGAAACTATATATTGAATATAAAGCAGTTTACAAACCCACAGTATTAAATATACATTCCCGACTTTTTATTCTGGTGAAATTTCAGTACTGCAGAAGTGCTATGCACTCATCAGCTGGTAGCTCCATTAGAGCATTCATCTCAACATCAAGAACATAAAATCTTGTTTAGTTGAACAGTTGTTAGTATTAAAATACTATTCAAAGACATTTAATAAAAAAGTTCAATAGGCTACAGTGAAAGTGTTGTGTTTTGTGGTTGGACGTAATATTTTAATACCAAAGAGTCTATTCCCCCAAAAATTCAAAATAAATAAAAAAATCAACCGATGGACCCTACCTTACCTTTTGAGGACCCTCTATGGACAAACAAACAATTTTTTGTTTTGGCCTTACACAAACACACGGGACCTTTGGTTGTCTGGTGCTGTCTAGTGCATTAGCATTGAAGCGTCAAGCTGCTTATCAAAATGCAAGCTATCTTGCTGTGGGGCCTAATATTTTGTGATTTATCTGATTTCTTTCAGGCGACTGGTGCTGTTAAAGTTAATGACATTCAGTGCCTCGTCAAGAACAGGTGAATGAAACCACAAGGTTGAAGGATTGAATTGATGTTTCATAAAAACCGAAAGGGCCTTTGTAACACGGGTCAATTTTTTAAAGGCAACCAACTGCAGTGCCTGAAAAAGCTACACTTTGGTAGCACAACCAGTGTATTACTAAATTAAAAGTATCAAGCTGTAAACCACAAGGGAAACTGATTGGGTAAATTTTAAAAAATTTAGGGTTGAACAAAGAAAAATTGACTAGAGCGGGATTTGAACCAACGACCTCCGGTTTAATGTGCCAGCACTTTTACCAACTGAGCTACCTAGCCCTATGTTGGCGGCGGTGACTGCTCTTTATAGGACACCTCTATGTTCAGAAAAACCCCTCGTGATTTACATGCTAGGGTTGGGGTTAGGGTAAGGGTTAGGAAAATAGGTGTCGGAACATAGAGGTGTCGGAACATAGGTGTGTGCCACCAACTTGGCGGCCTTCCTATTTTGTCAATACCTTTGTTCGGGGGTGCCAGTCAGAAGCCATACAACCGGTAGCTAACGAAATTTGAAACATGACGTCATCAGACACAAACAACCAAACCCAAAATGGGTCTCTGCATTTCAAAGAGGGATTTTTGCTCCAGTCAAAATGTCAAATTCAATGCTGTTTTGATTGAATATCATCAAAATTCAGGAATGAAATAAAAATTCTGATAGTGTGCAACTACAGACGATATATTTGAAATGTGTCGTCATTGATGATTTTTGGATTTTGACAAACGTTGCATTAAAGGGTATCGAACACAGTGGAATTTTACACCATTTTTAACCCAAGGCTAGGGGCTTGTAAATTGTTTCTCCCACATTCATAAGGACTCTATCGATTGGAAAATGAGTGAATCAAAAAACAAAATTTGACATGTGTAACCTTGCTAATTGTCAAAGACCAGCATCCACACTTGATGTGACCCAACATATACATGAAACAACAAGCCTGTGAAAGTTTAAGCTCAATCAGCCATTGGAGTCACAAGAAAAAAAGTGGGGGAAAAGTTTTCACTGTTTTTAAACATTGAGTTTTGGACTTGCAAGATCAAAACCAACTGTTTCTACTCATTTTTCAAAAACTATAGCAAGCAAAAATCTTTCGAAGGGAGTTTCCCACCATGAACATTTTTTTACCATGTAAGTTGTGTGTTAATCTCTGAACATTTATATTTTTACTCTTACCAATGTTATGCACACCCTTTAAAATCTTTCTTGAAAATATTAAATTGATGATGTGAATGATTTTACCTTTCCATTCCTTTCATCTCGGTTTGATTTATCATAATTTGTTTGTTTCTTTTTTCAGTGAGAACGTGAATGATGAAGAGAAGGGGCTGGTAGAGGGCGCTAAGGTTGCCATGACAACCATTCTGTCAAAGGATACCAACATCAAGATGGATGGGAGTAACATTGCGTAAGAGTTCAAAGGTCACCTCATCACCGTCAGACCTATCAGACAAAGTGCTGGTTCTGTGAGAAATTAACGAAAAATCAGCAAGAAGCTGACGAGAATCCAATGACGCTATGGAATCATTTCATTTTATTTGACTAAAATACCTTGTTTTGTTTTGAACAAGTATGTTCATGATAAAAGTGTTTTTGAAGCTGAAGAAGAGTTCTCAAACTGAGTTTTGTTTCTTTTATGGTGAAAGAAAAGACGATTCTAATCCTTCTTTCCAATTATAAATGTTCATATGAATTTTAGTTTTGTTTGAAAAAAGAAGAGGATGAAATTTCCTGAAAATGTCTTTTGTTACACCATTAAATTTGTAATATCTTTTCTAAAAAAAGCCTACTTTTTTTCTTTTTCTTTTTTTCACTCTGAAAAGAGTGTCCAGTGGCCTTACTACGACTGCACCTTCGATCTGAATGCTCCGATTGTCTTTGTTAGAAGGTTAAAAGCAATATGTGCATAACATTTCAAAGTTGTTGTATAATTTTTAAGTTTTTGTCTTTTGTTACACCGTTAATTTGTTAACATTTTTTCTGAGTCATAGTCGTCCTTTTTTTTTTCCCCACTCTGAAAAGAGTGTCTAGTGGCCTTACTACGACTTCACCTTCCATCTGGATGCTCCGATTGTCTTTGTTAGAAGGTTAAAAGCAATACGTGTATACAATTTCAAAGTTGTTGCATAATTTATAAGTTTTTGTCTTTTTTTACACCGTTAATTTGTTTTAAAAAAATTCTGAGTCATAGTCGTTTTTTGTTTGTTTTTTTTCACTCTGAAGAGAGTGTCCAGTGGCCTTACTACGACTGCACCTTCGATCTGGATGCTCCAATTGTCTTTGTTAGAAGGTTAAAAGCAATGAGTCATAGTCGTCCCTTTTTTTTTTTTCACTCTGAAAAGAGTGTCTAGTGGCCTTAAAACGACTGCACCTTCGATCTGGATGCTCCAATTGTCTTTGTTAGAAGGTTAAAAGCAATATGTGAGTAAAGTTTCAAAGATATTGTATAATTTATAAGTTATTGTCTTTTGTTATACCATTAAATTCGTAATATCTTTTCTACGTCAGGGTCATCCTTTTTTATTTTTTTATTTTTTTTCACTCTGAAAAGAGTTTCCAGTGGCCTTATGACTCCACCTTCGATCTGCATGCTCCGATTGTCTTTGTTAGAAGGTTAAAAGCAATATAGATGATTAAAATTTCAAAGTTGTTGCATAATTTATTAGGGTTTTTGTTTTAACAAAATGTTGTGAACGCTTTCAGTTCTTGGGCTCACCGCATGCCTGCTGTAGAGTGTACAGCTGGTTCATGCATTATTTATTGTTTTTAGTTCAATTTTTAGCACTTAAATAATTGAAAGTGTTAGAAGTGTGTGTTGACCACGTTTAGAAAATTGTACAAAAACAAATATAGTTTATATTGAAAGTGTAAATTTAAAGAATTATATTGTGTGTAAAATACCTTATTAATACAATTGTAAAAAAAGGAAACAAGATGTGTTAAAACAAGCAGTGTAAGTAAATTGCAATAATAGATATAATAAAAGAAAGATTACTAGTTGTTTACAGTTACCAAATCTGCATTTATGACAAGCCAATTTCATAGAGGTGCTTAGGCAGAAAATGTTGCTTAACAGTTTTCCGCAGGATACCAGTCACTGGTTGTATTTGTGACATGCTATTTTGGCTGGTAACCTTGTTCTGGTAAGCATAATTTTGTTGTGCTTAACTATTTGTTGTGCTTAATAAGCAGCTCTATGAAATCGGGCCTAGTATTTTTTGTCACAAACAAAACATCTAGGTCACAGACTTCCAGGGTCCGGTTTGACAGCTGCTCAAGCACAAAAATTAGCTAAGCAGAAATTAATTTTGCTAACCAGTAAAGAATTGCCATCCAAAATACCATGTCATGTGTATAGTCTTTTTTCTCAGCAGAAAGTTGTTAAGCGGTGAGAAAATAGTCCTCGGTCAGGTTGTGAACCCCAATAGGCCAATTTCATGCTTGTAAGCACAGTAAGACCAATCATGCTTAGCATCATTTTTTTACCAGCCAAAATACTATGTCATGTCTACTTGACACTGGTTCCCTGCAACTATTTGCTAAGCAGCTAAGACACATATTTTGCTTAATAGCTCCTGCAGTTGGCTCTCAGTCCAGGTTCCTTATCTTGTAAGCGATACGCCAGACACATTTTGTCTTCAAAGTTTTACCTATAGTTCAAAAAATAATAATAACAATTCAAGCTGTACTGCTAATAAGTAAGTTATGCTGTAGAAATAATGACCTATAGGCTTGCTTTGTGAAAGTAAAATAATGTTTAAGTTGTAGTAAGATTGAGGTTTTTGGTAAAATCTCTTTTACGAGGATGTATAGTTCTGAAAAACCTCAATCTAAAACTGATGCTGTACTGTTCTTGAAACAATTATTTTACCAAGCTAATGAATACCTCTCTACATAGACTGTGCAAGTCTCACGCGTATTGTAAACAAGATAACGACTCAAATGTAGACTATATATGTCAGTTGGGTAAAATTCTTCAATGTTTACAAGGTTTGTTAAATTTAATTTACCTTCATGAGTATTTCATGGATAAATTTCACTTTCCTAACAATATGATATAATTTGTATAGCCATAAACTACGTTAAAAGTACTGGACATGTTTGGTAATTGTCAAAGACCAGTATTCTCACTTGATGTATCCCAACATATGCATAAAATAACAAGCCTGTAAAAATTTGGGCTCAATTGGTCATCGAAGTTGCAAGAAAATGATGAAAGAAAAAAAACCTTGTTATACAAATTGTGTGTTTTCAGATGCCTGAAAAAGGCTTCAGGCCTGAAGTCTTTTAATATTTTAGTGAGAAATTACCTCTTTCTCAAAAACTACATTACTTCAGAGGGAGTCGTTTCTCACAATGTTTTATACTATCAACAGCTCTCCGTTGCTCGTTACCAAGTAATTTGTTATGCTAATATATTTTTTGAGTATGAGTAATTACCAAGCGTGTCCAGTGCCTTTAAACTAGTACGGTATTTGAGGAAACAGAATCGTGCACACATAAAACTCAATATGGTTGGGACCAATGGTCCTTGAAGTGCAAATATTCACAAAACTTGCACAGTCTTTTGCCTTAAATGTTGAGCTTTAAAAAAAAACTAGCACAGAGAATAGAAGTGAATCCAAATGCTGTATTTGTTTCTATATAATCGAGTGCTGTTGGCAGTTACTAAAATGTGCCTTGAAAAAATGTTTAAAATGTAGCTTTGCAGTTATAGTTGAAATGCAGCTGGTTTTGCGAGACTTAAGTGTTAACCTGCATGCTTATGTAAACATTAACAGAAATTTTTACTTCCTAAAGTGCAATGTGGTAGACTAGTCTGTAGATATTTATTGTGATGCTGCCCATCTTGGCCAATTTCGTAGCGCTGCTTAACGGTAAGCAATTTCTGTGCTAACTATAGTAGAAATTTGCTTAAGCGTAAGCTTATTTTTACCGGTAAGCAAGAAAATTAGGCGGCCAGTTTGCGCGTATGCCATGGATTTGCATTGTTATGTCATTCATTTTCACACAGTAAGTAATGGAAGGTTAGCATACCCTTTCAGGGGGCTTACAGTTAGCAGCGCTATGAAATGGAAACTCGCGCAGTGAGCACAAAATCGGCCGTTAAGCAACTCTATGAAATTAGGCCCTTGTGTTTGGCCCACTTAAGTCGCCAAATCGAGGCTGAAAGAGACGTAAATTACATTGTTTTTTGCTGCGTTCTTTTTTCTACACTTAAGCAGATTTATTAATGATCTCTTATGCATATGAATATGAAACATGGAGGGAAGTGTGATTTACTTAAATCTTTGTGTTCATTCTAGTTTCTGTATCTTCTGATAATTAAATTTAGAAAGAAAAAGCATTATGCTACTTCCCTTAAAACATGATCCGTCCATAACTTGGTATTAAATTAGTACCTTTAAACTCGGTGTAATTTTTAAAAAATTGTTCTTTTTATAAGTCATAGAAATTAAAAATGTACGAGAAACGTGTTAAAAGTTAGGCACAAGATTAAAATATTATAGATTATATACAGATTTGCACATTAACTTAACTTGCATGGTAAAAAGATGGTTATGGTGGGAAAACTTCCCTTGATGTTTGCTTGAAATGCTGTAGTTTTTAAAGGTATTATACAGAATTGGTAAGGATAAAAACAAACAATTTGTTAATTGTATTCTGAAAGCTTACTGATTAAGAAGTTCATAATAGAACCATTTTTTCTGTGAATTATTTCCCTCTAAAATGAAGTCGTATTTGAGAAAACTGTATCAGAAAATCTATAAACAGCTGATTTCGGTTGTTACAACCCCAATTAAGGACAATGT
This sequence comes from Plazaster borealis, assembly GCA_021014325.1. Taxonomy (NCBI): domain Eukaryota; kingdom Metazoa; phylum Echinodermata; class Asteroidea; order Forcipulatida; family Labidiasteridae; genus Plazaster; species Plazaster borealis. Next base: position 13,630,997 of record CM037457.1, on the reverse strand, counting down.
GTTTACATGCTGAAAATTTTGCATTTTTCCTGACTCACACCACAGATTAAGCCCAAATTTGTACAGGTTCATTATTTAATGTATAGGCCTATGGTTGATCACACATATCATAAACGCTGTCTGCGACTATTTTGTCAGCTCTACCAATCCTGTATAATACCTTTAAGATATTAGTCAAACATTTAGTTTAGATCCTTTGGGTCCAAAAACCATTTGAAAATGAAACATAACTTGGGGGGGGTTGGATGGTTGGGTTTCCTATTTTCTTGTTACTCAGATGACTGATTAAGCTTAAACAATTTTAGAAGATTTGTTATTTCATGTATTATGTTTCGTCCTGTTTAAGTGCGGATACTGGAATGTGACATCTTACCAGTGCATTGTCCATGTGCTTTAAAAGCAAGAAAATTAAGCAAATAAATAGCAAGGTTGGTTCTGTTAACTGATATGAAAGTAAGACTAAAGTCTGTCCGGAGCCATTGTGGCTCATCAGGCCGATGTTTATATCCGGTTTCATCTGCAATAAACGACTTAAAATATTTGTATTCCCCCTGGACAGGATGCCAGTCCATGGTAGGTTACTCCCCAGCTCTCTTCGGTGCCCATTTGTACTCCTGGGTGGAGAGAAGCAATTATGATAAAGTGCCTTGCTCAAGGACACAAGTGTCGCAACTGACCAGGCCAGGATTCGAACCCACATTCTGTAAATTACAGAATTTGTTATGAAGACATCAATACATCCATTCTAAGGCCGTGTCCGAATTGGCGGCTCCTGCTACGGCTGGAACCCTGCGCCATCATGTATTGAAGTAGATAATGTCCTTAGCAACACCCCTAGCAAAAGTCGTAGCCGCCAGTGCAGATTAGGCCTCACCTTTTTGGTAATGTGGTATGGCTCCAATGAACAATGAACTGGAGGTGGTACAATGCACCTTTGAAAGAATCCCCCCCATAACTATTTCTTGACGTTTACAAACAATTAATTTTCAGATTGTTCAATCATTACAAACGGGCACCTTAACTTAACAACCAGGGCCCAATTTCTTAGAGCTGTTTCGCAGAAAATACTGCTTATTAGAAAATTTCTTTGCTAAGCGAAAATTGAGTGGGGCACCAGTCGCAACTATGTAAACTTTATGGAATGGTGGCTGGTAACCTGTTTCTGTTAAGCAAGATATTTCTGTGCTTATCATGTTTTTATGCTTACAGGCTTTATGAAATTGAGCCCAGCAGGACCCTACAGTATAAGTTACTTATAAAGTTTTTCCCCCGCCAATCCACAACAATATGTGAGGCCTTGTGGAAATCGTTCTTCGGACAGCAGTTTAAATACTGGAGGCATTGTGGTTTTCAGTACCTTTTCATTGCATGCAGACTTCTGTTTAGCAGAGAATACTGCTTATTAGAAAATTTCTTTGCTAAGCAAAAAATGAGTGGGGCACCATCGGACAGCAGTTTAAATAATGGAGGCATTGTGGTTTTCAGTACTTTTTCATTGCATGCAGACTTCTCCATTTAAAAACGTACTAAATTATACATCCCTTGTGGTTCATTATTTGATATTTAAATTATACATCGTTAGATTTAGTGCTTAGGCTAGGCCTACATACAGTTACAGCTTTGAATAGTTTCAATCAATATGAAACTAGCTCACTGGAAGTTCAATACCAGAAAATAATGTTTTTTTGAAGACCCTCAAATCTGTCGTAGCTTATTATCAAAATAAACCCACATGACTTTATGCCCCAAATTCCTAAAAATATAACATTTTTTACATAACCCTTTTTCTCTTTTCTTTTTTTAATTAAAAAACCCAATGACTTGGATAGTAATTTTTATTGAATCGAATGGAGGTCTCCCGAACCCTTGCCTGCCCCCTGTTGTCCCAGGCTATTTAATGTATCATCCCATTTGCCCCCCCCCCCCACACTCACAATTATGTATCATCCCATTTGCCCCCCCCCCCAACACACACTATGTCTTTGCCCGCTTGTCCACACAAACCAGAGCTGTGTATTGAGAGAGTTGCGACATGGAGGGACCAGCTTTCTCCGGTCACGTGGTTGCTGGACGCCATTTTGTTCCAAAATGCAGTACAACCCAATGGGCAGACTAGTCTGGCACCCTGTATTCGCCAATGCATTTTTTTGAGACAAAATGGCTTCTAATCGCAAGTTGTCGCAACTCTCTCAATATACGGCTCTGACACAAACGCCACCAACGCGCCACCTACAATGTCTCATTCGACTCTCGCGACGTGCATGGACTGCAGGCCCAATTTCATAGAGCTGCTTAAGCAAAAAAAGTTGCTAAGCGCAACAAAATTTTGCTTACCAGAATAAGGTTACCAGCCAAACTACCATGTCATGTGTACAATTTGTGACTGGTATCCTGCTCATTTCTGCTTAACTGAAAATTGTTAAGCAATATTTTCTGCTTAAGCAGCTCTATGAAATTGGGCCCAGGGCCCAATTTCATAGAGCTGCCAAGCACAAAAATTTGCTTAGCATGAAATTTCTTCCTTGATAAAAACAGTATTACCAACCAAATTTCCATGTGATTTTCAGGACAAGCAAACAACAGCTGAATACCAGAAACAAGCAATATGCAACACGTGGAAATTTGGTTAGTAATCCTGTTTTTATCAAGGAAGAAATTTCATGCTAAGCAAATTTTTGTGCTTAGCAGCTCTATGAAATTGGGCCCAGGTCGAAGCTCCACAACAAAACACGGCCTGCTACACCTACATACACAGGGTATACACATTCCCCATGTGTGTGTACATGTAGCCTATCGTACAAGATTTGAATTACACGCGTGGGTTTGGGCGAGTCCATTTTATTAGAGGGTATCGTTATCTTCAAATCTTGTAAATTCACAACATTCACAACATTCACAACATACATTTAACGTAAACGACATGTATTACATATCTGTTTAAGATGTGTACTTTGTCTCATAACTAATATTACCGACGGCAAATGTTCCCGTCCGTTGACATCCGTTTGACGGACGATCGTTTGCACGCAAACCAAGTATAGCAGAAACCATTTTCTCAAAAAAAAAAACATTCTAAAAATCGTAAAATATCTAGAGGATGTACTGAGGGATTTTGTTTAAACTTTCAGAAATGAAAGATCTATCCTTAAATATTACGTTCAGCGAAGAAAATTAGAGGATGAACGATATGAACTTTCACATTTGGTCGATATTTGTAGCCATTTTTAGGGGAGACGTTTTGTAATGAAATTCCCACCTGGACCCATTCATACACGTTAGCTGCTGCAATAAACCAACGGAAAATGTTCGGTAATATTTTTACGGATTTTTCATAAAAATAACCACCTTAACAATTGAAAATGCTCTTACAATATATACTGTTATGTTTTCAGTGCTCTTAAAGAGAACATTTTAACGGTATACATGGTTTTCTTTTTCTTTTAATGGTCTTCACCTCTTTTTAAAATGGAGTGTACCCAAACTGCGATTGCAATTTATTGCGCAATACCCCTTCCACCCCCCCCCCGACCCAACCCATGTTTCCTGGACAACCTTTAAGCCACGCCTTCTTCCCGATCAGGTCCAGAAAACAACACGTGTTCAAAACCAGTCAAAACCACTAAAATACGCACAATGTCACCACAAATAAAATACAGCCACGCGCCAGCAGTGCACGCACACAAAAGATCGACTTGACTAAACAGAGGTAAGGTCATGGATGACAGCTGTATGTATGTAGCATGCAATGGAAGAGCAGGAGTGTTGGTCGGTTGGGTTGTCTGCATATTTCTAAATAAATGTTTGGATTTGCCGTCTGGCTTAGTAGAGCAAGGACAGCCCCCAGGAGAAGTTTGTAAGAATCCACATTACGGGACTGAATTTTCACTGCTGATATTTCGAAAGAAAAGTGTTAAAAGGAGGTATGACTATCTATTGTTGACACATTTTGTACGTTGTTCTCTGTGGCTGTATTATGGTGGTTGTTTGTATTGTTGGCAAGTGGCATGCAGTTTAGCCCACATGCCATAAGCCATTTTGGAATATGGTGGACACAATACCATGACACTGTTCCGTCCCAACTTGACAATCGTCCCACCTATAGTTGGGACTGGTCCCAACTATAGTTGGGAATGGTCCCAACTTGAGTGTTCAAGTTGGGGCGTCCCAACTGAGTTGGGATCGCCCATAGAACTCTACAGATATTATACAGGCTGTACAGGATAGCATCCTCCATGGTCCTAGCCCCATTAATAGTGCCAAATTCTCTGGACTTCCTCCGATCCTTGGCCCTACGCCCACGTACCTCCAGGAGGTGACATTTGTTTTCGAAAAGAAACTCACGTTTTTATGCCGAGATTTTTTCCCCAGTTGTCACTTATTGTAGCTCATTTGTGGACAGCACATTAATTCGAAATAGAGCTTGCTCTTTTTGGTGTAATTTATGAAGAAAATCGGCGGCGTTACTGACACGGTTTGACTGCCCGGCATCCGCGATTTTGTTAATGCGCTATGGTCTTGGTGCAAGACGTTTCTCGTTTACCTTCTACGCACAGCGGCCGACGACCCGCTCATTCAACTCGCCAATAGCGCGCCACGAACACCTGATTTTAGCCCACGAACCGCCCCCGCGCACTATTGGCGAGTTGAATGAGCGGGTCGTCGGCCGCGCGGTAAGTGAAAGGTAAACGAGAAACGTCTTGCACCAAGACCATAGCGCATTAGCAAAATCGCGGATGCTAACTAAGTTGTGGACGAGGAATGTGTTCCTCCCTTTGTATTGTTTTTACTCAATTGTCCATTTTACCATAGAGAAAGGATCACTGATTATACAGTGCTCTTACTTGGGGAACAAATGCTTAAAGGAACGTTACAGAACTTAAAATTTTCTTTAAGATCACAGATTTACATAAAACTTACACAGTCTAATGATGATGATAGTAGAAAACATCCCTAGAAATATTTCTGTCTGAAATGCCATATTTGATGAGAAATAAATAAAACTAATTTCCGATTGGAGTTTATCGCTCATAAGCGTTTTATTCATACATTGTATACCACATGCAAAATGTGTAATCGGTTTTTCACTATTTTTATCGTGACCCAGATGGCCGATCGATCTCAAACTTCTACAGGTTTGTCAGTTTATGTATATGGTGGATTATATAAAGTGCTTACACTGTTTTGTTTGCAAAAAAACAATTCTGTAAAGTTCCTTTAATTTTGTGAGTGGAAAAAATGCACGTTTTCAGTTGTTTACTAACAGTGACAAATTTGAATTTCTCATGAGTTCAACAGATGAATTGATTGTTAATTGCGTGGCTAACTTCGTCTTTTTATTTATGAACTTAAAAGAAAAACATAATGTCTGATAGTTCGTGTTGACTTTATTTTTCTCCTGCCAATGTATATTTAAATAAATCAGGTTAAACATGTTGATGTAACCCTCCCGGGTGGGGGGGGGGGGGTTAAGAGGGTGTGTTCCAAGTTGGAATAAAAAACAAATGAATGAATGAATGTAATTAACTAACAATGTACTTACAAAAAGTATCACTATCATTTATTGTTATCAACCGACTGTGGAATGTCCCGAAAAAACAATTGTTTTGTAACAATATCCTGGAATACATGTGAATGTGAGGAATGGAATTTAATCTTTGAGAAGGCAAGGCCATTTTTCGGAAAAATGTCAGCATCTGCCACCACTTTTAAGGGATTTATTTGATGTTTTTGATAGATGTTGGACTTTATTTTCCTTTTTTTAATATTCCTCTTGAGGAGTTGGTAGCTGAAATGCCCCTATTTCTACAGCGCCCTCTCTCATGGAACAAATTCTCATGTTCCATACAGGAGTTGAATGAACTTTCAGCTCTATTATGGGGCTCACCCTCCACTGTGTAAGCTTACCCCCCTGTTTTAGTTAGTGGAGTAGTCCACTGTTGCCATAATAAGGTATAGAGACCACTATCATGCTGCCACCATCTTGGTCATTCTCCTTGTATCCAATAGCAGTAATGAATGCTGATATTCCTTGTATTATAAAGGAACCAGACTATTTCTCCTTCCAGCCTTGGTTTTGGATACATTGATTTGAGTGGGAGAAAATCAAGATGGCCGCACCATGATAAAGGTCTATTGCAGGGTCAGTTGTTTATTGGTGTGATATGCAAATGCAGGTTCAGGAGAAAGTTTGTGCATAGGCATTGGGGCATTGCTCAATGACCTTTTGTCTTGAGCTTTCAGTCACCATTGTCTTATCATGGAGGAAGGAAACACATGGGCCCAATTTCGAAGAGCTGCTTAAGCAGAAAATATTGCTTAACAATGTTTTGCTTAGCAGAAATGAGCAGGATACCAGTCACAAATTGTACATGTGACATGGTAGTTTGGCTGGTAACCTTATTCTGCTAAGCATAATTTATTTTGTTGTGCTTAGCTAGTTTTTGTGCTTAAGCAGCTCTATGAAATTGGGCTCTGGTCTTATCATATAGAAAGTGCATAAAATTAAGTACATGTATTTAGGCTTTTCCTACCTACAACAATGGCTAAAAGAAAAAGAGCTGGTGAATCTAGAGAACTTCTAGAACAATCTGATATAAGTTTTACCATGGATTATGAATATATATTTTGATGGAGAAATGGAAGTTGAAGTTAGTGACTTTAAAGATTCTGATTGGGAGCCTGAGATTTCCGCTGACGATGAACTGTTAGTTGAACAGTTGTTAGTATTAAAATACTATTCAAAGACATTTAATAAAAGAGTTCAATACAGTGAAAGTGTTGTGTTTTGTGTTTGGACTTAATGTTTTAATACCAAAGAGGTTTTTTGAATCGACCTACATTTACCGACCCTACCTTCTGAGGATCCTCTGTGGACAAACAAACAATTTTTTTGTTGGCCTGATTGCAAGATGCAAATATTGGCAGCTCTGTGTTCATTTCTCTCATGTAGAGGTGGTCCCAGCAAGAATTAGCGCATGGGACATTCAGAAGGTTAAACCCGCTGGAAACCACTTAGATAGTAATTAATTCCAGTGATTTATATTCAAATATTGGGCATCTGACAGGAGAATACCCACCAGAGTTTCTATTGTTATGAGTCCTTGTGAAGATTATGTGTAATTATGATTATGACTTGCTCTAAACTTCCTTGATAACAGTCAGCAGCGTTCTCCCTTAACAGTGGTCTGCTGGCCAAATGCCAGTTAAAACACCTGAGGATTAATCAAAATTCTCTCCAATCAGTCCTGCTGGCTAGTTCAGTGTTGAAAAGCCTGCATCCCTATTTAATGTGAATTATGGACGAGTGTAAAAAGCTGACGGACCAGTGAAATGAAAAGCTAACTGATCCTGCTTGCTAGTCACTGAAAATGTTCAGGACAAACCCTGGTCAGTCCCAGAATCAAGACTGTGCAAGTCTCCCGCTTATTTGAACATTTTTGGAACCCCTTGGGTCCCACATGCATTGCTTTAACGCGTGAAGTTCGGTCCCAAATGTTCAAATGCGCGCGAGACTTGACACAGTCTAAATTGCTTGTTATTGATGAGTTCAAAATACCCCTGACAGAAAGGCTTCATACAATACTAGTCTAAAGCCTGGTTCATACTTCATGCAAATGCCAAGTGCAAAGCGAATTTGATGTCACAGCTCAGTTTTCGCTGCGAATGTTTTGCAAGAGCTGAGCACAGCTTAACTCTTGCGAATTGTTGGATGCAAATTTGTGACATAAAAATTTGCATCGCTTTTGCATTTGCAGGAAGTATGAACCGGGCTTCAATCTAGCAAATTTACAGGTAGTCCAGAATTACCCGAGCAACCAACATTTGTTTAGTAGTTGGATGTGGTTTGTTTGAGAGGTGTTTTTTTTAAATGTAATTATTTGCAAAATCTTCTCTCTTGCCAAGGTTTTGATTGGACTGACCCCAGATGGCGGGACCTATCAACTTTAGCCAGTGAGTTTATGCACAGAGTCATCAGAACCCAGTGTGATGAAAGGGTAAGAAATATTTATACAGTGAGAAATTGTCAGCATGGTGCATTGACCGAGAAAGAAGTTGCTACAAGAGGTAAGTTTTATTACTTTCTGGGGGTGCTGAATTCTGTTAAAAAAAATGTATTTTCTAAGATTACTGATTTCGTTGGTCACTGGTCAGTGATTGCTTCATTCATAGGTTCCAGTGATGACAGTCTAATCAAGCTGCACATTTTACTTCTAATTATTAGGCCGCCATTTTGTTGAGTCGAAGAGATTCAGCGTCCTGAGTAAATCTTTATTTCACTTTGATGCGCTGGATTTCTTTTGGGGTCCTGATTTGCATGTTGGTTATTCCTGCAGGATAGCTCTATCAATGTCAAGTAGACCGGGAATTTGGGTGAAACCAGAATTTCTTAAGGGTAGTAATTTGTTGAGTCTGGTACAGAATCGTATGAGTGCCACTCATGCATATTACAAAATAAATCTACCGAGCATGCCTACTCGTTAAATATGAAGTCTTAGAATAAAATGTTGAGAGCGGCTGTGAACACATCAGTTTTTGTTATGGAGTTTGTAGGAAGGTTACATCCATGATTTAATATTGGGTCAGGTCGAAAAGTATTTTTTGCTTTTTCTGTCCCTTTTTCTTTTCCTTCTTATTGTGCACTGTTTTGCCCGAATTTGGGAGGGCAGTTGCCCACCTTCCCCCTGGGTTGTACTCTTATGGATATGTATCGTACTAAGCCTAGTTGTGCATTTAGGGTTATTTTTGTAAACGTGTAATCATTTCTGAAACGATCAGTTACATATGTAACCGTCCGTCTCTCAGACAAAAACTGTTGGTTAAAATAAAAGGTTGTTCCATGAACCACGTACAATACATGTAGTACGATACGGTGATAGTAACTTTTTGAAAGGAGAGTAAATATATGCTATGACAGAATTTAATAAAAACACAACTGATTTCCTCAAGTGAAAAGTATCAAATGAAAAAATATATATATAATTTTTAATATCTTTTTTAGTTTTGTGTTCATGATATTACATTATTTCATAAGGCATGTGTCTGCTTCTTTCATCACGTCATGCTTCAGCTTTGAGGCAAAAAATCATAATGTTTACAATTACATGGTGGGATTCGTTTGGGTTTGGTCATTGTCCTGTCACTTAAGACGGCACATGTGGGCCAGCGTTCTTCCTCGACCCTCTCCAGTCTCCATCATAATGTACACACTGTTCCATCTCGTTTTGCATGATTGGATGAGTCGATGTATGGGGGTTTTCATTATTCTTGCTTGATGCGGAGACCCTCGACGGCAATGCGTCTGATGTGCCCCACAAGTCAGCTCACGGCTACAATCATTGTCTGAATTTGATTTTGATGATTCAAGGCCCTTGTTCACACTAAGCTGCAGAGTGTGAGCAGTGCAACCGACATCTGATGTTCTTCCTACTTTAATATGATTTCCAATTTTGTTGACCTCAGAAAAAAATGTAAAAAGTGTTGTTAGCCTGAAAAGTCTTATAAAAACCTATACCATTTGTACGTATGTGGGCCAGCCCTTGTACTCAATAAATTAGTCTTACTTTTATCCAAAGGCCAAATATGCCTGTGTACCATTTAGTTTGCCAATGTTTTTTACATTGCTGGCATTATCGTGGATGTCCACTGTAAATGTAATCTTGTCGGAAAGTCCCCATTCCGTAACGACATTGTTGAGTTGTTTAGACAAGGCCTCGGCTGGCTGTGTGATGTCTGCTGTTCTCCTTTCTCGGATGTTACCGAGGCAACAGCGAAGTGTCAAGGATAACTGACTGGTGAGACCACACGTTGTCTATGAAGTGAGCGGTCACAGTCATAAATCCCTCCTGGCCCTGTGAAGTCCAACAGTCCCTCATCGAGGCTCCGTACTTCTGGTTAAATCCAAAATTTCCTTTACTTTGGACTTCTCGTCAAAGTACATCCCCTCAAGTCTGGTGGTGATGGTTTTTCTCAACCCACTGCCCTCTTCCACACTGATCGGCAGAGAGTCTTTGCCGATCATCTCTGCCAGAAGTTGAGAAATTATCTCCCCTCGGACGACGCTGCATTTCGTTTCCTTTCGGGAAAGGAAATCAGTTAGTTAGTGATGGTTGCAAAGAATTTTTCTTGTTGGGTGTTGAGGTCGGGTGCTTGAATCAGTTGTTCATCGTCCCAGTAGAACCTCCAACATATGACAAGGTGATGTCACACATACGACATTTCACAATCTTCTCTCCAACCTTGCCGGAGCATGATTGCAATTTATTAATTTAGGTTTTAAAGTGCAAACAGAAAACGAAGAAGATTATAACTTGAAAGTTTGACATGATAACTTGATCATTTGAAGCGAACAAAATAGAGATGTGGGATCACGGGTGTCATTGCACCAAGTGTTGTCGTTGGTTGAGACTTTATTCTACTTGAATCGATGTGACATGCCAGTTACCAGTATTGTTAGACAAACTGTCATTTATACCTTGTATTATGACCCCTTCAACAGAAGTCACCATGAGTAAGTCCACCTGAAGCCATGAAGATTCTTTATCATTCTCTGATGAACACCAACCACCAATGACATGATCATTTCCAATCTGGTCGAAACGTCCATTACTCGGCTGACATTTACTGAGAGTATCTGTCCGGTCTTGGTTGGTACTTGAGGCAGTTATTCTACAGTCAGGAATGCTATGATCTTCCATTCCAAGTTGTTACCCACAGTCCCAATGGACTGTAAAGTGCATAGGTATGACTTTGATAACATTTATGGCAGTTACAATTGGCTTTTCTTCAAAACAAACGCCACCCATCTGCCAAGGACAGTTTAAACTATTTGCTGTTTTTTAAAGTAATATATTTCTTTTATTGGACAATTACTGAGAGTATAATCTGGTCGGTCTTGGTTTGTACTTGAAGCTGTTATTCTATTGTCAGGAATACTATGATCTTCTATTCCAATTTGTTACCCATAGTCCAAATGGACTGTAAAGTGCATAGTCATGACTCTGATAACATTTATGGCAGTACAATTGGCTTTTCTTCAAAACAATGCCACTCGACTGCCAATGACAGCTTAAACTCTTTGCAGTTTTTTAATTTTAAGTAATATCTTTGTTTTATTGGACAATTATTATTGAGAGTATCTGGTCGGTCCTGGTTGATACTTGAGGCTGTTATTCTACAGTCAGGAATACTGATCTTCCATTCCAATTCGTTACCCACAATCCCAATGGACTGTAAAGTGCATAGCTATGACTTTGATAACATTTATGGCAGTTACAATTGGCTCTTCTTCAAAACAACGCCACTCATTTGCCTATGATAGCTTAAAATAAAAAACTCTTTGCTGTATTTTAAAGTAATTTCTTTGTTTTGTTGGACAATTATTACTGAGAATAAAGTTGAACAAAAACAAAGTGAAATCTAAACGGGGGCCAATTAAAACACATGGACATATTTACAAAAAAAAAGACAAAATAAAATGGAAGAAATAAAAAGTTGAAGAAAAATAATACGGTGAACAAAAATGTAGCCTTCAAATCAAAAACAAAGTAAAATGTAAATGGGGGCCTATCAAAGCACAAGGATGATTTCTTTGGAAAAAAAAGACCAAATATAATGGAAGAAATAAAAAGTTGAACAACAAAAAAATACAGTGAACTAAAATGTAGCCTTCAAATCAAAAACAAAGTAAAATGTAAATGGGGGCCCATCAAATCACAAGGATGTATTTACAAAAAAAATACCAAATATAATGGAAGAAATAAAAAGTTGAACAAAAATAATACAGTGAACAAACATTTTTGGGGCCTTGGGCAGCATTCAGTATATTTGCAGCAGCAACTCTTCCAGCACGAGGAACTTCTTCTGTCCAAACAGTGCCATCGGGGGCTTCACACTGTCCGGGACCAGCAGGCTGTTGCTGGGTCGATGGGGCGGCTCGCTGGGTTCTAGGTTCGGTGGGGCGTCTCGCAGGGTTCTGGGGCGACCACGACGTCCACGGGCGGCTGGTGGGGGTTGGGGGCTGGCTGGGCTGGCTGGACCAAAGTTGATGGCTGGGGAGTGGATGGTTGATCAGTGAGAGGAGGGGGGGGGGGGGCTCCCGGCTCATCACTGTCCACATCCGTGCTTTCAATACCATAGCTGCTCATTGACATCACCTCATCTTCACTGACATACTTCCTTGTTGTCATCTGACGAAAAATCACTGACATCAGATAAATCCTCCAAAACACCTCGCAAAGCATCATCAGCGTGTACTTTTTATGAAGCCATGCATGTATGTGATGCGATCAAGCTAAATGAATCGTTTGTCGGAAATATCAGTGAACAAGTATGTAGCCTTCAAACTAAAAAGAAAGTAAAATGTAAATGGAGGCCCATCAAAACACAAGGATATATTTACCAAAAAAAGACCAAATGTTATGGAAGAAATAAAAAGTTGAACAAAAATTATACAGTGAACAAAAATATAGCCTTCAAATCAAAAACAAAGTAAAATGTAAATGGAGGCCCATCAAAGCACAAGGATGTATTGACACAAAAAAGACCAACTATATTGGAAGAAATAAAAAGTTGAACAAAAATAATACAGTGAACAAAAATGTTTGGGGCCTTGGGCAGCATTCAGTAAATTTGCCGCAACAACTCTTCCAGCACATGAAACTTCTTCTGTCCAAACAGTGCCATCGGGGAATTCACACTGTCCGGGACCAGCTGGCTGTTGCTGGGTCGATGGGGCGGCTCGCTGGGTTCTAGGTTCGGTGGGGCGTCTCGCAGGGTTCTAGGGCGACCACGACGTCCATGGGCGGCTGGTGGGGGTTGGGGGCTGGCTGGGCTGGCTGGACCAAAGTTGATGGCTGGGGAGTGGATGGTTGATCAGTGAGAGGAGGGGGGGGGGGGCTCCCAGCTCATCACTGTCCTCAACCGTGCTTTCAATACCATAGCTGCTCATTGACATCGCCTCATCTTCACTGACATCTTCTTCGTTGTCATCTGACGAACATCTTCCAAAACACCTCGCAAAGCATCATCAGCGTCTACTCTTGATTGAGAAATAAACTGATATGCTTGAGGAACACTGTTTTGAAGGCTGATTGTAAGGGCTCTTTTAGACCACCATGTGCTAATAAACAACCACACTAATCCCCTTGTGCATCTTGCCCAAATAAACCACCACACTAATGCCCTTCATTGTCCATTTTTTTCTTCTTCTTCTTCTTAGCAGCAAATCAACCCCTGGACTCCATCTTGTTGGAAATAAGTGGGTGGGGGAGAATACATGCAGCTGTTTCTTGATCATTTTCCAACATCCACCACTGAGATATTTATTGGCTAAAAGTTGTAATATTTATTGGCTGAAAATTGTATAGTGCCTCTGCTCCACTTCCCCTTCAGGAAACACCCCCACCCCATGCTGCTGTCATTCAAACAGATGTCATGAATTATGTTGTGGTGGGTGGTGGAGGGTAACATTGGTGACAGAGGGGTTGGTTGCTAGGGGAATTTGTCTGGCCTCATAAGCACGCTCTATCTGCATAGCAGTAGTAAAGCGCAGCATCCAGAGTTGTGACACTACCCTCAATGCCTCATGGATCTTTAGTTGAAGGTAAGGGAAAACCCAGCTTCAAATCGTTTGGCATTTTGGGCATTTTTCTTCGTAATCAGGGAACTCTTCTTGGACCAACCGAATTATCTCAGTGGTGAACACAGCGCACACAACCTTGAACAATCTACAACTTGTAGGGGTGAAGATAGATCAAATGAACAACAATCGGCAGAAACAGTAATTCCAGCGACAGACAGCTCCCAAGCCAGATGACCAGATGACCAAAAACAGTAACAAACACAACTAGATCCCCTGTTGCATCCATCTTTGCCATCTTTAGTCGATCCTTGGCAAACCACGTAATTAAACCATGTTTCATTCCCTCAGCTTTAAGATCCGCAAGCCTTGATGAAATGGGCAATGGAACGGCGCAGTTGTCACACTGGCTGGACTCAAAAACGTGCAGAGAAATGTTGCAGGTTGCATCTTTCATATTTCTCCTGCCGAATTTCTTCCACCACTTTGTAACTTCACCTCACATAATTTGCAAATGAGTGGTGGATGTACATTGCTGTTGTCATCCCCCACTACAATCCCAAATGCTGACTGAATTTGCTTTGCCAAGTTCCCCTTTGGAATGGGAAGACGCTCCTTCACTACAGCATGTTGCTCACCACAAAGCCTGCATATTACTCGCAGACAATTGCCATGGGAAGCCATTACTGCAGCATAGCCACCTATTTAAAACAAAATTAAAAGACAAATTAAAAACTCAAATTCGTGAAGTTCAGATACAAATTAAAATATATTTGTAAGGTAACTGAAATTCATGACAACAATTCATGTTGTATCTCCTTCTATTTCTACCTCCATGGTTGAAGCATCATCCACTGACCAGGGTCACTCTGGCTGGTAGTTAGTTATACCCCACTGCGTTGGCCCTCGTTGCTGCAGTGGCCCTCCTTGCTGCGTTGGCCCTCCTTGCTGCGTTGGCCCTCCTTGCTGCGTTGGCCCTCGTTGCTGCAGTGGCCCTCCTTGCTGTGTTGGCCCTCCTTGCTGCAGTGGCCCTCCTTGCTGCGTTGGCCCTCCTTGCTGCAGTGGCCCTCCTTGCTGCGGTGGCCCTCCTTGCTGCGTTGGCCCTCCTTGCTGCGTTGGCCCTCCTTGCTGCGTTGGCCCTCGTTGCTGCAGTGGCCCTCCTTGCTGCGTTGGCCCTCCTTGCTGCGTTGGCCCTCCTTGCTGCGTTAGCCCTCGTTGCTGCAGTGGCCCTCCTTGCTGCGGTGGCCCTCCTTGCTGCGCTGGCCCTCCTTGCTGCGTTGGCCCTCCTTGCTGCGTTGGCCCTCGTTGCTGCAGTGGCCCTCCTTGCTGAATTGGCCCTCCTTGCTGCAGTGGCCCTCCTTGCTGCGTTGGCCCTCCTTGCTGCAGTGGCCCTCGTTGCTGCGGTGGCCCTCCTTGCTGCGTTGGCCCTCCTTGCTGCGTTAGCCCTCGTTGCTGCAGTGGCCCTCCTTGCTGCGGTGGCCCTCCTTGCTGCGGTGGCCCTCCTTGCTGCAGTGGCCCTCGTTGCTGCAGTGGCCCTCCTTGCTGCGTTGGCCCTCGTTGCTGCATTGGCCCTCGTTGCTGCAGTGGCCCTCCTCGCTGCGTTGGCCCTCGTTGCTGCAGTGGCCCTCCTTGCTGCAGTGGCCCTCCTTGCTGCGTTGGCCCTCCTTGCTGCGTTAGCCCTCGTTGCTGCAGTGGCCCTCCTTGCTGCAGTGGCCCTCCTTGCTGCGGCGGCCCTCCTTGCTGCGGTGGCCCTCCTTGCTGCAGTGGCCCTCCTTGCTGCGTTGGCCCTCCTTGCTGCGCTGGCCCTCGTTGCTGCGTTGGCCCTCCTTGCTGCGGTGGCCCTGCCTTGCTGCTGTGGCTGGTCAAGTCTTTCTTCTGGTCGTTTCCGCTTTCTGGAAACCACTCTCTCCACATGCTGGCCCGCTTTTGTGCATTAGCTAACTTGTACTGCACACAATTCTTTCAAAGAGTCTGATAAAACACAAATTTAAAAATCAAAATAAATGTTCACAACAGAAATCTAGAAAATGTATAGAGCTATGTTTGTTCAAGTAATATTATTTAATTAAATGAGACCTCCTCACTTTAGTGATTTTGACAAGCTTTACCTTCATGAATGGTGTATACAGGTCTTCACCCCTCACATGTTGTAATGGTATCACCCTACGTAATCATAGTGTCTAGTGCCGAACCAAAATTTCAGTCAAAATACCATGCCCCACTCGGGGGTGACAGACTAAGCACAATTCGGCAATAACAACACAACATTTGTGTTGAGACAAGACGGGCAATTTTAATTCCATCAAGTCTACCACACAAACACGGTCCGATGGTATATCAACAATGGAAATATTTAAAAGCTAATTTGTTTTGTTTCACAAATTTATTTGATAGTCTTGTGTGATAAACCCATGGTCAGACACGCTTTGCATGGAAATAAACTCAACCCTGATTAATATGAGCATGGATAAATCGGCTACGCAAGCCGTAAACACAAAATTCAACCATCCAATTCACAAACTCGCACTCTCACTCTGGGCATAAATTTCATGGAAGGATGATTTTTTATCGTCCCCTTCTGATTGAATTGCTTCATCTTTGACGAGGCTTGATCAAATTACTTTGTCGAACAGATTGGAATCAGGATCACGATCTGTATTCCGCCACAATCTCTGGCCTTCAGACATGGCGTCTCCTCGTTTACGTTGATCCTTCACGAACACAAAGGCATTTATAAAACTCCATGTAGTTGTTGGTCGGGTTCTTGTGGACAATGCGTCCTCGGTGATTGAGGAAATTTAACAATTGATCCAAGTCACCAGCGCGGCTAGAATGATTGTCCGCCATCGTGCCGGTTGAATACACTGCTCAATTACGCCTGTGTATGCAGACTACGTGTAGCTAGATTAGGTACACGTCCACTAGAGCGTGGTTCGTCGATCAGCGCTAATGCATGACATGGATCCATGGGGTTGAACCAATTTGTGTGAAGGATTTAGCCTAATGGTTTAGAACTACACGTCAGCAACAGGTTTTGGGGCTTATGATCCTTTTTGTTTAAATCAAATTAAGATGATATCATATAAAAAAATGTATATAGAAAAGGAAAAATAAATTGATAACATGGTTACAGGCATCCAAGTGTATTACACGACTCAATGGTGTTCAATAACCGCTAGGAATAATGTCAAAGTGTTTTCAATTTGTACCCTTTTCGTATTAACCACTTGGTAATTCTTCTTTTGTCTCTATTGTTAAATGTTTCTTTTTTCTGCAAGTTTTATGAGGATCGACCACTTGGACTTAATACTGCACCCTCTTTTTGAACCATTTTAAACATTGTATCAAAATTAACACTAGACTGATTTTGATATTTCAAGGTAAGGCCTCGAACTTTACACATTGTCGAATACTTTAAACATTGTCCGGTTTGGCTAACTTGTATGCGTAGTTCTAAGGTCCATCCGAATCAATTTCATCTTTCAGTTCCCTTAAAAAAATTCCCAATTTGTGGTTCCCATTTAGCATTTCCACTAAGGTAAATCTCACGATCATCGCTAAACTTGAATATTTGTCAAACCAACACAATCTGTGTGGAAACCATACACTTTCTTCATTGTCACCACACAGTTGAGGTTTCCATGTGTTCAGCATCACCCTCGAGCTCAAACTCGGCACATGCCTCTCGGATGCCATTTGACTTTAGCAACGACCACCCTCCTTTGTGGGCACTGTACCTCCGAGTATCGACCCGTTAGGCAAACCACGTTTCGCTGAAATCTTGTGCACTTTTCTTGAGACAGATCATAGAATATTAAAAAGTAAAATGTACAGAAATGTAACAACAAACAGCGACACTTTCTAATGGACCACTGAAGACACAACATTGACCACTCTTCTGTTGCGGTTTAAATTCATAACGGGGGACTAGGGTGTACACAACCATGGAACCACCTTGTATCTCTTCTATCTGCCTCGACTTCCATTAACTATAAAGTCAAGTTCCTTTCTGCCTTCATTCCTTCTTTTTTCAATTCTTCCACAATTCCTCTGTGCCTCTTCACAACTATCAGTTGTTTTCTTACAACATCTCCAACATTTGCAACCTCCCCCTTTGCACACAGGACACTCAAAATACCTTGCATCACTACATTTCTACAACTGGAACATTTCTCAAGCCAACACAATCTGTGTGGAACCAGTCAGTCCGCACTGCACACAATATCCGTTCCTTTTATCTGCGACGTATGCACGAGTTTCGGGAGCTTGACCTCTCCATGAATATTTAATGAGCGTGATATAGTCTCAGGAATTTCATCAATTTCTTGTGATCAAAGTAATTTTCTGTCAAAATCGTTACAGATTTGAAGAGATGAATAACAGACCTTCAATCTAGTTGTACAATTTTATGATTTTGTTGTCAATTATTAGTGCTAAAATCGACTTCATCATTTCGTTTAAAAACGAAACAATTTGCTTCGTAAAACATGGTGCTAACTATTAATTTTCAATGCTACCACAACGTATCTTTGGGCGTACCGAATAGATAAGGTTATATTCTATCCGAATGTTGAACTGTTTACATTTGATTTCATTTAGCTGAGTCAGGGCGCTCGTTTTGCCAACACTTCTCACAATTTAACGTTAACGTCTCTTGGTGAATACGCTGCCATGATTGCTTATGGATTTTCTGATCGCTGATTGGTCAACCGCGAACCGTGACACTCACGTGACACTCTGTACATCCCCGGATGTACTTGTAACAAAGTGCGTGGCCGCTGTTACCATGGAGCAATACCGATTGTTTATTGGGGTCTTTGGCAAATTTATATTCAAACTGAAGGATTGGTGGCCTAAACACAGTTTTATAGACGATTTTGGGTATAGTTGGAGAACTAAGAATATAATTTAAAAGGGTTTTTTGGGGGGGTCTTTGGCAAAATATTCAAACAGAGGGATTAGTGGCCTAAACCCAGTTTTAAAGACGATTTTTGTTATACTTGGAGAAGTAAGGATACAATTTAAAAGGGGGTTGATGGTCTGAGTATTATTAAATTATCAAATTGGGGAACAAAAGGTTGAATTTGGAGGGTTAATTGCAAATTTCAAGTTGAAAAGGTTTTACTAGTGGTTTATTCAGAATATATACTTTTATTTAGAAATTGAAAAACTTTAATAAATACTTGATACACAAAAAAATCAAGTGAGCAAGATAAGATTTGTTTTATATAACATCAACAATTCCTTTATTTTAAGTCATATAATGCACAAACATGTATTATATAATTATCAAAGTTAAGGCACAGTTCCAAAAAGTTCAGCTGCTTCCATTAAAATAAAATAAATACGAACACACAAAACAAATACACTGCTCCATTGTTAGATAAATTTTTAAAATCCAACAAGAGAGTACAAGCACATGTATAATAAAAAATATATATATTAAATATTTTTGGTAAGTGGTAACAGGTAGGTTGTCAATGTTTTATGAGACAGTTTATTGCTGAATGGAAAGTTAACAGCTGCTTCAATTAAAATGAAAATATTGTACATACATTTACATGTTTGGTATGTGTAACTGAACTATATAATACATGATATCATTGCAAGGTATCTTTGGTAAGTTAAGATGAAGGCCATCTTTAGCAAGATGGCATTCTCGGAACATCTCACTAAAATCTACAAACTTGCAATTTGTAAACTGGTGACAAATATTACCCAGCTTAATGTTATACATTACCCGTGATTCATCAAGCCGCATGACGTCTGACCGTGGTAAAATACCGCTTACCACTATCTCAGAAAGGGGGAATTTCTCCCTTACAGTGGTAAGTAGTCTCCTGAAGGCTTGAATGTTGCTGTGGAGAAAGCCCCATTCTAGGTTGTTTGTTCCAACATGTAGAAATATAATTGTGCAAACAAAAATTTGTATTAATGACATACTGACGTAGAATTTGCACAGTTGCCCCTCGGCGAGTATGCACATCTGTGCTCAACAAGCTGCTGTCAAAGTTCTCCTGCAAGTACTTTGTAAGGGAGTCGCCCAATATCAGAGAACTATTGAACCATACACTTTCTTCATGGTCACCACACATGTTGCACTTGCCATGTGATATGACAATCAGAGCACAGGCAGGCAATGCACATGGATTGCTGGACCCTTCCTTGACTGTATTTTTTGGGAAACCTTCTAACAGACTGTGGTTTTAGGGAGAGGGATTACAAAGAAATTTCAATATGAGTCTCATATTGTGTATTCCAATTATGGATTATTCTTTGTTTAACTATACAGAGAGAATGGTGTCAAATCTTATTTGATAGGTCTATGCCATACATACATTGTAAAACACATTTCTTCAAAAATAAGCTTCAGCACACTATGGGACTGATCTTTGCAATATCAGATTTGCTCGTGCTTCAGCATCACCAACGTTTTCTATGTCGGCTAGGTCAACGTTTTTGCCCGTCATTGCGGCTAAAACGGAGGGGCATAATGCACTAAGGCCCGGGCCCCCATTCACAAAGCTCCAAGTTACAAACTGTCCTGCAGTCTTATACGCCTGCTCCTTAAGAAGATTTAAGTTGTGTGTGAACGTCATCCCTGATTCCATGCCCTGCAGAATTCCCCCTGCCAACACTTCATGCATCAACAAACTTGTGGATGAAAAAATGAATAGGCCCTACAGTATCAAAGCGAGTTACAAATTAAATCACAAATAGCTTTGAAAACCTGTGCAAGACAAAGAAATTAAAAAAAATACCAAAAATGAGGAAACATATAAGAGGATAAATGCAAGAATTTAAAATACACACTTAAATAACACAAATATAATGATGTGTTTGACTGAGTAGGCAAACTACATCTAATTTTCACTACACACTACACAAACGAGTTCATTCTTTTTTTCTATCACAAAACAAAACAAACTACACCAACTTTCTTGTGAATACATAATGAGCAAACCAAGGTGGGTAGCAAGAACATTAGAGTTGCATAAGCCACCCTGCAATTCTGAAATAGGTGCAACAAATTGTTTTATGAGTTTTGTTTGCCTCATCTGAAGAGACATCATGGTGTCCTCATCTCCTGGTGTGTCTGGCGCCCGCCTCTTCCTACTACCATGGTGATCCTTTGCCCCATCAAACCAATTAACCAGAACCGACCGGTACTCCCGGTCGGTAACATCCGCATACCGCTTCCAGATAGCATCTGAAAGCGACAAATTGAAACAAGAGTCAAGCAGTTGAGAGACTGAGACAAAAAATCTTTGTGAAAGCTTTTGTTCTCAAATAAAGACCGTTAACCGATTTGCCGGTTTCCAAAGCAAGCACTTTCAATGTCTTCAGTATTATCAAACTTGGATTATTAGAGTTGGCTGTGTAATGTGGAAATTTAATTATGTCTATGTCCTCAAAGTAAACTGTGATCCAGCAACTAACTGTGGTAGTGCTAGGAAATAAATTGCTGGAATTGGTACAATCTACCAAAAAATCAAAGCTCATCAATTAAAAGCAAAAGACTGTGTAGGTTTATGACACTGAATTTTAATTTTTTATTTTGCTGGATTTGGGGAATTAAATGATTTTGTTTTATGCATCACCTGGAAAATTCCATTGATGCAATTTAAACTTTCAGTTTTCGTGGTATTTTTACATGTCACTTAAAGAAAAAAATCCTAGTTATAGTACACAATGTGATTCAATGACTTTACATTGTCAACCAGCACCCAACACAGAAACAAACAAAGCAAATAACAAAAAGAAAGAAAAGAGAAAAAAACCAATCGGGAATCGCTTTGTTTTTCATTGGTTTTTTACTGGGGGTTTTCTTAAACCAATAATCATGTACAACCAATGACAGGAATATATCCTTACCAAATATTGATTTGTACAAGAGGAGATGTTTGAAGCTTCTCTTACCTGTCTTTCCTTTACCACTGAGGTTGTACCTCAATGCTACGTCATGGTCGAGGGTCTCCTCCAGCATTTTTTTAACCCCCTCAGTAATATTACGCCCATTGAAGGACCCAAGATGCCAAATCTGCAAAGAATGGAATCAAAGAGCAAACGTGTTTAAGGTTTACGCTACAGCTGTGGTACATCAGTCCTGAATGACACAAAGTGTGAAAACCCATCTCCCATTTTGCTGGAGTTGTCTTTTTCACTATTGTAAGAGAATTGGGGTATCACCCATATTGATCAGTTGTATAAAGAGGCAAATTTTTGTCAAATTCAATTCCAAAGCAGTCTCGAGGGTAGACCAAAGAAAAATTTGGGGGTCAGATTCCCTTTCCAATTTGGACATTTTTTTCCACGAGCCTGCTCTTGTAGAATCAATGCATTATTTTCTCGCTATCTAATGGCACATGTAACCCCTGTTGCTGATTATCTTTCCTGTTTTATCACCAAAACAAATGCCCTTTATCATTTAACGATTCCTGAATTGAGCTTTTTCTTGTGTGTGTAGGGGAAAAGTGAATCAAAGCATCCACGCTGACAGTTTTGTTTTCTCTTATCACAACTCCTGTCTGGGTTTTTTTATCCAACAACCTTGCTTTGACAAATGATGATCATTCTATATAAAGTTAACCAAGTCTGCCTACCTTTACACAAATGACAAACTAAAAGCAATTGATATGATTCAGAAAACTAACTGAAGTTGTTGTTGGCGAAAAACATTATAGCAAATACTCACTGAATCTGAGTCTGTGTCATAATCATCATCTGCTTCTGCATGGGGAGCTACATCTGCATGGAGATCTCTGCCTACTGCGAGGGGATCTCTGCCTGCTGCATGGGGAGCTCTGCCTGTTGCATGGGGATCTCTGTCTACTGCGAGGGGAGCTCTGCCTGTTGCATGGGGATCTCTGCCTACTGCGAGGGGAGCTCTGCCTGTTGCATGGGGATCTCTGCCTACTGCGAGGGGAGCTCTGCCTGTTGCATGGGGGTCTCTGCCTACTGCGAGGGGAGCTCTGCCTGCTGCATGGGGACCTCTGCCTACTGCGAGGGGATCTCTGCCTACTGCTTGGGGAGCTCTGCCTGTTGCATTGGGAGCAGGCTACAGGGAAAGAACATAAATATGTATACAATAAGTGGATTTGATACTAAATTAATCTACACATATTGAATTACACATATTTAACTGAAGCTACCTACCTTTCAAGATGTCTTGCAAGGCTTTCATGCTGTAGGAGTTTGGTTTCTTCAGAGTGATCTGTGGTGGTTATCACAGATAACTGTTCCCTCCTGCATGGCCTTGTACAACAGCTGTCTCTTTCCATATATATTATATGTATATATATATATCAAACACACTAATTAACAATTCACAATGACAAGTGCTTCAATGTTTGCCAATGACACATAAAGTCTAGTCGAAATGTTGATGTATCATTCTTACCTAATATCACTCTGTACAGCCGAACCCTTTCTTTTTTGAAGAACATTTCCCACTTAGATTGAATAAGAGGGAAATTGGTTTGATCGTTTCTTTTAGATGACTTGGTTTTTCTTCTGGGACACTCCTTCCACTGAAGCCACTGAGGTATCTTGCCTGCCATTGAGCACACAAAAAGGGAAATTTTCTTTTAACACAACATTTGTCATCCGCACACAAACAGTTTGTTGAGTGACACCTCCAAATCTGAGTGTCCCACTTCTTGCATTTCCCCCGCATCCTGACCCTATTCGAAGCTTTGATTCCTTGAGATATTCTTATAAGTGAGTTCCTCGGCCTTCAAGATGTCTTGCAAGGCTGTCATGCTGTAGGAGCTTGGTTTCTTCAGAGTGATCTGTGGTGGTTATCACAGATCACTCTGCCCTCCTGCATAACCTTGTACAACAGCTGTCCCTTTCCAGTTACTGCCTCTCTGTAAATATGGTCCACAATCAAGGCATCGGAAAATAGTAAACTCTGTGTTCAGGCAGACACTGTAAGAATTGAACCTTGGGCATTGACTTTCCCCCAAAAAAACATCATCAAACAACCCATGTTTGTCTGTCCAGCTGGTACATTCTTTCAGCTTTCTTGCTGGGTGGCTCTGAGATTTGGTAGAGACATCTTGATGGGAGGGACCTGTTCCATCATCCTGTGTGACCGGGACTTCATTGATCTATTCGTAAATAACAACAAATAAGCAGGCCAGAATCTTCCTGTGTGCCATTTACTACTGAACACATATTTTGAGTATCAGTTGGTGAAAGCAGTTCAGACTGTAAAACAAAAAATGGAAGAACAAATATTTGCAACTTTTATTGTTAGTTTTTTTTTAATCTCAAACCTTTTTATATGAATATGACTTTTTTTTCTGTAAAACCTTATAGTTCAGAAATGTAAACCTTCACCCATCTGTTTCATCCAAACATGTTTCTACTGCAAATGGCTGTCTTCATGAATTGATTTGTGATATTTTTGTGTCATTAGTCTCCTCCCCCCCCCCCCACAGGGTAGTGACTTGTGAAGATGGAATCCATCCATGGTACCTGTAAGTATGTAGAAGACAATTTCATTAAAGTAGCTAAGCACATGTAGCTAACCTCGGAAAAACTTTTCTTTTTGAAATCTGACACTAACCAAAATAAAATGGATTCTGTCATTTGAATCGGTTTATTAGGAACCATTCCATCGCGGCCAAGGGTCGAATTGCGGAATCTTCAACAATATGAAAAACGGATTATTAACAACTAGCAAAACAAAATCAATACAAGAATGCAAATAAATAAGCATAAGGTATCAACAGCATGCTTACACAGATAGTTTGAAAAAAGAGGAGGGGATACGTGTGCAACAATTAGGCCAATGCTCTTATTGGCTAGGAATACTATTTAGCAGTCGAACTAAGTAAGGGACTGTGCTCTTTTTGTAGCGCTCTGTTGTGCATCGAACTTCAGTATACCTACAACTATTGCGCAGTGATCTTTGGTGGAATGGGTTCCCTACTACCTTTAAAACCCTACAGCTAACAGTAATAATATTTGTATCAAAGTAAAACGGAATATCCTTGGTCGAATGTTTTCATGGATAGCTGTAGAAATAAACTGATTTTGAAATAAAGAAAAACAAAACTTTTGATTGCATATGTCAACATACGCGTAGATAGAGTCACGTCATTGGATCGTAATCATAACTGGTTAGGGCAGATCTTTTTTTTCAGCTCCACATGGCTAAACAAAAAAATTATGAGGGAAAGAGGCCCTTTTTGAGAGATTTTAATTACAATCCATTATGAAATGTTTTTTAAATTTTCAAGAAATGCTAAAGGGTCTGTATACGTATGGTGATGACTTTGAAACTTAATGGCAATAAAAACTTACTTGGTAAGAATTACAGCAGCTTTGGATAGTGAAATGTATTTTGAGAACCATTTCACTTTGAAGTACTGCGGTTATTTAAAAAGATATCACTTTTTATCCCCAAAAATGTGAAAATCTGAGAAGCATTACTGCAGTAATGTTTCTCAGATTGTGTATTCCAATTGCAGATTATTCGTCCTGCGTGGACATAACTGCTCCAGATTTTCGGCAATATCTCAAAAACGCTATCACCTTTTGAAATTAAATTTTCACAGGTTAGTTTTATGGTATATATCTACAACTACATAGGATTGAAACAAACAATGGGTTCCAACTACCAAACTACCAAATGTATACAGACCCTTTAAGTGGTAATTTTTTCAACTGTGATTTTGGTTTAGGAGGCAGACTGATCAGACTGAATAATCACTAAAAGTTTAGAATCTCAACAATTTGACTTTTTTAGGCTTTTTCCAGCTTGAGACTAAAATTTCCAGACAACTTTCCGTAACACTTTGAAAAGAAAGTTTATTGGCCCATTTTAACTTGCATCTATGTGGAACAAGTGATACTGTATTTATGTACCACTTTGGAGGGCAATTAGGCAACATACTCAATGAGCAAACAGAGCTTATAATGCCTGTGTTGATAACACTAATATGTGAAAATTCTTGTCACTATTGTGACTTTGAAGAAAGGCAACAATTACAGGGTTGAAAGTCCCTGTAAGTTCATCTTCTTAGTCGCCATTAAAAGCAGTGTTCTGTCAAAGTCCAAAAACCAGCAGTGGATACTGTGGAACAATATACATGTTTGTTGGACTCTTGGAAAATGTTGTTGTCTCATCTCACTGAGAACTAAATATTCCGAGGGCTCTATCAAAACAAATGTGCAAGGAAAATTCAATGTGGAGATCTAGATGCATTATCTGTGGATAAGAGTTGAATCAGAAAAATACTCCCTGGAAGCTAAGAAACTCACAAAAGCGCTGCATTGACAGTGTGATGAGTGAGCTAGACCAGTCGCTAGACAGAAGGAGAAATGTGCTGTAGAGTGACAATTACCTTGCCTTTCATGCCATAATGATGGTTATAATTCTGCTCACTGTACAATGTATGGAGTGCCATGAGTAAGAAGATTGACTTCTGATCCCAGTGGATGTGTATGTGTGACCACAAAAGTTGGCACTGCATGCAGGATGAGATGGATCGAGAGACACATTTAGATATTAACTCAAATTCTGGCATCTCTACATATGGACCATAATTGCACCACTCACCAAGCTGCTGCAGATGGATTCTCTCCTCAACCTGATGAACATCATCAGTAGCTTAGACTACTGCTCGGAGGGGCATTGCAAGAATCTACGTCCATGTGTACATCCATCAACAATGCAGAGAGCTGATAGCTGGAACTGTCTTCTTGATCATAGTAGGATATTTTTTGGCAGCTAACAACCCTACCACCTGCCCTTTGGAACATTTCACTGCGAGACTAATGGGACTTGTGCATGCAGTAGAAGGAGTTATGGTGCAACGTAGGTATACCTGAATTCCTCTGACTGCACATAGACACCAAATTGGAAACTTTAGAAGAAACATGTTCATCTGTTGTTGAATAGCAAGGAGAGAGATAAATGCAGCCACCTTCCTGGACACGTAAATGCACATTGAACACTTCAAGCTGTTTGGGACGTTTTACTTCCAGTCTAAATGGGATTTGCATGGTAGAAGGAGTTATGGTGCATTGTAGGTGTACCTGAATTCCTCTTGAGTGCACAAGATATACACTAAGTCCCTATACAGGAGAAGAAAAGTAGTCATCTTTTAAACACAGAAGCATCGATCTAGAGATTGAATGACCGAGCAATGAGAGAGATAACTATTGCAGCCACTTGAATTTCCAGGACGAAAATGCACATTGAACACACTGAGCTGTTTGAAACACTTTAGTAATCCAGTCTAAATTGGACTTGCATGGTAGAAGGAGTTATGGTGCATTGTACATCTATGTACCCGAATTCCTCTTGAATGCACAGAGACAGACTGTTTTGGGGGGAAACTTGAGAAGACTTGCAGTCATCTTTAAAACAATTGTTTTTAAAGAATCATCCAATTTCGTTCCAGATCTGAATATTTTGTTTGAAGTTTAGTAAGCAGGCAAGGCGAGATATACACAAGCACTCAGCTGGTAGAGCTGCTTTCCTGGTACTTGCATGGTAGGAGTTACGGTATGTAGTATATCTGTGTATCTAAATTCCTCTTGAATGCACAGAAACAGACTATTTGGGGGGAGACTTGAGAAGACTTGCAGTCATCTTTAAAACAATTTTTTTTTAAAGAATCATCCAATTTCGTTCCAAATCTGAATATTTTGTTTGAAGTTTAGTAAGCAGGCAAGGCGAGATATACACAAGCACTCAGCTGGTAGAGCTGCTTTCCTGGTACTTGCATGGTACATGTAGGAGTTACGGTATGTAGTATATCTGTGTATCTAAATTCCTCTTGAGTGCACAGAACAGACTATTTTTGGGGGGAGACTTGAGAAGAATTGCAGTCATCTTTAAAGATAAAATAAAAAATCATCATATTACGTTCCAAATCTGAACATTTTTGTTTAGTAAGCAGACAAGCACTCAGCTGGTAGCTGCTTTCCTGGTACTTTCATGGGAGGGGTTATGGTATGTAGTACATCTATGTATCTAAATTCCTCTTTAGTGCACAGAAACATACTTTTTTGGAGACTTGAGAAAAAAAAATTATCTTTAAAAAAAAGAAACATCTGATTTCATAAGGACATTTTTGTTGGGACGTAAGTAATTAAGCAATGAGATTTCCTCTGTTTGTTGTCCCTTCTTTTGTTTGTGTCATAGAAAGCTGTACAATCTTTTGTATGGGGTTTGGTTTGCCAAAACAATGTTGCATGTCTGAATTTTGTTTAGTATACATTACTTTGAGAAACAAAATTTATGTGCAATGAACTGAACATCAATGATATTAAACAAAATTAGAACTCCACTAGGATTCTTTTGGGAATACATGTTAAACAAATAAAGATCTATTTGTTTTAGATGCAAAATGGGCCATAAACTTAACTTTACTTCACTTCACCTGTTATTGTATTTGTCCACATCAAAACACAGAAAATAGACAATTTATACCTAACATCCAGAGATAGTAGAACAACTTTTTTGTTAGGGGCCTTTCAAAGTTTTCTAAATGTTCAGGGTCATATAAAGAAAGGATGGGGTGGGGGGGGCACCATTTAGGATAACAATTTGATATTTAAACATCATTTTTGAAAGAGAAATGTGGATAAGTACTATTTTTAGGGGAGAGAGTAGGGGGGTGTCTTTGAAAGTACTCTCTGTTCGAGTTGTTGAAATGTTGAAAACTTATGGGCTGGTTCTTAACACAAATCACTTTAAAACTACGGAAATAAATCCTGGGCTGGATTTCACAAAGCACTAAGATTCATCATAAGATGAGTTATCAATATTGCCATGGTGATTTGTATTATGACATCACACTCTGCTTAGCAATTAAGACTGATACACAGTTATGACCTGGGCCCAATTTCATGGCCCTGCTTACAGTAAACAAATAATCGGTGCTTACGGAAGCAGGGAATTCCGCGCTTACGTCAAGCGTATTTCACAGGTTAGCAGGGAATGTTTGCTTGTGCGTGTGCGTAGTCAACGTGAACTTTGCTTACACAGCTAGAGCAGAAATTTGGTGCT
Source organism: Plazaster borealis (assembly GCA_021014325.1). Taxonomy (NCBI): domain Eukaryota; kingdom Metazoa; phylum Echinodermata; class Asteroidea; order Forcipulatida; family Labidiasteridae; genus Plazaster; species Plazaster borealis. The sequence continues at coordinate 13,602,390 of CM037457.1, read as the reverse complement.
TGCCCTGTAAGCTATGAATGGTAATCGCAAGTGCAAACATTTTGCGGTAAGCAGAGCCATGAAATTGGGCCCTGTTTTTTTCTTCTCTTCTTTAAGCAAGTTTGCCCCAAACAAACCTAAAAACCACGCTTAGTAAGGAGCCAGAATCTTAGCTCATTGTCAAATTTAGCCCTGCAACTGCAAGCCCAGGGCTTGATTTCACAAAGAGCTAAGATTTTTGAAGCGAAGTGTGATGTCACAAAACAAAATCACTATGGTAATACTGACAACTCATCTTAAGATGAATCTTAGTGCTTAAACCGAGCCCTGGGGCCAATTTCATAAAGCATGTAAGCACAAAAACATGCTAAGCACAAAAAACTCTTGCTTAGGAAAAAAAGGGTTAACAGCCAAAATACCATACAGTTACCAGTGATATGACTGGTTCCCCACTCATTTCTTGCTTAGCAAAGAAATTTGCTTAGCAGAATTTTCTGCTAAACAGCTTTATGAAATTGGGCCTAAGCCTGTTAATTTTTGTAACGGTAAAGTCTCTTTAGTAGTAGTGATGAACATGAAGCCTGCCTGGAATGTCGTTGTACCTGTGAGGATTAACTCATAGATTGCAAATGGATTTTCTTTTTTTATGTACAACCTGTATCGTCTCTCAATGACGTTACTTTGTCTTTGTATGGAGCTAAAAGCTGTATTGATCTGTAATCAGCCAGAAGTTATGCATTAGGCCAAATTAAAAAAATACATGTTTAGCGTCCCTGCCCGCTTCCTTTTTAGAGGCCGCCTCCTTTTTGTTCTTCTTTTTTTTCTTTTTTCTTTTTTTTTAAGAAAAAAAATGATACATTTTTATTTTCCCTTTTTAAAATTTTTATTTAAATAAATAAGATCGTATTTTCGACTTAAACACGCTAAAAAAGCACACCGAAAAAAGCTGACAACCATCTTGAAAAAATAGCCCGGCCGGTTGTCTCGAAAAACTTGTCGGGTGACCATTTTGAAAAAAAAAAGAAAAAAAAGGGCCCTCGTCCTTCCTTTTTTCAAAAAGGCAGGACGCTAAACATGTTTATTATTTTATTTGGCCCTAACACCAATGAGATCAGTGGGTGGCAGTGTCCAATGTGATTATCTTTAGTGTTGGCTTTTGACCATTTGATCTGTGGACATTAGTGGGCCTAGCCAAGGTCTTATACATTCAGATGGCTTTAAAAAAAGAATAAATGCAATGGATCTTGGGGCCTTGCAGCAAGCCAGGGGTGTGTTTGTTGTAGCAGGGTACTGTCTGGAATAGGGGAATAGGAATACTGTTTAGGAAATGAACTTTATACTTTACAAGTAGATTTGTACATGGAAGTATCTAGTACTGGGGAAACCATAACAATTCACGCTCCTAAATATCTTTAATACTATTTAGTCTCAGCTAACTGACAACCTAACTATCACAAACAAATTTATCAAATGTGTGGGTTTTTTTTTAAAGTTTAATGGGCAGTTTATTCGATTTGTGGAAAGGTTTATGGTTCAGGTGTAATATGACTCTGCACAAATTTCTGCAAAAGTCAGAACATGTCATACTTTTCATATTTCTGACACACTAAGTAAGAGTTGCCAACTCTCCCTGATTCTGCAGAAAGTTCCCTGAAAATAAACCCATGTACTGTATGAACATAAAACAATGTTCTGCTTGGTCAGAATTTTCATCATCTTCTCCAGAACACCCCCCCCCCATCATCTTCTCCAGAACACCCCCCCCCCCACTCCACAGTGACCACAGAAAATATCCTTTCTCTCAGGATGTAATATATAGGCCCTAGTATATAAATAAGAGATTTAATTTTATCATGCCTTTTCCAAACAATTTTGACAAACCTTTTCTCCATTCATCATTTTATAACGTCCTCCACATCCATCTTTCTAACACTAATTCGAGAAATAACTTTCAGGGCACTTTTACTTGCTAGCTTGCATTGGCCATGATTGCAAAACATGACTCTAAGCCGTGTTTGTTTGTCTCTAATGGACGAATGTATCCTCTCATCAGCTTTTTTTTGGTGGTTACTCTCAATCCCATGTTCACTTAAAAAGTCTGAAAGTCCCGAAGTTGGAGTCACACTCAAAAACATGTCACATGGAGGTTGTTGTGTTTTTTTTGTTTTTTGGGGGGGGCGGGGGATTCACTCCCTAGGAAAGGTTTCTGGGATTAATTCCTGAAGATCCAAGCACTTTGAACACAGATCTTTGACTTCCTTGTCCTCTAAAAACCCTGCTCACATATTATGAGAAGATGTCCGAAAGTCTTGCCAAATAACTGCAATTGTAGCTGGTGCTCAGGGAAACCTTTGATGACATTGAAGCTGACTGTAACCTACTAAGTATCACTTTGCAATTGTTGCCTACAAAGCACTGTAAATGATACGTTTGTTTCTTAACCCCAAGTTCCTTCTCTGTTTACCCAACTTACTCCCTTCTCCAATGGCCCCATTAACTTTTACACCTCTTCAAAACGCTTTCTGAATAGTAGTATTACTACTGTAACACTTAAAATAGATGTGTCACCTAAGAACCGATATAGTGTCGCGTGGTTTTAGCTGAGTCGATTGACACAAATAACAAAGACGCAAGAGACAGTTCTTTATAGTTTCTGGGCTTCTGAAGAGAGCCTTTGTATTTCGCTACTCGATCATTGGTCACAAGTACAGAAGGAAGAATGAGGGGACGCTTCCCCGGCGAGCGGGTTTCCCCATAATACTCGCGTGCAGACTCTCCTCTTTGGGCTGTAATATACAGGATGGTTTATTAAACACTGTATGGCTTTACAAAGATGTTGAGTGGAGTGCAGAGATTAGCAAGTAAGGATAGAAAAATACTGGATCGGGCCACAGTGCAAGATCTTGCACTGGGCTAACCAGGAGGGTCTGTCAATAAGTGCAGATCAGAGAAGAATAAACTAACTAGGTGGGCATTTAGGTAGTAAATTTGTCAAGTCCCAGACAGCCAGTCTGGACACTGGTGTCTGGTTGGGCATTGGATTAATTAGGATGGGGTGCTTGTGAGATTGGGGGAGGTGTGGGGTAAAACAAAATAGCAAGCTTACACTACTAATGATGGGGTCCTGAGGGATCTAGATGGGCTCCTGAGGGATCTACCATTGGGTCCCATGGAATTCTTCCCCCATATATCAACTGAAGAATTTACTCTTCCATTCACAGGAGTCTCATTAAGAGCTTTTGGGGCTTTGACCTAATGATGTCCCTTTGCTCTATGGATGGTCACAGCTACTGAAGCTGCTATCCTGACCAGTTTTCTATACTCTTGAACAATAAATTTACAAGTGTAAAGGCCTACATGTGAACTGCCCCCAGCTAGCTGTATAGTGTGAAGTGAATCAAGTACCTTGTGTGGGTGGAGCTACATGTACATGTACTGTACAGTACATTGTACTGAACACTTTGTGTGAATGATTTGTGATACAGTGTAATACACATACCCACAATCAATACACATAAAGCACTGCACAGTTGTACAGTACTTGTTGTACACTGTGGGCATACGTTCCATGTACTGTGAATAATTTGACCTTTATCTGCTCTCTGCGCAGGATTTGTGTACACACTGCTGTAGGCTCATCAATATTGATCAATTGGGTGTGGTCTAACAGAGAAATCTGCTGTGCTGTGCAAATTAACTTATTTCTCACAGGTTTTATTCCATTTTGTGGCCGTTTTTAGGAATAAGGAACTTTTTGATGGTAACATTTTAGTGGAAAGTAAAAAGTAAACTGCACTTTTTGTTCAAGAGTTTGAAAAGGTTTCCATATAATGCTATTCTGTTGTTTTGCGGTACTGAAATAAGTGACAACCATGCACTATGAGCCACTGTCAATCAACCACTACCCGTTGAAATTATTGATGAAGTATCGCTTCTCGGCCTTTTGGCTAAGATCATGTGTAGTATCTGTTCTTTTCAGCTTAATATCTGAAACGCTGCTCATTGAGCAGCCAGTATATTAATCTGATTTTTGGATCTGGGCCATGGAATAGGGGCTTGCCTCGTCCTGGCCACGGGTTGGCCTGGTATTGCACTACCTCCAGGATTCGGCCCACTCCCCATCATGGGGAAATAATAAAATCAAAAAATAGAATCTTGAATCACACTGTGGTTGTGGAACTCTTTTGGCAGTTTAATTTCTCTTTGTTCACCTTCTTGTCACAATTGTCTGATCATGTTTTCTATTTCCATCTCCCAAAGGAAGCATTTATTTTTCAGTTGGTGGAATGAAATAAAATCTTTTGTTCTGTCATCATGCAAAGCAATGATGTTAAGATGTTATTCATCATAAGAGGCCAAGTGGAGGCGGACAAGGTCTTGTCTTCTTCACTGACTTTAAAATAAAACTTTTCACTTTCTGATGTAATGTTCAGGGTTCTGCCCAGGATTTCTTTAGTGCCGGAAAAAAGTTTTTCCTGGTACGGTCAAGTCAATTTCCTTTCGATCGTGCACGGAGTGGTTACACACGTGCGCCCTGCAGCTGTGCCTTGAGTGTAGGCCTCCATAGTGCCAGCACGCCTTTACCGCCATGGGAAAACAATTTACAGCATCTATAGCATGGTGCTTACTCTGCAATTCATTTTCCATTGTATTAAACGCTATAGAATAGGGTACGCAACATGATGAAACTGGTATCATGTTATTCCAAGCGTAAAGCTATAATCAGCGTAACTGGAAACCATTGCGAATTCAATGCGAGTTTCGTTGGATATAATGTACATCGTACAGGCGGGAGGGATGCTCGATCCTGGATCATTAAAATAGACTCAAACCAATGAAGTAGGCTACTCGAAACTTTGGATGACGCTTTTTACTGGTAAATAAAAAAATTTACACGATGTTCAAAATATTTTATAGGAAATGGGTAAAAAAAGAAAGGAAAATGTGTGGTGGTCGGAAAACGAAATAATTCTGCTCGTGGTAGTCGGGGAATCATGAGTGCCGGTCGGGTTTTCCAGCACCGACCACCGTGGGCAGAACCCTGAATGTTATGTGGAATATTATTTATGTGCAACAAACCACATAAATACGTCCTGCGTTACAGAGAAAGCAGATGGATGTCAATAAGTGGCAAGTCACAGGGGACCCCGTCTCAATGGCTGAATATAACTGCAATCAGAGAAAAAATAGTGTAATTTGAGCAAACAAAACAACTGCGGACTGATGAACGCGGGCCAAGCACAAAGCCAGAGTGATACATACCGGATTAAAACTGATAGATAAGGTGAATTTAGATAGCATAAAAAGGTGGATGTAAGACAATGGCTGAGCACATGACCCGAAATTCACCAGCTTGGCAGAAGGTAGCAACAATAAAAAATGAGCAGTGATGGTTCCAGCTGATCAGAGGCGACTGCCAGAAGAAACACCTGAAGAAGCTGAGAGGAGAGCTGGTGAGGATTTCACGGAAAGTCTGCAACCTTCCAACTCGGGCCAATCCTTCCAAGATTGCCGTGTTGGTGGCCTGGGTTTCATCGATCTCAACATCGATGCTGATATTCAAACCGTCACGCAGGCTGTCCGTATGTTATCCTCACCAGATGACACGACCAGATCCATCGCTAGTGCCCAGCTCTCTTCCGTTGTCCACAGGACCATCCATCCCCCCCCCCCCCCCCCCCGACAGCGGAAGAGATTGATTTGTTCCTCAGACCAGGGGAAAGTCGCCCGCTGTCTCAACAACGACGCCTACATCAACGGGTCCTCGTGGATGCCAGCCGGCAATTTCATCCGCTTCTGCGACTGGCGATTCATCCACAGGGCCCATTTGAACTGTTTACCAACTAACGCAGCGGCGAAACGCTGGAACCCTGGAACAAATTCAGCGTGTCGCCGCTGTGGCCATCAAGACGAGACACTGCCCCATGTTCTGAACCACTGCCGCCCGAACATGGTGCCCATCCGACGTCGGCATAATCTTGTCCAAGACCGCATCAAGTCTGCCATCCGTCATGGACAAGTTTATGCCGACCAACACGTCCCTGGAGGATCCCCACCCCCGGGAGCGCCCGGACATCACGGTCATCTAAGGGAATAAGATCACCATCATCGATGTATGCTGCCCTTTTGACAACGACCGTGATGCTTTGAAGACCGCCACAGCTGCCAAAGTCACCAAGTACGCTGACCTCAAGCAAGCTTTGGTCGGTTTTGCTGTTGGCTCTCTCGGTTCATGGCACCAAGGCAACGAGAGAGCCCTTGGACGCCTCGGCATCTCCAGGCGCTACTGCCCCTTGATGAGACGACTGCTCTGCATTGACGCCATCAAGGGCTCCAGGGACATCTACATTGAACACGTCAGCAGCCATTGGCAATACCAGGATTAGCCATGGCCGCCCTACCCCCGACTTCGACAAGCCAGCCTGCCTCTTCATCACCAACTGTAAACTTTTTGTTTTTCTTTGTATGGATGAAACCATGGAATATATTTTGCTTGCCTTTTTCTCATGGACAATGAACTCTCTACCCGGAATTATATTTGTTTTGCTCGCTGGATCTTTTACTGCAATGGTCCGTTGCTACGGCGGTTGCCGGCCTGGCTGTGGTCAGGGTGGTCTCTTTGTATTCTACCTTGGTCACTTCTGGGTTGGCACTCCGCTGTGCAACGGTCATCCATTGTCCAGCTGATCACACCTTCATGAACAATGAACTTGATGCGTCTCTGATCAGCTGGAACCATCACTGGCACTCATTTTTTATTGTTGCTACCTTCTGCCCGGCCGGTGATTTTCGGGTCAGGTGCTCAGCCATTGTCTTACATCCACCTCGTTATTATATTTAATTTCACATTATCTTCCAGTTTTAACCCAGAATTAATAACTCTGGCTTTGTGCTTGGCCTGTGTTCATCGGTCGGCAGTTGTTTTGTTTGCTCAATTACACTATTGTTTCTCTGCTTGCAGTTAGCTCTTGAGACGGGGTCCCCTGTGACTTGCCATTTATTTTCATCCATCTGCTTACTCTGTAACGCCGGATGTATTTAGGTGGTTTGTTGCAGTTTCCCTGTCTCTTGGGCAGCAGTATTTACTTGTTTACTTGCCATACATTTTGCTTGTCAATTGCTTTTATTGCTGTGTGCCCTTTAGATGGGATCCCGGTGACTTGTCATTTATTTATATCCCTCTGCTTACTATGTAACGCAGGATGTACTTATGTAACGTGTTCCGGACTTCCCTGTCTCTTGGACAGCAGTCATATCATAATTTCAATTTTCTTGCATTTTATTTTCAACTTAATTTTGCTTTGATAGTTACTTTGTTATTTCTGGAGGCCCTTTAGATGGGATACTTTGCAACTTTCCATGTGTTTACATCCACCTGTTCATTTTTAACGCAGGATGTATTTCCGTGGTCTGTTGCAGACTCTCTGTCTTCTGGCTCCATCTTTAACTTCATCATTGCATTTCATCATAATGTTTTCGTTGTTATTCCTGGATGCCCTCTGGGTGGGGCACTCTGTGAATTTCCATGTATTTACATCCACCTGTTTATATTCTAACGCAGGATGTATCTATGTGGGTTGTTGCAGTTTCTCTGCCTTTTGGGCTCCAGTCTTAACTTCATTATTTCATATCGGTTTTATTCATTCACTTTGTTTGTTTGCCCTTATGATGCTGCTTTCATTTGACTTGTCGAGTGTTTATGCCTATCTGTTTTTATCCAACTTGGTGTAATCACTTGATGTGTCTTTTGTTCTTTGCATTGTTGGGGTTCTGACTACACTGTGAAGTCTGTTTGGTTTAACTTCAAGTTCCTTTTATTGGTGTTTTGGCGGCTTACCTTTATTGTTTGTACTTTTGCTATTTTTGCTTATCTTAATGGAGATCCATGGTATGCCTTACTTATTTAATTTTCTTTTAAAACTCCTTTAGAGTACCTTTTTATTAATTTGTTGTAAAACCCTTTTGACAAAGTTTCTTTTCAGCTTAATATCTGAAACGCTGCTCATTGAGCAGCCAGTATATTAATCTGATTTTTGGATCTGGGCCATGGAATAGGGGCTTGCCTTGTCCTGGCCACGGGTTGGCCTGGTAGTGCACTTCCTCCAGGAGTCGGCCCACTCCCCATCAAGGGGAAATAATCAAATCAAAAAATAGAATCTTGAATCAAGTAAAGTACACCGTGGTCAAGTTCAAGAGCATCGGTGATATTGGACATCCTTGTTTGACTCCAGAGCAAATGGGAACTCCATGATGTATACACTGGGGCAAGCACGACTCAGCGAGCGAGAAAATAAATGCTTGGGATTTCTTCAAGAAAACGTTCTTCCATAGCTGCACTATAGCGTTTGCAGGGCTGGTTGGGTTACATTTTATTACAACCCGCTCGTGTCAAAATTACTTGGATATAAGTTACAGCTAATTTTCACGTTTTTGTCACAGTTATAAAATCAACAACCGAACGTCCTGCAGCTATATGCCAATCATTCAGGGCAAACAGCTTTTAGTTTTGGTACAAGTAATGTTGATGCGAAGATTTGAATTCTTCTTAATTGAGTCTGTGCTGACTGATTTCTTCAAAGATGTTTTCTCCATCCGTCCAGTGGATAAAGAAATCATCAACACCGACGCTGGTCTCCTGTTCCCGAATGCCACCCAGTCCCGTGAGTCCAGCCCAGACCTCATCCGCCCTGTAAGCCAGAAGGAGGTTGCTCTTCGTCTGGGCCGGATGAGCAACTCAGCCCCTGGAAAGGATCGTCTTGAATATCGCCACATCAGACAAGCCGACGGCGCCTTCCGTGTCACTGTGGCAATATTCAATAGACGCTACCAAAGGCGTTGGCGAGGTCGAGCCAAGCGATGTGGAGAGACTTCTGATTCCTTCGGGCATCCTTCACGATGGATGATAACAAAAATTAATGTTCATAGCAGCCTTCGCCAGGGCGGGCACTCTTCTGGGCTACCAAAGGCGTTGGCGAGGTCGAGCCAAGCGATGTGGAGAGACTTCTGATTCCTTCGGGCATCCTTCACGATGGATGATAACAAAAATTAATGTTCATAGCAGCCTTCGCCAGGCGGGCACTCTTCTGGGCTACCAAAGGCGTTGGCGAGGTCGAGCCAAGCGATGTGGAGAGACTTCTGATTCCTTCGGGCATCCTTCACGATGGCTGATCACTAAATTGAATGTTCATAGCAGCCTTCGCCAGGGCGGGCACTCTTCTGGGCTACCAAAGGCGTTGGCGAGGTCGAGCCAAGCGATGTGGAGAGACTTCTGATTCCTTCGGGCATCCTTCACGATGGATGATAACAAAAATTAATGTTCATAGCAGCCTTCGCCAGGGCGGGCACTCTTCTGGGCTACCAAAGGCGTTGGCGAGGTCGAGCCAAGCGATGTGGAGAGACTTCTGATTCCTTCGGGCATCCTTCACGATGGATGATAATAAAAATTAATGTTCATAGCAGCCTTCGCCAGGGCGGGCACTCTTCTGGGCTACCAAAGGCATTGGCGAGGTCGAGCCAAGCGATGTGGAGAGACTTCTGATTCCTTCGGGCATCCTTCACGATGGATGATAACAAAAATTAATGTTCATAGCAGCCTTCGCCAGGCGGGCACTCTTCTGGGCTACCAAAGGCGTTGGCGAGGTCGAGCCAAGCGATGTGGAGAGACTTCTGATTCCTTCGGGCATCCTTCACGATGGATGATAACAAAAATTAATGTTCATAGCAGCCTTCGCCAGGGCGGGCACTCTTCTGGGCTACCAAAGGCGTTGGCGAGGTCGAGCCAAGCGATGTGGAGAGACTTCTGATTCCTTCGGGCATCCTTCACGATGGATGATAACAAAAATTAATGTTCATAGCAGCCTTCGCCAGGGCGGGCACTCTTCTGGGCTACCAAAGGCGTTGGCGAGGTCGAGCCAAGCGATGTGGAGAGACTTTTGATTCCTTCGGGCATCCTTCACGATGGATGATAACAAAAATTAATGTTCATAGCAGCCTTCGCCAGGGCGGGCACTCTTCTGGGCTACCAAAGGCGTTGGCGAGGTCGAGCCAAGCGATGTGGAGAGACTTCTGATTCCTTCGGGCATCCTTCACGATGGATGATAACAAAAATTAATGTTCACAGCAGCCTTCGCCAGGGCGGGCACTCTTCTGGGCTACCAAAGGCGTTGGCGAGGTCGAGCCAAGCGATGTGGAGAGACTTCTGATTCCTTCGGGCATCCTTCACGATGGATGATAACAAAAATTAATGTTCACAGCAGCCTTCGCCAGGGCGGGCACTCTTCTGGGCTACCAAAGGCGTTGGCAAGGTCGAGCCAAGCGATGTGGAGAGACTTCTGATTCCTTCGGGCATCCTTCACGATGGATGATAACAAAAATGATCGTTCATAGCAGCCTTCGCCAGGGTGGGCACTCTTGTTCAACTTTTTAACATTAACTTTTGTCACTATGTACATTGGCTGAGATAATTGTATGTGGTGCACTTTAAACAATAAGTGATTAGATTAGATTAGATTTCTGGGCGTTGCTGATGGCTCCATGGTCCAGGGCCCACTTGGTAATTCTGTCAGAAAGGATGGCCCCAGATCAGAATCTTCAATAAGGGCAAGACGAAGAGAGCCCTCCTTCTGACTGACAGGACGAATGAGGTCTGGGTTGGACTCAAGGGCCTGGGCGGAGTAAATCTTTGCTTTCCCTTTTTTTCATGAACAATGAACTCTCTACCCGGACTTATATTTGTGTTGCTCACCGGATATTTTACTGCAATGGTCCGTTGCTACAGCCTTTTAGTGGGGGGGAGACCGCAAGGATATTTTTTCAGATCCTCTCTGTTTAGCAATAACATGTTTTCATGCCTTCTTGGCACTCATCAGTTGCATGTGGGTGACTCTAATAGAATCCGTAGGTCTCATATCTCGTGAAAGAGTGAAGACATAATATTGGTTTATTTCGCTTCTTAATGACTAGCTTATTGCCGTCAACGACAAATTGAAGATTCTGATCTGGGGCTCTCGCTACTACGGCGTTAGCAGTATCCTTATATAATAACGCAAAATCCACATCAGACCCTTCCCATATCTTTTTTTTTAGAGCCTGGGGAACATGGAAGCCCAGTGGGATATTAATGCCAAATTGAGTGACTGGTACTGGCCTAACACTAAGATCCAATAGGCCTACATTCATATTTGTATATCAATACTCGCCCCCCAGTGCAGCCACGCGGCAAAGGGGTTGGTGGAGTTACGGAGCTGTATTAAGCATGATGGTTAGTTGATTAGTAGCCTTGTTACCACTGACTCCTTGGAGTTGATTTTTGATTACTTTTGTTCGGCGAAAGAGTGTTCTTGTAGAAACTTCATCGCTTGATTTTCTGGGATATATGTTACACATTGAACATACATTGCCTGTAATTGGAATGAAAGTAAGAAGATATCTTTCAGAATACATTACTTTCAATGCAGACATGGAACTTAGGCAATCAGCACTCTAACTATTGTAAACTTATCGTCCCAACTGTAGAAAGCCTAACAACTGTTCCTCCATCACTTTGCATGTGTTGTTTCAACAAAGTTGATGTCACCTGTTGACCCAATTTTCCAGAAGCAGACATTTTTCTGTTGATGATGTTTTTGAATATGTGTTCATCTACATGTTGTGATGTCAGAGGGTCTTTACAATCAGGGACATCAGATGTACTTTTCAGCCAACTGCTTCGTTTGCAGGTTCTGCAGGTGACTTTTGCATTTTCAAGAATATTTAACAAATATTCTCTGACAGGACTAGTGTTCTTCAGACTGGTATGTTTGTTCTCTCTGTTCACTGATTGTCATAATTGTCCCATCTTGTTTTTCGTTTCCTTCTCCCAAAGGAAGCATTTTTCCTCCAATTGGCGGAATGGAATAAAATTTTTCGTTCTGTCATCACGCAAAGCAATGCTTTGAAGATGTCTTTCACCATAAGATGCCCAAATGAGGCGGACAAGTTCTTGTTCTTCTTCACTGACTTTCAAATATATCTTTTCACTTTCTGATGCAGTGTTATGTGGAATATTATTTGTAATTGAATCCATTTTCTCATCGAAAAATTGAATACCCCTTTTCAGAAACATGATTGTGTGTAGAGGGAAACCCTTGTATCTTATATGATTGTGTTGTTGCGTCAGAGTCTAGTTGAACACTGTAAACATAAGTTAGTCATTTTGACTACAAAAAATTTGTCCTGCCCTATGTCTGAAATGACCAATAAAAGTTAGTCAGACAAGCCAGCACCCAATTTCATAGAGCTGCTTAAGCACAAAAATTAGCTAAGCACAACAAAATTATGCTTACCGTAAAAAGGTTACCAGCATATGGAAATCTTTGACCGTGCTTACTTTCACCCACTCAATCTAAATGAGAAGGTCAGTGTACTAGACCATTCTATTCAATGGGGGAGTAGAGCACTGGCCACATACACAACAAACGGGATGACTTCATACCAAATGTCATAAATTTAAAAGTATTCAACTCAAGAAAATTTATTGAATAAAACACTCTCTCTCCCACAAGATTACAAAACACATACAGAAGTTATATAATAAAACAAATATAAACACATCAATAAACCGTAGAAAACTTTACTTTTTGAAACACTGGCAATGACTCTTTTTACTTAGTTAAATTTTTGTAAATTCAGTTTTGGTTTTTCTATAATACATGAGGTAGTTTTTATCAAACCTTTAAGTGAACAAAAACAAATCCTTGTCAAAAACATGTCTTTTGATTAATTAAAGTACTTCAAAATAAACCAATGTTGGCTAAAAATGGCAAAGGATGGCTTATAAAAACAAAACAATTGTTGGCAAATAATTGTCCTTTAACTTTAACTTTAACAAATTTATAAAAAACACACCATGTCATTATCAAATAACGTGTTACAAAAAATGTTAGTGAACATCATGAAATAGCACCACAGGTCTCCATCATCTGCTTGGTTAATATAAAATATATCTTTCTGCAGTAGGTTAAGATATACCTGGGCATTACGACAAATACTACATGTACAATCACATAAAATAATATTAATGATATTAATAAAACAAATCTTGAAAGCAACTTAAGGAGCACACCCTGGCTGGTAGGTAGATGTATTATGCATCTGTTATGCGTGTATGAAACACAATAGTCATACAGAAAAAAACCCTGTTAGGCCTACAGTTCTTTTCTGATTTTAAGGAAAACAATTTTTTTTTATTCATTATAGTATTGAAAGGGATCAGCATAGTTCCATTCGATTTCATTTCAGTAATACTATTCATGCTTTACGGACAACACAAAGGTGGTAGGTGGAATAGTGTTTCAGAAAGTTTGGCAGACTAATTTATTGAAATACGTAATTACGCAAGGATTTATAAACATCCAACTACTCTAAGCTGTCTTTACTTCATTTACTGTACTTAAAAGACAAAAATCGAAATACACAAAATCTCTATATATTTTTAGTTTTTTTTAATTATTTTGGTAACTCTGATTGACTAACCATGCTTAAGTTTTGGCTGAGTGCAAAAGTGCTCATAATATGGAGGGGGGAAAAACATAGAAAATCTGAAAATCGCAGATTGTTTCTCTGCCTAAATCTTATTTTTTTAAATGGGGCTTTAAGTAGATTTATAATGATCCTAAAACCGACTAACCTTTCCTAGTAATTTCCTCCCGTTGCAGGGGGATGTTATCCATAGCCTTCTGGTGTAAGTCCTCCAATTTCTTGGCCAACCCAAGCAGCTTTTGGATGGCACTTCCATACTTCTTCAGGCCTTCGTCCAGAAGTTCTTCTACTCCTGCTCTTGTTCCCTGCAGTCTCTTGAACTCAGATATCATCTGTTAGTAATAAACCAGAATAAAAATTACAAATCGAAATATGAAACCCACATTTGCTCTACATTTGAGAAATACATGAGTTTGTTTTGGTCATTGTTTATAAAAAGGGAAAAATAACACACACATACTATTTTTTTTTAAAACAAACCTCTTCTTCATCGAAAAGCCAAGGATATGAAGTCTTAAGGGCTGGAATGGAGACAATAGACCTGTATCATGCTGCCGCCATCTTGGTCATGTTCCATGTATCCAATAACAGTAATGAATGCTGATATCCATTAAAAATAACTGGAACCAGACTATTTGTTTCTTCCAGCCTCGGTTTGGTTACAATGATTTGGACTGAAGAAAAAATCAAGATGGCTACACTGTGATAATTGTCTTTCTTTGGTAATCATTCTGCGTCGGTCAGCCAAAGTTGCTGCCATCGAAAATGAAACTCGATCATGGTTGGGTTTCTTTTTGGAGTGCTCCAACTTCATCCATTCTATGTGATCCTTCACTGATGAATCATCCTCTGACGAGGGTCATTCTGGTTGGTAGTTAACTATTCCCCACTGCAGTGGCCCTCCTTGCTGCTGTGGCTTGATATGTCCGCCTTCTGGCCTTTTCCGTTTTCTGGACATGACTATCTCAACATGTTGATCCTCCCGCTTTCGAGCGTTGGCAAACTTGTATTGTAGTCGATTCTTCCAAAGAGTCTGATGAAAAACAAATTTTAAAAAAGGGCAACTACTTTAATAGTGATGATTTTGCAAGGAGAAATTGCTTTTCCTTCGCAAATGTCCACAGTGATGATTTTGTAGGGAGAAATTGCTTTTGCTTCACAATAAGTTGTTCATCTATTCAGATATACAATTCAGGATGAATCACTATTGTGCCTGCAAAACTTGTGAGAAGTAGTAAGTTTGTGTAAGTGTTACCTTAGCATTGTCCATGGTCATGTTGGGCTGATGGGCCAGTTTAGGAAACCGTTGAAACAGCTGATCAATAATCAGCCCATACTGTCTTGATGTGGGATAGCTATAATGCAAATATATAAAACAAAAATTAACACAAAAGCAAAATTTGTTTGAGATGAAAAGTAAAAGACTGTTATTTGCAACTTGAACAATGAAAATACATTGACTGTATACGAGAAAAATGTGCTATGTGCGTAAAAAAAAACATCAAAGTGATGCAGTCAAAGTCTCACTGACATTCAGAATAAGGATTTTGTAGGTGAGGAAAAAGGGAAACTTTTGATTTGTACAAGGGGATTGCCTTTTAATGTCCAACTGTAGTTTACTCACAAAGTGAACTTTGTGACACTGTTGTAGATGGACTCCAAAACAGCTGATCATTGCCCTTCCTTCAACACCTCACCGTCAAGGAGCTTATCTCGAAGAGATGCTGAAAACTGGGGCAGATGATACGCTGAAGCCCAGTTGGAAGTTCTGTTCCTCGCTATGTCAGACGTTGGGTAGGAAGGGACACTTAGTGTCACATCTGAAGAACAAGATGCCACACTCGCAATGTTGTCCATTTCCAAATCTGAATCGGTCCTGTTAAGAAATTTTTTAAAAGAGAAATAAATAACAGAAAATTAATGTAGCTCTAATTTGAAGAGGCAGTATTCCAGTTTGAGGAAACTTACTCTGATGAGTGAGAAAGAGATAAACTTGAGTTCAGAGATGTTGTTGGTGTTGAGCACGAAACAGTGTCCTTTATCTCCTGCACCATAATCTTGCTGTTTGTCTCAACCTCACCCCCATCTTCTAAGTTCATCCAGTCTTCGAATCCTTTGTCCCAAACTTGTAGTCGGGCCTCTGCTATGTTGAAGATCGTGTGCACCTTCTCGCAATGCCGCTCCCGTCACCTTTGCCACTTCATCTAAACTGAAGTCCACTTTCTTGTTATCACAACCATGGATCAGCAAGTATCTTTAATGCAAAAAAACAAGCGCTTTAAAAAAATAATAATTCTTATTTTTACATTTTTTTAACAATTTTCATATTAAAAGATGTTTAGTGGTTGCACACATTGGCTATCTCATTTTTATGACTGTTAATCCCCTTTAGAAATAATGCTCAGCCAAATCATGTTGTGACCCTTACACAGTTACAAGACTGATGTGAACTTTTACATATGTACACTAATGACTACTTAAAACCAAATGTAGAATTGCAACTTAACTTGTTGAGTATACTCTGACTGAGTGACTTTGCTTGCATTGTAATGAACAGTCTCTTTAACAATTTTAACCGGAACTTTAGAAATCATACTATCTAGATTTGTTAAAAGCCTATTCTGGCTTTGACTCATTTTTGCATCGATCAGCTCTGCTACCTTCACTGGCTCCATTTTGAAAAAACGTGCTAGTCATCTGCTGTGCAAGGCTAGAATGGCCCCTCATTCGGTATGCACCCTTCATGCACCCTTGTCTCCCAACATATTCAAATTTACCCCCCGCCCGGCGGGCCATTACGTTACATAACCACGACATTGTGTTCCCACATGTCAACCGTATAAACAATGTTTACCTGCTATACTGCGTAACGCAGGTAAAAACATTTCTCATCTCCTAAAGAAGAGACAGACAAGTGGACTAGCCGCAGAATATTTGGTGTTGTATCTCAACAACTTTGCATTGGTTGGTACGATATACACCAAGTGGGTAGTGATCTAAAAGATCAGTGACTTTTTTTAAAACATATTTATCAGTTAGTGTCAAACCATAGGCATGAAGATGGTGAATATATCTTGTAGTAACAGCTAGGTTACATACCATAAACAGATCTCCTCCTAACAAACAACACAAGTATACAATTGCAAATTCAGTAAATCCTTCAGGGGTGATGCCCACAACAACTGCACATCCTTGGCTATACCATGTACCATTGCATTGTGCCTTAGTAACTGTATAGACAGCTTCCTCATCTCTAAGGAGAGGGTGTAATAAATCTTGGACTGGTCTAAGCATCAATCTTGTTGGGGTAAGACTGCCATATGAATGCTCAATTGTATTCTGGACAAGAAAGCCCTCTTTTGCCCTTATCCATGCTTGGTAATACTCATGTCTTGAGTTTTACACATATTCCGCCTGTTTTTTGTCCGGTTGGCCAACTCCTTAAAATACATGTGCTTTCCTTCAAAACGCAACGTCCAGCAATGAACAAGGGGCCCGAATTGCAACATCAGTTTTGGATAGTGTACAATATAATGAAACTTTGGTTTCATTGTTTCTTCTGGAAACTCAGTGAAGTACTTGTCTAAAAAAGATTCAATTAAATCACCAAGAAATTCGCAGAGAGGTACATCCACGTGTAGAGAGGTACTGACCTGTACAACATCCTGAAGAAGCAAAAGAATTTCCCACACACTATCACCAACTGGAACTTTATCACCAACCATAAGTGGCAAGAGCCTCAAAAAACACCATGCTTGAACAGCTTTTTGTATAACTTTAAAATTCCCTGGTTGGTTTGACATTTTGGACGGCTTGTTGGTCTTGTCTGTTCCCTCATAGGGAAAATTCTCTATTTGCTCGTTCAGAAAATCCAAACTAAAAAAACCTTCACGAACACAGTAAAGGATCACTCATTCAAGCACATTTGGAACTATTCCTTCAAAGAAATCATGGGCAATATCAGGTGGCTGTCCATTCACAACATTGATAGTACTGAAGCTGGTTGAGAGGGCTTGATTTTTTTATGCCATAAATTCTTGCCATCTCTGGAAATTGCTCGGCTAGATCTGCCTGCTGATTGTATGAATCTTCAGTTCTTGGCCGAAGTGTTGTGTCACGAAAGTGGCTCTTCAAGGTTTCTTTTGTTACAGAAAAAAAACGGCAAAGGCGTCGAGTATTAAAACTTTCTTGGTAACCACCAATGCAATGAGCAGCTAAGTTGTCTGCTACTACCATTGAAATAGAGCCTTTGAAATTATGCACAGTGCCATCTTTATTGATGCTGATGCCATCATGCTCAAGAATCTTAATGTCTTCAATCAAAGGGGCGACAACAGCTGACATCCCTACCTCTTTTAAGGTTTCAGTTGGGCATAGCATGGCAAGTTGGATAGAATAGAGTTTTGAGCGGAGTTGAGGTGAAATATTTCCAAGGCAGAAATAAAAGCCAGAAAACTTCAGTTGTTTCACTTTGTTTCCAATTGGATTGGCAACTGTGAAGTCATCATTATATAATTGTACCTGAAGAGCCGGGTTATGTTGTGAAAAAAGTGGATTTTTGCCAAAATGGGAACCATCACAATAGTCACTTAGGAATCCATCCTGCTGGTGGCCTTGGACAACTTCAGCAAAAACATCATCTCTCTCTAGTAGTGCATGCAATGTTTGCAAAATACTAACATAGCACATGCTGCTTTTGGGTTTTCCATTAGACACTTTTGGTTAGATACATAGCAGCACTTTTGGCTAGCAGGGGGAAGTTCGATGGGAGAGCCGTTTTTGGCCATGAGTTTCCCGTGTAAAACCATGCGTGCTGGGCTTCAGTGAGCAAATGTCCGGAAGTTTTCCATATGGAGGAAACTCCTCTAGTATGTCTGTCATGGTTCTTTGGTCTGCTTTCAAAAATATCCACTGATAGCGATACAATGCAGTGTCCTCCATGTACTGCTGCACTTTTGTAGCATTGTCATTCCAAGTATTACATTTTAGCCATTGCTTCATCTGAGTGGGTTCTTCAATTGCTAAAAATGACAAAATTTCAATGGTGAAAAGATGTGTTACTGAATACTGTTTTTTGAACCCCTTAGAAAACCTTAACAAGAAATTCCCATTTGATTTACAATACTTCATTGTTATCAGAAACTAATGTACTTAGTGATTTTTAGAGTATGCTATCTTTCATTGTAAGCGTTATCCTAAAACTTGCTTTTCAAAATTTCTTTCTTAAATCTTGCTTTTAAAACCTTTTTTTCCTAAAACATTTTAAGATTAACTTACTCTTTTTTGTGCCATGTGGAAGTAAGAATGCACTAAAAAGAGAAAGTTGCTTGTCACCATTCTCTTCAAATGGTTTTCCATAATCATAATTAAATTAATTGACAAGGAGAACAACCCTTTTGATTGGTGTTTTTTTATGGAAATTACATTACCTTGTTGTGTTTGAGCAGACCATTCACTCTCATCTTTTGTGCACCTCTTTTTTATAGGCTGTGGTGGAGAGCAATAAGACATTCTTTCCAGCCTTCTCAGATAACAAATCCTATTCTCAATAGCTCCGCAAGCTGGAACTGTTGATGCGCCCTTGAAGTAATAAGTCTCCTGTGGTATAATGGAAATGCAATATTGGTCATAAAAAAAATCTTTATACTAACCTCTTCAGCCCTCTGTTTCTGAAATTACTTAGGAGACGTTGGATTTGATCATGTACTGTACATGCATGTAACGAACGACATGCAGAGATGTTGAAATGGAAATCACTCTTGCATTCCAAACTGACAAGAAAACTACCAAATCATTACTCGCCTAAAGGTGTCTTGAAGCCAAACAAATAAAACATTTTTAATGATGCGAGTGTACTTACACAAAAATTCAAAATATTCAAAAACATACTAGTATTTGTTATGCGAATTCATCAAGCATTCATAAAAGCAAAGTTGTGACAAGATTTCTGGTTATATTTTGCCCCTTCAGTTTTTATCCTGGAAAGGTGTTCAGTTTTATAATTTTATACTTTTATAAATATCCAGTTATCCCCTTGGGTTCTCTCAAGAACTCAAAGGCATCAATTGTTCCTTTTGCCATTTCAGACTTCAGAAAAGAAGAGGGTCTGCAATAACCACAAAAATGAATGTCGCATCAACTTTTACATTCTGAAATCTTAACTACAATGTAATATTAGTTTTAAAAACTGGCATTTTCATAATAAATTAACAAGAGCAGTTACCTGATTTTCTACTATGAAGTTGGGTATACAGGTATATACAATACATGTAATTATACAAAGAAAAAAATGTTTATGCGATTCTAAACTTTCATGCTCAAACATGAATGTACATTTTATGTTAATTGTTACTAACAGAATACTGCATAAAGGCACGAAAACTTACAAAAATGTTAACAATGTAGATTAAAACACGATTACATCATTGTCTATTTTCAATACTGGTAACCAATTTTTATGTAACTCACTATATTTATGACATAAAAACAATGTGGAAACTTCAGTTCAATAAGTCTTTTGGGTCAGACAAGATTAATGAAAAAATTGACTTAAATTTACATGTTTTATTTTTAGAATAAATAGTTTTATTCAACATTAACCTTTTTACTCATTTCTCAAAACCGTAAAATTCCAGTTACCATGTTTAGTTCATGTGTTTTATGTGGATGTCAGTAAACATACATTTTTTGTTTAATATTAGATGCGCACAAAAACATTTTGCACAAAATAAATACAAAAACTGCTAGACAGAAAGAAAACAAAAATGCTTCATCTACCTGGACGGAGGAGACAATATGCCCCTCTTCCAGTCAACAGTTTGATCATTTTCCCATCAATCATTGTGAGACTAAACTGAAACAGGAAGTGATAAGTTCTTCCAGAGATACTGGGTATGTTCAGACAGCGTACTAACTTAGACCCGAACCGGTTAACTTTTACGAGCAGCGGGGGGTGGTCGTAAAATAAAAAACCCTTGCGTTCAGACAGCACAGAGTTAAACCCAATCCGGTTTATCTTTGGTTTTAAGAGGTCAACACTAGCGCCTGACTCACTCAACAACATCCGGAACATTTACATAAACCGCGCGAAGCTGAGGGCCGGTAGGTGGCTGACATCCACCACGTACATACATGTACATGTACATAGCGTTGCTTGGATCACTGGTACACATGCGCTTTGCCCATTGTACCCAATTTCACAGGACGCCGGTAGCCGGGTACCAACCGCAGAGAAAGCGAACCACATGCACACAACAAACATGGCGCCTGTCAACAGGTCGTTCCTTGTCCGTTTAATGTTAGCAATGCATCAGATTTTTCTCGAAAAGACAGCGTCAGAAGACAGAGCACTGGCTCTGAGTAAAGCTGCTTTTCTGGGAAGGAAAAGGAGGCTTGCAACCCAACACCAGAATGAGAGTAAACGTTCTCAAGAACAACTTCGGCGGTACATAACTCGTTGACGAAAAGTCGCAACGACTTTTTTGCATGCCCTTCTCTCCATTGTGAAAGGGAGCACCATCCATCGTACCATTCACAGCTTACCGAAAAGCCTAAACTGGTGGAAGACTATCGTGCTAGGCACATGGACAAACGAGCAATGGCTTGCTAATTTCAGGTACTTTATTATGTTCAACATCGTAAAGATGTATGGAGATAGGATGTTAGTTTACATGTGAAGAAATGTTTTGTTTTATTTTTCCTCCATATCGATCGTGTACGGGTACGTAGTAAATAAACTAGTTCAGTCACTCAGTTTTGAGGATACAAAAAGTGTAGCGTTTACTTACTAGTATATCTGTCAACAAACAAACAGTAGTCTCGTGGAAAAGTTTCTGTTTGGCGCCACCACTTTTTCATTCGATATGAAATAATATACCTATACTTAGACCCAGTATTTGGGGCGCTGTACTCCTTTTAAAATTATCGTGAGTACAATTAAATGCCTGATGTTGCATCTTAGACGTATCGAGAGTACAGTAGGCGATTTTTTTGCTAATTTGTTTGGTCTTTTTGTCATTTTGAGGCATTTTTTGTGGCTTGGTGTCGCGAAAATCATGGGTTTCGTTAAACTTCTGTGCCATTATTCCCTGGGGCGCTAGTACGACAGATGAAGTCAAAAAATTTTTGAAAGGAGTATAGCACCCCAGTTACTGGGTCTAACCTATACTAGTATCTAAATTTACCTCAATTGTGAGTGATAAAGTGGTGGCGCCATGCCATATGGAAAGTTATCCCTTAAACGGTGTTAGGATAGACCATGGATGGACTATGTTGTGGAAGCTAGTTAGTAACTTTTCCTACAACGGAAAAGTAGCATAATTAAATATTTTGTTTTGCTGTTGTCGTTTAACCTAAAAAGGGAAAATGCATTGTTGTTGTAGCCTATATTTTTATAGGCATTCCCAAAAAAAGGGTTTCGTAAAACTTTCTTAATATAATTTTGTTATAAGACTTAGTTAGAGCCATTGTTGCCTATTGTCACACAAATAAAGTTCAACCTATGCTATATTAATTTAAACTGTTTTTATTCCATATAGGATGTCTAAAGCGACATTTAACTTCATTGTGAGAGCAGTACAACAGCGGATCCGAAAATCTGACACATGCATGCGGGAATCAGTTAAAGTTGAGCATCGATTAGCCATTACCTTGTGGAGACTGGCCACAAATGTTGATTTCCGAACCTTGGCACATCTGTTCGGTGTTGGAAAGTCAACTGCCTGCGTCATAGTTCAAGAAATGTGCAGGGCAATTCAAGATTGTCTGATGGCTGAAATCATTAAGTTTCCAACGGGAGATCAACTGAAAGTGAGTACAATGTACAATGTCGGAGTGTGTTTTGGCAACTCCGACCGAGTCAGCAAGTCGGTTACCGTTTGGTCTGAACAGCATCGTCACCGCGCCTCAACCAAACACACACAAATGCTCAACCGATGACCAGTGTTCTGCAAATTCTGGTTGGGGTCGCCAAAACGCACTCTAGGCTAGATATGAAAAAGTAACCATTTCCTTCCCCTTAAGGGTCTATGTACTTTTTCTAACACAACTTCCCTTAAAATATTACTTGCTGAGGTGATGTAGTTTTTGAGAAATGAGTAAAGCAATGTCACAAAAATAATTTTCTTCTCAGGTTTAGCATGTAAAGACGCATTAACTAGTTACGGTATGTTATGGTATAATATCATAACTGGTTAATAAAAATAATACGTTTTTACATGCTAAAATAATTTTCGTCTCACCGAGACGAAAATTATTCTGTGACTTGTTTTCCTCATTTTTAAAAAAATACAGCACCTCAGTACATGTATATAATATTTGAAGGGAAGCTTTCTACTCTCATTATCTTCAACCCCTGTAAGTTTAATGTAAATCTGTGGACATTTTATTAAGTACCTGAATCCTGAAATACAGCCATTTACCCTTAATAAATACTGAGGTGCATTGTACCAACTGGAAAAAATATTCTACTTGTTTATTGCAGGCAAATGTTCAACGTTTTCATCAGCGGTTTGGTTTCCCTCAAATTGTGGGTGCGATTGATGGTTCACATATCCCCATCAAATCCCCAACAGAAAATGCGAAGGATTACTACAACCGGAGAGGCTTCCACTCCATTATTCTTCAGGCTGTCGTTGATTTCCATGGGAAATTCATTGATATTTGTGATGGATGGGCTGGCAGTGTTCACGACGCTCGGGTTTTATGAACTCTTCGCTCTTTACAAAGCTTGATGATGGAACTCTATTTCCGGCAAACACTCGCAGAATTGAAGGCGTTGATGTACCCATGTTTCTTCTTGGTGATCCTGCATACCCCCTCATGAAGAACCTTATAAAAGGATATTCAGACACTGGGCAGCTTAGACGGGAACAGCACCATTTCAACATGAGACTAAGTGTAGCTAGATGTACAGTTGAAAGATCATTTGGGAGGCTCAAAGGAAGATGGCGGATACTAGATAAAAGAAACGATCACGCATTGAAGTTTGTACCAACCCTTGTAACAGTTTGTTGTATTCTTCACAATATCTGTGAAGATATGAATGAACCATTCAATGATTTCTGGCTAGGTGAACTTGAACTCTGGGATTCTCAGCATTTCCTGGTTGCTCTTGGTCAGAGTTACCACCTGCAATATCTGAAAATTTACCAAGAACAAAACAACAAATGAAAACAACTTTTTTAGAGATGTTTTTGAGAAACTATCGGTGAAAATTCATGTACATTGGGTGACGGGCCTTATTTCCCTATTAATGTACACCGCCGAGAAGCAACGTTTGTTAATCAAGCACATACACTTATCATGGTGCAGCAATCTGCAATCTTCCAATGAAAGCAGTGTAACCAAACCGAGGCCTGAATTGAAGGGCAGGTAGTTTGGTACCTTTTTTGAACTATGAGAATTGGTGCCAACTTAAAAAATGGGTGTACAGCTTTTGTGACACAGGCTTATGAGTGATAAATGTCTATTAACCTTAATGTCTATAATATCATTGAAAAAATGTCGCACATCATCAGTCACCTTATCCTTATGCTCAAGAAAATGTACAAGTACGAACTAAGTAAATATTAATTACCATCATCTTCGTCATCAATCATCATTTGACTAGCTTCATCGTCACTACTAGTACTTGCATTCGACTGCGAATTACTTTCAAGTGATGTGTCTGGTGTTGAGACAAGGTAATCTGAAATTAAAGAAATCTTTATTTAGTCACAGCATTTTGGCAACAATAACTCAACATCAAAACACTTTCATCGAAAGCTCATTATCAACAATCCATCCATGGTGGCACAGTTAGGGCCATGTGCAATGTAGGCGACATTGCGGCTGTTTCCAACAAAGTAATACATGTACCTTTATGAAAAAGAGGCTGAATTATAGGAAGAAAAATTAAGGCGTTAACCCCCCCCCCCCCCCCCCGAAACAAGGGCAAGCGTGTCACTCGTTTTTTGGACTAGCCCAAGTATAGTGCCAATAATACACGAGACTGTTTCATGTTTCTATGGTGTCTTCACACCTACCCCCCCCCCAAAAAAAACTACGTAGGCCTAATCAATAAATAAATAATTAAATTGAAATCGAGATTCCTATTTTTTCCCCACAAAGTTTCTCAAGATCACTATCAAAATGATAATACAGTTGTGCCAAGCACATCACATCGAAAATTTGCAAACTCGTTTGGCGAAACCTAGGACGGACTATTGCCAAAAAATGTCAGCGCCATGATGTTTTACTGATGCGCAAGTTGTTGAAATACACCAATAGCAAACCAAATAGTGCACCAACGTGAATCTTGCGCAATTACCGAACTTGCGCGAGCAGCTAGTTTGCGCTCAGCCAATCAGTGGTCGGCCCAAGACGAATTTCACCCCAAGCCAAGGACGCTGTTTATCGCAAACGTTTTAATGAATGGAAATAAAACAGCGGCTTGGTAAGAACGTTAGGCCCCACACCCTTTTCGCGAGGAAATTGTTTGAATAATTTTCAGGAGACAATCGAAAATACAAATATATTGTTTTTGTACCTGAATCTCTCCGAGGACGTCTTGGTGTTCCGCTCTGCATGCTCTGAAGGATCATTCCTTCTGGCGGGTTGATAGAAGGCCTATCTGATAGAACTCTGTCCAACTCATCGAAATGAGCACATGTTTTGCGACCCCGACCACTTCTTCTGTTGTTGTCTACAACTTCCTTGTACTTATGCCTGGGGGCTTTGATTTTGTTGTTCACGTTGACGGGAGATCTGTTGTAGCCCAAGTCTGCCATTCTCTTAGCCAGCTTTTTATAAACTTTGTTGTTGCGTGTCAACGGATCTTCCAGTGCCTGCTGGATCTGTTCATCGGCCCAAAGCGCAATCAAGGCCTTAACCTCTTCGTCCTTCCAGTTCGGTTGGCGAGGTGTAGCTGCTCGTTTGCCATCGCCATTGCCACTAGTCCCAGCCGAGGACATCTTGCAACTATTGGCTCAAAACTACCGTCGAAATATAAAATGAAAAAGAACGAAGCTGGACTGGATAGGGATGGAACGATATATCTTTCAAGAACAAAATGGCAGTGGTACGTAGGCCGAATACAGCGTATCATGTATGCAGTTGTATTGATCGGGTGCAACAAGCATGCGAAAAGACGCGCACTTTCACAAAGGTTTGTTACGTAACACGTCTTTCAGAGGTCAACAGACACAGTGCTAGGACTTAAAACCGGATGTCATTCTGTCCACACGCAGTGTTAAAAGATAAACCCAAACTGGTTTAGACTTAGACCGCCTCGCTGGACGGTTTAAGTTTTGGGGTTTAGACCCGATCCGGTCTAACTTTTGTTGCGTTCAGACGCACAAAAGTTGAACCCGAACCGGTCTAAGTTGACTTAGACCAACTTTAGTACGGCGTGTGAACGACCTCACTGACTTTGATGCCACTAGTAGACAGAGCTGTCTTGTCTTCTTTGATGAGAGGAATCACTGATTCTAAGAGCTCTCTGTCTTCCTTGCCCTTGATAAGGAATAGAGGCACGGCAGCTTCGGGGCTATTTGAAGCATTCTCTTTCCACACTGTCGACCCTCCTGTTGTGTCAATTAAAGGAACATTACAGAATTGTTTTTTGCTAACAAAACAGTGTAAGCACTCTATATAATTCACCATATACATTAACTGACAAACCTGTAGAAGTTTGAGATCGATCGGCCATCGGGGTTATGAGAAAATAGTGAAAAGCCGATTACACATTTGCATGTGTTATACAATGCATGAATAAAACGCTGATGAGCGATAAACTCCAATCGGAAATTAGTTTTATTTATTTCTCATCAAATATGGCATTTCAGACAGAAATATGTTTTCTACTATCATCATCATTAGACCGTGTAAGTTTTATGTAAATCTGTGATCTTAAAGAAAATTTTAATTACCAGTTCTGTAACGTTCCTTTAAATACAAATTCACCAATAACAAAAACCTCAAAATACAGTAATTGGGATAATGACCCTATAAAAACATAGGCAGCAACTAAAGTATTTAAAGTTTTTGATTTGCATGTTTAAAAACATGACCATTAAATTTTATTATCTGATTTAAATTATTTGAAATATCACTTTTGTAATTTAAATAGAAGTTGAAATAAATGTAGAAATGTAGAAATAGACTAGAGCTGTGTGTTCGTTTGCAAACGAAACACAGAGCTGTCCCTTTTAAAACTTCGCCTTTAAGGTGACTTCGTGTGACATCTGATGACGTCATTATAAGAGGACTTCAAATTTTGGATGTAACACATTCCATATGTCATTTTGGTTGGTGAGCAGTTTGCAGCAGGTATGAACAATGAAATGGGAGTTTTGTGGGGTAGAAAGTAAATACATATATTTTTGTGTGTGTGTTTCCAACCACCTTTGGTCAAACAACTTCTAAGGACATCTTTAACATCCTTATCTCTCATTCAAAGGCTTGTGATGAAAGTTTTAATGTAAAACTCCTTTCTACAAACCTTTCGATCTGAACTCTTCCAGTTGTCCCACCAAGTCTTCATTAAGGAGAGCTTAACGTTATTTTCCCGACCAAACAGTCAGATCAGGAAATTTGTTCCTCGGGCCAACCAGAAATTGAAAAGATTTTTCCTCCAGTTTTGAATTATCATGTTTGATGTTCTCAATTTTATCAGACACGAATCCACATTGTGTAGCTACTCTTTCCCAGTCAGTAAGAAAAGATTCCCAGCGAGACGTCTGAAGAATTTCTCCCACTCAATTTGTGAGAGTGCCATGATACTCTCTTTATATGTGGATTGAAAAAAACATGTAAATTAATAATAACAAAACAAAAACTTCTTCAAACAAAACTTTTAAGGAGCCATTCAAAACAATCAATGTTTAACAAAGTTGAATGTTCTTCCCCCACCCCTTTGTTTTTAAATTGTTTTGACCCTACCAGCTACGATTAATAAATGTTGGCTGACTATTCAGTATGTCAAATATTCACTGAAGATTAAAGTATGCCTCAAACGAAGCAGATATTTCAGATCAATGTTCTCCCAGGAGTTTTTAATGACTCCCAGCATGCAACTTTGCCTCTCTACATCTTTGCAGAAGACTGGGCTGGATTACTGTTGGATGGGCTTATTGCACTCTTCTATCACCATCTGCTATACCTGAAAACATGGAACAATGAATCATGAATCAACAACAGGTTGATCATGTTGAGCTCGATCTTGACATTATCCTTTTGTATTTAGAATAACTTTCTGGAAGAATGTTAGTGTCTTCTTAAAACTTGCCGGATACGCCAAGTTGAAGATGTAAAAGCAGGCCAGACAGCTACCGCAGTCAAAAGAGTGGTGCAGTGGGCAACGTCAACCCTGTCAATTACTATGACAAACTCTTTACCTTTTGTGGGGTCTGAGTGGTCTCCTCTTATGTACGGTGCACCATTTTCCTGTCATTGAGAAAAAGAAGAGAAAAAAATTGCAATTAGCTTGTGCGATGTCTCTTTAGGCAAGTTTGTAAACAATGTTCATAGATGTTTCGTGTTTTAAAGCTTGTCATGTAAGTTTGAAGTAAGTTTATTTAAATAAATGAAATGTTTCTTATCCAGAAATAATTTGTAACTTTTTTCAGATTTGAGTGAACTTCAACTGCTACGATCTAATGGGTACCAGACTGATTACTGCATCGCGCTGCGCGCTGAGCACTTCATTTACTACATCTCTTTGCCCAGACAAGCATGAAATGTGCATCGCATCACTTGTAATTTATTCATGAAACCTTGATTGCGCTCGGCGCGTGGAGTAAATTAGTCTGGTCCCCGTTACATCGTAGCACTAGCAGTTGGTCGTATAATTGTTGTGAAGTCGTCCAAGGGCTCTCTCGTTGCCTTGATGCCATGAACCGAGAGAGCCAACTGCCGGCTAGAAGTGTATCCAGAAGAGGTTTGGGTGGTGGGGACCAGCTCTCACCCTACTACTCATAACCCTATTTCCGCCTCCCTCCCCCGAATGAGGTTGATGAAAACATAAACTGTAGGATATGGTTGTTTTTGCAATGAAAACACTTTGCTCACTTCAAATCTGACTGTTTCAAAAATGCTCATGCAGTTTAGTACAGTAATAACCGTACTACAAAAACAGCATATTATAGACTTCTATCCCAAAGGTTTCTCTTGGTAAATAACAATTCATGCCCCCCCCCATATGAAAATGTCTATTTACCAAATTTAAAATAATATTGTCCCAAAGCTTTACTTCAAAAAGCCTGAGTGAAAAGAACTCCAAGTCTTTTGCTACTGCAATTGTAGAATGGATACATGTTAGAATATGTTAAGAAAACATTTGCAATTTGACCAATAGATATAGGACTGCTTTTACTTGGCTTGCACCAAAGATGACTTGATTTACACTAATTTAAACATGAATCACCAAATTTTGGACGAGAAAATATTGTTGTGTTAAATGTTTGGGTTTTTTTTGGCAAACAAATTGGGCATTGCATATCTTTCAAAAACATGGCATAATGAGATTAGCAAACTTTTGTCAATGATGTTTCTATCCCTCAAGCAGGTCAACTACAGTCTTAAAGTGCTCAAAATCTTCAAAAACTGTCGTTGAGACCTTCTGAAGTAGAGCGCTTAGTTGCTTCACACCAGGCCTTTCTACAATATTTCTTATGGCCATGCATTGGACCAATGCAAAGACCACAGACAGGAAAACTTTGTTGTCTTGTTTTGGGGGATTTAGGTGTTTTTCTTTGGTTTTTAGCTTTTTCTTTGTTTTGTTTTTTGTTTTAGGGAATTGGGGGGCATCTGGCATTGGTTCGCTTGTTTCACTTTGGTATCGACGGGTCGAGTAAATTCACTGATTTGTAGGACCAATGCTGGCTATTGCTTCTTGTCTTCAGATGAAATCCTGAACAGACTTTGAATTTATTCTGGGCAGTGGAATGCTGAGGTTGCTCAGTACCGGGTCATCCACCATGACTCTCTGTTGCATGCGCTCATACATCTTTGTGATTCTTAATTTGTCTGGTGAAGATTGGGTACTGCAACGCAGCCAGAGTTGTTTTAGTTTTACTGTGCAGTAAGCATTTCTGTTTTTCTTCACACTAATAATTTGGGCCTGTGTGAAGGCACTTTGGAAATTAATTTCTTTTGTGATAGCAGCTTCTTTTAAGCTGTCATGCTTTGTGCATCCATACAGTGCATAATACCCCAGTGGGTCTTATACACTGTATGGAATCTTTTGGGGTTCTTGTGGTGATCCTTGAGCCCCCCCCCCCCCAAGCCTCAAAAAATTTCCTCCTAATCTCAGATGTTAACAAGGTGGCCGTCTTCCTCGGCGATGTCTGCCAGTAGAACACTGAGCTTTTCCAAGAGGAAACAGGAACTTCTTTTTCAGTTATTCTTCTATTCAGTTAGAACGGGTCTGGCAAATCTATTGTTCCCTTAGGAAAATGAACAGTTAATTTGTCATTGTACCTCCTTTTTGTAAGGTCATCGAGTTGTTTTACATATGCTGAGGTTAGACTTGAATGGACTGTCAAAGATGGATACGTATGCTCCTCAATTTGCTTAATACCAAAAATTGTAGGTTTCCTCGCTGCATAAGTATGGTCCTCCATTTTCTGTAGCAGATGACAAAGTAATTTGCCAACCAGAAACTGCGCATGCGCTGGTTTCGCCCCAATGTTTGTAAACAAAAGAAAGGTATATATTGTTGAAAATACACACTATCAAGTACTGACTAAAAAACCCATACATAGTGCCTCCGGCATGTTTCAAACCTTCCTCCTAAGGTCAATTGCAAAAACATTAACCAATTTATGACAATTCCACCACCACCAAATGATTCCATGAATGATTTAGGACCTCCTTGCTTCAATTCAAATGTCAGTTACAATTAGCTACAATATCTAAAAGAACTCCAGAAATACGGTACATCTCCTTTTGTTATATATCGATAACACCCTAAACTCCACACCACATTTATAAAATAAATAACAGAAGAACTTCATGTACGTAGTTGTGATCTACGACAAACTTCAAAAAAACAACAAATGCAGCGAAGTACATATACTAGTTACAATTCTATTATTTAACTTGGACGTAACTCCTTTCCTAAATGATCCACAACATAACCGCCATAAATATTTATTACTTACTCATTTTCTCTGAATGCTTCCATACTAATGGTCATAACCTTGTCAGATGTTGAGGATTTCAAAACCTAGAATACCAATACAAACCAAGACTTAATTCATCAATCATAATTACTTTTTGTAATCAATTATTGCCCTGACTAGCCATGGACCATACAACTTACTTCTTATGAAATCTCGGAGTTCCATATTGATCTCTCAAAACACAAACACTGTAAATCATTCAAACTTTCATTGAAATACTATGAAACTACTCATAATACTATAATAATTATGGTTTTTCTTTATTCTAATTACATATACTTACTTACACTGTGTAACAATAACACAAAATTTATGACTAAACTCACTTTAAAACACTTTGTCTACTTTACACTATAACCTCCGTGGTTGTTGACTGTGTTCTAGAAAGCCAGACCAAGTCTTGCAACTTGTCGACCTCAACAGCCGTACCATTAACCTCATCGCCTGGTTGCAACTTCTGCACTAACTTCTCTTTGCCATTCCACAATTTTACCTCGATCATTTCCCCTTCTTCAGCCAGTACTATCTCCGTTCGGTCCAGTACTTGGATGATGTTTGTGACTTAATCTGTGATAACAACAAGATTTAATGTTAACTCAATTACTTATATATTTTGACAATATTCTAGCATATTGTTTTCAGATATTCTTACTAACAACAACAAATGTTCCATCAACTTTCAGTACATGACATCTATTGATACAAATTTATATCATTACTTTCACGTACTAATAACACAAAAGTCTCAACAATCTCATCTCTTCATTTAATTAAATACATTCATCCCAAATAATGTTGCTACACTCTACCTTTGTTACTCGTCCTCTTATGGAAACTCTGGCTTTTTTGGTAATTGTTTAG
Organism: Plazaster borealis; assembly: GCA_021014325.1. NCBI lineage: Eukaryota > Metazoa > Echinodermata > Asteroidea > Forcipulatida > Labidiasteridae > Plazaster > Plazaster borealis. Next base: position 13,570,870 of record CM037457.1, on the reverse strand, counting down.
CAACAGCTAAAGTTGTCATCTTAGGTACTTGGTAATGAGGCACTAGGTAATGATGAACTAGGTATTGAAGGACTAGGTAATGAAGCTAATGTTTTGGTGTTTGGTTTTCCAAAACTGATGTCAGTGAAGACTCTCCTCTGGAAGAACTTGAGTTGCTGGTGGACATAATTGAGTTGCTGAAGGACATGTTTGAGTCGCTGGTGGATGTGTTTGCATTACTGGTGGACGGTGTGCTCGTTTGGGCTTCATTGGCAGATGAAGTAAGTCCTGCTTGGTTTTAGTCATTCTCATCCCAGCACGGCAGTTAATTTCTTTGTAGGTTATTTCAGGCCAATTTGGCCTACTTCTTTTTGAGGCAATTGTGGAGCTTCTGGCATTGGTTCGCTGGTTACACTTTGGTAACAACAGGTCAAATTAATTCCCTTATTTGTAGAACCAATACTGGCTATTGCTTCCTGCCTTCTTATGAAATCCAGAACAGACTTGGAATTTATTCTGGGCAGTGGAAGGCTGAGCTTGCTCAGTACCGGGTCGTCCACCATGACTCTCTGTTGCAAGCACTCATACATCTTTGTGATTCCTAATTTGTCTGGTGAAGATTGTGTACTGCAACGCAGCTAGAGTTGTTTTAGTTTTATTGTGCAGTGAACATTTCTGTTTTTCTGCGCACTAAATAATTTGGGCCGGTGTGAAGGCATTTCAGAAATAATTTTTTGTGTGTGATAGCTGCTTCTTTCAAGCTGTCACACTTCAGCGTTCATGCTGTGTAGTACCCCAGTGGGTCTTATACACTGTATGGAATCTTTTGGGGGTTTTGTCGTGATCTTTGAGCTCTTCCCAAGCCTCAAAATCTGTCCTCCTCATCTCAGATGTGAGAGCAAGGTGTCCTTCCTCCTCGGTGATGTCTGCTAACAGCACGCTGGGCTTTTCCAATTAGGTGGAAGCCGGGAATGGGTCCAAGCTGCACAGATCTTCCTGTGTTTAAGAAAGGTAGAAAACAAACGCTTCAATAAAAACAACTTAAAAAATATTTTGACAAAAAATTCTTTCACTTAGGACACTGATACAGGCTGGACTGATAACAAAATGTAGCTGTGTTGTAGGGTTCTCGAGCAGGTGGTTGATTTTGTAAAAGAAAAAACCAAATACTATACACAAGTTTTGGTGCCCCCCCCCCCCCCCCCCCGGTTTCGACAATTAATCCACCACACTTCCTTGATGTATGATTTTGCCATCTTGCTGCAGCACGTACCCGGGACCAGAGGGTTGAGATTTGCCTGCTGTTGCCGGAGTTGGAAAGGTCGCCATCCATGGATTCTGATCTAGGTAGAGATCAGTCTCTTCCTCTGCCGGGGTGGTGGGGGGATGGATAGTCCTGTGAACTACGGATCAAGGCTGGGTGCAAGCGATGATCCTTGAAGTGTCATATGGTGAGGAACAGCCTGCAGGACGGTTTGAATGTCAGCATTGGCATTGACGTTGATAATGCCCAGAACGCAAACACAGCAATCCGCAAAGAGATGTGATGGCCCGGGTCGAGAGGTTGCAGACTTTTTTTGAAAAATCCTCAGCAGCTCTGCTCTCAGCTTCTTTAGATGTTTCTTCTGGTAGTTACCGTTGAGTAGAGTATAGGTTGCACGTGGCTTGATGAATGTGCGGTATGTGTCCAGTTTCTGCAAAGAGAGCAAGGAGAGATGAGTCAATCCTTTGAAGAACCTCAACCATCTTGACTGGCATGGACTCCAAACTCTCATTCAAGCGGTAGAAACCGATGGGCACCCAGAGGTAGGGATTGTGTTTTTACTTTACTTGTCTCTGTGTTGTTCTCTGCGTTGTGGGGTGTTGACTACATTCTGGAGTCTGCTCGGTTTGAACTTAAAAGATCATTTTATGCTTTTTGCCCACTTTTACTATTTCGTTTACCGTAGTGGAGAACTCTTGTATGCCTTCCTTTAGAACTCCTTTAGAGATGCCCTGCAGTGAGTCTACTGATTAGACGTTGTCCCCCATTCACAGAATCAAATATTACAATATCAAACCATGTGTTGCAGCATGTGCCACACTGCACTGCACTGTGGCTGGTAGTCCACATCTAGCACATAGATTATTTTCATGCAGATGTCCACAGCTTGAAGCACTGAAGAACACATTTACAGCCTTTTTCTCCACTACCATGAAGACCTGGTTTGGGTTGTATCTACTTCCCCCAAGAAGAAGTATGAATGCCTTGCCGGAATGCTAGCCATATAGTGCTGGATGTCGGTATACCTTCCTGTTTAAAAAGAAATACAAGTACAATTTTAACATAGAAGAGGCACACTTAACACCAAGTTGAATAGCTGAGATGGCACTTGAAAAATGTTTTCAAGAATTATGTGGGGTCCAGTGTGCTTTAAAAATAAGTGTTTTGGTTTATTTTGGCACCTAGGCCTATTGCCCCCCAAGGATTTCTCATTTCATTGTAGCTTGTCATTCGTCAAAGTAAAGGGTCCTTGTTTACTCCTAAAGCAACCAGATTAGTAAGTATACTGGGATCAGTTAGCATTTTTGGGAGTCCTGGAAGATGAAACCACTTGAAGCACTATCCGTATTTATAGTCGAAACGGAGGCCTGAAAACATGGTTTATACTTCGTTACAAATGCCAAGTGTCTTCATTTAGAAAAATTGCTTTTTGTTGATCCCCTGCTGAATGAGAAATAAGCCTCATCTTACAATGTCTGACAATACAAACCACTCAAAAGAACATATTAAAATCAATATCAAAAATTAGAGTATATTAGAGGTTTCATATCTATAAATGATCGCAGGGATTCAGCAGGGGTGCATCTCCCTTTCATTTCTTTGTTCCTCCCCACAAAAAGTAATGGTAGCAGGCCTAAAATTTCATCTTTGAGAGGGCAAGGCCATTTTCATTTTGCAAAGGGCACTTCTATTGGAGGATCTTAAAGTCTATGGGAAACTTTGGACGGGGCACCAAGGCTAAGACCAGGGGCAACAGAGGCCGTGGCCTTCGTGTAATTCCAGGCCTGTGGTAGGATGCTAAAAGCAAGCTCTTGACACATGTAGAACTGGACTAACCCACATAGGCCTAAATACAGAGTGTCAACATATGGATAATGTAAACACTGATTCCATACATTAACGTTTAGTTTCATGCTCCTTCGCCGCCGGCTCACACAGATGAAAAACAGTTTCAATCTATAGGAGGACACCACAAATCACACATATTTGGAAAACATAATTCTGTTTCAGAATTTATTGAAGCATGGGAGTGGGCCGTGTCAAACAAGTTTGCCTCTTTAATGCTGATTGAGGGCTCCTGGAATCCCGATGCTTTGGCCTGATAAACTTGGGGTGCCGATAGGGGCAACGCTTATGGCTTTGATACTGGTAGGTTCGTTTGGAGACAGACACTTGCACTGGTATGATAGTTGGTATAGCCAATTGAGCTCTGGCTCTAGGTTTAGCTGTTGACGATGTGGCTTCGAAATTGAATGGACATTCTCTGGACCAGTAGCCCAGGCATTCTGCAGTTGAAGCAGACGTCAGCATTCGGCATGCCTGTCAAAAAACTAAAGCGGAAGAAAAGGGGGAGGATTACCCGGATGAGTGGATCTTAATACTGTAATATAGACACTATTACAGAAAATCTTACACTATCACTCAGCAGAGTATGCAGCGGCCGGAATGGGATTCTGTTGCTAAGGACGCTGCTTTTATACAGACATGCATCATTGCGCTCAATTGAATAAATCACGTCATGGTTCATTCATTTGAGTAACCCGCGCATTGGTCATGTGACGCATACGGCGGGAATTCCTGTATTATGTCATCCAAACTATAAAAACTACATTCTTCCATTACATTGTCATCGTTGTACCTCAAAGATGGCGCATCCAACAAATTCAGAGAGGGTTGTTGGAAATTTGAGAAATTTTTGCAATCCACCTTTAATTACCTGTGGCTGCTGTTGTCATTTATCAAACATGAAACAAATCTTTCCCATGTCGATTATTGTTGTTTCCATTTTTTATTCCATCTTGTTTTGTGACTGTGTGTCCAGGAGATAAACCAGACTGAGATGAGACTGATGAGAGAGCAAGACGACCTCAATGATGAGGTCAATTCTTACCAATGTTGGTGAGTCTCTGCATGTTGGTGAGTTTTATGTTTTCAATAGTCACATCTCAGATCGATGATTTTATGTCTTTTCCCTGTTCCCTAAGCCACATAAAAGCCCTTTTCACACTGTATCTCTTATCCCCGTGGAATACAGCCCTGGGGAGGTTTCAGGAGGTTTTTTTACCCCATACCTGGGTGCACTTTTACACTGTCCCCGCCTAGGTCCCTATTCCACAAGGATCTGGTTGCACTTTCCAAGAATACCCCAGGGTTTTACCACTAACCCCTACTCTGGAGCAGGGGTGGCTATTCCCGGGGTATGCCCATTTGCCGGGATAGATTGGGGGTAAAGCAATGCAAGTGTGAAAGGGCCGGCCGTTATTCCCCAGGGAATAGAGTAGTGTGAAAAGAGCTCAAGTATGTGTTTCTCTTGGGCTAGTTAAACCTGTTCATGGAGTGGTCTGCTTCATATTTTCCTCAGCTACTGACCAGCAGCTCATTTTTGTCAAACTTTTTTTGAGAGTCCCCAAAAGGAAATTGACCCTCCTCTCTGAGTGGGTCTCGGCTGCCGTTTAATTAAAAAAAAAAAAACGCCAATTTTGAGAGAATGGTGGATAATTTGACCACCTTGCTTCAGGCACAGCGAGGTGCATAATTAGGACACTGTCAGATTGTGATAACAGAAATTAACCACTATTGTTATAAACTCCTCATTTGTATACTTTGCTCAAGATTTCGTGTTGAGGGTTGTACCCAGAAATGGCCATTTCAAGCAAGTCAACTTCAGCTGACCGGTCAATGACATGCTTGATGTCAATTCAGTCTCTTTGGATAAAGCCTGGTGTCCACAGTTGCAAGTCACTACAAAGGGGTAGAACCAGGATCCAAGATTCCATGCAACTAATTCGAAGTGACATTGTCAACATTTTCTAGTATTTATGATAATCTAAGTGTTTACTTCTTGTTTTTTCTGAAGGATATGCATTGAGACGTCTGCTGATGATCCCAAATGGAAATAACCCTGCCTGATAGCAGACCTACTACCCTGCCTGATAGCAGACCTACCACCCTGCCTGATGGCAGACCTACTACCCTGCCTGATGGCAGACCTACTACCCTGCCTGATAGCAGACCTACCACCCTGCCTGATGGCAGACCTACTACCCTGCCTGATAGCAGACCTACTACCCTGCCTGATAGCAGACCTACTACCCTGCCTGATGGCAGACCTACTACCCTGCCTGATGGCAGACCTACTACCCTGCCTGATAGCAGACCTACTACCCTGCCTGATAGCAGACCTACTACCCTACCTGATGGCAGACCTACCACCCTGCCTGATGGCAGACCTACTACCCTGCCTGATGGCAGACCTACTACCCTGCCTGATAACAGACCTACTACCCTGCCTGATAGCAGACCTACTACCCTGCCTGATGGCAGACCTACTACCCTGCCTGATGGCAGACCTACTACCCTGCCTGATAGCAGACCTACTACCCTGCCTGATAGCAGACCTACTACCCTGCCTGATAGCAGACCTACTAACCTGCCTGATAGCAAACCTACAACCCTGTCTGTTAGCAGACCTGCTACCCTTTCTGACAGAACTTCAGATGGAGTGTCAATCTCATTTTCAGAAGATTATTTTAATGAAATGGACAAGAATAAACACACAGGAAGCTCTTAGGACTCTTTCTCAGGAAGCTTTATTCGAGAAACGTGAAATTAACATCCGTACGTTGTGCTGAAAGCATCAACTCCTCGAGTTCTGCGGATCGAATCAAATCTCAAGTTATAAACCACAAGTTCAAATCTCGTAGAATGTTTTTTTTTTCCAATGGGGATGAAATTTTTCTGTGGGCTGCGACTGTCATACTTACCCTAAAAATGAAGCTTAGATGTTAGGCTTTTTAATGATGTCCTAGGCCAGTGTGCTAAATATGATCTTGAATAATTAAAACAATACTGAAATTTATTATAGAAGGGAACTGTACGATAACAACTCGGCCCAGGTATCTGATGCATACCATTCGAAAGCACCGTTTTTGATGCAGCAAATTGACCCCTTGCCTAACGCGCAGCACACTTACACACTTCTATCCTGCCCGCCATTTTGGGAGTAAAAAATGTAAGCAAAGGAATTTACTCCTAAAATGGTGGAAATGGTGGACACGCATTGTGCAGAGGTGCGTTCCGTGTTGTGCAGGGGTCAATAGTTGACCTGTCAAAGTTCAAGATTGAGGCAGTTTCCGAAGAGAGCACCTTTTAACGAGGGGTCCCTCAAGAGTCTGTACCTATGGTATGGAGGTTGTTTAAAGAGCTAGTTGTCTGGTTTTGACCTCTTATAAAGAGTCATGCATAAAGCGATTACAGTGCAATGTACAGGGTGATGTCATTGGCCAAAAACCAGACTATTCTATGCTGCGCAGTGGTTTTGCTTTGCGAAAAGGAGGTTATTGCGTCTCTAGAGATTGCAATGTTGACGCTTCCTTCCCAAAGAGTGGATAGGAGTTCACTGCCTGGAAAGCGTTGCAAGTATTTATTTATCAATTGGCAGAATAATTGCAGAAATTTGACATTTTTTGAAGAATTGTTGGTTGTTTTTAAGGCTTATTCTCATTACCTTCAAAACAAAATTGTTTGACTTGATTTCCCTTCTCTACCAGCTTTGGTTTTTGTTCTGTTTTTGGTGAGTGACTCACTCAGTCACTTCTTGCATCACTTTCCAGTTTTCAATCTTAACATTTACTATGTAACTTAGCTTATTTGGCATTTTCCACATTTAAATATTGGGATAATATACAGTGGGCATTAAGTTCAGGCGATTCGAACCCTGTGAAAGTGGATGAGATTGATGTTAAGAGAAGTTTGACAAATTTGTTTTGTGTTTGGTTTATGGGATAAACTGATGGTTGAGCAAAGGAGAGTGAGTTGCCAGAGAGATTTGTTAATTTAGTTTTTGTTCATAAGAAAAGCGAGGTATTGCGTCGGATCGCTAATGCACTGTAATCTTCGGCGTATAAGCCATGGCTTGTATGTTGATTTTGGCTGTTAGGCCCTTAAAAAAAATTGCTGCGACTTATACGCTGACACCTGAATCTTGAATCATGAATTGAACTATCATTTTCATAAGATTGTTTTTTTATTTTTTTGTTTAAACAATCAAAGAAAAACAGTTAATTTATTCAAGAAAATAAATGTTTTGAATTGTAACATGTGAATGTTAATTTCGGATAATTAATAACATTTTGGACAAACATATTTTATTGTGCCCAACCATCCATGTTGTGAACAGGGGTTGGAAAACCACTGGTTGTAACAGAGGTGATGGAAAATTGTTCCGTTTGTTGTGCTTTTGTTAACAATTGGCCAAATGTGGAAGGGTATCAATAATTGAACACCCAGTACTACATGTGTATGGTATTTGGGCTTATTGATAAGGATTCTGATGGGTTTATATAGTGCCATATCAAACCAAAGGAATACTGTTTTTGGGTTGAAATGTGCATTGCGTACTGTTTTTCGGGCGAGTCTTAACCAGAGGACAGAGGCCAGCATTGAGGCTGTTGTGTCAAGCCAGTAGTACGGGTAGCGGACCGGCGGGTGTTTGAGGCCCACCCAGCAACCCAAATTCTCCCGGGAATCTCGGACCTGAGGACAAGCACAGTTGAGGCCAAACACAATGAGTTCCCATGACGTTACACCTTACTGGGTCGAACCGTCTTGGGGTGTGGTTAAGGTTGCCGCAATGTTCCACAGGGCAACTAAACGCGGGTCTACCGATTGTGACTGGGGTGCAGGGGCTACTTTCCTGGTGGGCAGGGGTTTTCTGCGCGAGTCGTCAAACAGAGAGGCCGATTAACAGAGAACTGTTCCACACAAGATTATTTCACTTTCTTTGTGTGAAATCCATTATGTAGGCCTATGCTTCTTTATATTATTTTGGGGTTGAACAAAGAAAAAATTGACTAGAACCTGTTACCTCTGGATTAACGTGCCGGTGCTCTACCAACTGAGCCATCTAGCCCTATTTTTGTCAATATCGTTGTTCATGAGTGCCAGTCAGAAGTCAGTAATCCGGAGGTCACAGGTTTAAGGCCCACTCTTTAGTAAATTTTCTTTGTTCAACCCAAAAGTATTTTAAAATTTATTTTCCCATGTGGTTTATTACCATACTTCTTTATATTAAATACTTATTTATACTTGTTTATATTAAATCAATATTGTACATTGTGAATCTTATGCCTGTTGAGGTGAAATAAGATTGTTGGAGGTAAAATTATTGTTCAATGCTATTAAATTGTTTATGTTCGTTTGGCATATCTAATCTGTTGTCTCTGTATTTCGTGTTTGTGTTTGGGTTGTCTGTCTATATTGGTCTTAGTGGAGTGGGGGCTTGGGTCTGCTCCATGATACTGGTGCAACATATAACTCATCAGTTAAGGTTTAATTGTAGGCTCTAAAATGATGCAGTACACATAACTAGTGCCTTCTTTTTATTTAACTTGACTCTAGCTATTAGCTACCTTTTTGGGGGGAAATTATATTTGGGGGAGAATATCAAGTAAATTTTGCTGAAAAACCATAAATATTACAAATACATATACATTAATAAATTTAAAATTTGCAATAAGGTCAAGTGATATGAAATGGCATTGATGATAAGGATGCTTGCCTCATTCATTTCAAAGCATAAATTTTAAAAAAGTCCCCCCCAAAAAAAAAAAAAAAAAAAAATGTGCAATATATGTTATAAAATGATGCAGTCGACGCTACTCAGGGGTTGGGGGTTTTCTGCCCAGATATTAGCTGTAGTTGTGGAAATATTGGAATTTGGGGAATATGAAATTAATTTTGCTGAATGTTTCTACCTTTGGTAACTGCAAGGGTTTAATAATTTTAATTTTAAGATGACGATGCAATTGGTATGTCCGTTCAAAATAGCATCAGTGAGGGTGCCTGCTTCATAGCAGAAAACCAAACATTGAAGAAAAAGGGGGGCAAGTCCAGCTTTTATGCCCCGCCGGCGAAGCAGGCCGAAGGGGCATAATTTATAGTGTTTGCCTTGTCCTTCCGTGTGTGTGTGTGGCTGAGCGTGGCTATCCATTCAAACCGAGGACTTTAAAGGCATCGTACACGTTTGGTAATTGGCAAAGACCAGTGTTCTCATTTGATGTATCCCAACGTATGCATAAAATAATAAGCCTGTGAAAATTTGGGCTCAATTGGTCATCAAAGTTGCAAGAAAATGGTGAAAGAAAAAACACCCTTGTACAAATTTGTGTGCTTTCAGATAGGAACAAAAACTTCTTGCAAGAAATTTTCATTATTTTAGTGAGAAATTACCTCTTTCTCAAAAACTACGTTACTTTCAGAGGGAGTCGTTTCTCACAATGTTTTATACTATCAACAGCTCTCTGTTGCTCGTTACCAACTCTGTTTTTATGCTAATATATATTTTGAGTAATTACCAAACGTGTACAGGCCTTTAACAAGCAAAACCACAAAAAACGTTCGAATGCACGGCCTATTATTGGTAGGAAAGTCAACCAATTTATATTCTAAAGTATATTTTTTCATTTTTGAAGGAAATGTTTTAAAGGGTCTGCATACGTTTGGTAATGACTCCAAAAATTAATGGCAATAAAAACTTACTTGGTATAAAGAATTACCGCAGCTTTGGTTAGTATAATGCATTAAATTTGAGAAACTTTTCACTTTTAAGTACTGCGGTTATGCAGGCTGGGTTATGGAAAAAGATATCACTTTTTATCCCCACAAATTTGAAGTGCAGTGACGCTTCTCAGATTGTGTATTCCAATTGCAGATTTTTCTTCCTGTGTGGACAAACCGCTCCAGATTTTCGGCAATAATTATCTCAAAAACTCATAGGTATTAAATTTCACCTTTTTTCAACCAAACTTGTGATGTGATCGAGCAGTCAGTGCGCAGCGTGCATGATAATGAGGTCAATAGCCAGATTTCATTTGCAGCGCGCGAAAAGGTGGTTTCGGACGCGCCGGTCTCGGACCCCCCTGCGCACTTACTGCGAGTCCATCATTCTTTTAGTACACGCCCAGCCTTATTGTCTTCTCACTTTGATATTCGTTATTTTTCGAATTCTGTCATTGTGATTCTAATGTCCTAGGCTTTGTTTTACATGTCTTTTTTTTGTTCCGAATAAAGACACGAATTATATATGATAAAATGCTCATGAGCGATAAACTCCAATCGGAAATTAGTTTTATTTATTTCTCATCAAATATGGCATTTCAGACAGAAATATTTCTAGGGTTGTTTCTACTATCATCATCATTAGACCGTGTAAGTTTTATGTAAATCTGTGATCTTAAAGAAAATTTTAATTACCAGTTCTGTAACGTTCCTTTAACCTTGCAGAGGGTTTCTTGGAATGAACAAAATAAAATAAAAATACAACTTATTTTTATTAGAAACACCTTGGTTTTGTTTTGTTTATTGTTTTTGAGTTTTTCATTAGTGTACATCTCCTGAACCCCAGATCATTGGTTTTATGGGTTTTTCTTAAAGGGGCTGTGTCGTCATGATCATAGCAGGCATGTGGCTGTACATGGAATTATGAATTCTCACCCAGTTACTGCAAGCATGCTCACTGGCCGTCACATTATCAAGGGTGCTGTCGTTAGTATTATGACGACCAGTGTGCATGCGAACTGGGTGAGAGTTCATATTTCCATGCACAGCCACAGGCTTTCTATGAATATGAAGACAGTCCCCCCTTCAATATGGAATGATTGAAAACTGCACTAAATGAAAATCTTAGACGACCAGATATTTGGTTTATGGTTCTAGCACTCAAACATAGAAAGTAATTTTTGAATGATAAAAACAAACGGTTTTTTATGGAGTAAAAGAACAATCAATTGAAAAAACTTCAACTTTTGTAAATAACAATTATATTGTCCTTAATTCCTAGATAACTTGCAATATTTTTGATAAAAACAATTGCAGGTTTGTTCCATTCCTGATATGATACAATAAAACTAATTACTTAATTTCTGACGAACGTATATCCCCTTGAAGATAGTAAATTTAGCAGCAGGTTTGTTTTTTTTTTTTTTTGGTGTTTCTTGGGGGGCTGCCCTTTTTGCTGAACCAATATAGATCCCCCCAATTGATGTCCGTGCCCCCCATTTGAAATCTGAAATTTTGTGATTGGAAATTTCCAGAGTAAAATGTTGCATTTTTTACGCTTTGATGAGATAAATTTGATGTTTTTAGAACTATTTTTCCATTTACATTACAATTGTTTTATTTATTACCACTGACCCTAACATTTACCCGTACCCGAACCCTTACCCTACCCCTACCCCTACCCCTACCCCTAGCCCTACCCCTACCCCTAGCCCTACCCCTACCCCTACCCCTAACCATAACCCTTCCCCTACCCTAACCCACATAAAATAGAACCCCACCCCCGAGCTTTGATTTCCAATGCACTCTTTATTCAACAAAACATGACAGGTTAGCACAAGATAACAAATAAGATTGGGGTGAAAACTACAGAGATATTGGTTTCATCTCACAGTCAAAGTTACTTGTGGTATGCAAGGCCTATTCCCTGATCCAGATTTTTTCCAACGTGAAGGCGAAAATATAAGCAAGCAAAAAAATAAATAAGTTTGTTTGCCCCATTCTCCCTCCCCCTCTCTCTCTCTCTCTCTCTTTTCTTTTTCTTTCTCTTTTTTTTTTTCATTTTAAATATGAAAAAGGGGGTGCGTGCGCCCCCCACGCCCCCCCTTGGATCCGCGCCTGTGATCCCTTCTTTAAACTGGTGGCCTCAAGTACAAAGTATCCTAAATCATCTCTTATGAAATGGCAGTCTTAACAGATCAGTGTATTGTACATGTTAAACGTTAAACAAAACCATCACAACAATTTATATTCTGATTTACGGACATAGCGGCCAATCCATCAACGCACGTGTGCTTTGTTGGTTGTTCCAAGTTCCCTCTCTAAACATCATCTTCGTTTACCCATTTTAATCGAAAAGTCCCAGTGAATTTTCCAATGAGCACGAACGATGACCGACTGCTTATTGGAGTAATTGCACAACTTAAACAGACAAACGCACATTAGGACAACGAAGCAAAATGGCGTTTATTTTCATCTCACTTGGACTTGCGATTTTCGGACACCTTTTTAGGCATTTAGAATTGTTCGATTCTGCCTGTTTTCTGGCTGTATATATTTGGGAAACCCTTCTCGATCTGAGGTAAGAATATAATTCAGTTTAATTTGACCTAAATTGGATAAATTGGTGGCTTGCAGTGGAAAATTTACCCCACGGCGCCAAGTTTAAAGACCGCACATAAGGTTTATCGCGATTAGCAAAATACCAACAGAGGGCGCTGTTTTGCCAAGCATGTCGGGTGTAGTAAAAGGGGGCAACCCGGGAAAGCGGTAGCCTGGGCGCACGACGACCGACTGTGTTGTTTATAAAATTGTTGCGACGTTCAATTCATAAGCTTGTTTACTTTTTTAGTTTGCGCAGGGCCTAGGCCATGCGTGCAAACATCGTGTACCGCGGTATGCATTTGCCCCCTATGCCTTCCCATGATGCATTGCGGTTCTGAATTGCGATAAACCTTATGTATTGTTATTGAGTTAAGACTACTCGTCCGGCGGACAACTCGCCAGTCGGATAACTCGACGGATCAGACAACTCGACGGGTCAGACAACTCGACAGCTTGACAAGGAGTGCCAAGACAAGTCGACGGGTGAATGACCGATCTCCGTTACTGACCATTACACGAATTTCCTGTATAAATCCTGTATTTCTCAGGGTTAGAGTTATTTCTCTGGTATTTCTGTAATTTTTGCGTGAACTTCGAGTGCACTATGTAGGCCTACTTCTCTTGCTAAAAATCCCCACGCCAGGTGTCCATTACGCGCGTGTGTGCAGCGGCCACATGCCAGGTGGCCGGCTGGTCGGGCCGCAAGACAAGACAAGTCGACGGGTGTATGACTGATCTTTTTTTTTTTAGTGTTACTGACAAGTGACAATGTTTACACGAATTTCCTGTATAAATCCCGTATTTCTCAGGGGTTAGGGTTATTTCTCTGGTATTTCTGTAATTGTTGCCAAACATTTTCTCAAAAATACACAAAAAACACACACACTGGTCTTTACTTAAAAGAAAAAAAACCTGGTCATAATTATGGCCCCGACCCCAGGAACGCGAATCCCCATGCACGCCTATTTCATTGAGTCGATGAAAAGATTGTTGATAGCTTTTAAAAATTAAAAGAAGTAAAGTGTAAATCTATTAGGTTTATACATTGAGTTCACACGGGAAATACATGCTAACGTTCCTACTTGAAACATTTCCTTCAAAAATGAAAAAATAAACTTAAGAATATAAATTGGTTGACTTTTCTGCCAGTAATAGGCCGGTTTCGAATGTTTTTGGGTGGTTTTGCAATAACTTTATGAAAACAATAAGGCTATTGATCAATTTTGATCAACTTTTAATTTCTCATTGACTTTACCCCCTTAGGCCTAATCAAAGGAAGCGTTGCCCACATGTGCACATAGATGTGGTAATTATCGGCTGTGGAGCGGTTGATTACTGACTTCTAAGTTCTCAATATAGGGCCATACCTTCAGACAAAAATATTTGACCTCGGCCTATAGGGCCTAAACTATTTTGTGTCTTCCATTCTCTTCAGAAGCAACCTTCGTCCATCTCCATCACACCGGGTATAGGGTAGGCAACCTTTTAAACTGGTACACCTCCGAGCATTTGCCTGTAAATATCTTTAAGCATCCCCTTCAAAACGAATAGTCTCACCCTTGAGCTCAAGTCAATTGTATTACCAATAATGGTTATGCATGCAGGTTGGATCTGGGCTGGTTATGCAAATTTATAAGAAAGCTGGGGTTGCCTGATCAGCTCAAGATGCGGAACTCGGGCTGAAATGTGAAATCCCACTGGATGCCATTTCGGCAAGTAACTCTTTTGATACAACAATAGATCAGTGCCGATCAGCGCAGACAATGACCATTCCTATCAATGGGAAACAAAACGTTTACTTGCTGAAATGGCGCCCATGCGTATTTCACGTTTAACAATAGATAAAGCTTCAGTTCCCTATTCTATAATCTTTGATAGAGACAAGCGGGAGCCCGGGGACGCGCCGAAGAACATGTTAACACTTCAACAATCTACAGACTTTCTCCAACAAATTCTGGTTTTTGCTGCAGTTGAGGGTAAATGATTACAAAACAGTGCAATGTGAGTTGAGAATTTTCTTGTACAAAGAATTAAGTAACTGACCATGGTTTTCATTCCCAAAATTTTAAGAAATTTAGGAGTTTTCGGCACAAGGCGCCAAGTTTAAAACCACTAGTGACGTTGACTTGCATGAAATAGGGTTCAGTGAGCGTTTGGTATTTTGCAGGGTAAGATTTAGTAACACGACCAATGTCTCAATTTCTCAGAATTAGTGACAAGTTGGGCAGGCCTATAACAAGAAAGCATTGCATGTCCCTTTACTGCATAAGCCTATGTTTGGTTTCTAAATTGTTTCATCTACTTCTTTTGAATAATTAAAAAGACATCTGTTCGACAACCTGTGGTTTGAAAATGGGAAATTAATCACGGATTACACGGTGCTTTGCGAGGGGCCACTTTTCATTAAAGGCACTGAACACGTTTGGAAATTGTCAAAGACCAGTGTTCTCACTTGGTGTATCCCAACATAATGCATAAAATAACAAGCCTGTGAAAATTTGGGATCAATTGGTCATCGAAGTTGCAAGAAAATGATGAAAGAAAAAACACCCTTGTTGTACAAATTTGTGTGCTAGTGAGAAATTACCTCCTCCTCAAAAACTACATTACTTCGGGGGGGGGGGGTTGTTTCCTACAATGTTTTATACTATCAACAGCCCGTTGCTTGTTACTAAGTAAGTTTTTATGCTATTATTTGTTTTGAGTCATTACCAAACGTGTACGATACCTTTAACACTAACATTTAGGCAAAAAGTGTTTAGAAACCAAATAAAGCTAGATAGTAAGGTCTGAGACTGGGGTTGCCTGGATTACTCAAAGACCTTAATTGCAAATACTGCCTAGTTGATTTTTCACAAAATGGTTGAAAGGCACAGTGGGAATTAGGAAAAGGCCAGAACACCTGCATTTTTTCCCAGGGGCGGATCAAGGATTTTCCAAACAGGGGGGGGATGTGAAAATGTAACAAGCAGCAAATGGTGAAAGCAATTTGTGGCGCCTGAGAGCGCGTAACGCGAAGCCCTAACGACATTGGTTTCGGGGCCCGCTTAAATGCTCCGACACAGTTAGGATTCTAGATGCTCGTGGTGCGATCTCATGCAATATCTGACCACTTTAACCAATTTTGTTTTAGCAAGATCATTATTTAAACAACATTTTCGAGTTGGGAGTCATTGAATCAGCCATCCTGAGTTATAAAATCAAAATGCAGGCTGCAATTAATATTTATTCAGGGACAAAAAAGTGTTGGGTGAGGAGGATCCTTCCTCCATGGTGAGACAAACGATAATGATAGTGCAATTTTCAATATAATTAACCAAAAACAGAGAAATATACAAACTTTAATTAAGATCCATATCAATCTTCTAAATTTTTTAGACGAACTTTAATTGAGATCCATATCAATCTTCTAAATTAACAGTAAATTTTTCTGTAACATCGATTATGGGGTCCAGGGGTGAAGCCCCGATGGGGGTACAGGGGGCGAAGCCCCCGGAAGCTCTGAGCTTTAGGCCTTTTGAGGGGTGAAAAATGAAGCCTCTGTGTGCCTAAACAGAGAAATTGACACACTTTTTAAGCACTTCTGATCCATTTCGCTCTTCTAAATTTACTGGGAAATTTTCCTGTAGCACAGATGGTGGGGTCTAGGGGTGAAGCCCCGATGGGGGTCCAGGGGGCAAAGCCCCCGGAAGCTCTATCTAACCTTTTGCCCTTTTTAGGGGTGAAAAATGAAGCCTCTGTGTGCCTAAAACAGAGAAATAGACACATCTTTTAAGCATTTCTGATCCATTTCACTCTTCTAAATTTACTGGGAAACTTTCTTGTAACATCGATGGTGGGGTCCAGGGGTGAAGCCCCGATGGGGGTCCAGGGGGCAAAGCCACCAGGAGCTGAGCTTTTGGCCTTTTGAGGGGTGAAAAATAAATCCTCTGTGTGCCTAAAACAAAGAAATAGACACACTTTTTAAGCACTTTTGATCCATATCAATCTTCTAATTTTACTCAAAGAAAATTGTAATGCCACAAATCTCACATTTAGATCTGGTCGCTCCATTATCTGGATTCATGCATATTCATTAAAAACATAGTGGGTAAGATTGTTTCTCAAATTCAAGCTTACTGTCGTATTATCCCGGACAAATTGGCAAATCAGGTTTCGAATGCTATGTTATTATTGTAAATCTAAACAATTACAAGTGACATACATGAAAGATTCATTTTGGCAGAAAGAAAAAATGTGAGTGGCATAGGATGAAAAAGTAATCTATCCCGCCTCTGGGGGAAAACTACACCACACACACTTGTGGCTAATTTTTAAACAGGCTGTCGTATGCCCCCCACGCCCCCCCCTGTATCCGCCCCCATTTCCTCCCCACAGTGCCTTTCCGACCATCACGTGAAATCAACCAGGCAGTATTTGCGATAAGGTCTATGACTAACAATAAATTTGTCATAACTCTCCTTCAATAGTTTGACTCACACAGATTTAGCTTAAAACATAATTTATATCACAAATTTAAGATTAAAATGCAAACATAAGATGTTCCTGTATACTGCGACAGTAATAGTAATGGTGGGGTGGTGGGGGTGGGGGGCCTTTTAATTAAAGACCGCATTGTAACATGGTAAACCTAACATGTCTCATGTCTCAGATCATGTTGGAATTGTACATGAGGTAAAACACTTCCAAAACATAGTGTTTTAATTATGGCTAGTATTTCCAAACATTTATTTGCAAATAATGTGCATCTTGTTTGTATGCAGTAAGGCTTCTCCAAACAGATCTCTACCTACCAACAAATAGATGTTCAAGACCAGCCTATGATAATGGAGCTTCTCTTCAGTAAAAGGTAAACAGGATAGTTTTATGCTATTGATCATTTTGCATTCTCTGATTTTTTTAACGAATTTAGCACAACTTTCCTTTAAAGGCATTGACACATTTGGTAATTGGAGCCTACTGTTTGTTTCAAACCTATATAGTTGTAGATATATACGGTAAAACTAACCTGTGAAAATTTCATTTCAAAAGGTGTGGTAGCATTTTTGAGATATTGTCTAAAATCTGGAGCGGTTATGTCCACGCAGAAAGAATAGTCTGCATTGGAATACACACTCTGAAAAGCGTTACGAGTAACGCTTCTCGGATTCAAATGTTTTGGGGGATAAAAAGTGATATGTTTTTCCTTAAACAGCACTTCGAAGTGAAAAGTTTCTTAAAATGCACTACACTATCCACAGCTGCTGTACTTCTTACCAAGTAAGTTTTTATTGCCATTAATTATCAGAGTCATTACCAAACGTGTACGATGCCTTTAATATAGTTTGACTAACAAAGACTTGTAGAGGTTTAAATCTTCTTGTGCCTAAACAGAGAAATAGACACACTTTTTAAGCACTTCCGATCCATTTCGCTCTTCTAAATTTACTGGGAAATTTTCCTGTAGCACAGATGGTGGGGTCTAGGGGTGAAGCCCCGATGGGGGTCCAGGGGGCGAATTCCTGTAGCACAGATGGTGGGGTCTAGGGGTGAAGCACCGATGGGGGTCCAGGGGGCGAATCCCCCAGAAGCTCTAACCTTTTTGCCTTTTGAGGGGTGAAAAATGAAGCCTCTGTGTGCCTGTTACAGAGAAATAGACACACCTTTTAAGCACTTCTGATCCATTTCACTCTTCTAAATTTACTGGGAAACTTTCTTGTAACGTTGATGGTGAGGTCCAGGGGTGAAGCCCCGATGGGGGTCCAGGGGGCGAAGCCCCCAGGAGCTGAGCTTTTGGCCTTGTGAGGGGTGAAAAATAAATCCTCTGTGTGCCTAAAACAGAGAAATAGACACACTTTTTAAGCACTTTTGATCCATATCAATCTTCTAATTTTACTCAAAGAAAATTGTAATACCACAAATCACACGTTTTGATCTGGTCGCTGCATTATCTGGATTCATGCATATTCATTAAAAACATGGTGGGTAAGATCGTTTCTCAAATTCAAGCTTACTGTCGTATTATCCCTGACAAATGGGCAAATCAGGTTTCGAATGCTATGTTATTATTGTAAATCTAAACAATTACAAGTGACATACATGAAAGATTCATTTTGGCAGAAAGAAAAAATGTGAGTGGCATAGGATGAAAAAGTAATCTATCCCGCCTCTTGGGGAAAACTACACCACACACACTTGTGGCTAATTTTTAAACAGGCTGTCGTATGCCCCCCACGCCCCCCCTGTATCCGCCCCCATTTCCTCCCCACAGTGCCTTTCCGACCATCACGTGAAATCAACCAGGCAGTATTTGCGATAAGGTCTATGACTAACAATAAATTTGTCATAACTCTCCTTCAATAGTTGACTCACACAGATTTAATTTAAAACATAATTTATATCACAAATTTAAGATTAAAATGCAAACATAAGATGTTCCTGTATACTGCGACAGTAATAGTAATGGTGGGGTGGTGGGGGTGGGGGGCCTTTTTATTAAAGACCGCATTGTAACATGGTAAACCTAACATGTCTCATGTCTCAGATCATGTTGGAATTGTACATGAGATAAAATACTTCCAAAACATAGTGTTTTAATTATGGCTAGTATTTCCAAACATTTATTTGCAAATAATGTGCATCTTGTTTGTATGCAGTAAGGCTCCTCCAAACAGATCTCTACCTACCAACAAATAGATGTTCAAGACCAGCCTATGATAATGGAGCTTCTCTTCAGTAAAAGGTAAACAGGATAGTTTTATGCAGTTGATCATTTTGCATTCTCTGATTTTTTTTAACGAATTTAGCACAGCTTTCCTTTAAAGGCATTGACACGTTTGGTAATTGGAGCCTACTGTTTGTTTCAAACCTATATAGTTGTAGATATATACAGTAAAACTAACCTGTGAAAATTTCATTTCAAAAGGTGTGGTAGCATTTTTGAGATATTGTCTAAAATCTGGAGCGGTTATGTCCACGCAGAAAGAATAGTCTGCATTGGAATACACACTCTGAAAAGCGTTACGAGTAACGCTTCTCGGATTCAAATGTTTTGGGGGATAAAAAGTGATATGTTTTTCCTTAAACAGCACTTTGAAGTGAAAAGTTTCTTAAAATGCACTACACTATCCACAGCTGCTGTACTTCTTACCAAGTAAGTTTTTATTGCCATTAATTATCAGAGTCATTACCAAACGTGTACGATGCCTTTAATATAGTTTGACACACAAAGACTTGTAGAGGTTTAAATCTTCTTGTGCCTAAACAGAGAAATAGACACACTTTTTAAGCACTTCCGATCCATTTCGCTCTTCTAAATTTACTGGGAAATTTTCCTGTAGCACAGATGGTGGGATCTAGGGGTGAAGCCCCGATGGGGGTCCAGGGGGCGAATTCCTGTAGCACAGATGGTGGGGTCTAGGGGTGAAGCCCCGATGGGGGTCCAGGGGGCGAATCCCCCGGAAGCTCTAACCTTTTTGCCTTTTGAGGGGTGAAAAATGAAGCCTCTGTGTGCCTATTACAGAGAAATAAACACACCTTTTAAGCACTTCTGATCCATTTCACTCTTCTAAATTTACTGGGAAACTTTCTTGTAACATTGATGGTGAGGTCCAGGGGTGAAGCCCCGATGGGGGTCCAGGGGGCGAAGCCCCCAGGAGCTGAGCTTTTGGCCTTTTGAGGGGTGATAAATAAATCCTCTGTGTGCCTAAAACAGAGAAATAGACACACTTTTTAAGCACTTTTGATCCATATCAATCTTCTAATTTTACTCAAAGAAAATTGTAATACCACAAATCTCACGTTTTGATCTGGTCGCTGCATTATCTGGATTCATGCATATTCATTAAAAACATAGTGGGTAAGATCGTTTCTCAAATTCAAGCTTACTGTCTTATTATCCCTGACAAATGGGCAAATCAGGTTTCAAATGCTATGTTATTATTGTAAATCTAAACAATTACAAGTGACATACATGAAAGATTCATTTTGGCAGAAAGAAATTAAAAACATAGTGGGTAAGATCGTTTCTCAAATTCAAGCTTACTGTCTTATTATCCCTGACAAATGGGCAAATCAGGTTTCAAATGCTATGTTATTATTGTAAATCTAAACAATTACAAGTGACATACATGAAAGATTCATTTTGGCAGAAAGAAAAATGTGTGGCATAGGATGAAAAAGTAATCTATCCCGCCTCTGGGGAAAACTACACCACACACACTTGTGGCTAATTTTTAAACAGGCTGTCGTATGCCCCCCACGCCCCCCCCTGTATCCGCCCCCATTTCCTACCCACAGTGCCTTTCCGACCATCACGTGAAATCAACCAGGCAGTATTTGCGATAAGGTCTATGACTAACAATAAATTTGTCATAACTCTCCTTCAATAGTTAACTCACACAGATTTAATTTAAAACATAATTTATATCACAAATTTAAGATTAAAATGCAAACATAAGATGTTCCTGTATACTGCGACAGTAATAGTAATGGTGGGGTGGTGGGGGTGGGGGGCCTTTTAATTAAAGACCGCATTGTAACATGGTAAACCTAAAATGTCTCATGTCTCAGATCATGTTGGAATTGTACATGAGGTAAAATACTTCCAAAACATAGTGTTTTAATTATGGCTAGTATTTCCAAACATTTATTTGCAAATAATGTCCATCTTGTTTGTATGCAGTAAGGCTTCTCCAAACAGATCTCTACCTACCAACAAATAGATGTTCAAGACCAGCCTATGATAATGGAGCTTCTCTTCAGTAAAAGGTAAACAGGATAGTTTTATGCAATTGATCATTTTGCATTCTCTGATTTTTTTAACGAATTTAGCACAACTTTCCTTTAAAGGCATTGACACATTTGGTAATTGGAGCCTACTGTTTGTTTCAAACCTATATAGTTGTAGATATATACGGTAAAACTAACCTGTGAAAATTTCATTTCAAAAGGTGTGGTAGCGTTTTTGAGATATTGTCTAAAATCTGGAGCGGTTATGTCCACGCAGAAAGAATAGTCTGCATTGGAATACACACTCTGAAAAGCGTTACGAGTAACGCTTCTCGGATTCAAATGTTTTGGGGGATAAAAAGTGACATGTTTTTCCTTAAACAGTACTTCGAAGTGAAAAGTTTCTTAAAATGCACTACACTATCCACAGCTGCTGTACTTCTTACCAAGTAAGTTTTTATTGCCATTAATTATCAGAGTCATTACCAAACGTGTACGATGCCTTTAATATAGTTTGACACACAAAGACTTGTAGAGGTTTAAATTTTCTTGTGCCTAAACAGAGAAATAGACACACTTTTTAAGCACTTCCGATCCATTTCGCTCTTCTAAATTTACTGGGAAATTTTCCTGTAGCACAGATGGTGGGGTCTAGGGGTGAAGCCCCGATGGGGGTCCAGGGGGCGAATCCCCCAGAAGCTCTAACCTTTTGGCCTTTTGAGGGGTGAAAAATGAAGCCTCTGTGTGCCTATTACAGAGAAATAGACACACTTTTTAAGCACTTCTGATCCATTTCACTCTTCTAAATTTACTGGGAAACTTTCTTGTAACATTGATGGTGAGGTCCAGGGGTGAAGCCCCGATGGGGGTCCAGGGGGCGAAGCCCCCAGGAGCTGAGCTTTTGGCCTTTTGAGGGGTGAAAAATAAATCCTCTGTGTGCCTAAAACAGAGAAATAGACACACTTTTTAAGCACTTTTGATCCATATCAATCTTCTAATTTTACTCAAAGAAAATTGTAATACCACAAATCACACGTTTTGATCTGGTCGCTGCATTATCTGGATTCATGCATATTCATTAAAAACATAGTGGGTAAGATCGTTTCTCAAATTCAAGCTTACTGCCGTATTATCCCTGACAAATGGGCAAATCAGGTTTCAAATGCTATGTTATTATTGTAAATCTAAACAATTACAAGTGACATACATGAAAGATTCATTTTGGCAGAAAGAAAAAATGTGAGTGGCATAGGATGAAAAAGTAATCTATCCCGCCTCTTGGGGAAAACTACACCACACACACTTGTGGCTAATTTTTAAACAGGCTGTCGTATGCCCCCCACGCCCCCCCTGTATCCGCCCCCATTTCCTCCCCACAGTGCCTTTCCGACCATCACGTGAAATCAACCAGGCAGTATTTGCGATAAGGTCTATGACTAACAATAAATTTGTCATAACTCTCCTTCAATAGTTGACTCACACAGATTTAATTTAAAACATAATTTATATCACAAATTTAAGATTAAAATGCAAACATAAGATGTTCCTGTATACTGCGACAGTAATAGTAATGGTGGGGTGGTGGGGGTGGGGGGCCTTTTTATTAAAGACCGCATTGTAACATGGTAAACCTAACATGTCTCATGTCTCAGATCATGTTGGAATTGTACATGAGGTAAAATACTTCCAAAACATAGTGTTTTAATTATAGCTAGTATTTCCAAACATTTATTTGCAAATAATGTGCATCTTGTTTGTATGCAGTAAGGCTTCTCCAAACAGATCTCTACCTACCAACAAATAGATGTTCAAGACCAGCCTATGATAATGGAGCTTCTCTTCAGTAAAAGGTAAACAGGATAGTTTTATGCAATTGATCATTTTGCATTCTCTGATTTTTTTTAACGAATTTAGCACAACTTTCCTTTAAAGGCATTGACACATTTGGTAATTGGAGCCTACTGTTTGTTTCAAACCTATATAGTTGTAGATATATACGGTAAAACTAACCTGTGAAAATTTCATTTCAAAAGGTGTGGTAGCGTTTTTGAGATATTGTCTAAAATCTGGAGGGGTTATGTCCACGCAGAAAGAATAGTCTGCATTGGAATACACACTCTGAAAAGCGTTACGAGTAACGCTTCTCGGATTCAAATGTTTTGGGGGATAAAAAGTGATATGTTTTTCCTTAAACAGCACTTCGAAGTGAAAAGTTTCTTAAAATGCACTACACTATCCACAGCTGCTGTACTTCTTACCAAGTAAGTTTTTATTGCCATTTATTATCAGAGTCATTACCAAACGTGTACGATGCCTTTAATATAGTTTGACACACAAAGACTTGTAGAGGTTTAAATCTTCTTGTGCCTAAACAGAGAAATAGACACACTTTTTAAGCACTTCCGATCCATTTCGCTCTTCTAAATTTACTGGGAAATTTTCCTGTAGCACAGATGGTGGGGTCTAGGGGTGAAGCCCCGATGGGGTCCAGGGGGCAAATTCCTGTAGCACAGATGGTGGGGTCTAGGGGTGAAGCCCCGATGGGGGTCCAGGGGGCGAATCCCCCGGAAGCTCTAACCTTTTGGCCTTTTGAGGGGTGAAAAATGAAGCTTCTGTGTGCCTATTACAGAGAAATAAACACACTTTTTAAGCACTTCTGATCCATTTCACTCTTCTAAATTTACTGGGAAACTTTCTTGTAACATTGATGGTGAGGTCCAGGGGTGAAGCCCCGATGGGGTTACAGGGGGCGAAGCCCCCAGGAGCTGAGCTTTTGGCCTTTTGAGGGGTGATAAATAAATCCTCTGTGTGCCTAAAACAGAGAAATAGACACACTTTTTAAGCACTTTTGATCCATATCAATCTTCTAATTTTACTGAAAGAAAATTGTAATACCACAAATCTCACGTTTTGATCTGGTCGCTACATTACCTGGATTCAAGCATATTCATTAAAAACATAGTGGGTAAGATCGTTTCTCAAATTCAAGCTTACTGTCGTATTATCCCGGACAAATGGGCAAATCAGGTTTCAAATGCTATGTTATTATTGTAAATCTAAACAATTACAAGTGACATACAAAGATTCATTTTGGCAGAAAGAAAAAATGTGAGTTGGCATAGGATGAAAAAGTGATCTATCCCGCCTCTGGGGGGAAAATTACACCAAACACACTTGTGGCTAATTTGTTAACAGGCTGTCGTACGCCCCCCATGCCCCCCTCCCTGTATCTGCCCCCATTTCCTCCCCACAGTGCCTTTCCGACCATCATGTGAAATCAACCAGGCAGTATTTGCGATAAGGTCTATAGGACTAACAATAAATTTGTCATAACTCTCCTTCAATAGTTTGACTCACACAGATTTAGCTTAAAACATAATTTATATCACAAACTTAAGATTAAAATGCAAACATAAGATGTTCCTGTATACTGCGACAGTAATAGTAATGGTGGGGTGGTGGGGGTGGGGGCCTTTTAATTAAAACAAAGACCCCATTGTAACATGGTAAACCTAACATGTCTCAGTTACTCAAGTATCCCATCCAGCATATTCACCCGATCATGTTGGAATTGTACATGAGGTAAAATACTTCCAAAACATAGTGTTTTAATTATAGCTAGTATTTCCAAACATTTATTTGCAAATAATGTGCATCTTGTTTGTATGCAGTAAGGCTTCTCCAAACAGATCTCTACCTACCAACAAATAGATGTTCAAGACCAGCCTATGATAATGGAGCTTCTCTTCAGTAAAAGGTAAACAGGATAGTTTTATGCAATTGATAATTTTGCATTCTCTGATTTCTTTAACGAATTTAGCACAACTTTCCTTTAAAGACATTGTACACATTTGGTAATTGGAGCCTATTGTTTGTTTCAAACCTGTATAGTTGTAAATATATACAGTAAAACTAACCTGTGAAAATTTCATTTCAAAAGGTGTGGTAGCATTTTTGAGATATTGTCTAAAATCTGGAGCGGTTATGTCCACGCAGAAAGAATAGTCTGCATTGGAATACACACTCTGAGAAGCGTTACGAGTAACGCTTCTTGGATTCAAATGTTTTGGGGGATAAAAAGTGATAAGTTTTTCCATAACCGCAGCACTTCGAAGTGAAAACTCGCTTAAAATGCATTACACTATCCACAGCTGCTGTACTTCTTACCAAGTAAGTTTTTATTGCCATTAATTATCAGAGTCATTACCAAACGTGTACGATGCCTTTAATAGTTTAACACACAAAGACTTGTAGAGGTTTAAATCCCAAATTTAAGATTCTTGAATTAATGAAAACATTTCCAGATTATTACAGTAATTACACAGTTCTACTAAGTATCAATTAACTATTAACTATATGAATTGTTAGTAATTATCTAATAAAGCTCTTTAGATAATTTCTGTTTCAAAAAGAAACGAAAGTAGTTTCTAAACACAATTTCTAAAGCAGATAATGAGTTTATTTTTAAAAGATTTTATCCAATTAGAACTCTTCTTTGTGAGATTAATATGATTTTTGACAATGTGTACTTTCTGAACAAGTTATACATCACCGGTTAAATTAAAAATATCTTTAAAAATTGTTTGCATTTAGAAAGGCGTGCCCTTCCCCATTGAGATCTACCCGAAGTAGATGTCTGTGAGCTCAAGCGCCTTTCACCAGCCATGTCTTGCTGTATCACACAGTGTTCATGGCTGATACGAAAGTATGTAATATTGGTGTTGATTTTTGTTATCATGTTAATATTGGGCACCTTCTGCGGCAATGTGCATTAAATGTTTCACACACTACATGCCACAAACATTAGATCTGGAGACCCACAGGAACACATCCTTACCCAGATGAGAGTAAGTCTCCAGCCAAGTTTCCTAATTGTGTTTATTAACCTAAAAGCACAATTTGTTTTTCCCGTTGAATAACTTTCCATGTGGGGTGTCAATCACCCTCGAAAACACTGGTTTCTAAATGATCATGACATTTTGCAGGTTGGTTTTTGCCTCATAAAACAAAAAAATCACTTGTTATAAAAATCACTTGTAGGAAGTTGAACAAAATATACATATATCCTTTAAAAGCTTGATTCTACTAATTCTAATGATAAATTTATCTTGCTTGCAATAATCACAACTTAAAATAAATAAATAAATTACCTGTACTACTTTCAGCAACACTATTATTGTTAAGGCAGTGGACACTATTGGTAATTACTCAAAATAATTGTTAGCATAAAAACTTATTTGGTAATGAGCAATAGAGAGCTGTTGATAGTATAAAACATTGTGAGAAACGGCTCCCTCTGAAGTAACGTACTTTTTGAGAAAGAAGTTATTTTCCACGAATTTGATTTAGAGACCTCAGAATTAGATTTTGAGGTCCCGAAATCAAGCATCTGAAAGCACACAACTTTGTGTGACGTGTGTTTTCTTTCATTATGATCTGGCAACTTCGACGACTAATTGAGGTCAAATTTTCACAGGTTTGTTATTTTGTGCATATGTTGAGATACACCAAGTGAGAAGACTGGTCTTTGACAATTACCAATAGTGTCCAGTGGCTTTAAACTGTTGAGTTCAAACGATCACATTAAATTGTTTTAAATATTATTTCTGTTTCTTTAGTTCCCTTTCAGAAAGGCTCGATATCCAATGAGGTCTACCCATCCAAGACAGTGCTCCCGTCAAAATATACAGGTTCAAGGCTGAAGCAAAAGTAGGCTATGTTAATCCTGGTGCATGGTTTTAGTTACCATGGTATGGTGGGCTGTTTTTGCAGCACTTATACAATAGATCACACACATCAAAGATCACTATACACAACCAATTATGGGGACTCCATGAAAGCACCAGTAACTCAGATGAGTGGTTACTTACAGATTTGTATAAAAAACTAACTTTTCTTTTAGCATAACTCCTTTGCATGTATCTTGTTAAAAATGCAATTCATTTGAAATATTTTTACATCATACTTGCTTAGTATAATTATACAAAAAATCACTTTAGAAATTAAAAATATCTTCAAGAAACGTGGTTAGGAATCTTATCTTATATCTTACCAAGCATGGCAAGTTACAAATTAAACAGAACATGTAAAGGTTAAACATATATGAGCACATTAAAGACACTGGACACTATTGGTAATTGTCAAAGACCAGTCTTCTCACTTGGTGTATCTCAACATATGCATAAAATAACAAACCTGTGAAAATTTGAACTCAATTGGTCGTCGAAGTTGCGAGATAATAATGAAAAAAAAACACCCCACCCTTGTCACACGAAGTTGTGTGCTTTCAGATGCTTGATTTCGAGACCTCAAAATCTATTTCTGAGGTCTCGAAATCAAATTTGTGGAAAATTACTTCTTTCTCGAAAACTATGTTACTTCAGAGGGAGCCGTTTCTCACAATGTTTTATACTATCAACAGCTCCCGGTCGTTACCAAGTAAGGTTTTATGCTAATAATTATTTTGAGTAATTACCAATAGTGTCCACTGCCTTTAAAGCAAGTTTGAATGGTTCTAAACTTTTAACTACGTTCTCTTTACAGGATTGTGTTAACCCCCACTTTTTTCACAGGTTTGTGTTAACCCATTTTTTCTTTTCAGGTTTGTACATAACTTAATTTTGCAGGTTATATAACCCGTTCTTCTACAGGATTGTGTTAACCACATTTTTTCCCAGGTTTGTGTTAACTTTCTTTGCAGGTTTGTAAATTAATTATCACTTTTGTCCAGGATCTATAACCCGTTCTCTCCACAGGAATGATTTAACATATTTTCCCTTTGCTGTATTTCCCCTTTATCCATCATGGCACTTGCTCCTGACACCAAGTGCATTTTCCGTAAGCTTCGTAAGCTTAAAGAAAAGCACACCCGTTACTTGTCACATCTTGATAACTATCGTTTTTATCGCTTGTCCCGTATCATTCTACCCTCGCAGGTACCCATTCATAACCCTGGGTGAAGAGAAGCAAATATAGTTAAGTGTCTTGCTCAAGGACACAAGTGTCATGACCGGGATTCGAACCCACACCCTGATAACTTAACCACCAGAACTTGAATTCGATGCTCTAAACCGCTCGGCCATACGACACACCATTATCAAATCGTGCCCTTTTTACAATTTCCCTAAAAAGCAAACAAGTTGATCTATTGAAAAATTCGGTTGCACCTTTGCACATATGAATAATCCAACAAAAAAACAAAAACAATGTTTGAAACAAATCGTTGTTTGTCAATAGAACCTAATTTTAAAACATATACAGGGAGTATGATGCAGATTTGGAAGCCATAAATTTTTATAAATTTGCCGTGAAATTTCTTGAAAATTCTTAAAACTTCTACAATTTTAAGAAAGAATGGTTATGAAAACTACAAAATTAGCTTGGCATGAATTTGCGCTTCTTAAAAGAAAGCATACCGTTAATTAGCAGGCTTTGGAACTAGAACTGCATACTGATGTTGATTGGTGGTCTGTTTATTTTATTTGAAGTTGCTCAATAAAACATATTTTGTTGGGATTCTTTGTTTTATTTCTTGCCTCCGAGTACAATTTTGGTTTAGGGTCACCATTGAAACAAACAATCAATTTAAGAAACATGGCAATTTCAAATTGAACTAACGGTTTAGTACATTTTGAAGTATAACACCGTAAATTTATGGCCAGGTCTCAAGTGGAAACTTGCGATTTATGAAAAATTTTCGGCAGAATAAGATTGTTTGCAGAAAATGCCATGGCTTCACTTAACTGTTGCACTCAATGGTAGCCATTGCACTCAATGGTAGCCACTGTTTATTGACGTAAGTCAAAGTTTGGGTTTCAAGAGAGGGTGCTAAAATAAAACAATCAGCCAACACTGTACTGTGGCTGGCTTCAAGTATGACTCATTATGGGTGCCCTCTATTGACGCTTTTGTTGCAATACATGTAGTCCAAAATAGTTTGCTTGAGCCCAATACTATAGTATCGTCTTTTTTGTCAGGCACTGGGACTGAGTGAAGTAAATTTTGTTTTCAGGTGAAATACCGCCCTCTATAGGCAATAAATAGCATAACACATATCTGAAGTAGCACAAGTGATATAACTCCCTCTAGAATCAAGATTAAAAATATATAAAGCCCCCTCTATAATCATGTAACTAAAAGATATAGTGTCTGAAGCGCCTTGAAAAAAGAATAACAATTATGTAAAAGCACCCTCTATAGTCCTTTAATTGCAAGACATGTACATCTAAAGCACCTTGGAAAAAGACTAACAAAGCGCCCTCTGTAAGCATTAAATTGCAAGAAAAAATGCGTCTTGAAAAACCCTACAAATTCTATAAAGTGCCCTCTATAATAATTTAATTGCTAGCGACTTATGCACCCTCTATAGTCGGTTAAGTGCAAGACTAAAAGATTTAAAGTTTTTAAATGGATAGTTCCAATGGTACCCCAAAGTTGTACGTTAACCCGCTATTCTGTAGAATGAGTGATTTTAGCGCTCTCTCTTGATCAATTGTTCAATTGTTATTTGTTTTGTTTTTAAATGGGTTAATCATAGGCGAAAGGTGCAACTGTATTTTTCAATAGATCAACATGTTCACGTTTTCAGGAAATTGTAAAGGGGCAGTCTGCCACGTCTTAAATAATAATACAATAATAAATGGGTTATTTTGGAAAGAGTATCAGCATAATCTTAAAATTAAATCTACAAATATTTTATACTGTATAAGTTTAATTCAATCACTGAAACTTTGCCATCATCATCCTGGTAAGGTTAGTCTAAAGCAGGGCCACCACGAGCAGGTCCCAGGATACCAGCCCCGAAAAAACAACGCTTTCAGTAAGATCATGGGGGCCTTCGTACTCTGTTCCATTCAGAGCGTCCAGTCCACGCATACCCTGTAAAACAGGGCATCCGTCCCCTACCTTACTAACGCCGTCCCTAGTCCACATGACTAGGGACTACCCCCGTTTGGCCGACCATAATTGTGATAACATGAGAAATCCTCGCCGCGGGAGGAGCCTCATGCATCTTTAAGATCAACCACCAACGCCACAAGGACCCTGGCCGGGGGTAGGACCCCACATGCCGGATGCATGTGTCCAAGTCCCTTTTCGCAATTAAGTTCGTCGCACAACCTAATCCTAACCAAAACGCTGACACCAACCTAATCCTAATCCTAACCCAATCCTAACCCAATCCTAACCCCAACCCTAAACCTAACTATAACCATGGCCGAAGTAAGTCCCACATGCCACGTGCATGTGTCCAAGTCCCTTTTCGCAATTAGGTTCGGAACTTCCTGTGTTTTTACTACCATTGGATTGCGCTATCTCAAGTGGTAGGGTCGAAGTGATGAAGATCGCAGACGGGGGGGTTACTGGTGGGTGCTGCTGGAATGGCTGCCTTGACCGTTCTGCCTGACTGGCAACAGCTCTCCTGAAGTCGGGTGGGGTAATGCCAGTGAGTAGATATAGTTGATTTGTCCTGGTTGGTTTAAGGCACCCAGTGATGATGCGGCAACTTTCGTTGAGAGAACAATCCAGTTTTGATGCATGGGACCAGTTTTGAAGAAATTCTCATAAACATTGCCACAGACATCTAGTAAATGAGTGTTTTTAACTTATTTCAACTTGCGGCTACGGGACGCTTTTGAAATGTGTGACTTCACCGGTCCAAATTGTTTAAACCAAACACTTGCCAGTTAAAAACAACTCAAAAAAACGTTGTCA
Organism: Plazaster borealis; assembly: GCA_021014325.1. Lineage (NCBI taxonomy): Eukaryota > Metazoa > Echinodermata > Asteroidea > Forcipulatida > Labidiasteridae > Plazaster > Plazaster borealis. The sequence goes on along the minus strand of CM037457.1, from coordinate 13,540,047 downwards.
CTTTCTGCTACTTTCAATTTACTAGGCATTTTCGGTTTCAACCGGAAGTAGAGTTCATGTGAGGTATCCCACACGAAAAAGAAAAAAAAAGTCTAAAAACCTTCGGCACGTGATGACGTCATCATGACGTCATTTTTTGCATGCCGTCTTCATGTTACGGTTCAAGTACATGCCAAGTTTAACCCAATACTTAAAGATAACAATAGATTTTCGGCTGATGAGCCGAACACCTAATAATAATGCATTTATAATGCGCCATCTATCTAGATCTAGTGTACAAGACCCGATTCCGAGGCGCAGAACCAAAAAAACAAAACATATAACCAACAAAAGAGAAATATAGAACACAAAGACAATTATACAATGAATAATAATAATAATGAAAGTGGTGTGGATAATAACAATAGGTTTTAATAGGCCATAACCATGGCCGGAAGTAACTCCCACATGCCACATGCATGTGTCTAAGTCCCTTTTTTGCAATTAAGTTCGGAACTTCCAGTGTTTTTACTACCATAGGTTTTTGGCTAATGAGCCGAACACCTAAAAATAATGCATTATAATGCACCATCTATCTAGATCTAGTGTACAAGACCCTATTCCGAGGCGCAGAACCAAAAACAAACAGACATATAAGCAACAACAGAGGAAATATAAATAACAATAGGTTTTAATAGGCCATAACCATGGCCGAAAGTAACTCCCACATGCCACGTGCATGTGTCCAAGTCCCTTTTCGCAATTAAGTTCGGAACTTCCAGTGTTTTCACTACCATAGGTTTTTGGCTAATGAGCCGAACACCTAATAATAATGCATTTATAATGCATTTATAATGCACCATCTATCTAGATCTAGTGTACAAGACCCGATTCCGAGGCGCAGAACCAAAAAAACAAAACATATAACCATCAAAAGAGAAATATAGAACATAAAGACAATTATACAATGAATAATAATAATAATGAAAGTGGTGTGGATCATAACAATAGGTTTTAATAGGCCATAACCATGGCCGGAAGTAAGTCCCACTTGCCACGTGCATGTGTTCAAGTCCCTTTTCGCAATTAAGTTTGGAACTTCCAGTGTTTTTACTACCATAGGTTTTGGCTAATGAGCCGAACACCTAATAATAATGCATTATAATGCACCATCTATCTAGATCTAGTGTACAAGACCCTATTCCGAGGCGCAGAACCAAAAACAAACAGACATATAAGCAACAAAAGAGGAAATATAGATAACAATAGGTTTTAATAGGCCATAACTATGGCCGGAAGTAACTCCCACATGCCACGTGCATGTGTCCAAGTCCCTTTTCGCAATTAAGTTCGGAACTTCCAGTGTTTTCACTACCATAGGTTTTTGGCTAATGAGCCGAACACCTAATAATAATGCATTTATAATGCATTTATAATGCACCATCTATCTAGATCTAGTGTACAAGACCCGATTCCGAGGCGCAGAACCAAAAAAACAAAACATATAACCATCAAAAGAGAAATATAGAACATAAAGACAATTATACAATGAATAATAATAATAATGAAAGTGGTGTGGATCATAACAATAGGTTTTAATAGGCCATAACCATGGCCGGAAGTAAGTCCCACATGCCACGTGCATGTGTTCAAGTCCCTTTTCGCAATTAAGTTCGGAACTTCCAGTGTTTTTACTACCATAGGTTTTGGCTAAGGAGCCGAACACCTAATAATAATGCATTATAATGCACCATCTATCTAGATCTAGTGTACAAGACCCTATTCCGAGGCGCAGAACCAAAAACAAACAGACATATAAGCAACAAAAGAGGAAATATAGATAACAATAGGTTTTAATAGGCCATAACTATGGCCGGAAGTAACTCCCACATGCCACGTGCATGTGTCCAAGTCCCTTTTCGCAATTAAGTTCGGAACTTCCAGTGTTTTCACTACCATAGGTTTTTGGCTAATGAGCCGAACACCTAATAATAATGCATTTATAATGCATTTATAATGCACCATCTATCTAGATCTAGTGTACAAGACCCGATTCCGAGGCGCAGAACCAAAAAAACAAAACATATAACCATCAAAAGAGAAATATAGAACACAAAGACAATTATACAATGAATAATAATAATAATGAAAGTGGTGTGGATCATAACAATAGGTTTTAATAGGCCATAACCATGGCCGGAAGTAAGTCCCACATGCCACGTGCATGTGTTCAAGTCCCTTTTCCGCAATTAAGTTCGGAACTTCCAGTGTTTTCACTACCATAGGTTTTTGGCTAATGAGCCGAACACCTAATAATAATGCATTATAATGCACCATCTATCTAGATCTAGTGTACAAGACCCTATTCCGAGGCGCAGAACCAAAAACAAACAGACATATAAGCAACAAAAGAGGAAATATAGATAACAATAGGTTTTAATAGGCCATAACTATGGCCGGAAGTAACTCCCACATGCCACGTGCATGTGTCCAAGTCCCTTTTCGCAATTAAGTTCGGAACTTCCAGTGTTTTCACTACCATAGGTTTTTGGCTAATGAGCTGAACACCTAATAATAATGCATTTATAATGCATTTATAATGCACCATCTATCTAGATCTAGTGTACAAGACCCGATTCCGAGGCGCAGAACCAAAAAAACAAAACATATAACCATCAAAAGAGAAATATAGAACACAAAGACAATTATACAATGAATAATAATAATAATGAAAGTGGTGTGGATCATAACAATAGGTTTTAATAGGCCATAACCATGGCCGGAAGTAAGTCCCACATGCCACGTGCATGTGTTCAAGTCCCTTTTCCGCAATTAAGTTCGGAACTTCCAGTGTTTTCACTACCATAGGTTTTTGGCTAATGAGCCGAACACCTAATAATAATGCATTTATAATGCGCCATCTATCTAGATCTAGTGTACAAGACCCGATTCCGAGGCGCAGAACCAAAAAAAACAAACATATAACCTACAAAAGAGAAATATAGAACACAAACACAATTATACAATGAATAACAATAATAATGAAAGTGGTGTGGATCATAACAATAGGTTTTAATAGGCCATAACCATGGCCGGAAGTAACTCCCACATGCCACGTGCATGTGTCCAAGTCCCTTTTCGCAATTAAGTTCGGAACTTCCAGTGTTTTTACTACCATAGGTTTTTGGCTAATGAGCCGAACACCTAATAATAATGCATTATAATGCACCATCTATCTAGATCTAGTGTACAAGACCCTATTCCGAGGCGCAGAACCAAAAACAAACAAACATATAAGCAACAAAAGAGGAAATATAGATAACAATAGGTTTTAATAGGCCATAACTATGGCCGGAAGTAACTCCCACATGCCACGTGCATGTGTCCAAGTCCCTTTTCGCAATTAAGTTCGGAACTTCCAGTGTTTTTACTACCATAGGTTTTTGGCTAATGAGCCGAACACCTGATAATAATGCGTTATAATGCACCATCTATCTAGATCTAGTGTACAAGACCCTTTTCTGAGGCGCAGAACCAAAAACAAACAAACATATAAGCAACAAAAGAGGAAATATAGATAACAATAGGTTTTAATAGGCCATAACCATGGCCGGCAGTAAGTCCCACATGCCACGTGCATGTGTCCAAGTCCCTTTTCGCAATTAGGTTCGGAACTTCCTGTGTTTTTACTAATAATAATAATAATAATAATAATATCAAAGTCTTATATAGCACACGTATCTACCAAACAAGGTACTCAAGGCGCTTAGTATATACTTTTTAAACAGAAAGATGGGTTATTGAAGTTATGAATTATGAGACCCAATTATGTAGCACCTTATAATGTTTTTTACAAGGTGCTATGGCGCATTCAGCAGCCACATCCAGGAACACCGGGGCGAACCCCTTCTCTTTTCAATAAGTGCACTGGGTTCTTTTACATGCGTTACACAACACATGGGACCAACGGCTTTACGTCCCATCCGAAGGACGAAGCAATGGTTATGTGTCTTGCTTAAGGACACAAGTGTCACGGCTACTACCATTGAATTGCGCTGTCTCAAGTGGTAGGGTCGAAGTGATGAAACTCTTCCTTGGTCGCAGACGGTGGGGGGTTACTGGAGGGTGGTCAAACAGAGATGAGCTGCTGCTGGAATGGCTGCCTTGACCGTTCTGCCTGACTGGCAACAGCTCTCCTGAAGTCGGGTGGGGTGATGCCAGCGAGTAGATATAGTTGATCTGTCCTAGTTGGTTTAGGCACCCAGTGATGATGCGGCAACTTTCAATTTACTAGGCATTTTCGGTTTCAACCGGAAGTAGAGGTCATGTGAGGTCACCCACAGGACAAAAAAAAAAAGTCTAAAAACCTTGTAATTCAACACGTGATGACGTCATCATGACGTCATTTTTTGCAAGCCGTCTTCATTTTAGGGTTCAAGTACATGCCAAGTTTAAAGTTTTTACAACTTATACTTTTTGCGAAATCTGCAAGAGAAGGTTCAGGGAGAAGAAGAAGAGGCAGAAAAAACCCCCAAAAAACTTAACGATAACAATAGATTTTCCGCTGATGAGCCAAACACCTAATAATAATGCATTTATAATGCGCCATCTATCTAGATCTAGTGTACAAGACCTGATTCCGAGGCGCAGAACCAAAAAAACAAAACATATAACCAACAAAAGAGAAATATAGAACACAAACACAATTATACAATGAATAATAATAATAATGAAAGTGGTGTGGATCATAACAATAGGTTTTAATAGGCCATAACCATGGCCGGAAGTAAGTCCCACATGCCACGTGCATGTGTCCAAGTCCCTTTTCGCAATTAAGTTTGGAACTTCCAGTGTTTTTACTATCATAGGTTTTTGGCTAATGAGCCAAACACCTAATAATAATGCATTATAATGCACCATCTATCTAGATCTAGTGTACAAGACCCTATTCCGAGGCGCAGAACCAAAAACAAACAAACATATAAATGACAAAAGAGGAAATATAGATAACAATAGGTTTTAATAGGCCATAACCATGGCCGGAAGTAACTCCCACATGTCACGTGCATGTGTCCAAGTCCCTTTTCGCAATTAAGTTCGGAACTTCCCGTGTTTTCACTACCATAGGTTTTTGGCTTATGAGGCGAACACCTAATAATAATGCATTTATTATGCGCCATCTATCTAGATCAAGTGTACAAGACCCGATTCCGAGGCGCAGAACCAAAAAACCCAAACATATAACCAACAAAAGAGAAATATAGAACACAAACACAATTATACAATGAATAACAATAATAATGAAAGTGGTGTGGATCATAACAATAGGTTTTAATAGGCCATAACCATGGCCGGAAGTAACTCCCACATGCCACGTGCATGTGTCCAAGTCCCTTTTCGCAATTAAGTTCGGAACTTCCAGTGTTTTTACTACCATAGGTTTTTGGCTAATGAGCTGAACACCTAATAATAATGCATTATAATGCACCATCTATCTAGATCTAGTGTACAAGACCCTATTCCGAGGCGCAGAACCAAAAACAAACAAACATATAAGCAACAAAAGAGGAAATATAGATAACAATAGGTTTTAATAGGCCATAACCATGGCCGGCAGTAAGTCCCACATGCCACGTGCATGTGTCCAAGTCCCTTTTCGCAATTAGGTTCGGAACTTCCTGTGTTTTTACTACCATTGGATTGCGCTGTCTCAAGTGGTAGGGTCGAAGTGATGAAACTCTTCCTTGGTCGCAGACGGTGGGGGTTACTGGAGGGTGGTCAAACAGAGATGAGCTGCTGCTGGAATGGCTGCCTTGACCGTTCTGCCTGACTGGCAACATCTCTTCTGAAGTCGGGCGGGGTGATGCCAGCGAGTAGATATAGTTGATCTGTCCTGGTTGGTTTAAGGCACCCAGTGATGATGCGGCAACTTTCAATTTACTAGGCATTTTCGGTTTCAACCGGAAGTAGAGGTCATGTGAGGTCACCCACAGGACAAAAAAAAAAAGTCTAAAAACCTTGTAATTCAACACGTGATGACGTCATCATGACGTCATTTTTTGCAAGCCGTCTTCATGTTACTGTTCAAGTACATGCCAAGTTTAAAGTTTTTACAACTTATACTTTTTGCGAAATCTGCAAGAGAAGGTTCAGGGAGAAGAAGAAGAGGCAGAAAAACACAACAAAACTTAACGATAACAATAGATTTTCGGCTGATGAGCCGAACACCTAATAATAATGCATTTATAATGTGCCATCTATCTAGATCTAGTGTACAAGACCCGATTCCGAGGCGCAGAACCAAAAAAACAAAACATATAACCAATAAAAGAGAAACATAGAACACAAAGACAATTATACAATGAATAATAATAATAATGAAAGTGGTGTGGATCATAACAATAGGTTTTAATAGGCCATAACCATGGCCGGAAGTAAGTCCCACATGCCACGTGCATGTGTCCAAGTCCCTTTTCGCAATTAAGTTTGGAACTTCCAGTGTTTTTACTATCATAGGTTTTTGGCTAATGAGCCAAACACCTAATAATAATGCATTCATAATGCGCCATCTATCTAGATCTAGTGTACAAGACCCTATTCCCAGGCGCACAACCAAAAAAACAAAACACATAAGCGACAAAAGAGAAATATAGAATACAAAGACAATTATACAATGAATAATAATAATAATGAAAGTGGTACGGATGCTAGATAATAATAACAATAATAATAAAGACATTTGAAAAGTGCCTAATGCAAAAGCCTCCAAGTGCATAAAGTGAACAATAAAATATACAATGAGTGAAAGATACATTACAAAAACAAGTAAGCAGATTACAAATAAGCAGCTTATTTCTGCTACCCTTTTGGAATGGGTGACTTTCCTGATGAAGGCATTCCTGGTGTTTACTTTGGCCTTGGTGTTCATAATGTGAACCTTGTATGTCAATGTGTGGTCAAGGGTCACACCACGGTAGACTGGATTATCGCAGTGGTTCAGGAGTACACCATCCCGTCTGATGGTGAGACGTCTACCCGCATCCCTGTAATAATAATAATAATAATAATAATAAACAGCATTTATAAGGCGCATTGCAAAGATTCCTCAATGCGCCCAACAATAAAAACTAAAAGGCAAAAAACAAGAACATACATAAAAAAGATACAACAATGCAGACAAAAGTAGATACAAAATTAAAACGTACCGCAGGTGGAAGGCAGTGACTTGTGTATTGGCAGGGTTCAGGCAGAGTTGGTTTGTGTGGTAGTAAGAGGTGAGGCCTCTTAATGAGGACATCAGGGTGTCTTCCACATCTCTAAATTCTCTGGATTGTGCCGTTATGGCGAGGTCATCAACGTAGATGAAGCTTCTGCGTGCCTTTCTGTTTGCAGAAAAAATAAATTATTTATTTCAGTTTACAACACTACGGTCACCGTAGCATCACAGGGCAACACTATGCTTAGAATATAAAATTTAAAAAATATGAAAAAAGACAAGCGACAATCCAGACCAACCACATACAAAATCCCAGCACATTTACTCTGATACAAAATTAAAGAAAAATTAAAGAAATTTAGAGTTTGTAATACAAACTCTAGGTGTTTGGAAACGAATGTAGGCATATGAAAAGTAATGTATAATTTCAAATTATGTTAAGGTACTTACCTGACATATAATTGGAATTATATGAAGCCGTAGGAGGAGAGACTCACTCTGTATTATTGTCCATTTAATACGGTCTGAACCACCCTTTAAATAAAATGGATTGTTCCTCCATTCATAAAATGCAAATAAGCCTGGGCCCCAGCGTATAAATACCTCTCCAAACCATTGAAGCATGTCTCTTTGTAGATAAGTGGAGGTAGTAAGTGGCTGAGGTAGACTCATGGGTGGGCCAGAAGAACATTTTCTGAGATGCTGAGGGAGGGAGTGTGAGTCTCTCCTCCTACCGCTTCATATAATTCCAATTATATGTCAGGTAAGTACCTTAACATAATTTGAAATTATATTTCAGCCTAGTCGTCAGACTTACTCTGTATATTTCAACGCTTAACCGAAGCCAGGACAGCTGTCCCAAACTCTGACGTTGCAACTTCTCTCTTGTAAAACTTTGTAAAGGTGGTCTCTGATGACCAATCTGCCGCTTTCAGGATCTGTGCTGTAGATACCCCTGCTCGAGCAGCAGCTGAGGTGGCTGCTCCCTAGAAGAATGGGCCTGGTAATGAGACACATCTATACCAGATGAAGCCATGATGGTTCTCAACCACCGTGCAAAAGTAGAGGACACCACAGCATGAACAGGCTTCACAAATGACAGGACAGGTTTCGTCCTCAGAAGATACACTTTAAGGGCTTTTACCACACAGAGTTTACTGTCGGGTGGATAACATGTTAAAGTCACTTTCTGGGCTGCTTTGCTGACCGTTGAGCACTTTGCTGGTTTCACAATGGAAAACACAAAGGCTTTTCTTGTTTTTTGCATAAACTGCAAGTCCAAAGCGATTAAGGATGAACAACGTCCAGCCGTAACAAGTGCAATCAGCATAGCTGTTTTCAATGTGAGAAGCCTTAAACTCAACTCTCTATTCGGAGGGAGAGACTGGATGTAGGACCTTCCCAGTGTCCCAGGTTGTACAATACTTTGGCTGCGGTGGACGAATGTTGAAGATTCCTTTGAAAAATCTTGAAACCAGGGAATGTTGACCAACAGGAGCCCCTTCCACTGGAACATGAGCTGATGAAATTGCTGATCTATAAACATTAATTGTTCTATATTGTAGTCCTTCCTGAAAAAGACTGTTCAGGAACTCAAGGATATCAGCTATAGAGGTGCCCAAATAGGATCAATTTGTCGTTGAACACACGAGCGGTTCCATCGGTTCCATGCTGAATTGAACTGTGCATTAGTGCCACGGCGCCAGGATGATAGGATGACGGAGGACACTTGCTGCGAAAACCCTCTTGCTGATAAGGATTGCCTGATAGCTTCCATGCGGCTAACTGCAAGGTTTTCCACATTGGATGATATTGGTCATTGTGACATAACCTCAGAAGCTTCAACTGACGAGGCAACAACACTGGAGTTTTTACTGTGAGTTCTAACAGACGTGGGTACCAGGGTTGTGTTTTCCACAGAGGAGCTATCAGAAGAACTGTGGCCTCGTCTGCAAGGATCTTCTGAAGACATCTTGCGAGCAGTGCAAATGGGGGAAACAAGTAGGCCTCTAGGTTTTCCCAGTTGATGGTGAATGCGTCCACTCTCCAAGCTAGAGGGTCGGGTAGCCATGACACGAACTGTGGGAGTTGTGTATTGAGACGGGATGCAAACAGATCTATTGATGGGTAGAAGCCCATCACCCATGTGACCTTTCTGAAGATTTCGGGAAGAAGATGCCATTCTGTTCTGTCGTTGAATATGCTGGACAGTTTGTCGGCTACCGTGTTTAGTACCCCTGGAAGGTACTCTGCTGATAGTGTCATGTGCTTGGCTAGACACCATGTCCATATCTGTACTGCAAGGCTCGATAGTTCGTGAGAGTGCGTGCCCCCTTTGTGATCTTTGTGATTGATATATGACAGGGCTGTCATGTTGTCTACCTGTACCCGGATGTGGATGTCTCGTTTCTGGCTCAGTAGGGACTTGAGGGCATAAAATACTGCCAGCAGTTCGAGATGGTTGATGTGTAGAGACTGTTCCTCTAACGACCATCTGCCCCTGCACTGCATCTTCCCTAGACAGGCACCCCAACCCTGGAGTGATGCATCTGTCTGGATTGTTAAATCTGGAGTTGGGTTGAGAAGGGTTTGACCATTCCACACTCTGATGCAGCTTATCCAAGTTTTCAATTCCACTCGAGAGGCTGGGGAAAGTATCGCCTCGGACTCGTAGGAGTTTTCTCTGTGCAGGGCAATCACCTTGTCCTGTTGTAGGTTTCGGTAGAACAGCGGTGCAGGAAAGACTGCCTGAATGCTCGAAGATAGGCGGCCGAGGAGTCTTGCAAGATCTCTCACCGTCAAATTTTTTGCCTGAAGAACACTCTGGCAATGTTCTACAATCTTGTTTACTTTCTCCACCGGCAGGGATAAAGTCATTGTTGATGAATTGATGAGAAAACCAAGGTAAGTTAACTGGTGCGATGGGACAAAATGAGACTTGTCGTAATTTATCAGGAACCCCAACTTCTGAAGTAAATTGGCGGCTGTGTTCAAGTTCTCCTTGCATTCCTCTGATGTTTTGCCAGGAATGAGGATGTCGTCCAGATAAAACACACATCGAATTCCCATTTGACGAAGATGTGCGGCAATTGGTTTCAGGACCTTTGTAAAAGTTCTTGGAGCGCTTGAAAGGCCGAAGGGGAGACAGGCAAACTGAAACAGACTGTCTTGCCAAAGAAAACGCAGGTATTTGCGATGTTCCATGTGAATAGGGACCATGAGGTAGGTGTTCTTCAGGTCGATTGAGCCTAAGAAGTCGCCTTGATTTAACAAATCCTTTACTAGATTTATTCCTTCCATCTTGAAGTGTTGGTAAAGCACGAACTTGTTTAGTGGTCAAAGATTTATAATCGGACGAAGCTCTCCCGATTTCTTTGGAGTTAAAAATAGGGATGAAATGAATTGGCCCTCCACTGGGTCTTCCAGTGTGATGGCTTTCTTGTTCAATAACTTTTGAACTTCTACTTGCAATAGCTGTACTTGAAGTGCGGAGTCCATACGATTGGCAGGTACTCTTTCCTGCAACTGAAACGGTGGCTTTAAAAATTCTATTTTGTGGCCACAAACTGACTGGAGAATCCAACTGTCCTGGGTGAGACTTCTCCAGTGTAGAACAAAAAATACGAGATGCCCTGTCTGAGGAAATTGAACTACTTTTTTGACTTGTCATCGGCACTCCGGTTGCCCTTGAACGTGTTGCCACGGTTAGGCCACGAAGACCTTCCATTTCCATAACTGGTGGAACTGTTGAAGGATCGTCCACCTCGAAAAGTACAACTTCCTCTGTATCTCTTAGCCACTGCTGAAGAGTACGGAGAAAATCTACTCTTTTTTGCTGAAAGAGACGTCGATCCTGAGGTTCCCTTCATGACTTTGGAGGCTAATTTATTCGCCTTTTCTGCCTCTTCTATGTCCTTGACGAGATTCCCGCTGAAGAAAAAATCCATCGAGGGTGCTTTCTTTTTCAATGAATCAAAGCATTTGTCGAGTAAATCATCAAAGGCATGTTGACGAGCTAGGGCGAGGCTCTGGCTAGCCGATCCTAGCAGAATAAGAGCTCAAGTCGCATGTTCCTTCACCATGGTAGTGTCGATTGTTTCAGGGCACAAGGGATCCACCAGGGCATCAAAAAGATGTACCAAGGGAAGGGCGGACTTGAGAACATGGCCATGCGAATCCTTAAGGCGGTCATCTTGAGAGACTAAGGAAGATCGAGCTTCTTTAAAAGAAGACTTTACCTGGCTAGGAAGTTCTGGAGCTTTGAAAAAAATTTTCTTGCTCTGTAGGGATGAGATTATTCGAAAGTTCTTCTTTAATCTCCTCATGTCCAAGCTTGTTGGTGCGAAGTTGTTCCCACCAAGAAAGTACCTTGTCAGTCACTGGAGTACCGATGGATTTGCGGTGTGGATTGCGGAAGCTGTGACTGTCGGACCCGGAAGTACACGAAGCCTCATCGGCCGCGGCGGCATGATGATCGGCAGCGTCGAAGTCAACAGCAGAAACATCGTGTGAAACCTGGTCATCACCTCTAGATTCCCAGGTGACGGGGCTCGAAAGAGCTAAAGATGATGTAGTACAGGCAGCAGGGGTGCGCTGGTGCTGAACTGGTGGCCATTGGGCTGTTGTGGGTTGTCCAAACTGTCCAAACATGAACGGATTCATCCCACCATAAAACGGATACATGGGCGGCGCCATGTTGGAATACTGCCCTCTAGCGTCAGTGGGAAAATTCCACGGTTGTTGAGCGGTCGCTGACGAGACGTTTCCCGGCAGTGCAGGGGCAACCCAAGGCGAGGTAAAGCCCGTACCGGTGTTGGCAATGAACTTTGCCTGTGGAACTCGAGAAACTCTCAGGGCCAAAGACGGAGATTGGCGTTGGGAAATAGGGCAAGGCGACCCAATTCCTGGCTCATGGCTCTCTAACTGTGCGTGAGCACGTTGATCTCCCGCCCAAGGCAAGGCGGGGTCGATTTCTCTGCTACTTCGCTCGACCCAAGGCGAGGTCGGAGCGGAGCTTAGAGTACTACTTGCCGTAGTTTTCTTGTTTTTTTCCACAGGCGGAGGAGCTGTCTTGCTAGATGACTTGCCTTTCTTGGTCGTTGTAGAAGACATGATGACACGGAGTAACGTGGTCAAAACTTCGTTGTTGTAGTTGTAGTACTAGTAGTAAGGTAACGTTAAAATTGACTAGAATAGTACTATAGTGCGTGAAAACACGTGCGAACAGACCGTACCATGAAGAACAAAGACATGCTTCAATGGTTTGGAGAGGTATTTATACGCTGGGGCCCAGGCTTATTTGCATTTTATGAATGGAAAACAATCCATTTTATTTAAAGGGTGGTTCAGACCGTATTAAATGGACAATAATACAGAGTGAGTCTACCGACTAGGCTGAAATATAATCATCACAGGTCACAATACATAAGGTATCCATGAAAGCAACCATCGATGAAGATTTTCTAAAACTGCACCCTTAAGGTGACGTCATATGACACTTGATGACGTCATCGAGACGTGATGTCAATTTTAGATGTAAAAAGGTTTAAATAAATGCAATGTTTAAGCTTGATCGTGCAAATTTTTGTGTGTGTTATAGATTTTGTAAAACTGCACCATTAAGGCCACGTCATATGACACTTAATGACATCACTAAAACAGGATGTTAAATTTTGGATGTTACACATTACGGCTTGAATGCATGCTATGTTTCAGCTGGAACGCACATTGTTTTCCAGTAAATATAAATCTTTGAAAAGTGCCCCTTTAATCCGACGTCACGTAAAGCTTGGTGACATCATCGTAATGCAACCTTATATTGTAGATGTAACACATCCCGACTCGAATACATGCAAGGTTTCAGCTCAAGTGCACATTTTTTCTGCATTTATCAATCTTGTAATACTGCACCTTTAAAGGTATCGTACACGTTTGGTAATGACTCAAAACAAATATTAGCATAAAAACTTACTTGGTAACAAGCAACGGAGAGCTGTTGATAATATAAAACATTGTAGGAAACGACTCCCTCTGAAGTAACGTAGTTTTTGAGAAAGAGGTAATTTCTCACTAAATAATAAAAACTTCTTGCAAGAAGTTGTTATTCCTATCTGAATAAAGCACGCAAATTTGTACAACAAGGGTGTTTTTTTTTTCATCATTTTCTTGCAACTTCGATGACCAATTGAGCCCAAATTTTCACAGGCTTATTATTTTATGCATATGTTGGGATACACCAAGTGAGAACACTGGTCTTTGACAATTTTCAAACGTGTTCGTGCCTTTAAGTTGACGTCACATGACATTTGATGACTTCAGTAGAACCATACCTAACATTTTGATTGTTAAATTTCTCGACTGTTTTAGAGACTAACAAAGAACAACGCCAAATTAAGTTGTGTGAACAGACTTTGAACCTTGCGTGTAATTCAATGGAACGAGCAGCCGCCCATCGCTCAACACTAAGATAGAGCATTCTGTGTGTTTTCAGTGCACTTCTTTTCACACGCGGATTAATTTTAGACTGGGTCATTCGATACCGGATTTGTTGTGCGAATTAATACTAACAAAATGTTCAACTTATATTTTGAACCGGAATTCAATTTCAAATGGGGTCACTTTATATGTAGCGTTTGTTAGGTGTTTAAAGACCTGTCTGATGATGTATAGATTGTACAAATCCATTGTGTAGTTCTTGAGCTATGAATTTTTCAAAAGTCTTACATTTGATTGTTAGCTAGATTTGCACGGACGGCTGTTTTGTTAGAGACTAACAAAGCGTAATGTCAAAATCAGGGTGCGCGAACCTTGAACAGGGACTAGACTACAAGCATGTTTGATAGACTTTGAACGTTGCGGTTGATTCAATGGAGCGAGCAGCCGTTACTTACATTTATTAGCTAACAACTAATGGTAGGCCTAATGTTTGACATCTCAAACAATGCTGTCAATTTAGTTTTTTTGTATCGGTTGTCATAAATAAAATAGGCACTTGAGGAGCAGCATTGCTATCACATTGGCATTTAATGATCAATCTGAATAGTACTAATAATTAGTTGCATTTAATTGAGCATATTGTGTCAAGCAGCAGTGCGCCGGTATGGGAGAGATTCGATTCTATTGCCCCCCCCCCACCACCTCCTGTACAGCGGCATTCCAAGTCGTAGATAGAATCTTCTAGAGAGACCTTTTCCCTTGATAGGATTTTCTATTCTCACTTAGGCCGTTTTGTCCCCCGCTAAAAACTTCCTCTAAAACAAAAATTTGCTCCTTAAATTCAAGACACTCAAAGTTTGTAGTACTTTTGGGTAGGCCTACCACTAATGTGTTTTGTTCAGTTTTGAAGAACAAATTAAAGACCTACGTTTCCGCTCAGGTACACTCAACTTGCCGCATTAACCAGCGTGCGGAATGCTGCATGTCTGTTACAAATTAATATGACAACGTCATGACAACGTAAATATCACATATGCAAATTAGTAAATTGGGCTTCGAAGTTGTACAATTCCTACAAAATATTTTACGAAATTTACCAAATTTATGAACTAGGTGTACTGGTTTCTTCTTGTAATTGTCTAAACTATCAGAGGATCATATGGACAAATAAAATTCAGTTACTAAACATGTAATTTTATATTCAGAAATATTATTAAAATGGAAAGAATTAAAAACAATATACACCCATGACTGCCAAAGTCCGGAAATCGGGTTGTATATATAGTACATGCTGTACGATGTATAGTATACAGGTGCAGTGAAGTCAGGTACGGCAAAGTGTAGGACCTAACCATGGTAAGTTTGTATATAAGTAATTCATTGATCATTTTGACATATCAATTAACAGAATTCATGAAACTATTGTATAGTTAACTGATATAGCAAACAATAACTTAATATTGGGCTGATGTTGTGACAACGTCCAGGGTACTAGAAAAAAATATGTTGTTGCAACATTATTTTTAAATGATTATTTACAACAAGACAACGTTGTGTATACGTGCCAACAACGTCGTCGTTTCGTTGCATCATTACGTTCTAAAGACGTACAGGGGAGTCGACAAAGATTCGTTGCAACAACGTTACTTAGATAACGTTATAACAACCAAACAAACATGCTCTGGGAATGTGTTGCAACGTTTGTATAAGTTGTCATGAGGTCACTGGAAACGTGTCTTAAATGTACCAACAACGTGGTTGTTACGTTGCGTTATTACGTTCGGAAGACGCATAGGGGAGTCGACAAAGTTCCGTAGTCAAAACGTTATATTCATAACGTTACTTACACCAAAGTCTGACTTCATTACAACGTTGTGAGAACGTCAAATTGTTAGCTGGGAAAGCTATGGTTTTCAAAGAAAATCTTTAAAACGGACGTGGACAAAATAATAAAGAAAAAATAACAGTGATGTTTTACTCGTCTTCGTGATTTTAAAATTACGATCCCTTTGCGCTATGGTGAAGTATGCTTATACCATCACAATGACCCCTGTATGTGTTGATGAACAAGCAGTGCTTCACGAGCGTGTATAATGTTGAAGATTGCGTCTTATGCGGAGGTGCATCTTATCTGTTGAGCCTCAAATATTTCCTGGTGATTTTGGGGACCTGCGTCTTATCCCCCACGCACCTTTTTCACAGGAAATTACGGTAACAACTTTAGAAACGATATATACAGAATGTGACCCCAATTGACCTTTACTACCTGTTCAAACCGGATGATGAAATTTAAAATTTGAAAAAATCAATACTCCTGAACCACACATTGGATCTTTATCATCTACATCATCAGAAAGGGCTCCAAAGATTTAAGAAACGCTACCTGTGACCTCATTTGACCTTGACTTCCAGTTCAAACCGGAAGATGAAATTTAATACTTCAAAAATCATAACTTGTTGACACCAAATCAGTCACTCATAATTTGATGACAATACTCTCGAACACCTTGTTTTTGTGATGTCACAAAAACTGAATCTCTAGTTATTAAACTTTGATCTACTGTATTTTAACACTTGATGACGTCACAACTACTTGATGGAGGTTTTCAAATGTTGCCCATGTCTTGATCTATCATATGCCTAAAAATGGATACCATAGCTTGATTATTCAGAGACATACAGGCATTGGCATATGGTAACTTTTTGAACTTAAATGGCTTGTAATTTGACACCTGATGACGTCATCATGACGTCACAACTTACTCAGCATCTGCTAGATATGTTCTAACTTCACATAAAGTTTAAAGGTGTTCCAAGGGTCGCAAGTATGCATTTGCTTACGGCCAAAGCTCGGGGAGAAGAATAAGCAAAACAAAGAGGAAAAAAACAAACAATAACAAAGAGTTGTTCGGGCTGAATGCCCGAACATCTAAAAATCCATGAAAGTTTACCACAAAATTATACTACCCTCTAGATGTATATACAAAACTGGTTTATATACCTTTGGTAATTACTCAAAAAAACAATGAGCATACAAACTTACTTGGTAAAGAGCACTGGAGAGCTGTTGATATTAGGCCTATAAAACTATTTAGTAATATTGTTTTGGAGAAAGAGGTAATTTTTCACCAAAAAATTTGAATCTGAGAAGGGCTTCTGGCATGAAGCCTTTTTCAAGCATCTGAAAGCACACAATTCTATGCAAGGGTATTTTTTCTTTCACTATTTTCTTGCAACTTCGATGACCAATTGAGCCCAATTTTTCACATTTTTGTTATTTTCTGCATATGTTGGGATACACCAAGTGAGGATACTGGTCTTTGACAATTACCAAAAGTATACCCTGCCCTTAAAGAACAAGTCCCAATATTTAGAGCTGCTTAAGCTCAACAAGTAAGCACAACAAAGTTGTGCTTACCAAATTAAAATCCACCAGCACAACCATTTCGTCAGCAATTTCACGAAGGGCCAAAAACCTTAAAAATCGATAAAAAACTAATTTTGATTTTTTGGGTGGATTTGACTAAGGTGATCGGGATCTAACTATTTACGAAGTAATAGGTCTCAAAATTGTCTTGTTTCTTAATTACGCTAAGTTGATAAATGACAAAAACCTCAAGAACCTGGAATTTTGTTTTCACGAAGAGCCAAAAACCTTTTGTAAATGTTTTGTATACCTTACCACGCTGATTTTACAGATGGCACAGTGCCAATCATGAGCACTCCGGCTTTTGCGTTTTCACGAAGCGCCAAAAACTTAAAAGGACAAAAAATAAGCACCACCTGATATTGTGTTTTCACGAAGTGCATAAAAGTGTATTGCTCTACCGCGTGGAATTATCCCTTGGCACGGTGCCAAAAGTGGGTGCTCCGGCTTTTGCGTTTTCACGAACAGCCAAAAAGTTTATACACGACGCGCTGCATGCAGACCATGTTTTGTAACGTTTTCACGAAGAGAACATTTTGTTTCATAAATAATTACTCAGTAATTAAACACGTTAGGGACAACATTGAAACAGATTTGTATGATTTAGGATCTCTTCTTCCCTGACATGTAAAAAATTCCAAGATTAAATTTCGAATAGTCTACCAACTAGTAGTTTCAAAATTAGCTAAACTTAAAACGCGGTTTTCTCTAAACAGACATATTTGGCCGCAGGGGACTTTTTGGCCCTTCGTGAAATTGCTGATGATTTGTGTCACATTTTATCACCTGCAACTGCTATATTTGGTTAGAAGAAAACTGTATAAGGGACACACCGGCTTCGTTGGGCTATATAGGCTACAAAATACACTAAAACATGACTCTAAAAGTCTTCCAAGAATGGAGAAGAACAGTTGAGACCATCAAATTTTGCCGTCTTTACGCATTTTATGAAAAAACGAAGGTCACGTGGGTTATTCGAACCACTTTTTTGGTTCGGATAACCCTCGTGATCTTCGGAGATAGTTTTACTTCCAGCCGTATAAAGTAAATTACTGACCAATTATTATTATGATTTTTTTACAATTGTTCATGAGTATTTGACAGAAAAGACTATGTATTCAAATAATGGATACAAGTTGTAAATAATGATGAAAAATGGAACGTAAGATTCATACTCAGAGAGTCCGTGCAAGGGAAGCGTGTTTTACGGCGCACCAACATGGGAGCTTCTTGAACGTAGACCTTGGGACATATCCCGTACAACCGCTGCCGTGTCTCGTGGGGCCAGAGAGACAAATCCGGGAAAGTGAACTCCCCAACTTGCCGGTCTAGCTGTGAGCTTGTGGGAGGGCTAGGGAGCCAGACCATTACTGATGTTTTGTTTTACGAGGGTCTTTAGTCGGTACCATATATGAAGACCACTTTTATGATAGTGACGGTGCAAACGTATTTATTGAAAGTGTTGAAAAGGTTCTTATCCCAGCACACAAGAAACTTTGTTAATTAACTAAATTTGTTTGCAAACCATCGAATTCCCATCCACAAACAACGGTGTCCTTGTTATTTACATTAGAAGCTAACTCCTAGTCTTAATTTTAAGCTAACCCCCACAAATGACATCACATGGAAGCGTACCGCAAACGGCAGAAGTGTTTTTAGTTTTTCAAAACCTTGAGGTTGGGGCCTAATTTTGATTGATAATTACCGGTACGAAAAATTCAGAAAACACATCAAAACTAGACATGATTGCATTTGTGCACAAATGCAGAGCTGTTTCGTTTATAATTTTTTCAAATTAATCAAGTGAATATGAAAGTGTTGTAGTGTGTACATAATCAACTTAATTACACAATATTAAATGCGTTGTGAGATCGAATTCATTGTCTATTATATATCTTGGAAAATGTCCTTTAAGATAATAACCTGAGAAATGATGACGTCATGATGACGTGAAATATTTTTCGAATCAGTAATGACATATCAAGCCTGTTTTTAAAAGAATTTGGATTAAAGCATGTTCTGTTAGCAATTTCTGACTTAAAGGGGCAAAAAATGAGAAAATTATAACAAATCGTTTGATGACGTCATCATGACGTCATTACAAGTTAAATAGGAACTTGCCATTATCTAACGACTTGCCACGTTTCAACATGATCGCACTAATACTTCGGGAGATACACGACTTCAAAAAGTGCACCTTTAATGCCGCGTCACGTGACCCCCGATGACGTCATTGATCTGAAACTTCACACATATGATGGCTGCTTGACGATCAACATGTGTGTAAAATTTGAAGTGATTGCACAAAACTTCACCACACACATCTTCAAAAAGTCCATTTTGAAGAGTTTTCAACCTGCCGCTAGAGGGCGCTCTTGTGTATCGTGACGTCATCGGTATTTTTTTTTAATTGCCCACCCATGCCAGACACTAACATTGTTAAAAGCAAGTTCGTAACTTTTGCCACTTTTGAATTACGAGGCACTTCCAGTTTTGACCGGAAGTAGAGGTCATGTGAGGTCACGCTCACTGAATAAAATGAAGACCTATTTTATCCCTACCCAATCCCGCAAACGGAAACCTACGGTCTCTTGTGGCTGATTTGATACGGATTTTCAAATATTTAAAATAGAAACCTTTAAGATGACGTCATGTGACAGGTGATGACGTCATCATAAACATTTTTGTTTTAGGATCATTATTGCACCAATGCCTTCCATCCCTGAAAGTTTTATTGCAATTGCTCTTTAGGAACTATGCAAAAGGCCGCTTAGACGAAGCGTGCATTATCTCAATGGCTTTTT
Source organism: Plazaster borealis (assembly GCA_021014325.1). Lineage (NCBI taxonomy): Eukaryota > Metazoa > Echinodermata > Asteroidea > Forcipulatida > Labidiasteridae > Plazaster > Plazaster borealis. The sequence continues at coordinate 13,520,186 of CM037457.1, read as the reverse complement.
TTTACTGAAACAGACAAATAAAAAAAACAAAAATAAGAAAAAAAACTTTAACGAAAACAAGAGCTGTTTTGCTCCGCTAGCGAAACAGCTAATTATAAATAAATGACAAACAAACACATTATAAACAAGTTTAAATAGCATCTCCGTTCAAAAATTCTCGCTCAAGTAACTGTTTGAACTAACCATGTACTTAGAAGGTAGTGTGTCAATGAAACCCGCAAAGGTTTTGGGGATGATGTTGTCACCGATGACGTCATAACATTAAATCAATTTTTAATATTGAAAAAAATTCATATGTGAAGAACTATAATTGCTACACACAAGATCTTTGGACCATGTGAAAGACCCTGTAGTATTTTTAAAATCTTACACAAAGTTTGACCCCCTGTGACCTTTACTTCAGTTTAATTGGGGGGGTTTTATGTTTTGTTTTTTAGTTTTTTACAAAACTCGCAAAAGTACTGAGTATACAGTGCTTCAAACAGATCGGGAAAGGGTTAAAACCAAATTATAAAAACACACCGAACACCTTTTGTTTGTAATTTACAAACAATATAAGTCTAGTTGCTTATTAATTTAGCGTTTGATTTCTTTTGGGAAAAAAATATTTATACAAAAGGCCGTGAAAAATCGTTGTTAAATTGTTTGTATCAAGAATAAATGTTGCAAAAAATGTATCGCATATTGGATCGCAAATTTTGCGATCAACTTTTTAAAATTGCACAGCAAATCGTCCAAATTGCATCGCAAAATGGGGTGCGATACATGCGAAATCGCTTACTGGGAACAAGGTGTATCTTGAGGGAACGAAAGCGTATCTTGAGGGAACGGAAGCGTATCTTGAGGGAACGGAAGGGTATCTTGAGGGAACGAAAGCGTATCTCAAGGGAACGGAAACTTATCTTTAGGGAACGGAAGCGTATCTTGAGGGGGGCGAGTGGTTTCCATCGCATTCCAACTACTTTTGGCATTGTAATTACTATATAAATACTAATTATGTACTAGACCCAGTAACTGGGGCGCTGTACTCCTTTTTTGAAAAATTATGACATCTTCGGTTCAGTCGTCGACCGAAGATGTCAAATTTAAAAAACAAAGGAGTACAGTACCCAACATGGTCTTCTAGTGGTACATGTACTTTGTGCACCACTGTGTATCAGTCGCCTTTGAATTTATTAAATGCCTTTTGGACTTTTTGTTGTTGTTTTACCATTATTTTGGTTTGTTTCTTTGTGTTTTTTGGGGGTCGATCTTTGGATGTCGAAGGAACATAGATTGGACCATAAGCATTGGACTGATGCGTGTATTATGTTGGTTGTTTATACTCGCCTACTCGCCTTTTGAGTTGGATGGATATGTAGACTGGATTCTCATGCCTCGCCATAGTAATAACATTAATATAAACAAAGCACCAGTCCACTTGCAACAGAGCGCAGCAATATCCCATAAATTTGACACTTGCAACGGCTGGTAAAGTGTATACGCTGACCTTTGACTGCTTTTGTTTTTTTCGATCATTTCTCGTTAATCACGTGACAGTGTAAAAAAACAAAAATCAAAAAGATCTACAAATAAATGTCTATAATTTTACGTCACAAAATTATGTAAACAGTAAACCGGTGTGCCCCTTTAAAGGCACTGAACACGTTTGGAAATTGTCAAAGACCAGTGTTCTCATGTCTTGGTGTATCCCAACATATGCATAAAATAACAAACCTGTGAAACTTTGGGCTCTTAGAAAATGATAAAAGAAAAAACACCCTTGTTTGTTGTTGTACAAATTTGTGTGCTTTCAGATATAGGAATAAAAACTTCTTGCAAGAAGTTTTTATTATTTTAGTGAGAAATTACCTCTTTCTCAAAAACCCAAAACACCCGAAGCAAGCTAAGAGTTAGGCGAACACATTTGGTTGGTTTAAATCGCCGACCCGCCCATGGGAAAGGCGCCATAATTTTTTTTGTCGCGAGCTGATGAAAAGATGGTCCGGACGTGTGGCCAAGGATTCATGGATCGTCGGCCACAGAAGTGGGGCTAGTGCTAGCCCAGGTTGGACTCCTCCGTTGCATACAACGCGACGGAGTCCAGGGTATAAAGGTCCTCAGGCATTGCGACAAAATTTATAACCATTTTTTATCATATTTTTACCTTTTTGAGGAAGCTGAAACGTGACTCACATGTTCCTTGTGTCCTGAACCTTACGCCTGCTCTATTCAGAATTGCCAACTTTATCCTTGGATGACATTATTGTGAAAATAAAATGGAAATTGACGCATTCGTTGCAACAACCTCAACTGACATGGAACCAATTCCACAAAAGAGGGCGCTGTCTAACCCGTAACACTGAACACTTTTTCTTCCGGGCGGCAACACGACGGAGTCACAGCGCCAGTGCACAACTTGGACTTATTTTCGGAAATAATGTCATTCATGGATGTATTTGATAGGTTTTGAACTCAGCAAAAGTGTAATTAAAGGCACCAAGAATAAGTGAATGGAGTTTCAGCTTCTCAAATTAGGTAAAAATATTTTAAAATGTTACTCAAAATATTGTTCGCATTGTAAAGGATCTTTATACCCAGGACGTCAGTGCAGTGGCACTGACTGACGTCCTACCAGGGCTAGGCTAGTGCGGTCTTGGCGCAGTGCGGTAAATTTTCCGCTGCAAGCCACCAATTTATCCCCTTTATCCCCTTTATTTAGGTCAAATTACACTAAATTATATTCTTACCTATCGAGAAGGGTTTCCCAAATATATACAGCCAGAAAACAGGCAGAATTGAACAATTCTAAATGCCTAAAAAGATGTCTGAAAATCGCAAGTCCAAGTGAGATGAAAATAAACGCCATTTTGCTTCGTTGTCCAAATGTGCGTTTGTCTGTTTAAGTTGTGCAATACTCCAATCAGTCGGTCATCGTTCATGCGCATTGGAACATTCGCTAGGACTTTTCGATTTTGGAAATGGGTAAACGAACTTATGATGTTTAGGGAGGGAACTCGGAACAAGCAACAAAGCACACGTGTGTTGATGGCCGCTATGTCCGTAAATCAGAATATAAATATTGTTAGTTGTGATGGTTTTGTTTAACGCTTAACATGTACAATACACTGATCTGGTAAGACTGCCATTTCATAAGAGATGATTTAGGACACTTTGTACTTGAGGCCACCAGTTTAAAGAAGGGATCAGAGAATAGGCCTTGCATACCACAAGTAACTTTTACTGTGAGATTCTTATTCTTATTCTTATTCTTTATTTGGCCATTAAAACACACAAACAATAAATTAGCAAGTCACAAATAAATAAATAAATAAATAAATACGTATTTAAGTAAGTAATAGCAAAATAAACCAAAAAGCACATGAAATTTACAAAACAACCATAATGTGATGGCCAGGATCAACAAAAGTATACTTAAACACTGTAGCTGGAAAGCCTGTTGACCCAGTCACATAAGGAGACAAAAACACTAATAGAAAATATCTACGATAAAGTATATTATATAACTATATAATATGGAAATAGGCACAATACACAAACTGATAAAATAAAATAAATTAACTTTAAATACAAGTAAGAGGGGAAGCTATAACGACAAGAATAACATGGGTAAAATAAATAGAAAATCAAAAAACAACAACAACAAACCACAACAAGCAAAAACAAAACAAAAAGAAACTACTACAACAACAACAACAAAACAACAACAACCCAAATAATAACCATCATAATAACAGTAAGCGAATCATTAATTTAACAAATTTGAAGGGTAAAGAACAACATGGATAAAAATAAAGATTAATAAATCCATACAACAAAACAATCAAAATGAAATCATCAATCAAAAAAGTAAACAAACTGATAAATAAATGGATGAAACAAATAAATACTTAAACAAAATAAATAAATAAAAGAGTTGATAAATATAAGTCAATATATTTATAAATGAGGTAAACAAAACAATAATAATAATAAAATACAAACAAGTGAATGAATGAAATGAAAGGAAATATAGGAACTCAAAAATGTATTAAAAATAAATGGATGGTTGATGAATACTGCAGGAGATGAACAAGTTTAAAGAAGCTAATAAGCATCGAAGTTATAATATAAGCAGATAATTTGTTACAAAAAAAACCATTCAAAGTGTCCAGAATAAGTGAGTATTTTATGTGAAGGCAAGTTGCTCCATAACCGAGGAAATGAATGAATTGGTGTGCTTAAAAGCTAGAGTTCTGGCATAGTGGTGGTGAAATGTGGTCAAGTCTAAATGGCGGGTGTTAATTTTTGTGTGACATTTGATGGCATCGCAGTCAATAAGTCCAAACAAAGATTTGATTGTGAAAATGATGATGTGATGTTGTCTATTAGCAAGGCTTATCCAGTTGAGTGTTCTTAAACGTTCCATATAAGGCATGTCTCTTCGCTATTGCTTCAAGCAATAGGCCCCTACATTGGTGGCATAAAGAGGAAATTTTTCCATTTTGAATCCTATAGACATTACAATTCTCAACTCACCATCGCACTTTTGTCAGTAGTTTTCTCTCAGAACTGCAGTGAAAACCCAAATTTCTTGGAGGAAGGCATTGGTTGGAGTCTTCTATTTTTCCTACAAGTAATAAAAACTATAGTGGCACCGGGTGGTGGCGCCGCGCGCGGCGACGTCACGCGACACCGGCTTCTTATTTGCATTATAGCCCCGACCGGACCCTTCTCCCTTTGGCTAAATTAATGTGTAATTGGTAAATGGACTATGAGACTATTGCAAGGGATAATTATAAATATCAACACACGAAATGCAAGATGTGCCCTCGTTTAATTATTAAATCAATGTCACCCCAGAGACGAACGTTGCTTCTTAAAGGCACTGTACACGTTTGGTAATTACTCAAAATATATATTGGCATAAAAACTGACTTGGTAACGAAATTGTACAACAAGGGTGTTTTTTCTTTCATCATTTTCTTGCATTTTCGATGACCAATTGAGCCCAAATTTCCACAAGCTTGTTATTTTATGCATATGTTGGGATACACCAAGTGAGAACACTGGTCTTTGACAATTACCAAACGTGTACGATGCCTTTAAAGGTATTGTACACTTTTTGTAACAGCTCAAAATCAGTGTCCACATTTTGTGTGATTCAACATGCATGAACAAACAAACCTGTGAAAGTTTGAGCTCATTTGGTCATCGAGGTCACGAGAAAATAGTGAAAAGAGATCTTCTGTGTTTTCAAACATCGAGTTTTTATCGCGCGTGATAAAAACTATTGTTTTACTCATTTCTCAGAAACGATAGCATTTTAGGCAGAAATATTTTAAAGGCATCGTACACGTTTGGAAATTGTCAAAGACCAGTGCTCTCACTTGGTGTATCCCAACATGCATAAAATAAAAACGCTGTGAAAATTTGGGCTCAATGTCATCGAAGTTGCAAGAAAACGATGAAAGAAAAAACACCCTTGTTGTACAAATTTGTGTGCTTTCAGATAGAATAATAAAAACTTCTTGCGAGAAGTTTTTATTAATTTAGTGAGAAATTACCTCTTTCTCAAAAACTACGTTACTTCAGAGGGAGTCGTTTCCTACAATGTTTTATATCAACAGCTCTCCGTTGCTTGTTACCAAGTAAGTTTTTATGCTAAAATTATTTGTTTTGAGTCATTACCAAACGTGTATGATACCTTTAAGGAACCCTTTCTACCATTACTTACTTTATGTGTGAATCTGTGAACATCCCCCCCCCCGATCTTACCAATAGTGTACAGGGCCTTTAAGAACTATGGCTTGGCCCGATCATCCCTTGAAGAGTGGAAGACTCGAAGTATGACGGTCTGGAATTCGTATTGAGAACTAAAAGAAGTTGTGAACACGTTTTTAAAAGGGTAAAGAGAAATTAAAAGTTAATTTGTGATAATGTGCTGGATGCATGCACTGCATACAATACAAGTTTTTTAGCGCACTAAAACCAACCAGTTCCTATACTCACCAGAAGTGTAACTGGATTTCCGTTTGTTTGTTGGGGGTGTTTGTTTGCTTGGGGTTTTTTCGGGGAGCCTTTTGCGGCCTACACAATTTTTTTGTCTTTTTCGAAAGAGATGATGCAGGCAACATGATTGTGGTACTGCACTGAGAAAAAACTTTAAGAAAAACAAATGTGTTAAGAAGGCAGATCTTATGAGAGGGTTCTGAGGGGGCCTCACCTCTACCCAAGGGCGTCGATGGGTGGGGGACGGGGGGGACATGTCCCCCCCCCCACTTTTTAGACTGGGGGGGACAGCATATCAGATGTCCCCCCCCCCCCACTTTTTGATTGACTGTTTCATTAGAAATATGGAATACAATGTAAAAATATACATCATGTTCTTGATTTCTTCAAATAAAATAATAGCGGACGAACAGTGAAATATTTTTGTTATAGACTGATGGACCACGTCCAGAATCAGGGGGCGGGGGGGCGGAAGGGGTAACGCCACGGACGTGCCACCTACGTTGAAAATAATCTCATTCGACTCTCGCGACGTGCATGGACTGGTCGAAGCTCCACAACAAAACACGGCCTAGTACACGTACATACACAGGGTATACACATTCCCTATGTGTATGTGTGTACATGTAGCCTATCGTACAAGATTTGAATTTCACGCGTGCCGTTGAAAAGCTTGGGCGAGTCCATTTTATCAGAGGGTGTTGTTATCTTCAAATCTTGTAAATTCACCAAATCTTTACACTATAGAGAACATTCGTAAATGTTTTTTTTGCGGTACCAACTGCTTCAGTAATTTAATAATTTAATAAAAAACATACATTTAACGTAAACGACATGTATTACATATCTGTTTATGATGTGTACTTTGCCTCATAATTAAAGGAACATTACAGAATTGGTTCTTGTTAACAAAACAGTTAAACACTTTATTTAATCCACCATATACATAAACTGACAAACCTGTAGAAGTTTGAGATCGATCGGCCATCTGGGTCACGAGAAAATAGTGAAAAACCGATTACACATTTGCATGTGTTATACAATGCAGGAATAAAACGCTCATGAGCGATAAACTCCAATCGGAAATTATTTTTATTTATTTTTCATCAAATTTGGCATTTCAGACAGAAATATTTCTAGGGATGTTTTCTACTATCATCATCATTAGACCGTGTAAGTTTTATGTAAATCTGTGATCTTAAAGAAAATTTTAATTACCAGTTCTGTAACGTTCCTTTAATATTACCTACGGCAAATGTTCACGTCCGTTGACATCCGTTTGACGATCGTTTGCACGCAAACCAAGTATAGCAGAAACCATTTTCTCAAAAAAACATTCTAAAAATCGTGAAATATCTAGAGGATGTACGGAGGGATTTTGTTTAAACTTTCAGAAATGAAAGATCTATCCTTAAATATTACGTTCAGCGAAAAAATCAGAGGATGAATGATACGAATTTTCACATTTTGTCGAAATTTGTAGCCGTTTTAGGGGAGACGTTTTGGAAAGAAATGCCCACCTGGACCCATTCATACACGTTAGCTGCTGCACTAAACCAACGGAAAATTGCCGGTAATATTTTTACGCATTTTACATAAAAACAGCCACCTTAACAATTGAAAATGCTCTTACAATATATACTGTTATGTTTTCAGTGCTGTTAAAGAGAAAATTTTAACGGTATACGTGGTTTTCTTTTTCTTTTTTAAACGTCTTCACCTCTTTTTAAAATGGAGTGTACCCAAACCGCGATTGCAATTTCTTGCGCAATACCCCTCCCCCCCCCCGTCCAGAATGGTATTTTAGGCCTATTTCCGTTTCTATAAATACAGACAATACACAAAAAGTTTCGGTACACGATGCCTCCGGAAGTTTTTTGTAAAGACTTGCTCGCCCGTCCCCCCCCCCCACTTTTCAGTATCGACACCCTTGCCTCTATCCCCCCCCCCCCGACCCGAGGCACGCGAATCTCCATGCACGCCCGACATCTTTGCGTTTCTCCCACCCCTGAGGGATGCCCGTGCTCGCCCAGCCAGGCACAGCACCGAAAGGCCCCGTGTGTAGCCTACCGGTCAGCTGTGCACGCCGGTGTGGCAGGAGCCTTCTGTCCGGGCCCCGGAGATTCTATCCCCCCTGCCATACGGCAAACTGTGCACAAACTTCTTTTGATAGCGCCCTCTTTTGAATCATCCTCCTCCAGCCCATGTTATCTTCCCGTATGGGGGACAGAATCTCCGTGGGGACAGATTTCCCTGGGACAGACAAACCGGCACTCCATCCGTCGAGTTGTCTGACCAGTCGAGTTGTCTGACTGACGAGTTGTCCGACGGACGAGTTGTCTGACATTCGTCTAGAATACTAATCAAATTAGGGCCAAAAACTGAAAAAACACAAGGGGATGTCCAACATTTTACAAAAATGTGGGTACAAAAGTGAACGACACACAAGTGGAGGCTAAAATGGAGGACATGTGCAAAGGTAGACAGAAGGATCATGTGGAGACAACAGGGAGGAGGGGAGGAGGGCGTGGCTAGAGGAAGGATAGGGACGATCATTTTAATTAAAAATAACTAAAATTATTTTATTTATTTGGTTTGCAGTAAAATACCAAGTTTGACGGTTCTTTACTGCAATTATTTACTATTAGCTCTTATTTACACCATTTAATGTTACCATAACAAGGAGTGAATTTTTTCGCCCTGAAGAACTGCTTCAATGCACATTTTATAGCAATATTATAAATTTTACTGGGAAAACACACAAATTGACATATACAAAATTACAGAATCATGATAATACAGTATTACAAGATGTAAAACGTTCTCTCTTGCTCAAGGAATCATCGTACAAAATTGTAATTGAAAAATCAGTAGATTTCTTAATTATTCACATATTTCTGAATAAAATTGATTACAAAAGTATTTTATGCTGCTATAACTTACAAGCACAAATTGAGTCTAAATAATGCAAAATTGAGGAAAAGGTGTAATTTTGTTCAAATAATGTATATAAGTTAAGTAGAATAGGTTGTCCTTAAAGATGGGAAGGAAAAAAAATATATTTGATGGCCTGGCTCTAAACTGTCGTAAAATATATTTTTACCTTAAAATATTCACTGGAAGTTCATCTTGAATGAAGCATTATTTACAAGAACACATGTGAAATTGTTAGATGTGTAAATTGAGTTACGTTCAAAGCTTAATTTGTTATCAAATTTCAACAATATTTTGTATTAACAATCATCTGGGACTTTTGCTATGTCCTAAATGATGTCTGACATCACTATTCAAGCCACCTTTTCACCTTCCATGTTAAATGTTTAGGAGGGAAAAATACTCCAAACTAAAAATGGAATGCCCATTGTGTGGCTGTCAAGTTCTATTAAATGAGAAACATACATTTGTACCATAGCAGGTAAGAACAGTACCTTTTGTTAATACAAAATTAGCCAGCTGAGGATAAATTTTTAAGAAGAAATTGTCATTGGAAAGGTCTTTGCTGTTGGTACAAGTAATTACAGCTTTAAGATCAATATTTGATGAACACAAAATCATGCTCGATCATTGTACCAAGTACGTAGAAATTCTTGAGCCAAGAAAACACTTGTATAAAACAGTTTCAGTTGATGTCCATGACATGATTGTAAAGGACATGAAACTTTGAGGAACACTATCTTTCCTTTGTATGGAAAATTATCGACCAATTAGAAGGGGCATTTTCTACAGTTAGCTTAATACTTTGATAAGTTTACTGAAGCCAAAAAGCAAAGACCGCTGTCAATACAAAACTAGTACCAAGTAAAGCCCGGTTCATACTTCCTGCGAATGCTTCGTGCGAAACGAATTTTCTTGCGTCACAATAGAAAAACAGCGCGTACCGATTATTGAGTCACCAAAATTCGCTTCGCATTCGCATTCGCAAGAAGCACGAACTGGACTTGAGTGTAACGGAATACTGGTATTTGGAGGTTAACAATGCTACCTAAAGCTTGGTGAAGCACCAAAATAGCAATTGAAAAAAACCTTTGCATAAAATTGTCACTGCCTAAAGGCACACACCTGAATGTGATCTCTTATTCCAGAATATAAACATATCTGCAGCACACACATAAAAACTGTTCTATGAAGTCTTTATTTTTTTTGCATAATAATGGTTTCCATCTCAAATCGACATAATGTTTCAACACTGTAATAAATATGGTATAGACACAAGTTCCTAATCTACAACATAAGATCATCCCTACTATCTACAATGACGAAGAAGAATTAATAATTACATACATGATCAATTCACACACAAAACTTCCCACCAGCCAAATTTTCTGATCCCGTGGTGGCTCCTCTATCTTTACAACAGATGAATGCTTGCCTTGAACACCCTGTAAGAAGAAGGGAAAAGGATATCATAGGTCTCGAATTTTGCGTAAAATTCCACAAGACCACAGAGCTTGTAGCTCTAATTGTTTACTGGACCAGAATTTATTTTACAAGACCAGAATCTTCACAAGAAAGGGCTTGTTACAAAGTTTTAACATGTATTTTTGTTTTATTTGAACAAACACTATGAGAAGATTGTCTCATTTGTGTCATTTATATTTTGATACTCAACATAATTGTATTACCAGACTGAACAAAGTCAACATTCTGAACATCAATTCTTTCTTATAAAGATAATAAACTGTGATGTATTATTATTCAGATGAAAAACACAAGACTGCCGGACTTGTCAGATCATGAGTTTTCTGGCCCAGGGCTAAAATCACTGCAGTCCAAAATAAAACAAAACAGATTGTAAAATTTGCCAGATCAAAAAGTTGAGTGTGGTCCAAGTTGGTGATTTTTCGTCCGCCGTACTCCCTGGATAGTGAATGATGGATGATGGATCATACCGGAATTGAACCCCCATCGAGGGGTGTACGTACCAGGACCTGGGGTCGTTTCTGGAAAAAAGTTGAACGAAAATACAAAAATTGATCATCTGCTAATAAATTTCACCTGATTTTTAGTCGGTTTGGACCATGCAGTCTATTCAGTTCAGAGATTTATGGTTGAACTCCAGGGGCAGATCCAGGATTTTCAAAAAGGCGGGGCCCAAACTTTGAGGGCTAATTTCCAAGTGGAGAATTTTTAGTAATCCTGCAGTTGTTTTAAGGTAACTTGTTCAGAGCGTGGGGTCCGTTAAACATTAGATGCCCTCTGGTGCAATCTAGGAAATTTCATCAGAAGCATTTTACAATTTTTTTTTTTTACCCATTTTAAAATTAGAAATTTGATTTGCCGTTTTCAAATAAGGGGGGAGGTGCACACTCACCCCTAAATCTGCCACAGTGGGATGTACTAGCTGCCTGGCGGTAGGGGACACATTCTACACAAATTTGGGCCAGCAAAAGACCAATGATTCCGTTTGAGAGACATGACCTACAACATCACTTCTAAACCAAGTTGATGCAAAATAGGATACCCCCCAAAACCACTTGCAGCAAACTTGACCACAAGTTATGTTTGTAGCTCTGCATGGTGTGGATCGTAAGAAAAACTATGGTTAGTGAACTTGCGGGTACAACCATGTATAAAACTCTTTTGGGAGAAGTGGGTGGCTCTGAGAAGAACCGATGTGGTCTCGGGGTTTCAAGCAGGGTTTTCAAGCGGGGTCTCGAGCAGTATACTCTGCTCACTGGTTCTTATCAGAGCCAACACTTCTCCTGACAGAGTTTTATACATGATTGTACCAGCAAGTTTACTAACGATAGTTTTTCTTATCAACTTGACCAAGTCTAAATAACAGTTTAACCCTCAAAACATCGCCGTCTAAGGTATGATCTTGAATATCTTGTCATAGTACACACATTTACCTTTGCCACCCCACAGTTGAGTGCCTTGGTGCCTCTGGCTGATGGTATAGCTCGGTGCTTTCCACAGAATAATAGCATCCGACTTGGAGCGATTGTACTCATTGGGTGCTGGTTCATTCTCTGAGCCTAGACATAGAAAATCAATCAAAGCAGTAAGTAAAAATGTCTTTAAAACTAAAATTTTATGGATGCTTATCAGTCCGAGGAGCTAAACGGGACTAGTTGTAAAAACCCCAAAATGATTGAAAAGTTTACACTCGGTAAATTATGACACACTTTGCCTTCTCATATTAATCTTCTTGTAGAACTCATTTTATTAAGAAAAAAATAATGATCAAGCAAATTTGAGTTTGATCAATTAAATAACAAAGTTTCCAATTAAAAACATATGCCAAGGGCTCAAGTCTTTACCTCTTTTGTTAATGTTGAATTTGGACTTGACGCCTATGGAGAAGTTTGGATAGTCAAACATCGTTGGTTTGCGCCGGCCAAGAAGTGGACGGGTGCTGTTATAGTGAGCTGGTGACGGCCACTAAAATAATAAGAAAGAATTATCATATAAATTCCCCATCAATAAAAGCCCATGAAAACTTACAGGAGAGGTTTTTGAACCCCTTCCATGAGGTTTCCGCTGTCCTCCAATGCAACTGCAGTTCAGCTAGCTAAATGAGCTTAGCAAGCTAATTAATGAGATTTCTTTTTAACATTGCAAATACTGTATTTGCCATTAAAAGTAGGGTCACAGATTGATTTTTTTCAACATAATGCTGATTTATGGGCCAAATTATCACAAAGATACAACAAATTCAGTTACAGCTCAATACATTGTCTACTTGTTGAGAGAACAGCCAAAAAAAAAAGTCACAGTATTTTCATCAAGAACATAGAATCCATCCATGTTCAGCGAGGTGACAGTGGGTACCAACAGCATTCTCCGGCCGCAGTATTCACAAATGGACACCATGCTGATATTAATCTTCAAAAAGTTGCTTGAAGGTGATCTTTCCAGATTCAAATTTTTTTGACATACTTTACTTTTATTGATTTCAAATCAACAGGGGCACTTCATTTTGCAGGATGCTTTTTACCAGTACCATCTGTATGGTAGGCTTTGTGATAAAAATTTCCCTTTTTTTTCAGGGTCATTACCAAAGTATAACCCAACCTTTAAAGGTGTTAGAAATTTAACTGAATTAGCTTCTTCTTTTTTTTTGGAGGGGGGGGGGGACTAATATCTTCTAGTAAAAGTGCTATTCAAGAATTGTAGAGTTACAGCTTTGGAAACTTTGACAACTGTATGGATTTATTACTTACTCTTTTATCCCAGTGGACTTTTGTTGTGAATCCATCATTGCTGTTGAACCAGGTCTTAGCATTGGCTGTTCTACTGCCACCGCCTGTAGAATTTTTTTTGAATGTCAGTGAAAATATGATGAACACAGATCAATATTAGAAAACAGCGAAAATATTCTGCACAACAGACCCATCCATTAGGCTCCGCCCACCACAGTAATTGCTATAGAATCAACGGTACTCAAATGTGTCTGCAGCCCTTCATCACCCAGCTGGAGCACACAGAAAAATGATAGTGCAGCTAGCCTAATGGCGAGCAGCTTGTTATGGTAATGGGTTTTTAATTTGTCAATAAACCAAAAGGGAAACTGACTGGGTAAAGTTTAAAATAATTTTTGGTTGAACAAAGACAAATTTGATAGAGCGGGACTTGATTCTGCCACCTCCAGATTAACGTGCCAGCGCTCTACCAACTGAGCTATCTAGCCCTATGTTGGCGGTCTCCCTATTTTGTCAATATCTTTGTTCGGGGGTGCCAGTCAGAAGCCATTTAACCTGTAACTACCGTATAACCAGTGATCACACCCAAGTTTATGACACATCCTGGGAAGCGGCACCAAGGGATCACCTTGAGGGGATGTGACTTTTTATTTCCAATATCAAGTAATAAACCACAAGGGAAACTGACTGGCTAAATGTTAAAATAATTTTGGGTTGAACACAAAAAAATACACTAGAGCGGGACTTGAACATGCGACCTCCGGATTAACGTACCGGCACTCTACCTATTTTGTCAATATCTTTGTTTGGGGGTGCCAGTCAGAAGCCATTCAACACCTAACTGCCGTATAGCCAGTGGTCACACCCGCGTTTACAATACATCCTGGGAATTAAGCAGCAGCAAGGGATCACCTAAAGGCAATGTACACTAGTGTGATTGATCGATACATTAAGGGCAGGAACACAATGGAGCAGCCGTTTTGATGGGTTTGCTGACTGAGCATGGCTGAGCTGTGTACCGAATAAAGCACTCAAAGTGACATCAGCATTGCCTGCTAGTTTCCAAACATGAGGAGAAAAGGGGGTTATTTTGACAGTCACCACGGACCACAAAAAGCAAGGACAGGGATACTTGTTTAGAGTTCCTCCTCAAAATTGTAAAAACAAATATGTATATTGTGTAGAACATTAAATTCTGACCAATCCTATTGTTCACAAAACAACATTATCAGGATTTTTAAAAATATTTTTAAAGATGACAATTTTGCATCTGGGATACCCGCTGCGAAAATATAGGATTTGATCTACCTCTAGCCACCAGACTAGCTCGGTGGTCTGGTGGTAAGACATCTGCTCTAGCATGGCAAAGGTCGTGGGTTAGAATTCCACTAGTGTGATACTCTGTGGATTTTTTTTCACAGGATTCAGACACATTGGTGGAAGGGCAAAACCAGAATAACACTTTTATATTGAATATAAAGCTCCAGATTTGATCTTGGAGTTCCGCTAGCTTCTCTATATGAACAGCACTGGCAACTTAATATTATGCTTTAAAAAAAGTTGTACGTTTCAAGGAAATACCTTGCGCTTCCACAAAAGTATGGGGGTAATTTTGGATCGAATTATCTTGAATAATAATAACAATAATAATATCAAAGTCTTATATAGCGCACGTATCTAGGTACAAACAAGGTATTCAAGGCGCTTAGTATATACTTTTTAAACAGAAAGATGGGTTATTGAAGTTATGAAAAATGAGACCCAATTATGTAGCACCTTATAATGTTTTTTACAAGGTGCTATGGCGCATTCAGCAGCCACAACCAGGAACACCGGGGCGAACCCCTTCTCTTTTCGATAAGTGCACTGGGTTCTTTTACATGCGTTACACAACACATGGGACCAACAGCTTTACGTCCCATCCGAAGGACGAAGCAATGGTTAAGTGTCTTGCTTAAGGACACAAGTGTCACGGCTGGGGATTCGAACCCACACTCTGCTGATCAGAAACACCAGAGTTTGAATTCGGTGCTCTTAACCGCTCGGCCACGACACTTCCACTTCCTTGAAAAGGATGTCCTGCAGTCTTTTGAGTACTAGGGAATGAGCATGGGTACAACAAGTGATATAACCAAAGTCACATTTGCATTAAATATTTTGTTGTGTCAGTGCAAAAACATCATACCTCCTAAAATAGCTCTTATGTTACGTGTTAGTTTGAAATTGTCAAAACGTTGTGTCTCGAGAAAAGAGAGCCCGGATGTACACACAAAACAAGTACGCGCCGAGTAACAACGTTTTTTGCACGGAGCATTGTCGTAGGAGATACAACATTTTTGCAAAATCGAGATACAAGGTTTTGGCACTGATGCGCTGAATTCAACTCACCTTTTTCCTGTAGCCTATGGCCAAACTTAAACTTGGGAGTGTTGGTTTCATTCAAGGGCTTGTTTCTTGGAGTATAATTCCATGACCCAGGATTATCGAGGTCGAAGGGCATCGGAGGTCGACTGTTGATTGCCTCATCCAAACCTGACGATACAAAAAAAGTTTTTACTGTCATTACTTCTCCTCGTTAGTGTCAATCATAACCGTATTATTCTGCCACTATTATATCACTATTGAAATGAAATATTTAGTGAAAATATTATGAATACCACACAGTGCAGACATCAATTTGGTGAAACAATTTCTTTCTAAGAGCAAGGTCATTTTTCTGATGTAATAATTATACAAACTTAAAACAGGTATTAGGGTTTCACAAGATCCCAGGGCTCACCCTTAACACTAGCCCGGTGTACATTGTCTGGTAACAACTGCTACGGGCTAGTAAACACCACTTCTCAACTTACCCTGTGGGCTACTAAAAACTATGCATCCTACTTATTTAAAATGCTCATATTTCTTCCTTTTCCAGGCCTGTGAGTGGACCCTTAAAAAAAGAGCTGAAACACTACATGATGTAAGAATGATCGTGGAACGTCATGTGAGCGCGCGTCACGCATTTACGCTGGTGGAATTGGGGCACCCCATTGATCCAGTAACTAGGCTTATTTCACATTATTGTAGTTGTACATTACTTTTGCCAAGCATATATAAAGCGAAAAAGTGAAGGGAAAAAAGAAAAAGAAAGAAAAAAAGGGGGGAAAAAAGAAGTAGAAAAAAAAAGCGGAAATAAAAAATCGACAAAAAAAGGAAAAAGCGGATATCCGCTTTTAAGCGGAGATTTCACAGGCCTGCTTTTCAGATGTGAAGTTTTTTTTTAGTATGTTAATGCAACTTCATTTTAACATTAAACTGGTTGTGATTGCTACCATTATACATAATAAAGATACATTTATGACAGTACATGTTTAAAATTTGGGCAACTAAAACTTCCTGGGGGCAAGTAAAATGCACAGTTTACCAGCCCGGAGAGCTACTTTACAAAAAGCTAAGTGCAAGGACTGAGATCCTTTTTATATAGGGCTCAAATTTGGGGGGAATATCCACAAGACTTAAAGGCACTGAACACGTTTGGAAATTGTCAAAGACCAGTGTTCTCACTTGGTGTATCCCAACATATGCATACAATAACAAGCCTGTGAAAATTTGGGCTCAATTGGTCATCGAAGTTGCAAGAAAATGATGGAAAGAAAAAACACCCTTGTTGTACAAATTTGTGTGCTTTCAGATAGGAATAAAAACTTCTTGCAAGAAGTTGTTATTATTTTAGTGAGAAATTACCTCTTTCTCAAAAACTACGTTACTTCAGAGGGAGTCGTTTCCTACAATGTTTTTAACTATCAACAGCTCTCCGTTGCTTGTTACCAAGTAAGTTTTTATGCTAATATTTGTTTTGAGTCATAACCAAATGTGTACGATACCTTTATGGGCTTGTAGCTCCATATTTTTACTGGACCAGAATTTGTTTTACAAGACCAGAATCAAAATGAGTTGAACAAGCACTAAGAGAAAATCTATCTCATTTGTCATATGTGTGTAAGTGTACTTTGATACTCAACAGTATTGAAAGATATTTAACAGATTCATAGTCAACATTTTTTCACAAAGATATTACACAATGAGGTAGCCTATTATTGATCAATTGAAAAACACAAGACCACCGGACTTGTCCGGCTGTGAGCTTACTTGCCCAACACTACAATCACTGGCCTTAGACCTGTGGTCCAGTAGCAATTATAAGCCCTGTTATGGTGGGGTATGGGATTTTTTGTTTTAAAGGTTTTCTTTTAATGATTTTATGATATCACAGAACGCTAAAGGAAGATTAACTATCACAATGTTTTATTTATTTATTTATTTTTTTTCTTCTTCTTTTTTTTTTTTTTTTTTTTGGGGGGGGATGAGGATGGTGTAAATAAATTCAAGGAGGGAGGACAAACATTATAAGTCTAAAATTTGTCATTCTGTGGACCAGCTATAGGTAGCTGCTTAGTCATATTGTCAGGCATGAATCTTCACAGAGGCACTAGCCCAAGCCCCGATAGTCATTGCCTTGGTGCCCTACAAATTTTAATCCTTGCCCTTACAACGAATTATCGGGCCTGTATAGACCGTATCGAATATGACGTTACCTTTCAAATACCCACAACATGGCGTCTGTGAGCGTGTGCGTGTGCTTCATTGATACACGTTTAGACGTGCATATGGCCTGTCCTATGATATGGCCACTTTCATGAACTCAGCGTTCCTTGATTTCTATGGCACACGCACACGCACACAGACGCCATGTTGTGGGTATTTGAAAAGTAACGTCATATTCGATACGGTCTAATGTACTTACTAATAACTTTGGTTTGATGTCTTTCTTCATAGAATACACTGCTGTGTCTGTTCAGTACAGCCCTCTTCCTGTTAGAAATAATTGAAGAGAAGAAATTAGATGAATCACAAAGAGAGGCAGCGACGGCCATTGGTAGAGAGAATTTTAACAAATATATTATGATCATCACGGCAGCTGTGATGAAAATTAACAGGGTGAACTATTAGTTTAAGGACAACAGAACACTTTAGGTCACCCACTTCAATTTATTCTTAAATAAATACAAACAATTAAATGAGAAATCCAGATTGTTTAGTAAACATCTAATCTTGCTTCTCCCTCACGTTTATTTTCAATATAGTATTTGGTAATTTAATGTTGTATTTATATATAAAATGATGTTTCTTTTTTCTTTCGTTATTTAATTATTTTGTTTATTTGGGTTGTTTTTTTTGTATTTTAAAAGTTTTTATATTTTTTATTTATTTTATTTCAATATTATTATTCATTTATTTATTTGTTTATTTTTAATTTTTGGGGGAGGTTGCTCAGTGATGGAGTTACCATTATTACGACAAAATAATCAGCCACCTAGTACTTGCCTTGCTGACACCATAACTGTTGACATCTTCATCACCGATGGTGGCAGCTTAGCTGAATTTAACGCCCTCCTGACATCCCTGTCTCTGGTACCAGTCTTGCTGGAGCCGCTGGCCGAAGGGATACGTGGTATGTGGTTGCGTGATTGTTGCCCTTCACCAATAGATAGACTTCTGTTGTAGTAACCTTCGGGGATGTTGGCTGGATCCACCGATGGAGGGAGGGAACGGGACAGGCGAGGATCAGGATGAATTGCTGGCAAATGATGACTTCTGGAATCTGTCACAAAAATGAGAAGTGGTTAATTTATTTGAGGATAAATTCATCTGATATAAATGGATTTTGTTCTTTATAGTTGTAGTGATCTGAAAAGCAATCAACTGCTTGCGCGAGGTAATTGCTTGCAAAGCGCTAGCCCAGGTTGGACTCCTCCGTTGCATACAACGCGACGGAGTCCAGGGTATAAAGGTCCTCAGGCATTGCAACAAAATTTATAACCATTTTTCATCATATTTTTACCTATTGGAGGAAGCTGAAACGTGACTCACATGTTCCTTGTGTCCTGAACCTTACGCCTGCTCTATTCAGAATTGCCAATTTGATCCTACCAGGGCTAGCAAAGCGCGAGCAAGTGTGCGGTTGGTTTCTTTGTAATAATTAATGTTGATTAAGAAAATGAGGAATAACAAAGATGGGAATAAAATAAAGGAATGTAAGAAAAAGAAGTCAGTTTGGGGAAGATACTGGAAAGGAGCGGAGCTGTTAATAAAACCTTTTCAGACTACAGATCAATTGCGTCGTCAAGTTCTTTCAATTGGTGGTCAACGGCTTATTAATATTATTCATAACCCTTCCGCACGGAAGAAAAAGGAGAACCCAAGCTCATATTCATTACATTATCAAAGGAGTGTATGATTTTCTAAGGAGCTCTGGAAGCGCGATCTTGAGATGATTTACTGCATGACATCTTTTTTTCATTTTTGAAGGAAATGTGTTGAAAGGGTCTGCATACGTTTGGTAATGACTCCGAAAATTATTTAATGGCAATAAAAACAGCTCTATGTAAAAACTTACTTGGTAGGCCTATAAAGAATTACAGCAGCTTTGGTTAGTATAATGCATTAAATTTGAGAAACTTTTCACTTTGAAGTACTGCGGTTATGGAAAAAGATATCACTTTTTACTATTCTTCCTGTGTGGACAAACCGCTCCAGATTTTCGGCAACATTATCTCTAGTGTATAAATTTCACCTTTTTCATCCAAACTTGTGATGTGATCGAGCAGTCAGTGCGCAGCGTGCATGATAATGAGGTCAAAAGCCAGATTTCATTTGCAGCGAAAAGGTGGTTTTCGGATCGGACGCGCCGGTCTCGGACCCCTGCGCACTGACTGCGAGTCCATCATTCTTTTAGTACACGCCCACCCCGCCCTCTCAAATTATCAACTCTTGAGGGCGGCAGCACATTCGCGTGTCCGCTGTGTGCAAGACAGACGTGACATACACTGTACATGGAAGAAAGAAAGAAGGGTGAATCTTCTTCCAAAAAGTAAGATTTTTTTTTTGACTGTGTAACATGTGTAGGAAAACCTTTGTTCAGTTACCCTTCCACTGTTTATATTTCCAATTTAATCTCTTCTAGTTCTAGCACCCTGTACAAGTTAATTTCTAGAAATGTTCTGTAGACTGTAGGCCGTAATAAACAACCCTCTGCTCTTGCTTAGCAGCTTAGCCTTAGCACTCCTGTTAGTTTACATAGCAGCCTGGCAGCGCAGGGGGAACACTTAGCCCTGGTAGGACGTCAGTCAGTGTACACTGACGTCCTGGGTATAAAGCGCCTCTACAATGCGAACATATTTTGAAGTAATGTTTTTTCATAATTTTACCTGATTTAAGAAGTCAAAATTCCGTTCATATATTCTTTATGTCCGTAACTCACTATTGATGGGTCCAACAATAACAATTTCGTCCACGAATGACATTATTCTAGCAAATAAGTCCGAGTTGTGCACTACCATTTTTATCATCGTGTAGGTCCTACCAATTGACTGTGTAGGCTCAGGCGCACATGCGCGACATGCATACATTACATGTAGCAACCTGACCGACTTCCGCGTTAAATTTGCGCCCCCTCTAAGTAAGACTGCGCCCTCTATCATGGTTGCTATGCAAAGGACGCACATGCGCTGAAGCATTCACGTCTTGTCAGTTTCGGCCTGTCGCCGAGAATGCATAAATTTCCATTTTATTTTCACAATAATGTCATCCAAGGATAAAATTGGCAATTCTGAATAGAGCAGGCCCCGGTAACCAGTGTTTTTACAACAAACAGTCGTTGATCAACTCAAAACGCATCGCGACGATGACACGGCCGGCCGAGGTCAATGTTGATAGTTGACCCCGTACAGCTAAGAGCTGTACAAGTTACATGGCAGTTTTACAGACACGAGATTTTGACTCCACAAAAATCGTAAATTTGCAGCACAAAACAAAATCGTGAGTACATTTAAATGCCTGATGTTGCATCTTAGACATATCAAGAAGACAGCAGGCGTATATAAAGGTTTTTTGTTGGGTATTTTTGTTGTTCTGAGGCATTTTTGTTACCAATTGAAGAACAGTCGTGAACGGTTCGACTTGTTCCTGGGGCGCTAGTACAACCGATAATGTCAAAATTCGAAAAAACGAGTACATCGCCCCAGTTACTGGGTCTAGGACTCGGTAAGCTTAAATTTTGTTTTATTTTTCATTTTGACAAACACAATATTTCTGTGTTTCTTTGGAATTTCATTTCTAAAGTTGGATTAATTTTTGGAAATATCTTTTGTAACAAACTTAGTTTGGACTCAACTTTTAAGCCTATGTGTTTCTTCTTAAATTTGATTGAAGAACTGTATTTTGCACAGGTTTTAAAGCCATTTTGATTTTAATTTGTAACCTTCTTTGGCACTGTGTTTTATTGTTTTTAGTGGTTTCTATAAATTCTGTTACAGTGTTAGTTCAGTAGTGTTACTATTGGTCTTGGTTTCGAATTCACTTGATTTATTGCTGTATGTCAATCACTGGTTTTGCTGTTGGTCATCGCTTAGTAATCAATAAAGTTGTTTTTATTATTTTTTTATTGAGGAAACCTACAAATTGAGTCACTGTCCCACTTCTTGCATTTCCTCGCGACTTTTCCCTACCCGATCTTGGTTTTTCTCATTTGTTCAAGCGAGTACCCTAACACTAAGCGTTTTTCTTATTTATTATTCATTATTCAACTGTGCCATTTTTCCGGGTTACAACTGCAGTCATTGAGGTAAAAGGAACATAAGCTCTAGGTTATTAAGGAACGGAGAATTTCCAATTTCCGTATCCGGCCGCCACTTTTTCATTCATTATGAAATAAAAAGTATTTTGTTGAGTTATTTACTCACAAAAGCGAAATTGCTTTTGCTTGGTCAGGGTTGGTAACAATGAATAAGGATACGGAACTTTTTCCCATAACTCAATTACTCACTCATCATGTCACTGATTGTTAAATAATGGACAAAACTAGTACCAGTAACTGGAGCGCTGCATCTGTATTCTGTACTCCTTTTTTTCTCAAAATTTTGACAACTGCGACTGCAGATGTCAACATTTTGAAAATAAAGCGAGAGTACAGCGCCCCAGTTAGTTACTGGGCCTAGTCTAGGTCAATATACTTTCACTGCCAGATGCCATTTTTTTTTGTAACCATTTTTGGGGATTTATTAGTATCTTTTTATGAATATTATGATTACAACATTTATCTAGTGTTTTGGCTGTTCTTGGTGGTTACAATTTGACTAGTCAAAAAATGTAAAGTTTAAATCATACAATACAACACTTAGACTTAACTTTGTGAGTGAAAGGATGAACTTACAGATTTTTCTGTCAATTGCTTATTAAAGTTTCTTCTTTGTATTAAATGTGCTTTTGTGAGGAAATTAATTGAAATCTAATGTCATGCTATTATAATAAAGTTGGGATAATCCTAATCCTAATCCTGCATCCTTCGTCGGAAGGATGGAGGGTTATGATTATCGCAACTAATGCTATAGACCCATTGCACAACGCGCAGCATACTCACTGCGCCTATCATGGGTGTCATTTTGGGTGTCAAAATCGTATACAAACATGCACAAAAGAGAGTTTTGACACCCAAAATGACGCGCATTGTCGGAGGCGCGTTCCGGGTCTATATAAATCAATAGGTCCCCCTTGCATAACGCGAAACGCTACAGATACGCTGTGGTCACGCGCACGTTTTTATGCACAGAGAACAGCAATCGTCCAATGATCTGCCTCCTTTTTGAGAGTATGACGTCATATGCAATGGGTCTATATAGGAATGTTTGTAAGGCATGTATGTATTGCTCAAAAGACTGGTCCCCATTTTGATTAATTAAATCAAAGTTTTCTCTTGATTTGCAGAACTGAATGAATGTATGTGACTGGTCAAGCTCAGGGAAAAGCACCATGCCGACACTGTGGCAACAGGTTCGAGGAAAATTTGACCGCAGCAAAAACTCAAAATGGGGTTGGAGAGTTTCAGCTGTGTATGGCCTGTGCGTTTGGACTTTACTCGGAGTAGTGATAGTCAAGGTGATATCAAGTTCAACTACATTGGTAGCTGGTCAGTATGGAATGTCTGAGGACACCTATACCGCATTGTCTGAGAAGGAAAAGGAAGAGCTGGCTCGAGAGGCCAAGTTAAAAACTTGGGCTAGTAAGTTGAATGTTTGTTTCCAGTTTGCATTTCAGGGGTGATGATGGATTGATAAGCCCAATTATCTGGGGTAGTAAGATGACTGCACAATTGTTTACAATACTTGTACCTCGTTTTCAGCATCCGTTGTTCCCCAACATATTGTGTACAGCTCTTTTACAGTCTCGGACTTGCATGGAGGCCATTTCCTCTGTATTGGCATTCATAGAATATATAAAGATTTTGTGCTAGAAATTCCCTGCTCAAAACGAAAATAGCCTTTAAGAGGTAATGTTGATGAATTCAGTCTTGTTTACACTTGAATCATTCGAAATTGACCTTTATTACACTGCCGCCATCTTGGTCATGTTCCCTGTATCCAATAATAGTAATGAATGCTAGTATTCATTGTACAAAAAGGAACAAGACTATTTTTCCATTCCAGCCTAAGTTTGTTTACATTGGTTTGAATGGGAGAAAATCAAGATGGCCGCACCGTGATAAAGGTCTATTGACTTCTAAAAGGCCATGTTCAGTATTATAAAATTCAACTCAAAGATGTTATCTTTTCTTTTCTATTTGCCACAGGACAACAAGAGCTGGCTGAACATGTTGCAGAGAACATCTACACCCCTGTGGACTTCATGGGTTGAAAACTCATACAATGTAGTGGATTGCTTCCTGATGCCTTTGGTTGTATTTGGCCAATTTGCAAAATCATGTGAAAGTACACACAAAGTCATATGCTTCCAAAGAGACTTTTCCACACAGACTTGAACTTTTTTAGAATTACTCGCTGATGTGCTTGAGTCGTGGTAATGTGGCTTGCATAAAAAGATCCTGACTATGCCACCAATAGTTACTATTACTGCAGTGACATTTTTACCTGTTAGTATTAATAAACTGCGCCAATAAAGTATCTAAACACTTACAAATGGTCAGATTTATCGGAACCTGAAATAGTATGCAAAAAAATAATTAAATAATTCGATTCACAGTTATCTTCTGCGGATTTTGACACCTCTTTTGTTGCGCTGCGATGTTGTTTGGCGAATTTATGGGCACTTGAGTGGCCTAAGGTCGAATTTCAAAAGTTGCAAAAGCCCCTATTCACCCAAATTCCAGAAGGGAATAAAAGGCGGGCAAAAATACTGCTGATCTTATTCGTCACAGTGCAACGCTCTTGCTTGAATAGGGGCTTTTGCAACTTTTGAAATTCGACCTTAAGCCACTCAAGTACCCATAAATCCGCCAAACAACATCGTAGCGCAACAAAAGAGGTATCAAAATGCGCAGAAGACAACTGTGCATCGAGTTAATTAATTAATTTTTTGCATACTATTTCAGGTTGTGATATATCTGACCATTTGTAAGTGTTAAGATACTTTATTGGCGCAGTTTATTTGCGTTTGGACTCGAGCACTTGGCGTTTCAAATGGATGTCATACAGAAAGGCCAGAGGTTTGCAAGGTCTTGTTTCTTGGAGATTTTCACCTCTTACTGTAGGATCTTACTGTATATTGGGTGCCTTTAAATTGCCCTAGATGAGAGGAATTTAAATCATGAGTAACTTCAGGGTCCAATTTTATGCAGCTGCTTAAAGCACATGGACAACATTGGTAATTGTCAAAGACCACTATCCACTTTTTATGTGACCCAACATATATTTGAAAAAAACAATCCTGTGAAAATATAAGCCCAATCGGTCATCGGAGTCACAAGAAAATAATGAAAACAAATATAATGTGTTATCACTGTATAAAACATCAAGTTTTGGTCTTGCGAGATCAAAACCAGTCAAAGATGTTATGTGTGATATGGTATTTTGTACCTTTTGTTCTAAAGCAGCTCTTTGCAATTGGGCCCTTTTTCAGAATGTCAGACAACTCGTCCATCGGACAACTCGCCAGTCAGACAACTCGACGGTCAGACAACTCGACTGGTCAGACAACTCAACGGCTTGTATGCTCAACAGTAAGACAAGTCGACTTTTGATCAGACAACTCGATGGATGGAGTTCCGGCGTGCAGCTGACCGCACACAGGCCCTTTCGGCACGCACAGGTACTGTGCCTGGGCAGGCAGCAATTTTTTTTTACATTTTTTTTCTGAGAAATACAGGATTTATACAGGAAATTCGTGTAATAGTCAGTAACGGAGATCAGTCATTCACCCATCGACTAGTCTTGGCACTCTATTGAGTTCAAGTCTCACTGACGACTTGTCAAGCTGTCGAGTTGTCTGACCCGTCGAGTTGTCTGACCCGTCTAGTTGTCCGACTGGCGAGTTGTCCGCCGGACGAGTAGTCTGAACTCCGGTTATTCTTACCATAGAGAAAGGACACAGCTCGGACCGGAGGAACTGATAACTAGCGATGTCCCACCACTCCACTAGCTCCCTACTGTGTGCGTGTGTGAGACTGACTCCTCAGAAGAGTGCACGCAAAGTTTTGTTAGTGCAAATACTGTACATTGGACTACCAACAACGACAACCACCACGGCATGCTCTTAAACATTGTGTACAGTATCCACCGACCTGTGTGGACGTCGTTTGTGGTTTCGATCCCCTGTCACTCCCATACCAAACAAGTAGGCAGTGTTCAAGTGCATACAAGTTTGTTAATGTCCCCACCCCTATAACATCATTTTGATCAAATGATTGGTTTTTCTATTAGTCATTGTTTTTCTATAGGGCGATCGGCAGCTCGCCATGGCAGCTTCGCTGTTCTAGTTCTTCTCAAGATAGATTGACCACAAGATTTGGAGAAGTCAGTTTGTATAATTTTGTGAATGCTCAGCCACCAAGTACAAGATTGTTCCTCCTTCCTCACCCTTAAACAGTACGATAGGAACAGTCACAAAATTAATGTTCATATTTCCATACAAATTGCCGAAGAATTACTGAGGTATTTTCTCATGTTGCCTACTGTGAGACTAAAAGGTTCACATGTAAACAATTGTGTAAATAGATTTGTACAAATTGTTTTAATACAAAAGAAGTATCTATTTGCTGTTTGATTTTGATCTTTTTGGGCAATAACTACCAGAGGTCGTGTACACTGTGGTCACATTTATTCAGAAATTGTTTTTAAATATCCACCCTATAAAGAAGAAGAAAACACCCAGTTCTTTTCTGATTGTTCAGTATAAACCTCCTCACAATAAAACAATTATCCAGTCGAACTTAACATACCATTTACATTAGGTTCGGCTCATGACAAGATTGACGTCTGAAACCAAGACGCTCCAAGTCGCTGGTAACTGCTTCAGACGTCAAACTTTTCATGTACTTAATTTAATAATTTGGTTCGGCGCTACGCTAGAGCGCCTGTCTGAACCTGGTGTTAGCTGTGTAATGTGGCATTTTTTACATTTAAATATTGCAATAATATACAGTAGGCATTAAGTTCAAGCGATTCGAACCCTATGAAAGTGGATGAGGATCGGAAAGTTTGACAAATTTGACAAATTTGATTTGTGTTTGGTTTATGGGATAAACTGATGGTTGAGGAAAGGAGGGTGAGTTGCCAGAGAGATTTGAATGAGAAAATGAGAGTTTTTTTGGAGAAAATTGAGTATTTGTTCATGAGAAAAGCGGGAAAGCATTTAAGAGCGAGGTTTTGCGAAGGATCGCTGCATGGAAATGTACCGTAATCTTTGGCGTATAAGCCGTGGCTTATTCGTTGATTTTGGCACTTCAAAACAATGTGGGCAGGGGTTTTCTTTGCTAGTCGTCGAATAGAGAGGCTGATTAACAGAGAACTGTTTCACACAAGATTATTTCACTTTCTTTGTGTGAAATCCATTATGTAGGCCTATCCTTCTTTATATTATTTTGGGGTTGAACAAACAAAAAATTTATTAGAACCTGTGACCTCTGGATTAACGTTTCGGCACTCTACCAACTGAGCTATCTAGCCCTCTCTTGCTGGTCTCCCTATTTTGTCAATGTCGTTGTTCGTTAATCCGGAGGTCACGGGTTCAAGTCCCACTCTTTAGTAAACTGTCTTTGTTCAACCCAAAAGTATTTACAAATTTAGCCTGTCAGTTTCCTTTGTGGTTTATTACTTCTTTATTTTAAATACTTGATTTATACTTGTTTATATTAAATCAATATTGTACATTTGTAAATATTATGCCTGTTGAGATGAAATAAGATTGTTGGGGGTACAATTATTGTGTAATGCCATTAAATTGTTTATGTTCGTTTGGCATATATAATCTGTTGTCTCTGCATTTCGTTCTTGTGTTTGGGTTGTCTGTCCATATTGGTCTGAGTGGAGTTGCGCTAGGGTCCGATCCGTGACACTGGTGCAACAGATAATTCATCGGCAGTTAAGGTGTAATTTTAGGCTCTAAAATGATGCAGTTCACATTACCAATGCCTTATTATTTAACTTGACTTTAGCTATTAGCTACATTTTTTGTTGGGGGAATGATATTTGTTGGAGAAGGGGGAGAATATCAAGTTAATTTTGAGAAAAACCCTTAATATAATTTTTTTTAAATATTAATAAATTAAAATATGCAATAAGGTCAAGTGATATGAAATGGCATTGATAAGGATGCTTGCTTCATTTTAAAGCACAAATTGAAAATTAGTCCCCCCCCCAAAAAAAAAAAAATCATAAAGAGTAGGTCCAGCATTTTTATCAAATTAGGGTCAATTTTTAATGTGCAATAATTATGTTCTAAAATGATGCAGTCGACACTACTCAGGGAATGGGTTTTTTTCTGCCAAGATATTAGCTGTAATTGTGGAAATATTGGAATTTGGGGAATATGACATTAGTTTTGCTTTAAAAAAAATTGTTTTAAGATGACAATGCAATTGGCACGTCCGTTCGAAATGGCATCAGTGAGGATGCCTGCTTCATAGCAGAAAACCATTTAAGAAAAAAGGGGGCAAGTCCAGCTTTTTCTCTCTTTTTCACATTCGGGACAGTATTGTATATATGTGATTTTATGCTCTAAAATGATTCAGTAGACACTGATGCCTTTATATTTATTTTGGGAAATATTAATATTTTTTGGGGAAAATAGTCTATGAGACTAATTTGATGACAAATCCTTATTTTGTTTTAAATATGAAAGATACATCAGGTGTAGTCCTACGAAATGCCCATCAGCTAGTGATGTTGCCTGCTTCATTTTCAAGCATAAAATCAAACTTGAAAAAATACAGGCCAAAAATTGAAGAAAAAAAAATCATAACGGTATAGTCCAGCATTTGTATCGTGATTAGTAGAGTCAATTATAGAGGGTGCGATTTTATGCATTGAAAATGATGCAGTAAACAATACTAATTTTGTTTTAATGAGCTTTTCTCAATATATTAGGTATATTCGGAGAGAGAAATATCTAATTTTTTTTGGGGGGGGGGAAATAATCCATTGCCATCAAAGCACTCATATTGAAAAACTCACAAGGGTTGCAGCATTTTTTATCAAATTTGGGTCATTGATTAACATGCAATCGTATGCTCTAAAACGAGGCAGTAAACACTACTGATGCCCCTTTTTCTGTTTAACTCGACTCAGAATATTTCCTTTCTTATGGTATGGAAATACTGATATTTTGGGGGAAATATATCATTGCTTTTGAGCCCCTAGAGCGATAGGTTGAGTAACAGATTAAAATCGAAAACATTTTTAATATAAGTATTTCTGATCGTTCTCCCGAAATGTCATGTCCCCTTGAAATAATATTTCATTCCCAAATATTATTTCTTTCCTTCGAAATCATATCGTCCCCTCGAAAAATTGTAGTATTTTGATGGAACAAAAGAAATTAGGCCTATGTAAAATTATTTTCGTGAACGATAATCCCCTCTAACCCTCCTCTAGTCCCTGCACCGCTGAGTTTGCCGAAAAGATGTTTAGTTTTCAAGACTCTTGCAGTAAATTACCAGAATCTTGGTTCAAATTTTAAAAAATACCCATGGCTTATTATTGACGTACAAATTGATATTATTGAAGTGATAAGTCATCAGGGAACATCAAGTGCCTCTCGCTAACGGCTACTGGTAATTTTTAAGGCGATCAATTTTAAAATTATGACGCCAATAGTTTTTGAAGGCTTTTACCTGGCATCAAAGGCGAATAGTAATACTGATTAATTGCTATGGCAATAGTTTTTGCATGGGGGTAGGAATTCCTACCTTCATGGTTTTTGATAGTATCAGTGATGGGGGAAATTGAAAACAATCTAGACTGAAGGATTGCCATTGACTTGACCAAAGCGTACCAATGACTATATAGTTTTATTTTCTTCTTCTACATACACAAGCTGATGAGCATTTCTTCTTACAATATATCGCTTGGGCAGCTGGGCGGGCCAGTTGCTAAAGGGTTAATTAAGTTCGATATCTCTCTATCTCGGCACATTAAAATCGAATAAAAAGAAGATTACGGCTGCCCCGAATTCTCACTACAGAGGGCGCTCTAGCCACCGAATCCATTTTCACACGTGCCTGGATTGCCATCGTGCATGCTGCATGTCCATGACATAAACAACTGCGGTCTTCTGTCATGATGACCATAGAGAAAGGACAGTATGACACAAACAACGTTTGTAGACATTTGTATTATTTATAGAAAAGAAGTATTGAAGCCGACAGTTTATCCGCTTTGTTGGACGGGACACACATTCTGACGACTGCTGGACTGACAGAGGAAGGGTACGTAGTAATGCTCGGACCGGAGGAGCTGACGACATCATTGCCTCCCCACTCCACTAGCTCCCCGCTGTGTATGTGTGTGTGAGACTCTGTAGTGCACGCAAAGTTATGCACATTGGACTACCAACGACAACCACCACACCGTACCCCGTACAGTACACACCACGGCATGCACCAAAGTACAGTACCACCGATAACCTGTGTGTAGTACGTCGTTTGTGGTTAGGTTTCGAGCGGCGGCCATAACGGATTGGCTGGGTCTGGCTATCACACAGCCCATGCACAGCCCATCGTTGTTTGCAATACCTACATTTACATAGACTCAAGTTTGTCACTGAAACCATGCCATTCAATCCGTGTGGATTTAGAACTGTCAAACACAGGAGGTGACAAAAAACTGGTGTTGTAGCCGCTAAATGAAAGCGATGGCCTTCTTCAGCCACAGGTTTTGAGTGGCTTGTCTTCCAAGTTCCATGCCTTCGTGATGAAGTCACCAGCACAGCATGCGGGGATCTGTACGGTCCGGAAGTTTGATGGTAGTGTGGTCTCACATTCACAAGAATCGTCTTGAATTTAAAGTTAAAGAGAGGAGCTGTCTTATTCGAAGGTGAACTTTTACAACATCCGTGGTAAGTAAACTTTCAGTACTTTTTTGTCCATTTATTCTGTTGAAAAAAGGGAAATAAATGTTAGTTTCTCGTCAGGGCCGTATTTCAATTCATGAAAGTTTTTCAATATTTATTTAAAAAAATCCTTCCTAATGAAAGTGCCCCAAAGCCCTGACCATATCTAGGGAATTTTCATATCTAGGTATGTGACAACAAAAATGAACTTCCTTGGATTGTAACAATATCGGCATCTCATGAAAGTGCTTGAATTGAAATCAACATTAAAATGGTGATTGAATTTTTGTGCTCGACCAAAGTCAGGATCTTTTTACTCTTTGTTTAAACTGTATCAAAGCAAAATAATACTGAGACAAAATGTAATTCACATTTTGGAAGCATTCAAAAGTTAAAGGAGCATGGAAAACAATAAGTAAACAATTATCAAATCAAAATAAGAGCTTTTAAGAGGGAACTTTTGTTCTAGAATTTCAATAATCAAAATCTATAACACTATCCTCTCCTCATGCACACAATAGAAAATATGCAGTGATTGTTCAAATTAAATGTAAAGCGACTCTCTGTCTTTAACTTTAGAAACTTAAAGAATAACTCTGTAAAAGCCTCGAGGATTACAAGAAAGATAAAAGTAACAACAAATTTGCCTAGAGCAGGACAGGGGATGATATATAGTTATTGTGATGTAATTAAAACTGGGCTGGCGCAATCCAACGCAGATATCCGACAGAGGCAAAGTGCACAAACTTAAAAAACTTGGAGGGCTGATTCTTATAACTTTTCTCTGTCGGAGTCCAGTGGCCAAAAAAAGGGGGCCCCCAAGCATTAACGATCCATCCAAACCATCGTCTTATTGATGGGATTGGTGCCCTGTCGACCCTTTTTAGAATTGAATGTTGTGCGTTTGTGTTTAAAAACACTTGGTGTTCCTGTCCGAATAAGCGGATAATGCTTTAATTTCTTCCTCCATACTTCCTTGAAAGGGCTGGCTATAGTATTTAAGTCGGATAGTTTGAGGAGATTAAAAGCCAGCCCTGAATCTCCACTCTTCAATTCCACGTTGGGATTTATTGCTCTTCAATTCCACGTTGGGATTTATTGCTGTAAGCACAGCTCTGATATTGAAGCAATAAATAATCAGTGATGTTTAACTTTTTAAGGAAAATAATTTATCATTTACTTCCACATCCTTTCTCTATGCTTACACAGATATTAATAAGAACATGTAAAATTTGAACACCAATCATCCACAAACATTCATAGCAATTTATGACAGTACATTAGGCAAAAATTTATTCTCTTCAAAATGAAAAGAGATTACCTTCGAAGTACATGTCTTTGGTGCTTTGTCTGATGGCAAAAGAAGAATTTAGAATCTGCTTCATTTTCACCGGACGAAAGTACGGCTGGAACAAATCTGAAATTGTCTTCAGGTTTTTCCTTGGTTCATTCTTTTATTTGCAAAGCAAAGTTGTCCAGATCAAGTTTGGAGTAACTTAAAAGAACAATATGTTCACATAATTACTTTGATAATGGAAGCTTTAGAAACACAAGTCTGTAAGGTTTTAAACTGCAACCTTAAAATGAAATTGGTTGCCATATAACACACATGGTTTGTTAACATAGAAGACCAAATTTGCATGTGGGTTACACAACCATATTGCTAAAATTAAAATAAGCAGAAAAATGGTGATTGACTACATGTCATACAATATGATTGCTTAAACAGTTTTGTTAGCAATGCTTGGTAATTAAAGATCAAGGTTTATTTATGACCACTACTTCTCTGTCAGTTAGTTAATGGTGTACTAAAAAAACTAACTTTTGGACAGTCACATACATGTATACTGTACTGCGTAGAACTGATGCTTACCTTACATGTAGCTTTTGTTGTGCCATGTAAATATGCTTCCGAACTGTACCATCTGTACGGATAGGCAGCATCAGTTGTTGAAGGAGCATTGCCACTTCCAAATAGAGATGTCTCCACACACTTGAAACTCCTTGCCCTACCAGATCTACAATTTTGGATCTTACCTCCTTGCTGAGGGGATTCATCAACCCTGTCAACTGAGGAAACAAAATGCTTTTAGAGAAAAGTACATGTTAGCTCTCTTTACAAATGGAGGAGGTCAATATGTAGATTGTTATGTTACTCTATTCCAGCTGTGATCTGTGAATGCGCCAGTGTTGTTTTTCTGTTATTTCTTTTCTTTCTTGTTTGAAACTACAACTTTTGCCTTAAAAAAATGAGATATTTTGATTTTGGTTTAGAAAAGTATGATGTTAAGTACACTCTAAAAACTGAAGTGTTAAATTCAACTTTATAAATGTTAAATTCAACACTTGCTAAGTGTGGTGAGCGTGACAACACTTTAATTGTTGAATCAACCCTTTCGAAAATGTGACGGTTCCAACACTTTGTAAAGTGTTGAAAAAGTGTTGGTTTCACACTCTCTGCAAATGTTAAACCAACCATTCAATGACCCGTATACCAATTAGATAGAGTTGAGAAAGTGTTGGATGCAACCCCTTGAAAATGTCAATCCAACCATTTTATGACCCTTTCACCTATTCGATGATGTTGAGAAAGTGTTGGGATCCAACCCTTTCAAAGTGTTAAAACAACAATTTGCTGACCTATTTACCAATTGGATAGTGTTGGGGGGGGGGGGTGGGATTCAACCCTTTGAAAATGTTAAAACAACATTTTGATTACCCTTTTACCAAAATGGATACTGTTGGGATTCAATGCTTTGAAATTTTGAAACAATTAACTGGCTACCCTTTTGTTAAATTACTTTGTAGATTTTTAATGTAAAAAATTAATATCCATCTTTTATAAACTGCATGTAAAGATCAATTACACAAGGACAAAATATAATATGTCAGAGGAAGGTATTTTATTTTGCATTAAAAAGACAAGATCAAATCTTGAAATTCCAAACTGTAAACATTTCTAAATCAACAGGGCACAACTTCAAGGCTCTGCTTACCGTGGAATTTTACACTTACAGTCACTCTCTGCTTACAGTGTAAGCACTGAATGTCTGCGGTAGCATTGTACTGTGAGCTTAGTAATATGAAATTCGCATGCGCGCAAGCAAAAATTCCTTGCTATTTTGTGAAGTACGCTTTTGTTAAGCATATATTGCCCTGCTACAGTAAGCAGCGATTTTGGTTACGGTAAGCAGAGCCATAACTTAGGCCCAGGGCCCAATTTCATAGAGCTGCTAAGCACAACAATTTGCTTAGCATGAAATTTCTTCCTTGATAAAAACAGGATTACCACCCAAATTTCCATGTGTTGCATATTGCTTGTTACTGGTATTCAGCTGTTGTTTGCTTATCCTGAAAATCACGTGGACATTTGGTTAGTAATCCTTTTTTTATCAAGGAAGAAATTTCATGCTAAGCAAATTTTTGTGCTTAGCTCTATGAAATTGGACCCAGATGTCAATTAAAATTCGTTTGAAATCATTTTAAAATCTATTGCACATAAATCAATATTTAAACTTAAATGTACATCCTGTATTTTAAATAAGTGTGAATAATTGGTGGCAATGAACCCCCCAAAAATGTAATGAGATATGAAATGTATGATCGATGCTTTTTTACAGCAATAAATTACCATACTTTTCCTCGAGGCATTAACTAAAATCGTTTAAGCCACCTAGTACTATTGTTAGTTAAAACAACAGGGGCAACCCTTGTATAACAATTTAATTACGGCACTTCAAAAAAATCAACTAATCTAACCCTTTTTAAGCAATTCAATGATTTACAACAAACAATGCAAATTAGTTAACATGTAATTCTCTGTTCTATACTTATAAGAACCAAGTTGAATTTATCCAAACACCTGCTCTGTTCAAGGTTAGTGAGAAACCCCTCAATTTTGCTTAACACAGTGTGTGCTCTGTTTAGATTCAGAAAACAAGAAGAACTTTGATTTTGTGTTGTCAGAAATTTGAACAATTCAAGGTTGACAATAAAAACCTCATTATTTTGTAATGGTAATGCTAAAGTTCTTGCACTGGGTATATAAACCTCCCCACACTGTGCAATTGTAAATCTGCACTCATGTTTCAATTTAAACAATTTTCAATGTTATCAATGTGAACTTTAAAATTTAAAATGTAATTGATACATGAACATACCAGGCCAACTTCATAGAGCTGCTTAAGCACAAAAGGTTTTTTTGCTTAGCAAAAAGGGGTTACCAGCCTCATCACCATATTACAGTGCATGTGCTCATTTTTTAACTGGTTCACTGCTTATTTGTGCTGAACGGATATTTGTTCAGCAGTATTTCCTGATAAAGCAGCTCTATGAAATTGGCCCACTGGGCAAAGTTGTTAACGTTAAAAACCACCTCAATTGTGTGCTATCATAAATGTGCCCTTTGCGTTCTTTTAAAATTTCTTAACTAGCCACAAACACGAGTCCAGAGAAGATTTAAAACTGCTTTTGGAAACTACTTTCAATGACATATTCAAATGCGATAATTTGAAACATAAAACCCATACTTTATTTGATTCTTTATGGGATGTAGCCTACTTTGAAAGAGAGCATGATGTGATGCTTGTCATTATCTCGTTTACACGAACTGGAATCTTGTCCACTGCAGTAGTGATGCCAAGTCCACATGGTATTGCCTGTCTGTCCACTATCACAACAAACTGTGATGGAGAGGCACGACTTCCCAGGCACAGAAGAAATGGTTGAGTGCGCTTGTGTTTCTGCTCTCTTAAGAAGTCTCCTACATTAGCACCAACCTGAAAATAACATTAATAGTTAAACAAATTGGCAACATATTTTTGATCTATGTACACATCCTGGGTCAAAATCTGATAACCAGCCTATGTAATTAGAATATTCCAAGGGAGCACAAGCATCCACCCTGATCACACTTTACAATAATAATAATAATAATAATAATAATAATAATACTTGTTCTTATATAGCGCTTTTAAACATCCCAATAGGCGTATCAAAGCGCTCAGTATTATTTGACTTGCTGTATTATACAACAAGTCTAGGGCCATCATACAGTACATGTGCACTATGGAGATGAGGAAAATACTTGGACAAATTTCTCTGCAGAATAATTTGACAAACATATAACACTTAAAACCCATATGTACCTAAAAACCACTGAGGAAAGCTTGACAGCAAGTACAATCATACTTACACATTTTTTTCTATTGTACAGGTTGCAGGTTCACGAAAGAAATCCATCATATCACTACCGGTACTGATGAAGCATGATTCTGTAATTAAAACAAATAGACATCAATAACTTCCGAGTATGAAAAGAAATTTAAAGCTCAATGTTGTTCAGCTGTTGATGAAATCCTTATCATCCATCAACCCTTGGGTGAAACGGTTTTCCCATACCTGTGTGACCTGGACCATTGCATCTTTTGAACTCAAAACCAATCTCAACTTGCCTTTTTCTCCATGGGAACAAGGGGGTAACAATGTATAGAGTCATGTCCATGTACCGCCACAAATGAGGAATGTCCTCCATGAGCCCATTACGTAATCCCTTAATTAACATCAAAACATGATTAAAGACTTTGTCCCTTTGAAAAGAAAAAAGTAAAACAAATTTTGGATTTGTGTATGTCCAACATTGTGTGCAGTAAAAACAAGCAGAAGCAGAAGCAGAAACATGAAAAATCTTTAGTTATTCTTTATATTTGTTGCTATTTTCTTCCCTTCATCAAATTCAAAATGTTTAAAATTAACAGTTTTTTATAGAGTTAAATAAGAAGTAAATGTTGGTTGTCAACAACTCCCGAGACAAAATAATAATTAATATTTCGAATGCAATCAAATGCAATACACTGGTTGCGCAATGCGCAAATCACTCAGAACACCGTTCGGCCATTGTCGGTGTTGGAAAGGTCATGACCTTCTCTAAATTGTGGCAGTAGTTTGGTAAACAACGTGTGAGCTAACGATAATGTATGGCATTCACAGAGAGTATAAAGTGACCATGTTTGGAAATCTCTGGTACCGGTTTGCGTGGATCCATTGTGTCGTGCGTAAAAATAAAAATACAAACGGGTTGGACATTTTGGTCATGTCACTGTAAAGTGTAGCATGGATGGTCGGTCACGAACATGACGTCGTAACTTCTTATAGACTTATGCATTTTGTGTTCGCTCAGATGATTAAATTTAAGGGCTCCTTATTACTATTAATTACTTATAATGTTAATGTAATATCATTAGGGGAACCTTTTTACTAATAGTTAATGTAAATCTATTATCAGTATCTCAAGTTGTGTACTGTGGGGCACATTCCTCATTTTGATATACGGTCACCAAAATAGGCCACTACTTTTTACTACACCAAGGACTGTATACGGTACATAACGCAATAGCCCTACATGTAATTAATGCCGGCAATACTTCGACCATACACTGAAAGTGTTTGTGAAATGCACAGAGTTTGGCATGATATACAAGTAAAATTAACATCCAGGCGTGCACTGTTTATACACGAGTATTAAAAATCCTACCTTTCAACTGTTATTTCTGACTGATGATCAGAATGGTCGGCGATTCCCCGATGATGATACGACGAAAGTTTACAGCGTCGAGCCTTTGATGCACAACATAACGCAAAACAAAATGGCGTAGCGCTGCCGGCCCGCGGGCGGTAAAATCGCGAACTCGGTATCCAATCAAATTGCCCAGTTTCGCGTCATTCACTGTTGCGCATGCGCTCATGCAGGAAAGTTGATTAACACTTACAAACTGTTAAATGACTCTCCTTGTATTTGGTTGATTTAACATTAATAAAAGTTGGACTCCCAATTTCCAACATTTTAAATGTTGTTTGGGCAGTAACACTTTGAAAATGTTAAAATACAACACTTTAGTTTTTAGAGTGTATTAAGTTGTGTTTTGTGGCATTCCATTGTGAAGTATATTTGGTTTGCAGTAACACCGTGTGTGCTGTCATACTGTCTCGACTCTGAGATCCCAATCTACATTTAAATTACATCAAATACAGAGATAATAATAATAATAATGGCTTCTTATATAGCGCACATATCCGTCACTCAGTGACGCTCAAGGCGCTTTTAACGTTCATTATTTTCCTGCAATGTATTGTGGAGCTAGAGATGAAAAGGTACTTCTTCCAAGTAGTGAGTACCCTTGTGGGCCTCATTAGCACTAGCAGACAACGAAACGTAGACAGGGGATTCTTCATTGACTAAGAGTCCTCGGTCGACAGCATCACGAACATCCTTACTTCCCTTTCTCTGTAACCTCTTAGTATCAGAGTTGATCTTTATTGATGGAAGAATAACAATTATGTGTTAAATGTACCTGATGACTAAAATCATTTTCCATTATTTGGATATATTTGATCAATCACAAAGTATTAGTTCAGATCAGACTGTATATCAGTTGCAGAGATTAAGATGCTACATGTATGTGGCGATGTACGCATAACATACGAGCACAAACTTAAAAAGAAAAAGGAACTTGCTACAACTACATGTAGAGTCTCAGAAATTCTCCCATGTATAGCCTTTGTGTCTTATGCTGATGAACACGAAAAAAAACCCAATGTCCAGCTAATGATTGAAGTCCAAGATCCTTCTTTGGTGCTGATTCATATTCATCTAGTCATATCACAAGACTATGTACATATCATGTAACATCTGCTATATATAGAATGAAAAAGGTCAATAAATTGTCTCACTATACCTTGAAATCAGGGAAGCGAACAACGTGCTTCATCAGGATCCGTGCAGGACAGCCCCTTTTTTTAGTTGTCTGAAGCATACGTTTGGACCTTTTACCTCCAGGATGGTCGCCCTAAATGTGACAAAGTGTGGTTCGAATAAAGGTTTTTCTTTGAAATGGAGTGTTTTTATTTTGATATAGATTGAACAAACCTAGCAAACAATATAGCAAAAAAGAAAACAAATTATTTGTGAAGAAAACATTAACCCTAACAGACTAGACCCTTGGGTAAACATACTGCCCAAATCCTTCTATATCCTTCAGATTAAAATTGTCATGAACCTAAAGTGCCCAAATCCTTCTATATCCTTGTAGTTTTCTTCATCGTCTTCATCATAGCCTATTAGCCCAAATCCTTCTAAATCCTTTTGAGACAGAAGTTTGTGATTTACTTTAGGTGCTCTGCTGGGGCCCGTCTCGGGATCACCCCAATCATCATTTCATAGACTCTTTTTTAGGCGTTTGTTTTGCCTGTCCAGTAGACTGTAGTTTGACACTTAAGCAAATCCATTCACATGCAGTTTGGATGCTACTCTATCCAAGTCAGTCAGAACAAGCAGATTGATAATTTTGTTGTTGTCTGTGATTGCTGATGTATTTAGAGTGTTGCCATATGTTGTGATGTATCTGCCAAAATTTTCATGTTGAGTGATGACATCTGAAAGGAATACAATTATTGAGCTGTTAATGTTGCATTAATTGTATTGCAAATTCAGGGTATAGGCCTATGGGGGTTGTTTGTGCTGTGGTGTTGGTCATGTTTGCAGAGCAGAGGAAAACATGCGAACATTGTTTGTTATGGTTATGATTTGTAAATAGGTGCTAACTGCTAAGTAATTAAATGTTGGAATTTTGTTTGGAGCTGCAATGCATGACAAGTCTGATTCTGTCAGTTACTGATTAATGTTATTAAATATTTAAAACCCTAACCACCCCAGGCCTGCCAAAATCAAACAGATGATTTTGTTGGAATTTGGATGGTTTAGTCCTGTGAAGAGTACCCACTAAATCACAGTCCAGAAGCACAGGACCTGTTGGAGTATTGATGGGTTGTGTACTGTTCCAGTAAATAAACTGTTGGAGCATGGAGGAAGGAATATAGAAGGAGGTCGAACGACCCACAGATCAAACGATCAGACCTCCTCGCCGAAGTCGTAAAACAGCTGTGGGTAAACATCCACTAGCACTATCTTAATTCAATTAGCGCGACTCGAGCGAGCCCAGACACCATCTGTCTGCAAGTACCCGGATGTGATCTGCTGTTTTGCGCATGCGTACAAAGATTTCCTTGAAGACGCGTCTCGATCAAAATGGCGGCATACGGGAAAGACGACTTTGTTTACGGCTCAGATCTCAGCGATTTTAGTGATGTTTCTGAGAGTGAACTTGATCTGAATGAGTTGTCAGATTGCAGCTTTGCTTCTGAAGACGATGTCGATGATCGGCAGTACTGCATTTGTGGAAAGGCCTCCACAATGGAGATGATTGCGTGCGAAGAGGAACAATGCCAGATCATCTGGTGGCACTATAATTGTGCTGTTTTCACTGCTGACACTATTCCGGGCCCATTGGACTCCTGGAATTGTGATCGTTGTCGCCCAGAAACAAGCATAGGTAAGGCAGAACATGGAGGAAGGGTGGGCAGAATAATTATTAAGAAAACTTAATACCACCAACTTCCATAAAAATAATAGTACTTTTTCTCACTATCGTTGTGGCTATTTAATTTTGTTCAAAAAAATACTGCTGTTTTTTTTACTGGGTTATTAATTATTTTTTTACTTTTGCTTTTCTTTAATGAATAAATGGTTACTTTTTGTAGTAGGACCACCTCCACAGGTTTACATTAGACTTGCATGCCTTTTCTACTTCAAAGAAGTTTTACTATAATTTTGTACACATGTTGTAATGCCTCTGGCTGCAAAAACATTTCAAACCAAACCAAGTGACAAAAGATCAGTATAAATGAGTCAAACATAATTCCAATAATTTAATAAATAATTTGTTTTTGTTTTTATTTTCAACAAAAATCAGGAAGCGTCAATAATGAACCTGCCTCTAGCCTCCTTGCTACTAATACTACTACTACTACCATGGAGGAAAGTAAAACCCCGGAGGAAGTTGACCATGCCGATACTTGTGATAGGAGTACACCTTCTACAACCCCTACAGAGGAACCTGCTGCTAGCAATACATCTACAGAGGAACCTTCTGCTGCAGCCCCAGATGCCAAGAAAACTCAGAAAGCCGGCCCTAAGAAAGCCCGAAAACAAGGTAAGTTACATGATATAATAAAGTTACACAACTTTTTTCCATTATGTTGTATCGTATTTATATTTGTTATTGTAGTATGATATACATGACCAAATATTTTACAAGCAAGCTCCAATAACAAAACATATCCTTCTCTGTTAATTTTTTAACAGTCGCACAACGACCTGAGGCCATTTTTGAAGGTGAAGATGCAAAGCAGCGAGCTTCTTCATATTTCAAGACTGGTCTTGAACAGATGCAGAGCCACCCTGTTTTCATGGCAAGATATCCTGCTGCTCTTTGTGTGATGGCATTGGTAATGCAGCTAATGAAGGTTCTAGATAGTGAGGAGTTTGATGGTTTTTGCAAAGATACAGTTTGCGCTCTTTGGCTTGTTATAACTGCTGGCGATGCAAAAAACTCAAGCCAGAGGGTTATGAAATGATGTGGCGATCATTCCATAGTAGTATTGCTAAATGGAAGAGATTTTTGCTTTCAGTTAATTTAGATGACAATGGTGAACATGTTTGTCTTCTATACCAGTTTTTATTGCAAGCAGTGTTAGATTTGTTAATGAAAGATCGCAACAATACTGATAAACCTAAGCAGACAGTAAACCAACAACCCAAGCCCTTAACACTAGAAGAAGAACAAGTTCTTAGATATGTAGCAGGCTATGTCCCCTTCTCATTATATAAGAAATTTTCCAAACAAGCTAATGAAGTTGCCCAAATTTATTGTAAATTTGTAAAAACATGGAAAATTTGTAAATCCAATACTGCAAAAACATTTTTAGAATACTAATGAGTGGATTGTGGCCCAAAACCGAGGTGGCTTATTTCATGTTTCTGATGGGGTCTATCTACTTTTTTGAAGTATTGAATTTGTCACTAGAGAATTACTCACAACTTCAAACATTGATGCGTTTCCAGGGGTTGATATTCAGACAAAACTCTTTGACAAAATTAATGCGGACCAGAAAGTGCAACGTTACTGGTGTAGCTTAACTCAGGGTAAAATAACTGGGAGAAAGTCTACAAAATTGCTAGGTATATTTGTAAAGCAATGGATTAAAATCAGAACAAAGGCCTTCATTAATGTTTACTTAAACTTAAAAAGGCATCTAACAGCAATGTCTCAAAGAAAGCAGAAAAGGCTCTGCGTAAGGATTTAAGTCTGTGAATAAAACTCCAATTTAAACATGAAGAGCTAGTATTCATTGATGATTTTTTTTCATTGAGGGAAAATAAGAATTTCTTTCCACTTTTTCATTGTGTGATGTCTCGGAAGAAGTAAACATCTTTGCTTACTTGCACCTTATAGCTCCATGCTTGCACATGTATTTTCGAACAAAGCAGGTTAAAGTCATGCTCAACTGTAATTTATTCATGTGTACAATGATATATTATGTATTACCTCTTCTTGTAAAGATATTACATTGTAGCCTTTAAGACTCTGCCAGGCCAATTTTTTCAAGTATTCCATTTATGAAGAGAGGGTTATTTTCAGAACCACCCCAACTCACAGAGAGATTATCATTACATGTGTTACCTGAAAATTTAACTAAACATAAAACTCTTCTCAGGGACTACATTCTTTCCAAAAAGAGATTACAGGTATTCACATAGTTACTTCTACCAATTTCTACTGAAATTTTTGCAGGGTGGGGTCAGGTTTTTCTATTAATTTTCATTATTGTGTCCTTAATTTTGGGCGCCCAAATTTTGATGGCAATCAAAATGAAAAACTCCTTAGATAAGGCATTGGGCGGAACTCAATAAAAAAATTCATATTTAAAATATATTGTAACAAAGTTACTGGCCAAGTGTTCGAGCTGAAGAAAATTGTAGAGCTTATGGTTTTCATGGGTCATACAATTGTACCAAATAGCGAACTTTAATTTATTTCCTTCGTGGCAGTGGAGTGTTGTCAAGATTGATTTCTTGATCATCAGGTAGCCGGCTGTTACCTCTCTTCGAAGCCTTAATACTGCTTGAAGCCACATGTAGTGCTAGCATATTATGGCCAAACTGCTCCACTGTAGGGTTGTCGCTACATCCCCCAGCACCCCGCTGCTTACTGAAGTATTGCTCCAAAGGGTCCTGATTGAATTTCTCACTTAGGAGAAATTCCACCCCAGGCAGCTTCAGAAGAATCTTGGCAAGTTCAACGAATGAGAGTACTGAAGAAAATAAAATAAAAAAAAACCATAGAAACAAAATATGGAAAAATAGTTCAGGACAAAAGCAATATGTTAGAGTGTCAGGACTGTATGCTTCGTTTCTGAAAGGGTAAGGGCACAAAGAAATTTCACCTTGGGTAAAAGGGCACCCTATGATGAAATTGTAAATCTTCTGGAACAATTATAAGGCACCAATGCAATGACGAGGGGCATGGAGGCAATAGACCTTTATCACGGTGTGGTCATCTTGATTTTACTCCATTCCAACTCATTGTAACCAAACTGAGGCTGGACGAAATTGTAAATCTTCTGGAACAATTATAAGGCACCAAGGCAATGACGAGGGGCATGGAGGCAATAGACCTTTATCACGGTGTGGTCATCTTGATTTTACTCCATTCCAACTCATTGTAACCAAACTGAGGCTGGACGAAATAATAGTCTGGTGCCATGTGCAATGAATGTTAGCATTCATTACTGCAATTGGAAACAGGGAACATGACCAAGATGGTGACAGTGTGATAAAGGTCTATCGCCTTCGTATCTCCGTGAAGTATCAGGCTGGGGTGTTGAAGCTCAGTGAAGACAAGGTCTAACTTTCAATTTGCCTAAACATTACAAAGCTGAATAAACAATACCTCAAATTATTAAGAACTCAACATACCTGTTATTTTGATTCCAGTGACTGTCTCCCTGCTCAGACACATCTTCTTCTTGGTCGCCTTGTCTAATTGATGGGACTCCACTTCATCCTCCCAGCTCTTCAAAAACCCAAGAAAGTCTTCCAACAGCCACTGTAAAATTTGAATAAAATGAAAGAATGTGATACAATGGAGATATATTGTGAATACTATTCAGGCACATTACATGATTGTATGCAGATACACACACAAATATTGTTGAGCAAATACAGCGTGTTCGCTTACCGTTTAAATGTAATTTTGATATTTGTACACTTTCGAAATTTTTGTAATTATTGATTGAAAAATTACGCCCCAACCTCAAGGTTTTGAAAAATTAGAAACACTTCTGCCATTGACGGTGAGCTTCAAAATGACGTAATATGACTGTTGACGTAACATAGCTTTTCACAAATCTTTCAGAAAAGCACTGGATAAAGGTATTCAAAATGTTTTTTTTTTTCAAAACCTATTAAAATCTATTTATACTCGTATGACTCAATATCCTTATGGATTGAGAACATTTTAAATGAAATTCAGTCAAGTTTACGACTTGCCATTTTCGTTCAAGTACTTCTTTAAAATTAATATTTGTTTACCTCAAAACGCCAGTCATCACAACTTCTGTATGGCTCTAGTGCAGGTTTCCTGAGGCGGGATGCTTTGAAGGTGTTGGACACATTCAGACAATCAAAAAATTTGTCAAAAAACTCAACAAATGTCTCAGTTGACTCTGTCTCAGACTTCCCCTGAGACCTGATTGCATGCACAACTGTGCCACTCAAAACCTGAAGTGTAAATGACACAGAAATATTAAGTATGGATGTAAATAAGTACATTGCATTACAACGAAAGTAGAACAAGTCTGTTTGGCATGACTGCCAACTAAAAAAAAAGAAAAATT
The DNA here is from genome assembly GCA_021014325.1 of Plazaster borealis. Classification (NCBI taxonomy): domain Eukaryota; kingdom Metazoa; phylum Echinodermata; class Asteroidea; order Forcipulatida; family Labidiasteridae; genus Plazaster; species Plazaster borealis. The sequence goes on along the minus strand of CM037457.1, from coordinate 13,475,880 downwards.
GTTTTCACAACAGTTGTGAACTTTAAAAAGTAATTATTTTATTATCAATTACCTGGGCAGCCATGTAAACTCTCATCCTTAATGGTGGAGACAAGTGGAGATGTTCATGACTCAGCTTGTGAAGGCGTCTCAAACCAAGAGGTTGTCGATTCAGACCAGCATCCTTCTCATATAGCTGCAGCAACTGAACCCAAGAAATGGACTTCTTATTGTACTGTTGGTAGAAGAATAGTATTTAAATAAATAGAGCACCTGTATATTGTGGAAAACAAAATACAAATAAAAATTGAATGTCAATTCACTTTTGAGTTTGATGAGTTGACAAGTATAAAATCAAGATGTTTTGGCTTTATATTAGTAAAAGGTTACACCAGGACTTACACAAAGGCTCTTGGTCTTGTTGTGATACCCGGAATTCTCCCAGTTGTTGCGAGTTGTTTTTATCAAATGCGGAACATCACAGATGAAAAAAATCTGACGGTCAGGGTCACAAGGGTGTGCAGTGAAGTAGCTGGCCTCAGTAGTTGCCTCAGGTGCATGCAATCTATAGAACTTGCGGTTCGGTGATGCCCCATCAGAAACAAGGGCACGTACTATGAAGCCGGCCAACTCTAAAAAAACAATGGCCTCCCACATGCATGGATATAGCTGGTCACTAGAGACACCTGTGCTTGGGTAGTACCCGACAGGTGCATGTAGTGCACTGAAGATGCCACGAACCATGATAACAAGAACATGACTAGCTACAACAGGCTCCGCCTCCCCACGACATTTCCTTTCAAAATCTGCCACTTCATTGGCAATACTTCCCACATCCGTGAAACCAATCACTTTTCCGGACCTCACGGAAAACGCCCGACCCGCCTTCACCTTCATGTCGTCAAAAAGCAAAGAGACATTTCTTTCGTGGTCTGGGCAAGACAGAACATGATTATCTGTCACAACCCTGTCAAGCATTGCAGCGTTGAAGCCAGTGGTTGGATCGGCAAAGTGGGTGTAGGAGTGTATTGTGCTGGGATGAGGAAGCTTCAAAAACCCACTCTGCCGAATGAGATTGTAAGAGCTGGATGACTTGCTCTGTAGTGCAATGCACCAGCGGATAATTGCTGGATGCCAGCGCATTTGCTTCCCTTTAGCAACTGCCTCCTTTTGTTGCTCCCACAACAAATGTGCTGCAGAGCCCTGGTCGATGGAGTTCTTCAGAGTTTCCTCACATTGTGTTAGCGTCAACTTCAAATGGTCACTCTGCTCTTCAGACACACAAAAGGCTTCTCTGATCATCATTTCAGACACTTTCTCCTGAAGAGCGACCCCACGTCGTTTCAAATTTCTTCTCTCCTTCTGAAGAAGAAAAAGCTTCTCCTGAACCTGTTTTGCTGTCAAATGAATGTTGGGAACGGTTGAGCATGCAGTCATGTTGTTCGTCTTCTTTGACCGATCTTGCTTCACCATAGACATCAAGTCGCCTCGATGAGTCATGCAGACATCACACCTGACTCTACTCTCGGTCATTAGTTTGCGAAACTGATGTCGAATAGTTTGACCAACAAGGTTGTCGTGTGCCGTAATGCGCACTGGTGTTTGCCCCTCTGGTCCTTCCTTCTTCTCTACAAGCGACTTGAATTCATCACACTTGTTGCCCTCACAAACCATTAGGGTTGACATCTTATCAAAAATCTTGACGACTGATTCACATGACAGCTTTTCCGGTACATCTGAAAAAACCTTGTGAATTGTTGAATGTACCACTACTCCATCAACCTCAATTTGCCAAAACAAATCACCGGAAACCACCAGATAAATTATTGGCTTACCCAATGGACCCATCTTTATTACATGTAGCTTGTCGTAGCCCTGCCAAGCTACAAGATTGAAGTCACTTGCCAGAGTACCCCATTCATTTAGAAGCTGTGCCGCAATCTCTTCAACAGCGCCCCCTTTACATTTGTGGCATTCCCTCTGGTCGAAGGTTGCCAACCCAATGTTGCAGGAAGCCTTCTTCTTTTTTTGGTGTTTCCCCCACCACTTCTTCAGCGTCACTTCACAGGGCTTGCAGACAAAGGGCGGATGCAGGCCAGCTTCATCAGCACCAATATCAAGAGACAAAGCAGCAGATATTATTCTGGAAAGTGCTTCTTTCCTTATCGGATGACGGTCTTGAACAACAGCTCGTTCTTTGCCACAAAGCCGACAGATAACCTGAAGGCAATCTGAATGCTGCATCTTTGCAGAAATCAGAAATTCTGTGAAACAATCATAATAAAATACATTGTAAGGCAAAAGTTTTAAGAAGTTGAGACCCGTCCCTCATACATGTCATAGTGCCACAAATACGGTAACATTTTTTTTTTTACAATTTAAACTAAATACAGGAATTTACTTTACTTTGTATGATTTTAATACTTGTAGAAAATATGTTTCAGAAAATACTTGTGTGGTTTTATAATTATGTTGTGGGAGAGTTGGCCATTTTTTTGTTAATTTTTAGCGTATCTTCAGGGACAAAAATTAATAAATATCTCCAGCTAACACCATGTTCCGAGCAACAGAACTACAGTGTCTTACAATTTAAGTACTAAATGCGAGCAAATTTTGTTTAGACATAATACTTTTATAGACAGAAAAACAAACACAAATTTCCATATAGTGCAGGTGTCACTATACTCTATTTCGTAACAATAATTTATACCAGAAAATGCATATTAGGTACATAAAATATATTAACACTCAGACAAACGAAAACAAAATCTTCTTACTTTTTTTTGTATATTTATTAAAATTATGAAAGCCCATCCGACCATTCCATGATCCGACAAGATACAAAAAATTTCATTCAATCATACTCATGATTAGACTTTTTGGAAAATGGAATTTTATTAGTAAGGTATGTAAGAAATTGTGGTAGGCCCTAGACCCCACCCCCCCCCCCAAAAAAAAGCAAAAACAAAAACTTAAATCTAAAAACAATTTTCAATTAATCATACTTGATGAAATGAAATTATAATATTTTTGTGAATGACATTTTATTGGGATTGTAATTAAATTAGTCTGGTCGTGGTCTGGTTAGTCATGTTTTGTTTAATAGTAGTAGCATGATGGAGGTAGTAAAGTATAAATATAAATAATATTATAGTCGGCGGAATTGCGTGCGATAGCCCCCCAAAAAACCTAAACAAAAACCTCTTTTATTTTGAAAATTAGAACGGTCTGTATTGAAGGAACTTAGTATGGGAGTATGCACGATGTGAACATAAAAAGGTGGATTTTTCCTAATTGGGTGAAAAAAAAAAAAAAAAAAAAAAAATGATTTTGCGACTGAAAACAAAGGACCAGTTCGGACCATCTGCCAACACATACGAATGTACAAAGAAAACTCTTGGCAACCCAAAACCACTCAAATTTCTTTCCGGGTTACACCGGAATGAGCTAAAAAACGGTTTAATATCAAATCATATTTTGCCTAAAATACTACTTTGATGCTGAGATCAAAGGATTGGTATCTTACCTTAGGATTGTTGAAATCTGACGATCAAAAGACGAAAATGTTCGGAAACTCGAGAGAAATCGATTGAAATACAACACGCATGGAATAAGGCCTCGGAGAAGCTACTGCGCATGCGTTTTTGTTTGTTCGGGGCCTATTAAGGTGTTTTGTCTTCAAACAGTTCATTACTCCAGTAAAGGGGAAGTGGCTGCAGCGCGGCGAGGGAGTCTGTACACAAAAGACGTTTGGTGATTCTTATCACGCTCGTAAAAACAGTCGGGCAGCAGGAGGTCTTCGTGTCTTTTCCACAGGGCCAGCTAAGTCGCTAATTGGTTCGTAAATACACACTGGGGATTAGGCGGGTCGTTCGAACTCCTTCTATATTCCTTCCTCCATGGTTGGAGTATGATGGGTTGTGTACTGTTCCAAAAAGTAAACTGTTGGAGTATGATGGGTTGTCAACTTGTGGAAGCTTCCTGGTAGAAATGCTTAGGGGGTTAGGGTTAATGACAGAGATGTTGATACAGTCATGACCAGAGCTTTTTTTGTTATGTAATTTGTTAACAATGTCTGTTATCTCATTTTCATCAACAGGTGTTAAAAAGAAGGAATTCGGATTTGGCTGATCAAGAAAATCAATAAAAGAATCTTGGTTGTGGGGAATATTTTTAGCAAGATCAGGACCTATATTAACAAAATAATTATTAAAACAATTAGCAAGTTGGTTGGGATTATTAACCAGCTTCCCGTCATGCAGAATGCTGCTAATAGTATGAGAAGACATTTTGTTATTCAACACTGAATTAATAACCTTCCAGGTATTACTATCAAGGTCATGTAGGGAGAAACCATTACTGGAAGTACTGGAATTAAAATCATCAACAAAGGAATAAGAATCACATTGGCTGTCGTTACTCATGTCTGAAAGAATCAAACAAAAATCTTCATTATCTAGGGAGTTGAACGGGAAAATACTGTTGAGACAAATATGACAAGTCCAGGGTGCAGTGTCTACGGCAAGGTTATGATAATCATCTAAGGTTAAAGGCATCGTACACGTTTGGTAATTGTCAAAGACCAGTGTTCTCACTAGGTGTATCCCAACATATGCATAATATAACAAGCCTGTGAAAATTTGGGCTCAATTGGTCATCGAAGTTGCAAGAAAATGATGAAAGAAAAAACAACCTTGTTGTACAAATTTGTGTGCTTTCAGATAGGAATAAAAGGCTTCTAGCTAGAAGTCTTTTATTATTTTAGTGAGAAATTACCTCTTTCTCAAAAACTACGTTACTTCAGAGGGAGTCGTTTCTCACAATGTTTTATACTATCAACAGCTCTCTGTTACTTGTTACCAAGTCAGTTTTCATGCTAATATATATTTTGAGTAATTACCAAACGTGTACGATGCCTTTAAGGAAGTACATTTTAAATGAATCCAAGTTTCACAATTATGACAAAATATGCCATGCTGGTTTGCTTTCGCAGCCTGTTTGCAAGATGCACACGGGAATTTGAAAGGCATGAGTGGTTACATACATACAAATACACAAAACACAAAACACAAAACAAACAAGATTCACAACAAGTGAGATTTGGCAACTATGCAGCTTAATGGACGAGTTCTAATTTCATGAAAGCTGCTGACATTAGGTGTGAACACTACTACACGAGCTAATGAACAAACAAAAAAAGAAATGATGAGATGGATGGGCAGTAAACTGGTATGCAAAGCAAAGCAAAGAGGCAAGCAATTAAATAAATAATGTAAATAAAATCAACCAGTTCGGAGTTCAGAAAGTCGTTTGGCACATCATTGCAAAGCAAATCAACCGTGGGGTAGTCATGATGGGATGAAGATGACAAGATGAAGATGAGGCTGGTTAGATTGGATGCAATCTAATTAATTGATGTTAGCTATTTTTGCAAAAGTTAGCGGCAGAACTCAGCAAGGGATCTGTTGGAGTCACCCCACTTACCAGCGACAAATCTGTATCGCTTGCCCTCTTGATAGGCCTTGTTGACTTGGGATGACCAGCGCCGCTTCTCTTGTAGGTCTTGTCGCGTGAGATCCTCAACACAGAAGAACGGGAAATCAGCAAGAACTTGTTGCTGGCTCCGGAGGACTTTAATCTTATCTTGATAAGAGTTAAACTTCACTAGGAGGTGTTGAGAGCGGCCAGGAGTCTTCGGACCATCTCTGTGAGCACGCTCTACATGTAGCTTGATATTAGGCATGTTGAAAATGTCCTCCAGCAACTTGTTAGCAATAGACAGACAATCTTCTTTGTTTTTCTGGGGAAGGCCAATAACTCTGACGTTATTGCGTCTGCTAAATCTTTCCAATTTGTTCAGTTTTTCTGAGTGATCTTCCAGTTGTTTTTCTGATCTTTCGACCAGTGCTACCATCTTTTCTAGCTCCTTGACTCGACTCTCCAGATCATTGATTCGCTTTGACTCGAATTCCAAAGCATTGTTAAAGCTTTCTTTGAGTTTGTCGATGCGTCTTTTGTGATCCTCTTGGCCCTTACGTATCTCAATCAAGGTGTCTTTAACGAATTGTTGAAAGTCTGTGTCAGTGCCAGTGGTGGGTACGGGGCTGCTGCAGCGTTGGCCCCGGCTACTCGCAGGGCTATGTAAGTCAGACTGAGGCGATAATGTCGGTGGTAAAGGTTCCGGGGATTTTACCATTTTCTTCCGGCTGCCAGGCATGATCGTTGTCTCAGTGGATCTTGGACATATCCAATAGATTAAGTCAAGAGATAATGGTGAGAGGAGCAAGAAGCGTGAATTTTCCGAGGAAATTTGGAGAGCTCGTAAGGTGCTGGTGTTCACTCAGCCATGTTTTCACTCAGCCATGAGTACTATGTATACGTATGTGTGTATGTGCCTGATTTCACGTTTTCATCTTGCTCTGAAGTAAAAGGTTACTTGATCAAGAGATGTGAGTGCACGCCAGGCATTTAAGTTTTCACAGGAGCGCTTTTAATATGGAAGGAATTGATGTGTAAAAGTTTACAAGCACTGCACTGTCAGCAATACAGTGTTTTGTAAAGTAATGAAATAAGTTAGGTAGGTTTACAGGCCATAGTTCCGTGATCAATAGTAATGAAGAAAGTTTGGAAATAGCAATAATTGTTTGGACATACATCAATATGAGTGTTCCTTGTCGTTGTTAGGGAGACGGCCTGCAGGTATTTGTTGTTTTTTGGTGAGAGGTGCGTAATTTTGATGTGGTCTCCTGATTTTATTGGAGACTTTGTAGCCAAGTCGTTCCATAAAGCCACGTTGATTGTTCCAGACTTCTCTTCCAATTCGATGTTCTTCACTGTCTGATTAGTACCAACAACTTTTGGTACTTCATCCTTCATGTGGAAAGAAAATAATGTAAATAGTTGTTAAAGACGGTTGGCAGTTTAAAGAAAAGTTTACCATAATTTGGAAAGGAAGTGAAGAAGCGGTTGTTATTAGTTTGTGTGAATTACTTTGTTAAAAACATTTTGAATGCAAGTATCAAATTTTCAATTTCATTTGTTATTGTTGGAGTTGATAGGAATTTAATGGGAGGATTAGAAATGTACAGTGACTGCACACTGTAATAATTGTTGCAAATGGCAGATGGGAAGCGTGGTGGGCAATATCAAGTGTCAATGATGGGTGATTGGGAATGGAGTGAAATCTTGATTTTGGTGTTGACTTGTTTACTTACATGTGTGACAATGCCTGCGATGCTCACGGTGGTATAAGTTGCCTTGACGCGGATAGATTCGATTGGTACAATTGTTGGTGCTGGAGGGTCGACAAGTACATGTATATTCGCTTGGGTCATGATGTCATCAATGATGGTGTGTTTGAGCGGTGGACAAAGATTAGCTTTTGACTTCTTGTTGGCAAGTAAAACTCCAGAGACGCCGATTGTGAAGTGACACAATATTATCGCTTCTCCTGCATGAAATCCCTCGCAGACGTTATCGTAAGCGACACACTTTACAGCAGCTGTGTGGTCGGCAAAGCTGATCTCATGTGCTCCATCTTTTTGCACTATCTTATGGACTGTCCAGATGAAATGAACAAAATTCTGTCTCAACATCCACCCCTGCCACAAAAAGTTTCATGGAAAAATCACCAAAAATGGTCAACAAAACAACAGGGTCGGCATCCAAATTCATCTTCATAATTCGCAGAGGATCTTCCGTGAACCAAGTGTTCAACCCACTCCTTCAGCCTCATGCGCCCCAAGCTTTGACGATATCGGCACAGATGAATCACTGCTGATGTCGCACTGTTTTGACTCAAACTGAAACGATGAAATACTGCAGGTTGCAGATTTTATATTGCGCAGACCAAATTTTTTCCACCATTGAAGAAGTTGGGCTTCACACTATTTACAGATGAATGTTGGATACATGGTGTCATCCTCATCATCGGCCATAACCAAACTAAAAGCCAACTGAATCTGCTTGGAATACTTTACTTTAGGAATAGGCTTATGGGCCTACAACAATGGCACGCTTCTCTGCACACAACCGACAAACTGACTGCAAACACTCTCTTTGGGATGCCATGCAATTTGTGTTAGCGTTTTTAAAATAAAAATAAGGAAATAATGGTTTTCATTTCATTTTTTTTCTTTTGAAAAAATAATTATGGTTTGAGATTAGGTAAACAGGCTGTACATTGTCTTAGTTTGAAAACCTTCTTTCTATTCCTAATCTTTTAAATTTAATGATTAACAAAACATGGGGATGTTTTCAGATTAAACTCCTCAATTGATACAACCCAGAATATCTAAGTATCACATGATGTAGTTACAAGTTCCACTTTACTATAATAATTTAGAAATATAATTATTTAAAATTGAGTAATTTGAAATTATTATGTCTACACAGTCTAGTCTAGCTTGCTTTTTAAATTTTTAATTAATCTTTTTATTAACTAGCTTGAATTGAAAACACTTTGTAAAATTGCATCTTGGATAAAGAATGAAATGATGATCACAAATAATACATAAATCTCTCCTGTACTAACAAAAAATACTTAAAATTTTGGGACTAAGTGTCGAAAATTCCATATACCAACTTCATAAAAAAGTTTGTATGTTTTTTGCTTTGCATAGCAATGCAATGCCGTTTGCACAGACCGCTGTAGACAAAGAAACTGCCTTTCTATTGATTTGAAGTTTCCTCACAGGGGCTCACAGGGGGGCTTTTAAACAAAAGCATGTTATTTCCGACTTGGGAGAGGGGTTCCATCAAGAAGGGCAGAATCATCCTCTCTGTCCTGAAGGCGGCAATTTCCCCTTTGTGGTACCTTCACACAGTCCTGTGCTACATGCAAGGCCAGCATGTTGTGGCCAAACTGCTCAACGCTTGGGTTGTCGATTGCCCCTCCAGCACCTCGCTGTAAAGTACATCTCCAGTGGATCTTGGGAAAACTTCCCACTGAGAAGATACTCTACACCTGGAAGCCACAGCAACAACTTCCCCAGTTCTACAAAGGAGTTAACTGCAACAAAAATTATATAAACAATAAGAAAGATATGCCATAGTCATAGATGCTACGGCTTTCATGATTATCAGCAGAAACACTATCACTTTTTTTTGGCATAGGCTATTGTCTGATGTTTGTGAATATGTTGTTTTGTCTTTCATTCAACCCCCTCGCTATTTCCAGTTACTTCTAATAATGCCAACATAAATGAAATATTGGGTTGAGTTTATGTCTTCCAATACGTTATTACATGTGTGAAACATCACACTTCATGGACGCAGAATTTAAACAAATTTGACCCATCAAAGAAATAAACGCAGTATAGCGTCCCTCATGTTGCAACTGAAGATATCAGATTACAGCATTGAAAGTGCATTTATTAGGAATAATAACTTGACACTTGGGTGTAAGGCTGTTTACATAACACTGCTTAAAACTAACTCCCCTAAATACATACCAGTGATTTTGATGCCTTCCACAGTTTCCCTACTGAGAACCATCTTCTTCTTAGTTGCCTTGTCAAGCTGGTGCTGGGATTGGACTTCGTCTTCCCACTCATCCAGGAATCCAAGAAAATCTCTGACCAGCCACTGTTACAATGTGAAATAGTTACAACGAAAGAAAACTGTTAATACATGTATCAAGTATATTCTTCCTAATGTGTTGTTGGGCTTGTTGGAGAAAAACACTGTTCTAAACAAAGAAACAACTCAATTTTCAAAGATACAGTACTCACATCAAATCGCCAGTCATCTGGACTCTCGTAGGGTGCCATCGCAGGCTTTCGGGACCGTGTTGCTTCGTGTGGGTTGGATACATTTAAACAGTCGAAGAACTGGTCAAACAGGGTGATGAATTTCACCGTTGACGATGTGCCCACCTTTACCCATGGACTCCATTACATTAGCAACTGTGCTACTCAGAACCTTCAAACACATTATTTGAAAGAAAAGAAAAAATTACAAATAAAAAAATAAACCTTGGCAGTAATTTACCAGTAAATTTACCAATTGGAAGTGTCATGAAAACAAAATCTGAAATTAATAATAAGTAACATTGACTCGAGTTAAAGGCAACAAGAAAAAGGAAATCTTTCTTTTGTTTGCTGTAATAAATAGTAGTCACACACACTAAAATCAGTATCAAAAACGGTAAGGTGTTACTTAAAAATACAAATGTACCTGTGTTGCCATGTACACACGCATTCTTAGTGCAGGGGTCAAGTGAAGATGCTCGTATGTCACTCTTTGAAGGCGCCGCAATCCGGGTGAGGATCTGTCAAGACCAATGCCCCACTAGTAAAGCTGCACAAGCTGTGTCCAACTGATGTCTTGTTTTTTGAACTATTTTATAAAAAATATCAAAATGAAACCACGAAAGAGAGTTATCATATTAGCATAATAAAATTTAAAAACGTACAACAGAGCAATTAGAAATTGTGACAAATCATGAAAACTGGACAAAAGTGAAAAATGCATAAAGTTGGGTTGTACCACGACTGATGTTAAATGATAAAGTGATTTAGATGTCTCATCTGCGCATAGTGGAGTAAGATCAATTGCATCTTCAACATAAACATTGTCCGATATTTTTGAAGCTCTCGCGTCTTCCCATCGAAAGCGCATTAACTGAACAATGACAATTGGAGGTGCATGGGTTATGACTGATTCATTAAATCGTACTCCCTGATTACAAACAGTACACAAGTCGTTTGAGTGAAAATACTCTCTTATGCCAGATTTTATTATTTGGTCCATCGCTGTTACTGGCAAAATCGGGGTCCTTGTATTGATTGTGGAAATGTCTTTGCATCCATCACATCGCTGTGTCTGTTTGCTCATGATGTATGGCGACACACCAGCGTCATGGAAAAAGCTACAAACCTCATGACAGGTTAAAAATTCTGCTGCATTCTGCTGTTGGAGTGGATCTAATAAACAAAATCTTGCACATGCTCTAATACTATGTTTAACTGAATGGAAAGGAACTGCTGGACCCACTTGGTTTTTAAGTTTTTCAAAAGTAAGAATTAATTCACGCTTGAAAGCGTTTAAATTCGGAATTTGACTTGCAGTTCTGCGAACTTTTATGTAAGCAGGAAAAAGAGCCTGGATTGAGGATATCCACCATTTGTATTTTGCCTTTAAGCTAACTAGCTTGAATTGAAAACCTTTTTAAAATTGCATATTGGATAAAGAATCAAATGATGATCACAAATAATACGTAAATCTCTCCTGTACTAACAAAAAATGCTTAAAATTTCGGGACAAAGTGTCGAAAATTCCATATACCAACTTAATAAAAAAGTTTGTATGTTTTTTGCTTTGCACAGCAATGCAATGCCCTTTGCACAGACCGCTGTAGACGAAGAAAGGGCCTTTCTTTTGATTCTAAGTTTCTTCACAGGGGCTCACACGGGGCTTTTTTACTCACCCAGTAATATCACATAACTTTCATGATATTTCATCTTTCATGAAAACATTATATTTTCACTTACCTGCTTAAAAAAGGTAAAAAAAGTCAATCAAAACATTGCCAAACTCAGATTTATAAAATGAAGTCAACAACACACTGCTTAAGATGATTATGAAGATGCATATTTGGTGTTATTGCCAAACAACCGTTAAGTTGTTGGTACTCCTTGCAAAATTTTTGGAACAGATAATCTGCCTTTTCGACATCTGCGTAAGAGATGTACAACTTGCAAGTAAGTCTACAAGCAAGAACAAATGTTTGCCAGCATTTGAGATGAGCTGAAAGTAATATTCCGTCAAAAACATATAATGAGAAAGACAGCGTCCAATTTGTCCAATATTTTGCAGTAAAATTATATTTGAAGAAATTTTGGTTGGGATTCTCCCGAGTCTAGATGATGCTAAAATATGGTTAATTTTTTCTATTATTTCATCTAGTGCCTTTTTGGTCAGAATGTCTTGCTGGACCCAATGACAAAATACCCTTTTAGCTGTTCCTGTGAACACGATATGTATAGGATCTTTGACACAAAATATTACTGCATCAAAAGATTCTTAGTCGAGCAAGCAAGAATACCATGCTCCTAGTGTTTTCTCTAATTTCTCCCTGAGGCTGGTACTCCATTCCATCCAGTACTGTCATTAGCTTATCAGTGTTATCTAATATAATCTTACAGTGATTGCCAACAAAGCATTGTGAATGATAGGCCTACTTTTTTACACCTTATTGTTCCTCTAGTTACTGTGCCCAGCTCTCTTTCAAGTGGCCCCATTTGTGTGGTTACTTGTTTGGAAATCTTTTCCAGCTCACCTTTTGATCTGTCTTTGTCTACCTTTGAGTCATTTGCAGTTTTCTTTTGTGTTTCAGCGATAAGCTTTTGTCTTTCTACGACATCATGTACAGTAGCGACCTGTCCTAAGCAAACTGGGCATTCATATTGGTTATCTACATCTAAATCCGGGTCCTTTACTCTGACGCAATCTTGGTGGAACCACCCACTTTCATCTTCCTCATCTCCACATGTTTCACATTGAACCGATCTGATCTCATCATCATCATCAGCATCTGTCATAGAGACAGCACATGCTGGAAAATCACAAGCCTTTTTCCCCATTCTCCTCCTACCCATCTGCACCTTCTTAAACCCATCGAGCAAGCGTTCCTCAAACTTCTGCTCTTTCAGTGCAGAACTATATTCCCTTTCGCACTCTTCCGCCGCTGTAGAATCTTCCTGCCGCCTATTATACAAGTCCTCGTCCCTTTCACTTAACTTACCCCGATCTTGCATCTGGCAAATGTTTTCAACATTTCTGTAAAATCGAACAACTGTTGCGCTGATGGTATTTGTGGTGGCTGGTAGTGATCTTGGGTTGGCTGGTGGGGCTGCTGGGCTGCTGGGCTGCTGCTCGGAAGGGGTTCTGGGCTGTTGCTCGGTAGGGCTGCTTGGCTCGCTGTTGTGGTGCAAACTGTCTCCTGGGTGGTTGCTCGTCGTGCAACTGCTGAGTCGGACCCCGGAATGGGGTCGGGGGAGTCGGCCGGGCCATGGCAATCGATGCCAGTTGTCCCTGGAGTGCCTGAATTTTACTGGTTAGTTCTTGTATGACAGAGTTCACCTCTTCTGTGTGGGGGCTTGAATGTGTTGTCGATGACTGGGCAAGGCTTGCCTGGGTCACTGCATCATCAAATGTGTCGGGGTGAGCCTTGATGACATGGCTCCTTATGTCCGGTCACAGTCCTCTTGTGAACGCTTCCATATGTGCTCCTGGTGTTTTTGCTGAGTTGACAACATCTCCTCTGGATGTTAGCAACGTATGCCTCAACTGACTCGTCTGGTCTCTGTTTACGATCAGCGAGTTCGGCTAATCGTACCCATTTCATCCCCTCATGTGGCTGGTACTTTGTCAAAAACGCCTGTTTTAATTTAGGAAATGTATCTGAGCTTTCTCCAGGCAGGTCCCTGTGCCAATAGCTTGCCGATTCAGTGAGTACAGGGGTAGGTTTCTGGCCTGTTGCATCGGGTTCCATTTCTTCTGCTTCGAGTACCTCTCGTACCTGTCTAGCCACAGCTCTGGGTCTCCAGCATCGTATCTCGAAAACTCCCGAAAAAATTGATTTATCGATGACATTGTTGAGATTGAGCAAGACTACGGGATCGTGTTATCATTCAGGAACGAGTCAGTGAACAATAATTTACTGTACTCTACTTGAGTACCCGGAATCTCCACCAAATATAACCAGCTTGATTATACACTACAGAGGAACACAAAGTAACACACGGTTGTTGGTAGTTGATACGTTTAGTTGCTCACTGCTGATGGAGGCTCTCACTGCCTACTCTCTGACTTTCACACGGTATTTATTGTAAAACACAAGACTACTTGTTACAGCAGGATGAGTTTGTTTTACTTAACCTATAATTATACAAAGACTATTCAGTATTCACTGATGTTCTCATCACTTTCCTCAGATGATGAATCTGACATTATTGTCTCCTCTGGTGGCATACCACCTGGACAAATGTCAGATGTAGTGGGCCCCTGAAAAGGAGTGATTTGTGATGCTGATACGTATTTAGAAAAACTTTGACAAAGTTCGTCATGACTTAATTCTTGATCTTGGATACAACTACCAACTCTAAAAACCAAACCTTCCACCCAATTAGCATCATTTGATTTTAAATCTGACATAATTGATACCAACTTATTATGTCTGTCTGGAAATGACTGAAGTGTTTGCCTCATTTCAGTTTTTACTAATGCAGTCTCCTCCTTGGCCGAATCACAAAGGTTGAGCAGATTAATGGCTCTCCTTCTGGTGGACGACGGAATGTGTACTGTGTTAACCTAAAACAACCTAAAACAAACAATATACCAAAACTGAGTCAGTAATAACCAACTCCCCTTGCTGCGGAAAACCTTCTAAAACTGGAAGTAACTTTATGAGTTTTTCAAGATTACTTGGCAGTGATTTCCTACAAAAACACTGGGAATGGTAGGCTTGCTTTTTTACCCTGAGGTCATCCTCCTAAATGCGCCCAAGTTCTTTGTGCAGCGGACTTAGGTGGGATTTCACTTTGAGGAAAATTGCATCTAGCTTCTTCTTTCCGCTGTCTCTCCTCTTAAGTTCGGTGACCATTTCCATGTGTCTTTCAACAACTAACATTTGTTTTCTTACAACATCATGGACAGTTGCTACCTCCCCTTTGCACACTAGGCACTCAAACCTGACACTGGTTACATTCACACCCTTTAAGTCCCAAAACACAATCAGTATGAAACCACCCACTTTCATCATCGATCCCACAAACTTCGCACTGGACCCATTGTAATGTACTTGTAGAACAAAAGTAGAGAGAGAGCATTTGGAAACTAAGGACAATATAGTCATTATAATTGATCAAGGATTCCGACAATGGTCATGGTCAGTGCCTGGTCCATGGGGGTTTCGGGTATGCTCACCACAAGGGTGATTTATGGACTTGAGTGCATGGGAAATGATGTGGGACCGAAGGTTAATAATTTGATATAAATTGAGTTAAGGTTGTTTCTGGGAACTTTAAGGAAACTTTAAATAATGAAATAAACACTGGTAACAACAGCTGGATTTAGGGCTTACACTACGGTACATGAATTGTGACCCAGAAAAACCAAGGGTGTGTTACCCTAGATGAACTCTGACCCGGACAAACCATGGTTGCCTTGTTGACCACATCTTCCCATGGATTCACTCTTACTGTACAGGGATGTGATTTCTCCGGCTTTTGCCGGATTTCCGGCTTTTTCGACTCAAAAAGTCAACCAACGTGAATCATGTGAATCCGTTGAGAAAATCGGGGGGTAGATTGTGCTAATTAATTATTCATGTTGAGTTTTGCATGCCGAAATGTATTTAATTGGTATTATGATGAACGTTCTGCATTAAATTGTGTTGCCATATATATGAACTGAATCCTAAATCATGCCTTATCCTTGAACCCTTCACCATAACCGTCCCCCCCTATTACCTTTCCGGTGGAGTGGGCCCAATATTAATTTCAGGGTTAGCAGCAAATACGAAATAAATTGTTCATTGACTAAGAACAAAATCATGTGGTTAATTCATGGAGATAGAATCATGGTCTATTGTACCGGTTTCTTGTTACCCACATCCACTGTTAAACACGTTTTTTGGTCTCACTTCACTTATTGCTTTTTTCGTCATTCACTGCACTTAACTTCCTTTCATTTTAAAGGGAATGCAGGCACCCGCCCTCTCAAACCCTCATTACGAGGCACCTTTTAAACCCCAAAGTTGACAGTGAATTTATTATATTCCAAAATACCATCAAACAATACACTTTCTCCCCCCTCCTTAATAATAATCACCCAAACATTTTAGCATCCCCCAGAATGTCATTTTTAATCTAAAAGTGAAATAGCATCCATCTTTTTGCCGTCCTGGAAATCTTGAAGTACACAAATTCATAAGTTTACATGCCCTTCATCAGTACTTCATCAGTAACCAAACCTCAAGTACTACACAAAAACAAATCTCAAACTTAAACTACTACTGAAAAAACCCACCATTTCCTTGTGAGCAAAACATTGTACCCAACCATCTCACTTCAGTTCAAGGCCGATAACACCATCGAAAGCATCAAGTTCCAACTCCACATCAAATGGAATAATGTCTACTAGTCTTCGCGAACCAAGCGCATCAGTCAGTATCTTGTTTGGGACTGTGTAAACAGCATTACTACTGGTTACAGGGATGTGATTTCTCCGGCTTTTGCCGCATTTCCGGCTTTTTCGACTCAAAGTATGTACTTACTGTGATGACACCAGCAGATTATTTTAAACACAGAGTAAATTTGGCAATGATTTTATGTTTATTTTCAATTTTATTCTTATTCTGAACAAGGGTTTCCCAGCTGAATTAATGCAATATAGGAGTTGTTTTTTTTTGCTCCTAAAAACACTGGAAGTGGGCAACAAATAGTGTTGAACAGAGGTGTTCTAAGGATGCTTAGAATGCACCACAGAGCATCTAGACTTCAAAAAATTTACGGGGCCCTTGGGCGGGCCCCCGACCCCACACCGTAAGGGGCGAGCTTGCGCTCGCAATGATAGGACTCACATTTCCAGACAGTTTAAATTTTTCAGGCTTTTTTTAAGACAAGCAATCACATCCCTGTGGTTACCATATGCGTGGTAAACATACAACACAATATACCACATTAACAATTTACATAATTATACCTTACAGCATGCAGCTCTAAGCTTGATTAAAAACCCTCGGAATTAGCCATTTAATATTGGTATTTCTAACCCCGTTGTACGCATCATTTTATCAAGCATATACCGTAAACACACAAACCTACTTCCATGCCAAACAACTTCACTAACATCGATCCTGAAGTACCAAAACCCACATAGATAGTTCAAAAAAAGTACTGTACATCACGACAACAAGAATTCCCAGCCATACATGTTGTCGGTAACATAGATCTTTCCTTCGTTTAAACGCTCAGCCTAATCCACTCACGCCAGCAACATTTCCTTCCAGCCTATTTTCAGCACATACATCATGGAACAACAATAACCAGGCATTAAGTGTTGGTATGATACATATCAAAAAAGCAATGTGACTCTTGAGGAAGCACAGAACAGAAGATGGCGTAAAGCTCACTGACGTGTTTACGTGACTGACAGTTCAAAATTTTTCTGTCAGTTGAAATACCTTTCTCAGCAACTTCTTTGCAAATCCACTCAAAGCAGTGTTTAAAGTTCTTCTTTGCAGATTTCACAACATCATACTTGATGTTTGAGCGTTCAGGGCTTTCTTCGATCAGGCAATCTCTCCTCAGAGCCAGATTACCCCGCTAAAACATGACTGACAAAATTATAATTTTGATAGAAAATACCTTTTGTCTGATTGTGTGAATGAACAGGCCCTACAAAATTCTTTCAAATTAAATATGAAACAAAAGTTAACTTTTAACTTCACACTTCGTTTCAAGTTTTAACAGAGGGTAATCTTACCATTTTGACATGCAATGACTCTCATCAACAAAAAGTCCATAACATCTGCTTCTGACTGACTGAAGAAGCTCCCTTCATTGAGCATAGAGACTCGGGGCTGGCAAACAAGATTGAAAACTTGTCCGCTTGTTCCAAAATACAATCTTGAATGTCAGTTATGTTGGCAGCTTCTATGCCAAGTTGTCGCGCACGATCTAAGTGATCCACAGCCAAAGCTTTTAGTGGAACGACGAAGATCACAAGAGCTTTATTGCCTCCATCTGCATTCAAAAAATCTAACACTACTGTTGCCGCTTTGAAAATAACACTTTTTCCAAAGCCAGTCGGTAGATTGATAAACAAATCATGGCCACTTACAAACTGTTGAAGGGCACAGACTTGCTGTTCTTTCAGCTTTCCAATAGACCATGGGCTGAACCTCAAAAAGAGCTCTATTTTTTAAATTCTGTAGTCCACCCCTGGAATCTACCTGAATTTTTGCTCAGAGGTACTTCTGATGGTCCTAAATAAGAATCCAAAATTCGCCAGTGGAAAAAACTGCACACTAATTAGTTATGCCTAATTAAAAAAAAAATTGTCTCGAAAATAGCGCCCTCTATTGGCCAAAATCGGAGAACTGTGCATAAAGCAATGGGGAGCTATGGATCACAGCTCCCCATATGTTTGTGCACACATTTTGATCTGAACCTAGCTCTTCTAGAAAAAGGCACCCACACAAGGAAACTGTTGCCATATAAATTCCATAAAGTGGATTCTTGGACTTTCTAGCTCATTAAATCTTATTAAAGTTTTGTTTTTAACAGTTCTTTTCAACTGAAATTAATTTTTAACTTAATCATCTTGCCTGTACTTAAGTTAAATTTTTTCACTTGTAAGAGTTATTAATATTAGTTCCAAATGCAAATGCAAGTAATTTAATTTTATTAAACAATTTAAATAAGGGTTGTTTTTTGTGAAAGAAAATGACAATAATAACTCAAACTCAAAATTCTTCTGTCTGATTTATATTAATTTTCCATTTTATTTGTTCACAACAGCAGAGTAACTTGAAAACAAAATTCTTTACCGTTAACAATAAAATGATCAATATAAACAAATGTATATTTTGTTGTAACCAGGGCCCAATTTCACAGAGCTGCTTGCACAAAAAACGAATAATGCTAACCAGGGTAAGGTTACCAGCTAAAATACCATGCAACATGTACAATTTGTGGCCGGTATCCTTGTCATTTTTGCTAAGCAGGAAACTGTTATAAGCAATATTTTCTGCTTAAGCAGCTCTATGAAATTGGGCCCTGTACTTGTTCAATAGTGTGTTCAATAATTATCTTATCACCTTCAATATTTCGTTTTACAGCAAAGTAAGTAAAATACAAAATTCCATTTCATTCAACAACAAAATAAATAAAAATAAATCATCGAGATAAAGCAACAGATGTCAATGGCCGATTTCTTTCTTTCCTCAGTGTGATCTGTAAACTCAAACATAAGTGTTTGGCATTTCAGTTATTTCAACTCCCTTTTGAAGGAAAATGCATAAACCTTATTTTTTTATAATTTTTATTTACAGGCTGAATCGTAGTGATAAAGGGTTGGTTATTGAAAAACTGTACAAATAAAATGACATGAAATGACTTTCAAGATACAATGGCTTTTGAAAATTGATTAGTTATCCAAAAGCAAATTTTTCTAAAATTCAAAAGCCTGTTAGATTTTGCAGATTAAACTATTGGTATAATTAGTATACATGTTCATGTAATTAATAGTTCATCAGTATACTTCTCATAACAATTATCCAAGAAAGTTTTGTACACCAATTGTGCAGCACAAATAAGTGATTCAACAAGAAATGGTCATACAAAGGATCACAGTTAAAGGCATCGTACACGTTTGGTAATTACTCAAAATATATATTAGCATAAAAACTGACTTGGTAATGACCAACAGAGAGCTGTTGATAGTATA
Source organism: Plazaster borealis (assembly GCA_021014325.1). Lineage (NCBI taxonomy): Eukaryota > Metazoa > Echinodermata > Asteroidea > Forcipulatida > Labidiasteridae > Plazaster > Plazaster borealis. The sequence continues at coordinate 13,456,446 of CM037457.1, read as the reverse complement.
AAACATTGTGAGAAACGACTCCCTCTGAAGTAACGTAGTTTTTGAGAAAGAGGTAATTTCTCACTAAAATAATAAAAACTTCTTGCAAGAAGTTTTTATTATTCTATCTAAAAGCACACAAATTTGTACAAGGGTGTTTTTTCTTTCATCATTTTCTTGCAACTTTGATGACCAATTGAGCCCAAATTTTCACAGGCTTGTTATTTTATGCATATGTTGGGATACACCAAAGTGAGAACACTGGTCTTTGACAATTTCCAAACGTGCACGATGCCTTTAAGGTACATCGGAGTCAACCATCGGAGTCAATCTCCTCATCATCTGAGTCTTCAGTTGAAAGAGAATTTTCACAACCTATACAAGTGCATAAATCTGTGCATGGAACATTATTTTGACGACAAGAACACTTGCCCTTGAGGCTGGCTAGTGGTGCCTTACATTTGGTTTTTTTACAACTACAATTGGACAGTTGAAGCACACTATCTGGAGCAGGTGGGAGATCTCCCCATAATATATCAAGATCCATGTCATTGACAATCTTCCAGCCATGACCATGTGGACTAGGGATGTCCTGAACTTGTTCAAAACACCTAGTGTGGATAGCAGCCTGGTAGTTTGCTCTAAAAATATGTTTCTGCAGTGAATCACTTGTAGGTGGCATGGCAGCCTCTGTTTTTGTAACCATCAAAAACATGTTGTATCTTGCCATATTTACCGAGGAACAGTCTTGATCATATAATTTGCAAACAAATCTCTCAATGGCTTTGATGACTTCTTCACTCACTTCGAAAGACGAACCAATCTGCTTGAAAACTTTCTGAACATCACTATCGCCCATCATCAATTTTATCGCCTTATTCTTTCCCTTCCCGTAAAATGCACTCACCGAATCACTTCCTGTAAAGCAGTGAAGCCCAATCAAGGCATCACTCACTTGTGCTCCAAGATAATTGTGCACATTGGTAAGGTTAAGGACTCGTTTGTTGTTTCCTCGTCCCGTATGAAGAAGCAAAGTCGTTCCAATTTTGTTGGCTTTACAAACACCTATGACAAATACGTCTGTGTCAGGACTCTTGACTATAACGTGAGCTGTTGTGTTGGAGGATGATGGTTGATACAAAGCTGCATATTTTGCATGAAGAAAGAGTCGAGTATCAGCCTCCTCATGGTTGCACTCCAAATCTGTAATATTTTCAACCACCATTTCACCCGCCACATCTTTCAGTGAATGGCAATGACCACCATGAGCAACGAAAACTGTGACTTTATGCAGCGATTTTGCAGGTCGTTTACTCCATGCTTCAAACAAGAAATTCTGAAGCGCCACCTTGTTATCACTACATGAAAGGAATTTCTTCCACTGATGAGGAACTTTCTGGTCTTCGCCATAGATTTTAGTCACTTGACTTCCACTTGCAGCTCGTTTTCCTCTCTCTGCATTCTTGATGCTGATTTTGGGATACATGTCAACCACAAAGTGAACAGCATCACTGTGCACACCTCTGGCCAAATTTACAAGTTGTCTCAGGAGATGATCTGCCAGCAAACCAAATGTACTTGGAATACTTCTCTGTGGAAGTTCTTGAAGCATAGCCATTCCATCCACTAACCAAACACTACCCTTTGGGACACTATCCATGACTGGGGAGGGGTCGACAATAGATTCAATATAATGCATAAGACTGGCCTTTGTTGTCTTATTAAGACACCCATTGAAAGTTCCAAGTGATAAAGGCAATGGTCCAAGGTTGTATGTTAACATTTTGGGGATGTCTAATTTCCTTACGCTGGCAATAATGAGAAGCCGCTGAAACAGCATTCTGTCTGCCTTAAGTGTTACTTCCTTCCCCTTCACTTTTGAAATTGTTATTTTGTTCATGGAACTGAATGTTTTTAGCTTTTGTTCCTTGAGGGTAGCAAACATATCAACATCACCTTCATGCAACCTGTCTTTGCAATAGACAACCAAAGAAGCATCTCCTTTTTCTCTTGCTTCAAGGTAGTCCTTCTTGACCTCTTTGGAAGCTACCACGCCTGATGAAATATGGAGCAAACGCTCATTAGACTCTTCAAAGGGATTTATCCTTGCTTCAATACAACTGATTACAGAACGCACATCTTCTTCATCCTTCTTTATCCGTGTTTTGTCAAGATCTTTTCTTCTTCTGGTCTTCTCACCTTGCCCTGCCATCTCTTCACACCGCTTTGAAATTGCAGATCGCTCATGCTGTGATAGTATCCATCTTTGAACTGCACCCTTATGCGTTGTAAAACCTATCATTCCTCCCTTCGTCTTAGTGTCCCGATTGCAGGTTTGTTCGATTGCCTGGTCACAAGCCACTTGAGAAAAACCATGTTCTTGCTGTCGTTGAACTGCAAACTCGCCAATCATGAATGCATCATGAAGTAATGGATGACGAACCGGTAGCTCACACATCTCGAGCCAGTAAGCAGGCAGGTACCTTGAGTAATTGGTGCGATCATATGCAAAGAACCACGGCAACAAACTTCGAATACTTGAAAGATGAAGATCCCAGTTACCCTCTCGAGTGGCTCTTACAAAAAGAAGAAGAACTTCTACCATCTCAATGTATGATGACCAAACAGCAAATGTTGGCTCATTGGAATGAGTAGATATGAACTGAGTGTAAGACTTAAGTACCTCTGCAAATCGTTCAGACTGAACATGCTCCTGGAATGCTGAACTTGGAAATGAACTCTGAAGTATAACCAGTACCTCAAGTACTGAATCTTTCTCTTCATCAGGAAGAGTGTTTAAGAACACCTGCCACCGCAGCCGTTGCAATGCCTCCATCACACATTTATGAGATCTCATGCTCCGATTGTAGTGGTGTCCATTCATCACACCATTGATGGAACCTTGAGCGACAATACCAGACTCAATCATTTTATCCTCTAAGCCCGCGTCTCGAAATCTCTTTCCAATACATGCCAACATTGACATGGCAGTGTGGAACGCCCCAAGTCGAATAACAACTTTATTCATAAATTCATCATTCCTCCATCTTATCTGCTGTGCTTTAGCATAAATAGCTTGATCAAAAACAACAACTATTTTCTCCTGGTCAAGACTACTTGCTATTTCAACACTTCTCTTCAAAATGGTGAAAACGGTATCATACTCAGTCGGGCTAGCATCAATAATGGGAAGGTATCCTACCTTTGACATCCATGGAACGTTGGAACAGTTAAGAGTCGTGTTGAATCCTGTCCATCCTGCAAAAACTCTTCCGACACTCCTGCCAGCTTCATTAAAACATAAGCTAAATCCAATTTTCGAGGGTTCTCTTGGGCTTGTAAATGATTCTCTTCTTCTAGAAGAACATCCTTCCCAAATGGCCGAGGTCCCTTCTTCTTTAATCCAAGATATGGCTTGATCTCAGTTGGGGGTGGTTGAAATGATCTTGCATTGGATTTAGGGACAGACTTTTCTTCTGGTGATTGATAAGATGGAGGAATGATGAATTTATGATTAACTGAGGATGATGTTGGGCGTTGGATGATGATTCCATTTGTGTTATGGGTAGTACCCTTGCCCGAAATGGTTTCTTCACCGAAGTCGTTGTTGTCCCACACTAGAGTGCTGAAAATTGGCTGCGTCCCTGGTGGGAGTAGAACATCACTCATGGCAAGCTGCCGTTTAGCAAGTGCAGTGTCATGGCCCAGCACAACTGAATTTGAAACACAATGACCTAAACCATTAAGAAGACCGATCAACTTAGCAGACCCAGTAAAATGCCTCACTGCCATGGCAAGGGCGGTATGTTTTGGCATCAGAGTCCTTCCCTTTGCCTTAAGATACATTATATCTTGAGCAATAGACAACACTCGAAGCTCATCTTCTTCTGCTACTGCAATCCTACCTGAATGTATTGGGACACTGCTGCAGCCGGTGCTCCATGCTAAAAAGTTGAAGAGTTGATAAGGGACAATCTCGTTGATTTTGTCAATAGTCAGATCAGCTGCAGTTGGAGGCCAGGGACCAGTAGTCGTTGAGTTCTCCATCAAATTTTTGAGAATCTGTGCTGCCAAATAAAGCTCTCTAATCTCCCCAGGATAGTTAGCCGTCTTCTCAGGTGTAAAATCTCCACTACTTGTACTCTCACTCTCACTGGTGGAAGACTCATGAACTGCTTCCTCAACAACATCCATAACATCTAAACTACCTGCAAACACAATATCACTTTCAAAGAAACGTGAGGGTCTAGAAAAACAAATAATAGGGTGTGCCTTTTTGATCCTATTCTTCAAATTATGAGTTTTATATCCTTCTGCATCTATTCCCTCAACTTCTTTAATAATCTTAACAAATGCCTTGGTTAGTTTTGTGAGGCGCCAGATTTCTTTACCTTTGATGATTTTTTCTTTCAATACAGCTTGACTGAACTTTTGGAAAGAAATTTCAAAATCTTTTTTTGGAGTTTCACTTTGATCATTTAAACTGTATAGACGAACAATCTTTGTGTACTTAAGATAACAGCTTTTATGATACCGGGCTTCAATTGCTACAAGACCCCTGTCTTGGATTTGTAACAACAGCTGTTCATCTTGTCGAATTTTGGCAGCTTTGACTAACTGCCCTCCCTGATGTGTCTCGCATTGAACCAATCGCTCTCTCTTTCTCTTTTGTGAAGCTTTTTCCCTGGTGTATTTTGTCTCTCGGCAAATGATGCACTGTATTGGGAGAACATGTGACCGGCCTGGAGTTGGAGTGACCTGTGTTTGCTCTGACCCTGATCTCAGCAACCGCTTTGTTGGTAGATGATCTTGGCTGTCTTGATTCTCACCAAGTTCACTTTCTGTGGATGAAAACATTAACAACTACTTCACTGCTCATGTACACATTTAGAGTTCACAATTTCTTTCATTTTGTCATTAAATTGGTTCTTTTTTCTTTTTTTTTCCTTTGGTCACTTATCTCCTTGGGAGAAATGAGTGGGTGAAGGATCTGCTCTACACAAAAATTTGTAACTTAAATCAAAAATTCCTTACACTAGACAAAAGAAATGTATACCTATATTAATGTACTTAAATGCATATTTGGTAGTTTACCTTCTTTAATTTCCTCCAGCTGATTCTTTTTCTGTCTTTCCTCTGCCCGCTTAATCTTTGTTGTGTTACAATAGTGGCGGTAACATTCCAAGTGATAGCCCGGCTGACCACTTCGCCTTCTATTTAAAAAAACAAAAAACAAAAAATGCTTATAGTTAGTCACTGCTGTTTCTGTAGCAAAGCCTATTTATGTTAAAACCTTTTAATAATGTGACATTATGACTAATATCTGATTCAATTAGGACAATTTCTTTGAAAATTTGTAATTTTAAAAATGAGTCCAGCTCCAGAAAAAAAGGACAACAAATAAGCACTTTCATGGTTATAAAATGTACACTTGTTCAAGGGGCAGATTTTTTATTTCAAAAGATAATCCATCTGCAAGTGACGCTAGAACTTCACACACACATCCGAAAAGTGCGTTGAAGTTTTTGTGTCGAGTCGACTCTGGCAATTCAAACTCTGCCCCTTGAAAAAGTGTATGCATATAACCTTGAAACTGTTTATTAAGACAGCACACAAATAAATTAATGAATTAAAAAAAAATATAAGTGTCAGACATATTTGGCAGGTAAACCGGTTTCAAAATTCAACAAGACAAGGAAGGGCAAGGGATTCTGAATGCAGGCTATTTTTATCAAGTACAGTGAGTACTACAGCTACATACACTGAATTCCCATACACTACAGTCATGACACTTGACAATATACATTCACAATGGTGTAGGCCAGTATAATGTACTTTCTAAGCTATTGAATCACATTTGTTTCAGATTTGTCCAAAGACAAAAAAATCGGACTAAAAAAGGAAGGCCTTGTGACTATAGTAAAATATAAATGCGACAAAAAACTGTTCGCACGGACGGTATGCAGTGCTGCACGATCGATAATGAATGACAGTCGAAAGTCGGTCTTTGGTGACTCAGTCATAAAAATGTTTTACATGCATTAAATATTAAATTACACACACAAATATCGCTCGATTCCATGTTTACCTTACTCTTCCTCCTCTTGGCCGTCCTCACGTTGAACCACTTGAAGTATCAGCACTACCGGATGGAGTGTTGCGATCATCATGGTCACACCGATCATCACGGTCGTCGTGGTCGTTCTCCAAAAACGTGGCAGCAATTAAACTTTCGGGACAGTTTAATTCACGCCATCGCAGGCTGCATTCCCTAAATTTAGCGTAGCTTTTGTCTGTCAACTTCACTAGCTTAGATTTTTTATCACAAGTATGCATACAACAATAAATAGAACCTTCATCGCCACTGTCCTCTCCTTCGTAGACCGAAGTGTCCGACATGTCTGATGAAGACGCCATTGTTGTTATGATGCTTCACCGTGAAACGCGCCTTCTCATTGGTCAACGCGTCCCGATGGCTCATGAAAGAGGCGCCGTGATTGGATAATCACAATAATCATGGATTTATTTATTTCCAATTTTTCACAACTTTATTAATTAATATCTTTTTCATGTGCAGTTTTTTCGGCTTGGCGAATTTCATATTCATAATCAGTGGTATTTTTACGATTTTTTAAGCACAAGCAAAAGTAGATTCGTGAGGTGGACTACAAAAAAAAATAATTTTGGCCCTCAGCCCACGGTCTACAAGACCTAACTTCTTCGCTGCAAAATCCATCGCTTCGTCCATAACATGGTCAGCCATTTCTTTGATAATGAAACGCTTAGCTACCGAAAATCATGGATATATATATATTCAGCCCAATCATGCATTGTGTATAGCATCCGAGCAGAATTCACAAGATTCCCAAGACGCTCCTGTGATAGCGGTTCGTGGGTGATAGTGGGTTTGTGGAGTGAAAGCGCCCTCTATTGGCGGCAATTCATGATGGGGCGGATCGGGACTTTAATGGGTCTTAGAAATACAGAACAGGGACGTCTTGCACCACGATTAGGTCCATGGGGGTATCGGGTTAGACACACAGGAGTGATTTGGGAAAGGATGTGGGACAGAAACATGATAAATGGGTTTATTGGGTTAAGGTTGGAAGGAGGCTGTGTCTCTGGAACTTTAATTAATAAAATAAATACTGGTAATGACAGCTGGATTCAGTTCTTACAATACCTTCTCCTGGATTGCCAAACTCCTCCCTTTCAGAGACTCACCTCTGTGCTCCCATTAGCTTGACCTTTTCCTGAAGCTGGTGGCCAGGTAAAGCCGTGTTCGCATTGGATTAATGTTCTACCGAGACCGTGGTTAACATTCCAAAAGATAAAACTTACCGGCGTCCGCACTTGGATTAACGACGTGGGTAAACTAACTGACACGACCGGTGAAACTAACCGACTTACCTAGGCAGACACAAGAGGGCGCTACGCAGGACCTTTGACTGGATGCATGACACAGACAGTGCAACGGAGCTTCCGTCCGTGTAAATTACATATGCGTTTCTACGGGACTTAATTTACAATAATTCACGAGCAAAATATGGTGAAAACACACGGTAGAAAAGAACAAGCGTCGCACTGTTTTGGTTTGGTTATCATGGTACGAGGACCTGTGTACGTGTCACCTCTCGATCACGTGACGCAGCGGGCGGGTCGGGGGACCGGATGTGGTTTTTTACCGGGACGGCCTTTACCCAGATCGCATTCGCATTGGACTTTTCGGCGCGGTTAAACTGACCTGGTCAATTTAACCGGGCAGTCGTGGGTCGGTTAAACTACCCATTTGGGTCGGGTAAGTTACCTGGGAGGGAAACTTCCTGGGCTGTTCGCATTGGACTTAAAATGGTTAAGTTACCCATTTGCTCGGTTAGTTTACCCAAATTAAGACCAATGCGAACAGGGCTTAAGGCATCAATTCTCACTGGCCAATATGTTGAGATTATTGACCCAAAATTCACCATCACATAACTTGTGTTCTACCCATCCATAATACAATGTTGAGTCTTTAGTGAAAACAATAGGCTCACCTTTTCAACAGGAGGGTCATGTTCGACTTTCTGATATTTAGATCTTTTACCTTCATAGTATCCTCTGTGACCACCCTTTTTCCTTTAGCATGATTTAAAACATTTGTGGACTGTTGTTGTCCATGGTCCTTGCCATCCATTTTACAGCAACACCATCAATATATAAAATCTTGAGTGAGGCATGCAGAATTTTTTTTATTTCTCTTCTTCCGTGCAACAAAATTTCAAAAAGCTCAATTCCTGTTGCACAGTTCCAATGTAGTGCATACCAAGTTCCCTTATCTCTACGCTTTGTGTTCTCCTTCCACATTTCCTTTGGGACTTCACGTCTGTTTCCTCTTCCCTTATCTTTATAAGAAGGCCAATGCCAGTGAAGAGGTTGTCTGTATTTATTTTGTGGTTGATGTTGGGTGGTAATGTTGATATAAGTTTCAAAACAACATTTGCAACTTGTCCAAGCTCTTTGCATTTCCTGTCGCCTCCTTGGTACTTGCCACTAGAACCAGCTCTGACCCAGATTTTGAGTCCCCATGGGTGGGGTTTTGACGGAATGTACTGTGGGTATTCCACTTGTTTTCTCTTTATATTGAACCATGATTTCATCTACTGAATTGTGCTCTTCAGGTTTAACAGCCAAGCAGTTTTCTCTCTCCACCTTGTTTTGTTGATGTGCATCCACGTAGTGGACGCGGGGCAAAATTTCGGACCAAAATAGCACTGCATTTGGTAACAGTTCCCGACTCCAGCTTAATAGTTGGCAGATGTAATCCAAATTGCCCTTCTCTGGTAGGCGGCCGAGGTCATTTGATCCCACATGGATAATACACAGGTCTGGGTATTGCTGGACTGATACTAATGTAGTTTCTTTCAATGTCATGAGCACATATGCATAGCCAAAGAGTGGCCTACCAACGTTACTACTACTAATGACACTGTACCGCAGGAAAATATTGAGGGTTATTATATGTCTGTTTTCAACTTCCCGGTTAACTTAAACTATTTATAAGCGTGTGTCGGAGCAGAGAGGGAGTGTGGACATCAATACAATAGCGTACAAGATGAAGCAAGCGTAAATTCAAGTCAAACGTATAATATATTTATTTGACTAAACGGTTGCAATAATACACTACATGTAAATCTAGCTTGTATGTGGTGCTCTCGCATCAGGCACTCCAGCTTGTGAAGATCTGGGTCCTTCTTGTTGGTGTTACGAGTTGCACCAAATCGTCTCTCCAGGATGTTAAAGACGGCGTGCATGGACTCCCCTCCCTGTTCACCGAGCAGACCCATGCCGTGCTGGGTGCGTCGTATGAAGGGTATGACATGGTCTTCCATCATGTGCATTTTGGGGGGTATTGTTCTAGTAGGAAAGTTGCATTGGTTGAAACTAAGAAAACTATTGATGTCCTCATCTGGAAATAAATAAAAAGAACATTAATGGAGACGTGTATAATATGAAATAGAAACCCCAGCTTTAAAAACACAACAAGCTACAATGTGATTCTTGTTAGCAAAAAATAGTTTGAACAAATTTCAACAGTTTCAATTGGTCAAACAAAATTATAGTTATGAATATTTCGGCCTCTATGACCCCTTGAAAGATCGGGGAACTGTACAAAACCAGCGACGCGGGTCACGACTTATGAATAAACATTTTGCGTTGACCTTTCACAAAACCATCGCGCATGTGCGAAACTAGATGGCATTCAATGCAGCGGTCTGAACAGCGGTGACATGAAGTGTGAACAGTATCGCTTCTCAGCTGCACTGTATCCAGGAAGAGAATTCAGTATGCTAAACAGATCTTGTTGCTGTGTTTGCAGCAATCAAAACCCAATGGTCATTGTCTACACATTGGGGTAGTTGGATCCACAAATAGTAGGCGCACTTTCGCTCGTGGACGAAGCCATGACAGCTTCTTCTTTCAGATTGAGCCTTTATTTTGAGCATTGTTTCCATACATTGAGTCAATGATAAATAGTTGATGCAATTTGCCAATCAACCTGAACAGAATCCAGTGATTTCCTCTTACCAGGATTGGAAACAACCATGTGTCTTTTACAAAGACGTCATTGCACGCAGCCCCAATTTGGACAAAATGCCATTCCCCATGTTGCCAAGATTCCAAAACATGAGAATCTGCAATCAAAAATGATACTTCATTGTCTTATGATATGTCTTCTGAATGGCATACACGTATCTCAAGAAATGCCATTATCATGGTTCTCATGTACATGCAGGTGGAGCACAAGGATCACTTACTACACCCTTGGCCCTGCTCCCTTTCTGAACCCATCCATCAGTTTCTGTTCAAACTTAAACTCTTTCAGCAAGTCATCATACATTTGATTTGCCTCTTCACTCAAAAGTGAAGCTTCTTGCCATTTTGCATGTGAGACCTCATCCCCTTCACCAACACTTTCATTGTTTGCTTTCCTGCAGAGAAGCTCAATATTCTTGTAAAAACTTACAACGAGACCCAATATTAGATGCAGGAGAGGTGGTGCAACCTGGTCAAGATTTTGGATGGGGATGATTTGATCTTTGTGAATGGAATTGTGTTGGACGATGAGCAAAAGTACGTTGGGCCAAAGTTGACAGCCAATGTTAGTCCAATGAAAGTGTTCCTTTGGCACAAACGTTGGTCCTATGTTGTGATGCTATCTGGGTAGAGTTCTTCATTGAAATAAGTCAAAAAACGTCTTGCTCCATTTCTTTCTCCAAGGTCACCTTTCCGATTTGTTATCCGCAAGAGATTTACTGTTTAGCAGTCAGTTCACATTATTTCTGTAAACTTTGGTATCTCCAACCAACCAGTAGTATAACACTGCCAGACATAACACTATAGTATTGTTAGCTTTGTTAGGTAGTATGTTAAAATCATGGTGCCATCAATTATTTTTGTTCCACCATTGCTACTTGCTTTGCCTGCAAACTTTCTTTATTGTGACTTTCTGGAACTTCTTGTGGTTGGCAGTTGTTAGTTTCCTAAGTTCCTGCCGTAGTTCCATCTCCAGAAAGTTGAATTTTTTAGCTTTGTTGTGCGGGAAGAGATGAGCTTTTGATGGATTACTTAGATTTGGAAGCAAGTGAGCTTTAAAAGGGACTTGTAAACTCCTTCATATTTGCCATAAAGAGTGAACATTTCACATGATTCATTCAGGTCATGCCGTCTGTTAATTTTTACTTGTGTCTGGGAAGGGTTTGTACTTGGGAGCCATCTTGTGGTATGCACTGTCATTTATATAATGAGGATCCATAACGTAAATGATCTCATCAAGATCTTCACAATTTGGCTCATCATTGTTTTATCATCAAACGATTCACTTTTATTAAAAAGAACAGTAACCTTTTTGCTGTCTACATCTAGAAATTAAAAACTGCAAAGTTTCATTTCTGGACAACTCAAATGTATTAAAGTTTCTTTAACTCATTGAATTGTTTTGCTCTTTTGGCAACTTTTTTCACTCTGACTGTATGTTTTGTTCCCTTTTTAGGATTAGCCAATCGTTCCAACTTTTTCCTCTCCAATTCTCTGTTGTCCTCCTTACATTTATCCATCTCCTGACCCACTGTTTCCAAATCGGTTTCTAACTTTCTACGTTGACCCTTTTCAAGTGTAGTTCAGATCTTTGTTTAGTCTAGCTCTGTGTCTTTCCAAAGATGACCCATCATCAAGTGTGTCTTGACTGAGTTTTTTCTCCCAGTCAGGACCGTCATCAGTCACCAAGATGCTTTCCCACATCCTGTTTTGCTTTCAGAATGAGTGGCATCAAATCATCATCTTCTTCTTCCTTGCAAGTGCTGCTTCATTAGTGAAGATTACCACACGTGGGTTGAGTGCACGCATGAAACCATGAGCTGCAACCTTAATCAAGTGCAATATATAATACATGGTGCAAGTAAAAACTGACCAGCAAAATTACTACTCTAGTGGAGCCCTCAGTGCATTCTTGAAAGCATCGAGGGAGGGTGTAGTGGATTTGTTTGATGCGATTCCAACAAACTTTTTCATCTTCTGGATCCTCCTTCCAATTGGACATTGACTGATTGACCATTGTGAGTTCATCTTGGTAGACTGACTGATCTACTTCTCATTGACCTGTCTTTGGTAGATGAGTGGAGAGATGTGGTACTCAACGTGCATATCAATATTGATTGAGAACAATCAAAAGCTCTATTATGTTAACCTGTTTCCTATGATCCTTTATCCATAGTTTTGTCTTTGAGAAAACATCAAGCAAATATGCAGATGATCAGGTACGGTTACACGCCGCGACATTTAGAACAAAATGTCTTCAACCTGAAGTGAACAGTACAATAAAATTATAACAAAACCAAAAGTTTAATCATGCTTGCCAAAACGTTTTATTTTCATGTCAGATGACAATGTTGCTTGTAAAATGAATTGTGTGCACTAGAGTGGTTGTTTGACTGTATAGCAATGACTGAAAGTTTTGAATCTGCAGTTAATTCAAAACTTTTCATGTACACTGGATAATGTCCTCTGTTTAATGTCCTCTGTATAATTATGTAGAAATCATACTGCAATCATTTGGCTCATAAAGCAATCCCATTCCATTATTACTAAGTGTATGCCTTGGCTATGGGGTCTCTCATGGTAGAGGTGCATACACCAGTGCACAGAGAAAGTGGCAGGAGAGGGAAGTAAATGGAACTCTGCTCGGTTGAGTGGTGAATTAAAACAAAATGAAGCCCTTTCTAGACAATCATACTGGCTAAACACAAAACAAAAATACAAAAACGCAAAACAAAAACATTCATATTTTATATGAAACTATATAATAAGGCACTGCACAGATATAACAAAAAAGACGAGACAAGTTAGATGAAAAGTAAATTAAAGAGAAGAACAATAAGGTTGGTATACCTTTCAGTTGCTTTCCTGAAGTTATTAATTACTGGAGTGATGTTGAATTATTAAGAAGTGAATTTGTTCATGCGGCCCATTATTGCATCTAAAAATATTATTTTCTCCACAAGAATGAACCACTTTGAAAACTTTGATTTGCTGTGAGATTGTAAGTTTTTAATCAGGCCGCAGGGTAACCCCAATAATTTTCTGACATTTTAAAATTGTTTTGAAAAACAGTTCCTTTAAAAGAAATTAACTATTATTGTTTATGACATGTGAGTGCAGCGACAAAGAAACAAATGTTATCTTTGCAATCAGAACTAGGGAGAAATCTCTGAACGAACATTAGAAACGTGCAAAGATGAACAACTAAAAGTAACAACGGTTATCCTTGCTGTTGAAAACCAGGAAGAAAATTACAGGAAAATCTCTGAGCGTCATTGGAAAAATGCAAAGATGAAAATGGAATTCTGCCTGCAGTGGTGTGAGTTACTGCTACTGAATTATCAAATAGTGTTTATGATGAATTTGATTGTGACTTACTGGACTGAACCAACTGCTCAACAAGCTCAGTACAGCTTTCTCAACTGAGATTGCAGATTCAAGTTATCTAGACATTTCTCTGTTATGGTCAAGACAAGAACTCCTTGTATAGACTACTGTGAGCAATAATAAAGAAATAATCAAGAGGATACTGACCAGGATTCATCATTGATGAACTATCTGATGCATCGAGAGAACTCAATTATGTCAATCAACTGCAGGAGTTTTTGAAGTGTCAGGAAGGATTTTCTTCTCATCACTCACTGTGACAGTGAACTGAGGAACTTTATTGTATGAGCTGGTGATGCGTCCTTTGCTATGTAAAACACATTGCTGGAGTGTGCAGTAGGGGTCCTCCATGATGAGACACTCACTATGTTCAGTTACATCTATCAGCTGCTGCCAGAACACCACAAATTACTGCACATCAAATCCTACTGAGGACCAAATCTTACTGATGAGTGTGAAATGTAGTTAACTGCTTGATACCTGTTGCAGTATGGCTGAGTCAGCCGTACCAATTGTCACAGGTTTGAAAGTGCTACAGCTTAATATCCCTGGATTTGCAGTATCGTCATGCAGTGTTACCAACGTAGCTTCCCATGCACTCCTGTCTCCATAACTCATGATTTGTATTTTGAAGCTCAGAAGAGACCACAAACAAGTACAGTCCAGGCATAGACAACTACTCCTATTATATCAGTCACATGTGCAGTCTTCCCAAATCAGAACATCAGCTTCAGTCAAACAGTTACAGCCCAACCATCAAATAATGTTGAAACTTTCACAACTACTTCAAGGATGAACTCCAAGTCAGAAGTAAAGTCTACATACCGAAGAGCTTTGACTCGCAACTGCAGTTTACATACAGGTGTATCACCATCAAAATGACAGATGCAGTTATGGGAAACATTATCTCCACAACCAGATGTCCATCTACTTGACCAAATGCACTCATTGTCAGAAAATAGATACCCTCCCTATGAGTTTTGTCAGGAATGTGCTGCAAATCGAACAGCAAAGAAACATTCTTGATTTTTTAAGAAGATCAGAGATTGAAGATGAATCCTGGATAATGACACAGCAAGGATAACCCAGTTCTTTATTGTCGCTCTAAGTTAGTTTAATTTTACTTGACAAAATGCACTGAACATCAAAACATGTTAATTATGCAAGCAGTGAGATGCAAATCCAGCTCCCAAATTAACTTTTTTAAATCGTAGATGATCAGAGATTAGACATGAATCCTGGTTGTTGATAGAGCAAGGATAACACAGTTCACTTTGACTAGATTACCAAGCTGGATTTAAGGCTACAAAACCCCCACAAATCATCATTGCAATGAATGGAAAGATTCAAGAAATTTCTTAAAGAGTTTTTTTTTCTAGATGCAAAATGGGTCAAGAACTTCCTTAGTAAGTCAGCAAATTGCTATACACTTCATAAAGATTTACAACTCATAACTTACTGTCTGTATTGATGAGTGTGCTTACTGTTTTATGAAGAGAATAACAGCCTGGGCCCAATTTCATAACAGTGATCAGCACAAAAATTCTGCTTAGCACAAAAAAATGATGCTCAGCTGGATTGGGTTACCATTCAGGATGTCATGTGAAATCACATCATTGCAACT
Organism: Plazaster borealis; assembly: GCA_021014325.1. Lineage (NCBI taxonomy): Eukaryota > Metazoa > Echinodermata > Asteroidea > Forcipulatida > Labidiasteridae > Plazaster > Plazaster borealis. The sequence goes on along the minus strand of CM037457.1, from coordinate 13,441,382 downwards.
GGTGCTCAATTTGTTTATCTTTATGAAATAAGGAAGCCGTGATAATTATGACAATGGGATTGCTTTTTGCAGGCCTTGAATTTAACCGATGAAGGGGCAGAGGTACTTTTCCAGAGAAGAAAAGCACTTCTATAAGAAAATGTCCCTCTATAGATCTACAGGAATGTTCAAAACACTTGAGCTGGGCCATGGAGGCAAGGGGGGTTCTGTGGTTTCTGGGAAATTCCCGGCCTTGTTTTTATTTTATGAAGTAACTCAAGATTGCGATATAATGAAAAGACTTATTTTCCCTGCCAGAAATATTTGGAAGGGTTTCAGTCATTGCTTCAGTTATTAAACTTCTTTGTGCAATCAATTCCTCCAAAATTATTTACAGGTGTTTACTGCTTAGTGTTTACAAGTATATAGAAATTGTACTTTGTTTCAGAAACTGATTACTGATTTAATGCACAGTGATGTAAGTGATTGGGTTCCTGTTACATTTGCAAAGTAATAATTTGTTCTAAGCAACAGCTGTTGTTTCTATAGCAGTAATGACAATTGGCTCAATGGATAAAGAAATACAGGCTGCAGGTCAAAATACTTCTCTTCTTGACTTTACAATTCAATTTTATTCTTCTTGCTCAACTCTACTGCTTCGCTGTTCTCCTTTTCGCCTCTCCTTTTGCCCCCTTTTCGGCTTGACCCTTCCTGACTATTCCATCTTCATTTTGATTGATGTTTCATGAAAACAGGGACATCCGCTACCTTATCTTGGGGTGCATTTGCCCTGTGCTGAAGACATTGTCGTTCTGTTTGAAGAAGAGAAACCTTCTGCTTAAGTTGACTTGATGTTAGTGCTTTGTTTGGAACAGATGAAGAAACCGAAATAGGCTTCACAATCTTGGCTTTCTGTCTTCTCAAAACTTGCATGAGTTCACTACGGTGAATTTGGCCAACACAACATCTTTGGACTCATTCAAATGTTTGCATTTACAATGTCGTATTGTGCCATTAATACAGAACACTGGCAGTCACTCTGGTTACAACTTGCCCCTCACTGCTCATTATACTTCATCAAAATCGCCATTCCCTTCGCACACTTCTAAAGATGACAATTTATTCAGAAAACACTGAAAATGAGTTGCATCTAACTTTCTTTGGGGGACAATCAAAGCAGAGATGGTGCTCCCAATCAACCTGAATCCCACTTACTTCAAGCTGCCAGGTCAGATCACCCAAAACTGAAGAGAAAAAAAAACAATACAGAAAATCATCCATGGTATACTTCGTGTTTACAAGTGACTCGTTTCTCATAAGCTTCTTTCTTCAAGGCCTCACCAACACTCACTGTTGCTGCATTGGTAAATGCTTCCAACGCTTTGCATTGGGTGTCAAACACAGGGCATCTATAAATCTGAAAATATAATAATGTATGTTTTAAAGTACCATTCCCAATCTCTTCACATTCACTAGAAGAAAAATGTTTGGGCTATCAGGAATAACATCACGCAGATTTCCCACCGGAAATAGTATTGCAATACCTGCATTAAAATGTAGGATTTGACCTGTCTCTATCTGCCACGCCGGTTCGGTAATCTAGTATTTAGACAACTGCTCTTCAATACCAAAGTTTGTGAGTTATCTTAAAGTGATAACTAAACAGTGCTAAAAAATACACCACCATATGGATAAACCAAAAAAGATCACTATCATAGCATTTATTTTCCAATAAATGTCAATACATTTTAATAATTAAAAAGGAACCACATACCATCAATGAATAATTTCCTCAGTTCCTCTCCCAAAAATGCTTGGTAACAACAAAGTTCACAATGTTCCAACACTATTTCCGTTCACAACACTTATCAAATCCTAATTCTTTTCCGACCAACAATCTCATGACGTGTGCAACTTTTATAACTTTTCAATACACAAGAAAACACAAGAAACAATGGTCAACATAGTTTCCATTACCTTTCCATCCCACAACTTATGGTTATCCTGACAAATGATTCCTGCAAACACCGCGTCTTTCTCAAATCCTCTATCCTAATCACCCAACCTGCCACAACATCATACCTTGAAAACTAATACCAATAATATTTGTCAGGGTGCGAAATTAACGGTTGCCCGGTTGCCCGGGGCAACCAAAAAATCACTCGGGCAACCCGTGATCAAACCATAGTTGCCCGTCGGGCAACCATTAAACAAAATTAGAATTTAGGCCTACCCTGGTTATTATTGTGCCAGCTCCAAAGATCGTTTGAATTTTCCACATAAAGCGTTTAACAATTATTTTTTATTTTTTTAAATCACGCCGTCCACCGCGAACCATGTGCGAACTTTCCAGCGTCAGCGCGCACGTACGCGATGCACACACACAACGCGATGGACTGTGTAGCGGCGGCATGGTAGCGGATAATGTGTGCACGATGTACTGTACGTTGTATTATTCGGATCTCGGACTCGACGCGACGTGGTCATGTTCCATCCCAACTATAGAACTGGCCTAACTATAAATAGTTGGGCACAGGCCCGATCCAAAACACAGTTGGCCCGGGCCCAACTATAGTTAGGTTGATTCTATAGTTGGAACAGAACGTTCACAAGTAACAAAATGTAGACTGCGCGCACACACGCTTTCCATGAATTGCGCTTTCCATGATTCACTGGTGCCACGCAGTCGTTATGCTGCACATATTATAACGAGCATGGGGACAGCTAGCGAACATGGTGTGAGCGTGCGCAATGAATATTACTCGCTGCTATTTAATTCACGTGTTTATGTGTCAAAACTTGACAAAGTTTCATGACGTGACAATCACAATGAGCCTCCTGAAGTTTGGTTTTACGTTGGGTAAAACACCCGTAAGGGGCAATACCGATGCCGGATTAACGGATGATGAAGAACATGTATAGAAATCAGCAAAAATTACTTCAAATCACGGCGATTAGACTCACACACGATCGGCGATGTCTGTTTCGATGTCCGTTTCGATGACCATTTATAAATCTTTACCCTATATTGCGCAGAGCATTATTATATTCGGGCAACCAAAATTACTTTCGGGCAACCTGTTTTTCAGTTGTGGTTGCCCTGGGGCAACCAGCAAATTTTCTTAATTTCGCACCCTGTTTGTCACTCAGTGTCTGTGCAGTCAATCTTATAATCAACTGCCCTTCCTTAGTGCAGGTCACATTTGCCTTTGAAGCCTTTAAGAATTCACCTTGCTGCAGAAGCACAAAATGTGCCTCAACATTTGTGAACAGCTGACGAATTACTTACTCCATTGTCAGCACATCAATGCACTTTGATTGCTCCTCATTGCTCTAACTCACCAAGGGTCTTAAAGTAAACAGATGTCATCTACAAAGAAAACACCAAGATAAACCCTAAATATACAGACAAACCTATATGCATTTTGAATATCATGGTCAGAAATGGCACGTTGTAAAAAAACAACTTTCTTCCTGCGTTCCTGCGTCAGAAAATGTATTTCTTTTGTATATCTACCTCATGCTAATTAAATAAACAAGCAAACAAATAAATTGCATCATAGAAGAAATGATTGTTTGGTTTACAAGTTGGTTCCACTTGGGCAAAGCTCCTGCTTTATTCACAACTCACAACTCATTCAAATTCTTATCAAAATTCAATCAAATTCTTTTCAAAATTCATTCAAATTCTTATCAAAAAGTAACAATTGGTTTCAAATTCTGAGATTCTTGGGTACTATCAGAGTGGAATCGGGGCTAGGTTTGATGTAGGCATTCCAAGCCATGTGGGACATTTGTGTTGTCTGTAAACCATTTAACTTTATGATTTGCCAGATAGGATTTTGATTGGTTGAGAACATTGTGTACTTCAGGGTGCTATCTTAACTGTGTCAACCTCCACACTTTCATCTTGAAGCAAGAGGGCAATCTTCTCCAAGAACACGTTTCTTCTCTTCACAATTCGTCTTTCACCCTGAAGACCCTCCACCACCTTCTGCCTCAACTGATCAGCATTCATTCTTTTGTTGGGCATTGTGCTAGATGGAGAAATGACTTTTCCTTCCTTGGGCTTCAGTCGCCCAACTATACCTGCTAGGTCACTTCTGTGTATTCTACACATGCTACATCTCTCAGGTACCTCAACTAAGAGCTGACATTTACTATGCCGGATTGTGCCCGGCTTGAATACATCTTGTGGAGTGATACAAGTCGGTATCTGACCATCTGGTTCCCTTCTTCAAATCTACCAAACTCTGGAAATCAGAGTTGCCCAGGATGCACTAAAAATGGTCATGTGATCACCCAAAATCATAGAGTTCATAAATCAACATAGACTAAATCATTAACAATTGAAAGGAAAAATAACAATGCTCTGCAGCCCTTTTTCACACAATAACCCCAAATCATAAAAAGGATTACAAAACATTACAACAGCATAGTCAATAATCAATGTACTGCAGACACACATACTTTGTTTCTGTCCCCTTTTAACATGTCGCTAAAACTTGGCAATCACAGCAACTAATTCAAAAGAAATGTCTGATCAACTCGATCAACATATAAACAAACAATATTACACGACACAACAACATCATGAATTATGCTTCAGGTGTTGATATAAAATTTAATACAACTTAATCAAAAACAGTTTTAAATCTGTTTTTAGCTTGCATGTTTTAAACAACTCTACAAACACATAACATTTTTCCATGACTTTTCAAACATAATTCCATGACCCTGTGATTGAAGGAACTTTTTTAAAGTAATTTTCAAATAAAAAAAGTGACCTAAACATAAACAATACACAACTCCTACTAACTAACTGAATATTCTTAAAGCAAACTAACCCTCCAACTTCAATGAACTCTGGTCACTGACTACATGTACAAGCCAGCCGCGATATCCCTGAACTAAACTAGCCTCACGAAGCGACGAAATTTACTAAATCTGTAGATTCACATTTAACCGCTATTCTTAAGCTTTCACTTTTAATAGTGATTTTTATTTTTATTTTGGCAAAATTTGTATCATAATGACAAACTCTGGACCAAATTAAGTAAAGATAAGTGATTATTTAATGTTTTTTTTTATCCTTAAAAAGAAAAAAGAACTTCCCTATCAACTTTCTAGAATTCTGTTTTCATCAAAAAGACAAAGCATCGCTTTAAAACAAAATGTACCTCCCATAAATCACTAATATTTAATTTTTAGTTTTTTAATTTTTAAGACCAAATTATAACACGTCTAAATATCCCGTTGCAGCTTATTCGATCGACTAATTAGTGCCTAATTATACCACTTTATATGGTGTGTTCCCCACTTTCGAATAGTATTTTTACTAAAAAATTGACGAAGAGCGTCGCTTTAAAACAAAATGTACCTCACATAATTCACAAATATTTCATTGTTATTATTTAGTCGTAAAGACAACATCATAACACGTCTAAATATTCCGTTGCAGCTAATTAGACCCACTAATTAGTGCCTAATTAGACAACTTTTTTATGGTGTGATTTCCGTCACTTTTGAATGGAACTTTAACTTGAAAATTGACGAAGAGCGTCGCTTTAAAACAAAATGTACCTCATATAATTAACAAATATTTCATTGCATTATTCAATCGTAAAAACAACATCAAAGCACGTATAAATATACCGTTGCAGCTAATAGGGCTCACTAATTAGTGCCTAATTAGACCACTTTATATGGTGTGATTTTCCTCACTTTTAAATGGTAGTTTTACTTGAAAATTGACGAAGAGCATCACTTTAAAACAATATGTACCTCACATAATTCACAAATACTTCCTTTTTTATAACTATTATAGTAAAGACAACATCATAACACGTCTGAATATTCCGTTGCAGCTAATTGGGCTTACAAATTAGTGCCTAATTATACCACTTTGTATGGTGTGATTTTCGTCATTTTTTAATGTAACTTTTACTTTAACATTGACGAAGAGCGTTGCTTTAAAACAAAATGTACCTTATATAATTCACAAATATTTCATTTTTTTTATTTAATCGTAAAGACAACATCATAACATGTCCAAATATTCCGTTGCAGCTAATTGTTGCCTAATTGCACCATTTTGTAAATAGTATTTTTAACATAAAATCTGCGAAGTGTTTTTTATACCTATAAAGACTACATCATTTAGGGCATTTAAAAACATTTTTAAAGGCACGCCCATACAACAGTTTCTGTAGCATTAATTTAAAGCAAAACAAGATTGCTTCATCTGAACCTTTAAACTTTAACAAGAAATGCAAATACTTATTGTATAATTTAATCAACATATGCCTCCATGTAATTATGGAAGCTTAAACATTATTTATATATAACTGAAGGCCATTCAATATAAGTGCGAGGGGTTTTCTGACATTTTATCAAGTTAAAATCAAAGTTCATATTAAAAAATATTGAACTGTTTTAGAAACGTCAACTTTAATTCGAAGTGTATTAAGACAATGATGCTAAAACCTTACTACAAGTAGGCATACCCTTAACGAAACTCCAAAAGCGTTTGCTCATAATTATACCTCAACAATTTGCTGCAATTCTAGTGTACGAATACAGTTGAGAACAGGGTGTTTCAAAGAAGTGCATGACCGGGTATCAAACAATATGACTTCGACTTCTTGCAGATCAATTTTTTGTAACTTTCCACATTCTTGTGATGTCTGAAACTTAACAATTGAGCTGCTGATAGCAAAGTCATTAACCATTTAAATGAAACTCATTACTTGTTAATTTAAAGAACAAGCAAATAATGGAGGAGGCAGTGTCTGAAAATGTCTTTAATTTGTTATTAAAAATACAACTTAAAAACCCCCAGTGTGTTTCAAAAAAATGTATTGTGCAAACATACAGATACACACGGCACTGTTTACTGATCACTGTTCATTTTCTTAGTTTCTCAAGAAGAGAACAACAGCATAAAGTAGGCCTATATGCAAACAAACTCCCTTTCATCATCAGATTATCTTGGATTGTTTAAATGTTGGAAAGCATTCAAATACTGACTAGGGTTCTCTTACACAAGGGTCAGACTGGCTTCTCAAAGAAGGATCAACGATTCTGGATCTTGCTAGTAACTGCATGGTTATGTATAACCTAAGATTTTCAGCAGTATCTTTGCAATTCATTGTACTGGGGAGGAACAGTTCTTCGACAAATAAACAGCAGTAAACACCACAGCTTGCCGAGTCAGTCTGCTGCACACATGTTGCTTGTTTGATTGTGCATTTACCTCGTACGTCAAACACGCGTGGTAATTTGGTCCAAAATCTATGTATTCTTCCATTTAGGAAAAACTGTAATAATGCATGCTCGTGTGCAGCCATTTTACTTCTTGTGTCGTGGCTGGAACTTAAAGAGTCCTAACACTTTATTGTGTTAAGTTCATTGTCTATTATGTAAACAGTGAAATGTTTATTTTGTAAAAGTGGAAGTATTAATATATCGCAAAAGTTTGCATTTTTAAACCACTTTCTTGAAACTGACTTGAACGTTTCGGTAGTAGGCGTTTCTGTTAACATTTTCAACGAATCAATGCAGTGTATAACACCAAACTTATTTCTTTGGTGTTCTTCATTTAAAATTGCACACACCTGGGACAAATAAAAATCAACCAAATCTTCACTCAACCAGCCACGGGGATAAGTTGGATACAGGCTGCGTATTTTATTGTATACTGCTTTTGATGGGTGGGGATCTAACATGGCTAAGTGGTAAAAAGTGAGCATATCATTTGTGCGGTCATCACGAAGAGTAACATAATGTAAATTATTTGAACTGATTATTTTCCACAAAAGCTGTATAAAATCTATTTCATTCTGAAGTACATTGAAAGCTGTATAAAATCTATTTCATTCTGAAGTACATTGCAGCCATCATTATTCTGTGCTGTTTTAGAAATAACAGCGGAGTCTGCGTCTGCTGTTAATGCGGGTAGTGAGTCTCGTTTTTCATTAAATAACAGATACCCAGATCTGCAGGCATGGGCAGAGAAACGTAAATTACTTGCATCTTGAACCCGATCGTCATCAAATTCAGTTATTGAGCTGTTGGAGTTACGTACGAATGTTTTATAATGACCGCTTTCCAAAGAATCTCCCACATGAACAATAACTGAACGCAGACGATAACATGCAGGCGTATGATTTACACAGTAATTGGACAAGTCTATGTCAATATCAGGATTTACTGTCGAAGTCACCTTCTTCGTTTTACCCTTTTCTACACCGAAACGTAGTAATTGTATTACTATCAACGATAGACAGTCTACGATACGGTTAACGTACAATTTAGGACACCTTTCATTGCAGTGACTGCAATAAATGCCATCGACAATCTCATCATTGAAATGAAACTGCAAACAATCAACAATATTTTGTTTTCCTATAGCAAGTGGCAGTACATCGGAAGTAGAATTTTCGACATCGATTTTAACATTACATTTGAGACACAAAAGACTTTGGCAAATTTCTATTTGGTTAGTAAGACAAAATTCTTCCAAGAACGGAATCATTATCTGTAAATAGAACTCAGAAGCATCTTGTTGTTGATTGGATTTTATTTTCATTTGCATGGCACAATCCTTTACCATTGGTTGGATGTAACGAAATGAGACTGGTTCAGATATGTTTGCTTTCAAACTTTCGTACAAAAGTCCAATCTTTTCTCCAAAGGAAAGTTTCACTTCCCTCCCACTTCGAAACATCCAATTTGGCATAACAGATAAACGGTCTTAGCGCTTGAATCGTTGAAATCCACCAACATGATACCCTATTATTTACAATACCTCTCAAGCTAAGTTCAAGTGATAGATGTGGGTTACTTGTACTTGCGATCGCTGGTTCCGGCTTTGGGCTTTTTGCTTTTGTCTGAGCTTGTTTACTAGGTTGTGTTTTTGGTTGTGGAAGGGTGACGTAATTGTTTTCGCTAGTTCTGCTTGCCCTTGTTTTTTTTGTTATTATTTGTTTTCTTCTTGTGTTTGTCATTAAAGTTTAAGCCTTTTAATGGAGGTAATAAATAAACTCCTTTACTTTTGGGAGTACTGTTCCTCACCCGTTTGCACCATTTCTCTGTTGTTAATGTTACTGACTTTTTGTGAATTTGTCTCTTTGATTTGCAAAACGCTTCACAAAATTCTCTGTGCACCGGCAACATATCCTGTTCATACAGTAGTACAAAATCATTCAGCTTTCTACATCGGTTATGCTGTAACTTAACACGTTTAACTTCACCCATACTTTTCTCAATGATTCCCTGGGTGCGATTATTGGAAGTTATGTTTTGAAATTTAGATGTACTTAGAGACTTGTAAAATTTAGAGTATCGTGAATATATGTCAGATGTTCCATGCCTGCCTAAATCCTGTTCTTTTCTCTCTCGAGTGAACTCTTCGTTATGTTGGATGTTGTCAGAATTTAGAGATTGCATATCAGCGTCACCACTTTCACTGTTATTTTGGTCATGTACACCCTGTTAACAGTTTGCTGTACGGTTTGAAAACTGTAAAGAACACTGTGAACCTTGGCTCTGGTTTTTCATTTTTTCATGAAACAAAACCCTTAGTGTGTCCCCAAAACGCTGTGTTGCATTTCCACATCAATTGAATCATTTTGAAACCATTAGTGTTTCTAACACAGTCTACCTTCTTTCGTAAATGTGTCATCATTTCAGCAGATATATCTATGTAGTCGTCGTTGGCTGGATATGTCTTGAGGATATCAACTAAGATCCTTGCAATACTTGATGTTCTTTTCTCTTGAGTCAACTTTTTTTCTCCACCGGTTCTGCCATTGACACTTGCCGTTTGCTGTCTGAAAGAAATAATGTGATATTATTATTACATTTTTTCTTGAAGAGTGTTTGATTTATTAAGTAATGTATTAGCCACCAACACTTACCACAAGATTTCTTGTCTTGTTATGGAAGCCCGAGTTCTCCCAGTTGTTTCTGGTTGTCTTCATCAGGTGAGGAACGTCACAGATGAAAAACAGCTTTCTCGATGGGTCTAGTGGATTTGGTGTAAAATATACTGGGGTATCACCACCAGAGGGAGAGCCATGCAGTTTGTACAGCTTTTGGTTTGGAGAGACACCATCTGACACCAAGGCATGGACTTTCAAACCAGCAGTCTCCAGATATAGAACCACTTCTGATATGCATGGATACTGTACTGGATTAAGAGGGTGTAGCCCAAAATCACCAGCAAGTGTCAACCATAAATTATAAATAAATCGGCCAAAGGACGGAGCTCTGGTTTCCAATCTTTAATATACGGTGAACTGCAATAAAATACATAAAACAATTCTAAATAACTTATTATATAATGGTCCGGTAATCAAAAGGTCAAATTAATACGAGCAATATGAATATGTGAACGTTAACAGTGTAATCGGTGTTAATAAGTCGAAGCAAGGTGAAAAGGGCTATGCCCCCATGAATCACTAAATCGAGGGGTCATTTCACGGAACATAAGTTTGAATGGTAAACAGTAAAACGCTGAAAGCTTTAAATCTCTGAACTTTTGTAGAAGTTACTTAGCTCTACAGGCTAGCTACACGAATTTATCATAATAAATGGCGATTAACAATAAGAAACTAAACTCTAGAGTTATGGAATAAATCAGGGTTATATATCATCTAAAAGAGTATGAGGTAAAGAGTTACTTACAAAACTGTGGATCTCCATGGGGAAAATGTAAACCGATGAAGAAATTAGGTGTTCGAAGTGAGGGTGCTAAAAAACGATGTCGACTGTGTAAGCAATATATAGCAAGGGCTTGAGAACCTGAGTGCATGTAGCAATGGGCTATTGAAACAATTGGCTGCCTATGAGGGGTGGCTAAACCACAAAGGAATGTGCCCCAAGGCTATTTCTGGAATTTAAGGGACTGGCTAACTGAGCCTATATACCGGTGCTTAACCATTAGTAAGTTGTCTCAGGTGTATATGACTTAAAACTGATAGACTAGTATGCAAAGACAGGAATTGCACCTGTGTCATGTAAAGCCTATCAGTTAATTTACCTCCACTCTTCCAAATGATCTGTTAAATATTTAACATTGGTTTTATGTGTCAGTCCATTTAAACTTTCTCCTCCTGACATGTGAATTTGAATGATACCCATAACAGTAAAGTGGTCTTGATCTGGTTGTTAATTATTAGCCATTCAATGTGTGCATTTAACTTACCTGCACACTTACTTTCTGGCGAGGTCTTCGATGAATCATGACAGGCAAGTCATCGTCAGATTCACTATCAAACTGTTCTTGCTGTAATACAGAAAATGCATAACATAAATTCTGATGGCAGAACAACTTGTAATTTTTTAACAAGAATTTTACAAGTACATGCGACCAGCGGCACTACTTCAGTTGTCAGCAACAGCATGGGAAGTTAGTAAAACAAGTACTTATCTTGACATGACAAATTATATAAACTAGAGAGATCATCAGCCTTTACATGTACATGAATAAGTATCCATATTTCATTCAGTCAAGGGACACGTTTCATAGAGCTGCTTAAGACACACAAATCTGCTTAGTACAAACAAACTTGTGTGGCAAATATGGGTTACCAGTCAAATATTATATGAGTTAAATTACTTGTGACTGTCACCTGATAATTTTAGCTTAGAATAATTTGTTTTTTTATAAGCAACATAGCCTCTTCAGCAGCTCTATGAAATTAGACCAATGTTGAAAAAAGACTGCACAACAACAATTCTACAGGCTTGTAATCTTTTTATTTCATCCACATAAACCCAAACTGACCTGCTTAAAGTTGTTGATCTTGACATAGAGCTTGCCTTGCCCAACATGTGTTCTTAGTCTGGTGCCATTCAGCTCATAGCCTGCCGCAAAGACTGATGGATACAGTTGCTTATCAGAGTAGTTGGGGAAGGAAAGCTGACCAGGGGTGATCTCTCTTGTTGGAGGGTGCTTGTGAACAATATCAAAGAGTCAGGTTCTGATGGCAATTTCTGTGTCCTGAGAAGAAATGTCAGTGACACTTTCCAGCACCACCAATGACTTAGTGCATGGACAAGGCAGGTCGACATCATAAATAAATACAACCTTAAATGATCGATGAGATGCTGCTGGTTTCTTTCCCTTGGCATTTAATCTTGCAAGGGCCCTCCCCCTGTTGCCCCTGGTATCCCTTGTGTAACTTGAGCTGGCTCTGGGGTTAAACTTGACACAACTGGCCACCTCCTCCCCAAAGGGATGTTGTTGGCAGAAGCTGTAAATAAGTTCAAAATACGGCTCCAATGAATTTAAAGTACGTACAATTGAACAAATGTTTTGCCAATACCATTCACTAGTACTATTACTAAGCTTAGAAACCGAAAGTTAAAACCTTACCAAGAGTCTTTGTTACAGGACATAACATCCCATATGTAAAAAGTAATTAAATCAACCAATCTTCACGAGTCCCAAACAACTTTACAACAAAAATACTTCCTACATCATGTACTTTTAACTTAAAAGCTCATTTCTTACTAAAAGTAAGAGAACATGAGATAATGTAGCAAGCTAATCTACGCCCATTCACAAGAGTCAATCTCTGATGAGTACACGAATACGTAGATTATCGCACACATATATTTTTGAAAGTCGCACATATATGACAAATATCGCATTCATAAAACGGACATCGCCAACAAATACGTAGATTATCGAATATTGCAACGTTTGACACGCCATAGTGGGGCCTTGCCTGACTCTGTTACAGGGCTCCGTACCCAGTGAGCAGGAATGCTCTGGTCATTTCCATGGGTCTATTGAAGGGTTCAGCGGTACCCAAGAGCGAACACACTTAGGTCATAGCCAGGGCTTGCTGAAGGGGTTCACCCATACATGATTCAGTGGTCGCGCCATGGTATGTGGATGGGGAAGTATAGGGTCAACAGTTGAATGGCAATTATAGCTTGGTCTATGGGAAGAGGCTAGTGTGTTAATCTCAATGGGGCTGACTTAGTTTCTGTAGCAATCTACTCTGTATAGTGTTTATGCTAACTCTCCAAGTGCAAGTACAGTGGTGATGGGGCTGCATGAACTGTGGGAGGGCTCAGATCTGTTTGTGTGGGCTGTACGCTTGGGCTATATAGCCTACACTTAGAATATTGTAACAAAAACTTGTCCTTAAATTCTTGTCAGCACAACACACCAAAAATGACACACAAATAGCAGCAATTCTTCGTTATATTCCTGGTTTATTTAATAACACGTCTGGCTACAAACAACTCACATGGTCAGAACAAACGTTTAGGCAACGTCTGCCCAACGAGACGGGTGTCCCAGCTCCCTCAGCGGGGGCTCGCTACGACGCGGCTCCACACCAGTGCCGCGTCATAGCGGCCCCACACTGACGGGCCGGGCCAATCGTTACACTATACAGTACTCTAACTCTAATAGGCTTGTTGCGGGATCGCAACAGTATGAACGAGTTAGCACAAAAGTTTAATGATCAAAAGAGTATTGTGATCTACATCACTAAATTCTGTAAACGGTAAACCGGTATGCTCGTTGTTAAGCAAAGTGTGTTGCGCCCCCCCCCCCTTCATTCTAGACACGCAAAATCCCACATTTTACAAATTCGGGGGTTTATAGACTCTGTGCATCACCAGCTATACAATAAGCCACAGGTTTGGACACAAACCCTGCATTACATTTTTCAAGAACAATTTGAAAGCTTAATAGTTTTTTGCAAAATCCTGAAATCAGGAAAAAATATTTAGAAATTACACGCCTGAAAAACATAGGTGTTCACCAAGAGCAAAACATGCCACATTATCTTACATATTGAAAAAAAAATATTTAAAAAGGAAGTTTACAGAGATTGACGTTTATTCACAGCTGCATCATCTTCTTCTGTATCCACACATGAAGTGTCCTGTGCTCTTGTCTCCTTTACGGATATAGAATTAAGGCTTTTTAAGAAAAGGTTTATATATTAAGGTGATCTTCCAAATTTGAGGTTTTTTTTAAGCTGAAAAAGCTTTTTATCAAAGGAATGATCATTATAAAGAAACCAAGATGAACTGAGAGAGGTATGGAGGGTTAAAGAAGCAAAAATAATGGAAATTGATAGTTTTATGAGTTTGAGTAGTACATGCTAGAGGCCAACAAAAAAAGAAGTAAAGGTACATGTTTATTGTATAATTGTTATATGGAAACAAACATGGGCAAAATCTCTTTTTGAAATATGGTGGCTCTGAAAAAAAACACGTGTTTTTTGGGGGGCATTAGCCATTTACATCATCTACGTCTTGCGCCCCTGGGTCCTGCGAGGAGACCGTTCTTCTGCTCCGCCGACTCAGAGATGATTCCCAGCACTTGTAGTGCCCAGCGACGCTCCCTGCCATCTTTTTTATCTGCATTAATCAGACTGCCCCCGCTCTCTTTGCCTCATGAAATCCAACCTCAATCGTGATCAGCCTCGACTGGTACTGTTTGAAGATCAGTTCATCCAATTCCACTGCAAACCCTGCTGTTTTCTTGTTCCACGAGATGATCATCTCGGGGAGAGCAGGGGATGTCCAGTGGTAGGGTGGGGATTTTGCACAAGTCTGGGGCTTCACCACGATCAAGGCTCTCTTTCAGTTTGTCCGCCTGCCTCTGGACGCGATTCCTCAGGCCGGCCAGACGAGTCCATGAGCGGTGGGGCTAAATCTGATCTGCTTATTACTTTTCTTCTTTTGCGAAGACAGGTTGCGAGGACGGGGCTGCTGACGTTGGCCACATTGAAAATTATTCTCCTCATCGAAGAGGAACAAAAATACGGTGCCTAAATATTGACATCAAATTTCGCGACTTTGGAATTTTTATCCATGATTACTGACATCAGTCTACTCTTTGGTCCCTTCTGGGCCATCAGGTGAAGTTTCAGACATGAAACTGGATGTCAAATTTTTGCGACCGGGAAATGTTGCAGACCATCCATGACATTTGAAGTCAAAATTTGCGACTTCAGGGGAAAGTCGTGCAATTTTACATGAAATTTTACGTCAATATTGATGTCTTGTGTGTCCCTCTAGGACCACCATAATACTACAGCTTTAATTGGCCAGAAGTACCCCTAGAAAAAATGGGTCCCCCCTAATATGTTACCCTACATTTCGCCGCTGTCTTTCGGCCCAGCTAAATCACTATCGACGACATCCATAGGAGCTTTCATTCTACGCTCCGTTTCCTGGTCATCCTGTCCTCTGACATTCCAAGCTTTTCTACCGCCATCTCTGGCTTTTGCATATCGCAGCCATTCACTAGCTGCCACCTCAATGCTGTCTTCTGTTGCTTCCTGGCAGACTGGGTTTTTGCTCGCAAATTGTTTTACTCTTACACAAAGGGCTTCAGGAAATCACCAACAGTTCTTGAATAGGCTACAGCAAAAAAATCATGGAGTAGAAGAAACACATAAACTTTGACATATTTGAGGTAAGGATCTGACACATTAATCATTGATAAACTGATTTATTTAAGTTGTGTGCAGTAATGTCTAGTGTATACTTACTTTTCAAAATTCCGTACATAAGGAGTGTCCAGAATGGTCTCTTCCCACTCTTGCCTCTAAAGCTAAATTCTTGGGCAACGGTGTTGCCAAGAAGAAAATCCATTGCCCGCCTCACGCAACCGGCCACACTTCGTCCCCCAATCGTTCCTAGATGAGCTGCCTGTAAATAAAAAAATAAAAAAACGATATTTTGCTGGATGCGCAACGAAACGTATCAGTCGCCAACATACAAACTACCTACCATTCTGCCAACGACAAGATTCACACCGATGCTTTCATAGATTTTACAAGATGGGCAGGGTTTACAGTCATCACACAAGTACAGTTCTCTTAATGAATGCGTAACTTCTGCAGACATTTAATACGATCCATTTAAACAACCCCCTTTGAGAGGACGGTTTCTGCTAACTTTCTAAATTAAATAGTATAAAAACAGCATGTTTTTTTTAAACTTCGGATGTTTTACCCCATCTTTCCAAAGAATTTTCACTCCTTGAACTATTTAGAATGATTCAACACTTAAGTTTTAAGAGTGTATGCGTAAAACGGATATTACAAACCAGGCAACTGCACACATCGGTATGCAGTTACATTTTATGGCTCACTAGATTTAAGGTTAGCGAGATGGTAGAAGCAGTTAGATACGCTCTTGAATTGTCGTAATTCAGCAACGCTATTGTGAACCATCATCAGCTTCTCAATTGGACACATTACAACTACTGTGAAGCCGGGCAGATCACTTGACATGTTGATCGATGTTATTACAGCCAGGAGGCTTCTCAAGCTGTTAGCATCCAATTCCTGTGCAAAAATTTATAGAAAAGTTAAATCATTCCAACGTTGAAGCTGACATAAGTTGCAGCAGGTGGGGGAAAATAATATCTTGCTTTCAATGAGAGCTTAAAGTAAGTTGCATTACATGTCAACATAATGTTGTTTGTCATTGATAAGAGCGTTTCAAATTGTTATTTCACATACATTAAGTTTTGGCACGTTGTCACAAAGAGGGATCTATATTTAAGATCAAATTAAGTGTTTTGCTACCCTATGATATGGTGCATATACACTATCAAAGTTCAGTCTACATTTTGGCATTAGCGCAACGACTGTTTGTTATTTTGTTTGTTATGCATCTTTTCATCTGATTGTCATCAGGGACCGCCCATTGCTCTATCGATGTCTTGACCTTGACGAAATCTGTGAGAATCAATAAGATGCAAACTTCCAATGTTTTTTTTGGGATAACTAAAAATGTTGCGCCTAATTTTGTTCAGAAAAAAAAGAAAAGAATATTCGAACTTCAGTTTTTCCTTAGAATAACAAACACTAGGTTTAGTAAGTGAGCTGAAAATGATCCTCCTCATCGAAGAGGGACACAAAATATTGACATAAAGTTTTTCCCATGAATACTGACGTCAGTCTTTGGTCCCTTCTGGGCCATCAGGTGAAGTCCCAGACATGAAATTGGACGTCAAATTTCGCGACCTGGGGAAAGTCGCAGACATCAAATTTTGAGACTGGGGAAAAATTGCAGACCATGAAATTTGAAGTCAAATTATGCGACTTCAGGGGGAAAGTTGGAAATTTTCCATGAAAGTTTTGGTCAATATTTATGTCTTGTCCCTCCAGGACCACCATAAAACTACAGCTTTAATTGGCCAGAAGTACCCCCTAGAAAAATGGCGCCCCCCCTAATATGTTACCCTACATTTCGGCGCTGTCTTTCGGCCCAGCTCGATCACTAACGACGACATCCATAGGAGCTTCCATTCTACGCTCTTGTTCCTGTTCACCCTGTCCTCTGACATTCCGAGCTTTTCTACCGCCATCTTTGTCTTTTGCATATCGCAGCCATTCACGAGCTGCCACCTCAATGCTGTCTTCTGTTGCTTCCTGGCAGACCTCCCAGTAGAAATACCATGTTGAACTGGTTGCCCCTGGATACTTGGAGGTAGCGTTTTGAAATATTTTCCCCGTCTTTTGAAAGTTTTCCAATGACGATGCACTCCAGACTTTTCATCGCCACCTTTTACCAGAGCTTTTGTGCATGTATGGATAAGTCGTACTGTTCCGCTTTCCGAATTGTTAATAAAACCACCAACTCCAGGCACATTAGGGGCACCTGGCCGCTTTCCGTCGAAAAACTGGTCCTCAAATTCCTTCAGCGCAGCAGAAATTGTCTCTGCCATACTAACCAGTAAATGGAGTCCGCAAACAAAATTGTTCATGTGAAGCAGCTTTTGTTTTGCTGTGTTACTAAACTTGTCCCATCCTTTAGTGTAGAGGGGCAGGCAGTCCTCCCTATATGTTTGCAGCATGTCGTTTAACAAAGCCTCAGTTGCCGCTCGATCAGACATAGTGTTCTTTATCTTCAGAAGAATCTGTTGTCCTGTGTCGTTTGTTTGGTCCGTCTTACATTATTGTCAATGTCACTCAGGATTTCTTTCAAAATTGTGAGAGTGTCCTCAGCTGATTTTGAAACCATCTCGCGTAAACCTAACACATATGTATTTTGGTCCTGGTCATTTATAGTGTATGTCATGTATGTCACCGGCTTTTGGTGTTTCATCAGTACTTAAAGTAGGATCTTGCTTGTCCGTTAATGTGCGAAGTTGCTTTTGTGCTAGAAGTAGCCTTTCTTCATTAAACCTACTGACAGTTTTACTGGTCGGCAATTTGTCAGCTTTTTCCCCAATCATTGTCAGAACAGTGCTGATGACATCAGAAACAATCTCAAAACTGATGTGAAACTGTAATAGCTGATAAATGCAAGCACGAACTTCTGGCCGGTAAGAACACTTGCCACCTGCATCAACTTGCATGGTTTTGATCAGATTGCCTCGCTCCTCCAACTTTGTTTTTAGCATTGCATTGTGCTCTCTTAATTGTTTTATTAGTTCAGATTGTTTGTTAATTTCGTCCGTCAGGGTTTCATTTGTTCGGACAGCATCGTCTTTCGTTCCTGTGACTTCTTCGCTTGCTTGGGAGACTTCTTTGTCAAGGTTACTGCAATGTGCTTCAAGTTTTTGCCTCTTCGCGGAGAGCTTGTCGAAGTCCTTCTCCAGATATGTTCTCTTCGTAGTGATGCAGACTGTGTCTTGTGGTATGACTCACGGCGCTTCTGTAAAGTTTGGGCATACGCATCAGGTCTGTTTGAGAGTGTCTCAATTGTTTGCTTCAACTCTTTATTTTCTTTTGTCAACTGTTCATTTTGAGTTTTAACCATGGCAAGTTCTGTCTTGATATTGGAAATATCAAAGCATGATGGTTTATGTTCATTAGGCCGTGGACCAGAAATCTCAGGAAAGACGTACAGATTCTGTTCCCATGCTTCCATCTGTTCCTTTCCCCCTTTCCTGTGTTTGTTCTTTTTGAGCTTCTCATATGCTGCTGGTAGCCCCTTACAAAAAATTTCTACAGAATTCTATAAAAAAAAATCTACAGAACTTCTGTAGAGGATTCTATAAAAATTTCACAGAACTGTTTGATAGAGTTTTTATAGAGTTTTTATAGAAATATGTTTAGAAATTTTGTAGAAACTTTATAGAGTTTTTGTAGAAAAGTGGGCCACTTTTCTATGCTTTTTTTTATAGAATTCTATAGGTGTTTGTATAGAGGTTGTAAAGAGTTTCTTTAGAAAAATTGTCATTCTTCTATGGTTTTTTATAGAATTCTATTGGTTTTTGTATAGAGGTTGTAAAGAGTTTCTTTAGAAAAATTGTCATCCTTTTATGGTTTTCTATAGACGATGTGACCTGTGACATCACATGTTTACAAAAGAGCCACAGAGCCTGGACTTCCTGCAGGCACGATTTGTACACAGACTAATGGAATAAAACATAAAATCTTATATTTTATGGAGATTGCACTGTCTAATTCCTATCAACTTTTGATATGATGAAAGGGGGCACATCTCAAAACTTGTCCAGCTTTTACTTTCATAATTCTTGGATTTATGTGGAAATTATGACACAAAATGTCAACTTTCCCATAGGACCTGTGTAGTATCTTGCCTGCCAGAATACCCAAAGAATGCACAAGGTCACACTTATTGTAAACAAAGTTCACATGGTCTATAGAATTCTATTGTTTTTTGTATAGAGGTTATATAGAGTTTCTTTAGAAAAATTGTCACTCTTCTATGGTTTTCTATAGAATTCTGTTGGTTTTTGTATAGAGGTTATATAGAGTTTCTTTAGAAAAATTGTCACTCTTCTATGGTTTTTCTATAGAATTCCATTGCTTTTTGTATAGAGGTTATATAGTTTCTTTGGTCACTTTTCTATGGTTTTCTATAGAATTCTATGGTTTTTGTATAGAGGTTATAAAGAGTTTCTTTAGAAAAACGGTCACTTGCTATGGTTTTTCTATACAATTTTATTGGTCTTGAATACAGGTTACATAGAGTTTCTTTAGAAAACTTTTCACTTTTCTATAGTTCTTCTATAGAATTATATTGGTTTTTGTACAAAGGTATAGAGTATCTTTAGAAAAATGACCAATCTTTCCTTGGTTTATCTACAGAATAGAAAACTATTTCTCGAAATTGTTTAAAGAGATTACAATACAAATTTCTATGGAGTTCAAATAATAATATTGGCACAAACTTGAGTCCAGAGATTGCTGTTTGAGAATGGGCCTTCATGGCTTTTATTAGAGTTAGCGATCGACATGCAGTGTTATTAAAATCAACAGATTTACAGGAAAGAATGGAAACGACATCTGTGCAAAGCTCTGAAGGAATGAATGAATATACAATGAGAGTGCTTGTTGTACCCTTGCAGGTCAAGAAAATACATAACTATGGAAGTGCAAGAGATGTACCGTTCTATAACCAAAATCAAAAACATATACTATGGATGTGTTGTTGACACTTTTAAAACGTTTCAAAGAAAAAATAGTAATCCAATTTTTCCCTGTTTGTAAATGAAAGAGGAATTTTAAAAAAGCCCTGGAAGAAGCTATCCCCCCCCCCCCCCCATTTACAGAGAAAGAAAAAACGTCATCCGCTTTCATTTATGTTTGGTCTAAGTAGCATTGTTGATAATACTGGATATAAGTAAGATTTGAAACTTTGCATGGTGGAAATACAATCTAGTAAGGTTTGCGGTGACAACATGTACTATAACCTCTTTGCGAGTGGGGGTGGTTCTTTTAAGAACCACCCCAACTCACTAAGAGGTTATATAGTACATGGTGTCGCCGCAAACCTCACTAGATAATACTGGATATCTTAATTTCGAAAAAGTAAAAGTTGACAAAATTTCAAAAATTGATCTTAGAGAAATTAGGCATTCAAAGGTACAATGACTTACTAAATGATGGTTTTTATGTTACACCTTATAATTATTAATCAAGTAATTAGTTGAAAAAACAGTTTTGAGTCTTTCTGTATATTTTTAATTAATTCTTTTTCTTAAAAAAATATTAGTCTTTAGGAACACCAACAAAAAAGGTCACTTGCGGGATTCCTCCACTGAAGTCATCACATGCATGACATGATGCTCTAATGGGCCATGTGCCAACTTCATTGAAGTACACATACTTAAAATGTATTTTGTGGACTAAACTGTTCAACCGCTTTAAAACAATTGTGCTCTCAAATGTCCATAGCCCATGAATAAATAAGGCAACGGTGGCTGTTTTTGTGGGTTTCTGGAGAGTAATATTTTAAAGAACATGTTTATCAAACTGTTTTATTGTTGAACAATTATAGAAAACTATAACGAAAACTGCGACGAAATGCGAGTTTAAAAACACATAAGGATACAACTACTGTACCTTCGCGATTTCCTTAACCTTGTTGGCCAAGGACTGCTTAATAGTTGAGGCTGAAACGCCGGGGTACTTCTTCATTGTGTAGTCTGAAAAGAAGAGAGTTGAAAAAAAAACTTAACCGTTGCTTTTGTACGTGCTGTGTGTACAAGGGCCCCTGATGGAGTCGTATGATTTCTGACCTCTACAGTTTTCAAAATGGTTCTTCTCTCCCCTCCGTTGTTTTGTCTGACAGGAAACAATGGTCCCATCCATGATGTTTTTTTAAACCTTTGTTTGCTTGACTTCTGCGCTAGAGTTGAGTGGCCCCTAGACCATGCATAAGGTTGTATACCATTTTTAACATCAATTAGATTATACCTTTATGTTTAAAGTTTAATACTTTTTTCTTCTGTTTGTAGCACATGCATGGAAACAATTGTGAAAAAGGATTATGGAAATTAAGTCTTTTTAAATGAAGGTCTTAGAGAAAAATTTGAGGTCGCACTTGCAACTATAAAAGCTTATCCAAGTAAAGAAATAAAGAAATAGATACCTATTATACAGCCAACTCTGATCGGATCGAGGCGATCCTTCTGTATCCCATTCTCCCGATGAGCATTACAAGGCTTGCCACTAATAGTACGGCCAATGACATCTTCACATTTGAAAAGCGCAACAAACAAATTCCTTGCCAGTATCGTTGGGGTTGAGCTGCCTTGGCAAATGGCCACTAATTTAGCCTTTTCCAGCAAAATTCCATTGCCTAAGTCAACCTGTATACAATCACAAATTCAAAGTTGCCCTTTTATTATAAGAAATAAGGGCTCAAATTTAGCACTGGACCGCCTGAAATCATTTTAGGGCAAGCCAATAAACTTATTTTTGAATGGCTTATTTTTGAATGGCTTATTCTTGAATGTCCTATTTTTGGCAAGATGGAAGTGAAGTGCATAAGTCAGCCAATTCAATGTACTAATTTCTGAGCAGGTTTTTTAGGTAAAACTCATCAGTGCAAATTTCATAGAATTACCTTTGCACTGGGTTTAATTTTGAGGTCAAGTTTCACATCTTGCCTCTCGTCCTGGGAAACTTCAGAGGTTTCTTGATGTACAGTGCTGGGGGCAGTGTTGGGGGCTGCCATCGTTGACACACACCTTTCGAGGCGTGCAACAACACGGCTCAGTTCTGAAATATGGAAAATAATCCAAAAACAATTACTTTTTTCTCTGTAATAAATTGGCTAGTTTACATTTGACAGATCCTGATAGTTGACTTCAAATTTAAAACATTTAAACTACCTTTGTATTTTAGCAATCCATTCACCTTGTCTTGCAGTGCTGCGTTGTCTTTTTTATAGCGGCATATTTATCCTTTTACAGAAACAAAAAACACATTTTAGAAAATCAGGTTAACACATTATGATTAAGGAAGAAACTGATAATGCCTGACTTTTGTTTAAAATGATCAAGTGCAAACTGAAGCCCCCGAAAAAATATTTACTTAACAAGGCTTCAACAAGTAAGGGGTGTCTTTTTTTTTTTAAAGTTTGAAGAGGCATCCAAAATCACTTTAACAATGTCCTTATTAGAAAAATGTTTTAAAAGTGGCGATAACAAAATTAATGTTACTTTTCCTTTGCTAAAACTTACGATGGCCTCCTAGAAACTGTCTGATCAGAGGGGTCATTTTTGTTATTTAATTGTTGTGCAACATTGTTTGAAAACAGTATTGCATTACAATATCTAGGGAAGATATGCCAAACATGAAAGCTCAGGATTATAAAATATTGAGTAAATAAGATTATCAAGATGATGTTTAAATCAATTGTTATGAGCATTATAATTACTACCTACCTTTAAGACATTGTACTTTCTGCACTTACAAGGCACATCACTCTGTTGCTTGTCAGCAAGTTGCTGTAATATGTCATGGCTTGCTGACGTAGCCACAGTTGGGGGTGGCACTTTCATCGTCTTCTTAGGCTGTAGATTAAAATGTAATTTGAGATTGTTGTATAAGGTAGAGACAACACACAACTTCAACTAACTAATCTAGATAATCTTTCTGAGAAGGTGTTTACTTTGGTGGCTTAGGCCCTATTGACCAAACTCAAAACATTTTGTATCAAAAAGATCCAAGTAAACCGCTGATTGACTGTACACTAAATCTTCTTGCCCAGCCCTCATCATTTTCCACATGCTCAGGTTTTAGAGTTCTAATCCATTGGGCATAAGTACTCCAACTTGCTCCACATTGTTTTTTGAAGTTGTAAAAGTATCAAAGACTGGATGACATTTTTGGTATCTGTTAATATTGACACTACAGGTCAACATGTTTTAATTGTTTATCAGTATATTTTACAAACAGTATTAACATTATTAATTAAAGATAGAAATTCTGTAGACCTGCCTCAAATTCAAACAACTGAAAATGCCAACTATCTAAAGAAGAGGAGCAGGTGCTGAGATGTGGCAGGTTATGTTCCCTTTTCTCTGTATGAAAAGTACAGAAAACAGATCAATGAAACAGCATCAAAATTTTGTGAAATCCTTAAAACCTGGTGTGCTTGTAGTAGTGATACTGAGAAAACATTTTTGGAGTATACTAATGAGTGTATTTCATTACAAAATAGGGGTGGACTTTTTAATGTTAACGACGATGTATATACTTTCTTTAGAACACTAGAAAATGAGAGTCGGCCTTTTTTAACAAGGAATAGTTTAGATCAGCTTCCTGCAATTGACATCAAAAGCAAATTGAAAGAAAAAATCCTTTCACAGGCAAGAGTCCACAACTATTGGTGCAACATAACGAAAGGCAAAGTAACAGGAAATGTCTCTAAAAAACTGATGGACAATGTAATCAACCTATGGGTAAAAATTTGGAAAAAGGCATTTGTCAAGGTGTACTTGGACTTAAAGAAATACAGAGGTAATAAAAAAGTGTCAAAGAAGGGCGCAAAGGCTTTGCGTAAAACTCTTTCTTCTTGAAGGTGTACTTCTAACCAACTAAGTTTATATTGCCAATCAATTTAATAGTGATTACCAAACGTAAACCTTCCCTTTAAGGTTGTCATGGGTGACAACTTTCCCCAAAATAATTCAACCTTTGAAGTGCTACAGTTTTTTAGTTCTGGGTAAAACATTTAATTCTGAAGTCCTAAGACCCAAACTGTATAATGTGTACTAAAACAATGAAATCGTTCAAGGGTAGATTTACTTATCTTATTTCTAGAGGTTCAAAAAGCCAATTGTACCCAAATGAAGTGTACCTTTATGAAATTGTTACTTCATCTTTTTGAAGTTGTTACTTCTAACTCTTGTAACTTACTTACTCTTACTTACTCTTGTTGGTTCGTATAAAGTGTAAATACTGATCTTTGACAATTACTAAAATGTATTATTATGTGCTGTCAAGACTCACCACTGAGGTATACATTTGTTTTTTTCTACTTCCATGAGACACTGATTGTCATTCAAGTTTTTCAGCATATTAAAATTGGATTGGATTGAAGCAAAAATTTGCACAAGAAGTTTCATGATTGTAATTGTAATATTTTGTTAACTTTCTTCTTGGGTGAGGAGTATGGTCAATAATTTGTGTATCAACCCTATTTCTGTTTCTCACATTTCCCTTCTTGGATGCTTTGGCACTAGTTGATGCAACATACAGTGTATGTAGGTTGTGTCCGAACTGCTCTACGGTGGGGTTATCCCAGCTACCGCCAGCAGCCCGCTATCTGCTGAAGTACTCTTCGAGGGGTGCCTGGTTCAGCTTTTCACTAAGAAAGTACTTCACCCCAGGGTATGCAAGCAAAACCTTCGTGAGCTCCACAAAAGAGTAAACTGAAAATATTGAAAAGAAATTCAACAAAATTAGGAATGAAACAAATTCACTATTTCAGGGATGTAAAATAGTGCAAAAATAAGTCAAGTAGATTTTTTTTATAAATTTGACTATGAAATGTATCACAATAGTTCAACTCACAAATCCAAAATGAATAAATAAATAATACAAAATTTGAAGTAAATCTCCAAGAAAAAGAAGGAAATGGTTTCATACCGGTAATCCTGATCCCCTCAACTGTTTCCCTGCTTAGGGTCATACTTTTGCTCATCTTCTTGTCCAAGTCTGGAATTGCCTTCACTTGCTCCTCCCACTGCTTGAAGAATCCCAAGAAGTCAGTTGTTAACCACAGGAGAAAAGAAAAATGGAACAAATAAAATAAACAAATATTTAATTTGGTCAATCCTTTGCAATAGATTCCAGTGTTTCAGACAACCACAAATTATGCACGGCAAAACAACAAACTTATTAACTCGTCATTTTAATCCAGTTTCCAAATGAAGAAGCCACCTAAAAATGTAATATTATGGAAAGGGTGCATACCTCAAAACGCCAATCATCAGGACGTGTGTATGGCTCTGATGCAGGTTTGCGGGACCGCAACCCCTGCAGAGGATGGCTAACATTCAGACAGTCGAAGAACTGATCCATCAAGCGTACAAACTTCACAGTTGATGATGTGCCGGGAAGACAATTGGACTGTTATGCATTGGCAACTGTGCTGCTTAAAACCTAAAAGAAAAAGAAAAACAACCAAACGTTCATTTTAAACTTAAAACACAGTTTCATACCAGATATGAGCTTTATTCATACAATAAAAGGATATTGCACCATCCACCAAGTTACAGACGCGCTCCAAGGATCTTGGATAACATACGTTTTTATGTCAAATAATACTCAAGAAAAACTCACTTGGACAGCCATGTATACTCTCATTCTCAAAGATGATGTGAGATGAAGATGTTCATTACTCAATTTATGCAGTCGACGCAGGCCAGGTGAAGATCTCGTAAGACCAACATCTCCCTCATATAGGTGAAGCAGTTGTGTCCAACTAATTTTCTGGTTGTCATACTGCAGAAAATTGAAAAACAAAAACAAAGAATATAACATTTGTTTGATTGGGTTTTTGTTGTTGAAAGGAACATTACAGAATTGGTAAGAAAAAACTTGTCAAAGATCACAGATTTACAAAAAACTGACGCGATCTAATGATGATGATAGTAGAAAACATCTGAAAAATAAATAAAACTAATTTCCCGTTTGGAGATTATCGCTCAGTGAGCGTTTTGTTCAATTTTTTTTGCATCAATGTCACGCAAAATGTGTAATCGGTTTTTCACTATTTTCTCGTGACCCAGATGACTGATCGATCTCAAACTTCTACAGGTTTGTCAGTTTATGTATATGGTGGATTACATAAAATGCTTACTCTGCCAGCAAATGTTTGTAAGCAAAAACCAATTCTGTATATTTCCTTTAACACTTAGATCATACATTTTTCTAGAAGAGTGTTCCATTAAATTACGTAATGTTTTAGTCAACACTTACAACAAGATTTCTTGTCTTGTTATGGAAGCCCGAGTTCTCCCAGTTGTTTCTGGTCGTCTTCATCAGGTGAGGAACGTCACAGATGAAAAACAGCTTTCTGGATGGGTCTAGTGGATTGGGGGTAAAATATACTGGGGTATCACCACCAGAGGGAGAGCCATGCAGTTTGTACAGCTTTTGGTTTGGAGAGACACCATCTGACACCAAGGCATGGACTTTCAAACCAGCAGTCTCCAGATATAGAACCACCTCTGATATGCATGGATACAATTGATCACTGGACACTCCTGTAGTAGCGTAGTATGCGACAGGGACATGTAACGAGCTAAATAAACCTATGACCATGAAGACCAAAACATGGGATGCCTCTGTTGGCTCCTTCACTCCCCTACAATGGCACTCAAAACTCTGAACTTCGTTGGAGATGTCCCAACATCAGTAAAGCCAATAATCTTTCCAGATTGGACACCATAAACAAGACCAGATTTAATCCTTGTCAAACAAAACTGCAACATGCTTCTCTTCTTCTGGGCAGGAATCTAGTTTGTGATCTACAAACATTCTCTCCAGCATAGCTGAGTAGAAACCAGTGGTTGCCTCTGCAAAATTGCTGTAGGGGAAGAGGGTATTGGGGTGGGGTAGCTTGATGAATCCAGACTCTCGTAACAAATTATAGGCAGAGGCCGACTTAGATTGAAGTGCAATGCACAGACGGATCACTGCAGGATACCATCGCATTCGCTTGACTTTTTGAGTGGCCTCCAGTAGGGACTGCACATGAAAATTTCAAATGTTCTGTGTTTGCTCAATTTTATCTCCATTGCATAGCCTATGTTTATAGGAATAAACTGGTACTTGTTTCATTAAAATTGGTCAATGGGTTGCGGAGTTAAACTATTTTTAAGTTCGGCGACTTACATGGATTTCGGTACTTAAAGACAATGGCAAAGCTTAGTCAAATGCTACCATTGTTTACAGCATTTGGAGCCTAATTATATATGCGTAAAAAAGTAAACAATTTCAAACGCATGTAAAATCATTATGAAATAAACTATAAACTCCATTTTTCATTTACAGGTACTTGAGGACTTGATGATTCAAGCAAGTTTATTTTCAAACATGTCTGCTGTTAATTATCCGTAACCATGGCAACAGCAAAATAGCAACGTTATATAATAAACAAATGGTTATAAGTACACAAAATGTTGGATTTTTTTAGCAACAGTACATTATTTACATAGTTACCATACATAACAAACAACATGCTTGTATTTAGAGTAAGTGAAGAATGATTAATTACCTTAGCAACATGATGTATACAAATTGTGCTTTAATTTGCTTTTTTACCAAAAGTGCAATTTGTGATAATTTTTAGAAATCATTTTTTTGGGTCAAAAGTTACTTACATCATAATCATTTACATGTGTATTGACCTCATATAAGTTGTGAATCTAACAAGCAAATGCAAGTGCAACAAAGTCACCGGTAAGTAGGATGTTGCTATGGAAACAAAATGCATTAATAATAAGTACATTTGAATAACAATGCAATAAACGTAATCATTGACCTGCTTAAACAACAATCCAAATGTTGCCTTCTTTCATATCATCTATAAGACGGAAAGTATAAATATGTTCATCCTCATCATACTTGACATTAAACCATTCAGGAAACCCTGGCACAGGTCCAATAACATCACCCAAATAGTCTTTACCATCACTAAATCTGTGTTTAATTCGTTTACCTGCTAGAAGTTGTGATTTTTCTTTTTCCTTGTGATTTTTTGAAATTACTGTTGCTTTAGCGGAAGCTGCAGTGTCTATTAGTATGATGAGCTGATTGTAAAGTTCTTCAGATGATTTTAGGACTCCTTTCTTTGAAACTGTAAACACTTGGTTGTCCTCATGATATTGTCCAAGAACATGCTGTCTGAACTGGAGTTGCCAGGTCAGAGCCTTTCTTTTATCCCCCTCACTGAGAGTGACATCTTGTCTAGATAATTTATTGTCAACTTGCTCTTTAGTCTGCCACAAACCTTCATTTATTATATTTTCAGTGATTTTAGTTTTTTTGTTGAGTGCATTTGTACGTCTTACTTGTTCCTGTTTAGCACGACTTTTTTTCTGTTCAAGATGTTTTTCTAGTATTGCTTGTTCCCGTGCTTTATATTGCTTCACAATATCTGGAGTGCGTGATCTTACAGCAGAGAGAAGCTGGTTAAGTTCAGTTTGTGATTTTGAATTGATGTAATCACTAGTATGATTATATATGTACATTAAAATAGCCTCATTGGACAGTGTAGAGGCATTTGGTCTAATTCGACACAAAAAATCTAAAAGTCCAAAAACTTGCTCTGGATTTTTGTTATGCCTCGGACAGCTTGTGGTTGCTTCCCTTACAGTAGTTGAATCCCAGTATTTACCTCCTGGCAAATGATCTGCTAATGTTTTTCTCAAATACAAATTAAGGGCATGAAAACATGATTGCAGCATCCCGCACACCAGTACATCATTTTCATCTTCAGAAATTAAAGCTTTTACAATATCGTCATGTTCTATGAGATTGGATGCAAAGGGGTAATATTCACCTCTCATAAACTTCATCATGTTATCTATGTTATCTTCACCAACACAATTATCAATAAATGTAGTGATTTTCTCATATTGTTTGTTCATGTCTAGGATGTGTCCTTTCTCTTCTGTTACTCGCCACAGGGGCATCATTACAAATTTACGTAGAAGTCCGAGAACTTTGCAACCTGCTAAATTGAGTTTATTCTGCAATAAATTTATACACACCCTTACAAGTTTATTTTTTGGCTCTGGAACCTCCTTTAGGCATTTCATAACTTCTTCGTACAAATAAAATAGGTTACCCCCCAAAAGGAAAATAATGTTAAACCTGTTCCCCTTGAAAGTTTGTAACATACTAATGTATTCAGAGTGATTAATTGAGGTACAATGTACTCGCCATTCTTTATGTTTTCCGCTTTTGGGGTCTGCACCTCTTGCTAGGGCTTTACAAACAGTACGCACACATCTTACAACAATGGATTCTGATGTTTTCTTCTCCTCCACTGTTTCTGAATCTTCATCTGTACATGTATCTGAGGCATGCAATTTTTCAAACTTGGCAAGTGTGGCATTTACCGTATCTGCCATCCCTATCATGAGGTGCAGACCGCAAAAAAATTGATAGAGTGTTTGAAGTTTTGTTTGAGCTTCTTCACCCATTTCATTCCACTTATCATGGTATTGTGGTAGAATTTCTTGTCTGTATGTATCTAAAAGCCTGTGGAATTTGGTTTCAGTTGCAGCCCGGTCCGACATAGTTGAAGTTATTTTAGTTAATATTTTGAAGCCAACATGATCTGACCCCATGCGTTCACAGGTACCATTTATGTCACTTAAAATTTCTTTAAGTGTATCAAGACAACTCTGTGCAGACTTGTCAGCCATGTGTCTCATTCCAAGAAGGAATGAGTTACCACTGTCATCATCAGCAATAAAAGCTTCGTAGCTTTCGCCAAACTTAGGCGTCTCATCGCTTTGTAATGAGAGGTTGCCTGCTTTTGCCAAGTTTTCCAGGTGTAGTTGTGAGACGGCTACCATTTCTTTATTCATGTTTCTGATTGTAGTATTACTAGGTAGTTTGTCTATTTTTGCTTTGGCAAGGTTAAGGACACTTTCTATTACTTTGGGAACTTTGTCTTGTGCCACATGGCACCCCAACAGCTCATAAACACACTTTCGCAAATTATCTGTGAAAGAGCCATTAACTAAAAGTAACAATTCCTGGTTCTGTTCTTCAGCTAATTTTGTTCTCCACATCAAAGCGGCATCTATTAAAATGGCATTTACCTCCTTACACTGAAGTAGCTCTTCTTTTAAGTCATCGATCTTCCTTTCTGCTGAAACAATGTCATCCTCAATTCCGAGAATGTAGGCATCCTTTTCGAAACTTGTGTCTTCCTCAATACGTGCAATTTTTTCCAATGAATGCTTAAACTCAGAAGACAACTTCCTCTTTGTCTTTTTTATTTTATCAATCTTTGTGTGCAGTTTGTCCAATTCCGTAAGTTGTGTCTTCTCATGTAATTGGAAATTCTTTATTTGAGAGTTTTTTCGTTGTTCACGCCTATCTTGGTTAGTTTGCGAATGAGGAGATTGACGCTGTTTTAGTGCTTCAACCTGGAGGGCGAGTCTGTTGACTTCTTTCAGTGCTTCTTTTTTTTCTTCCTCAAGTTTCATACTTTTGGCTGTGAGACATTCTAGTTCAAACTTTGAAATACCTGGTGGAGTCACTTTTGGAATTCTCGGACCACGCACAGATGGTAGTTGATATGTGGCTTCCTCCCAAGCATCAAACTGTTCTTTGCCCTTGTCACTTTTGTTTTTGTCACTCTGGAGGCGCCGCCGTGCAGCCTTGAGGCTTTTCCAACTATCTCCAATATTTCGCATCCAGGTTGTGTTGACATCAGAGGGTCCAGGGAAGTCCTTGATGAGGAGCTTAAGCCATGTAACCGCTGTGTCCCAAGTGCACTTGTGCTTTTCCTTTAGTTGGAACAGTTGTATCACATGCTTGTTTTTCAATCCTTCAACTGGCTGGATAGCTGAATGGTTGCCACTTGACAGACTCTGCAGTAACTCATCACTTAGGAGCACCGATGGACCAGGGTTTGACTCAACATCACCACATGTTGCCAAGACATCATAACGATGCGGTAGTTGTGTCTGCAGTACCAAATTTCCTGCAAAAGAAAAAGAAAAAATGAATTGTTTTGTCACAAAAATGCAAAAATAGAATTGTTTCCTTGGGCAGCAGTGTACATTAAGTTATTTTAAAATATGAATGTAGTTTGTACCATGTCATTTGTTCTTGACCCAACTAACCTAAATGTCATTAAACTTTACCCACAACCTGATCCCTAAAAATACTCACCTATTGTAGCAGCCAGTAAGATGATAATAAAGGTTGAGCCCCCAGGATCCAGTCTCCAGCTAGATGAGGCAAATAAAACCTCATTCTGCCACAGTGTTCTTGATGCCTTAGATCTTGGTGGGTGAAATGAACCAATCCGTTGGCGCCAGACTTCGAGGGAAATTCCCATGGTGCAGAAAGTTAGGAGTTATCTTGCCTGCAAAAGTAAAATTAGAAATAGATAAGAACAAATAAACAACTTCATCCCTGTAGAAAAATAAACTATTAACATAGTATTATTATTACCTGAAGGCATTCATGTAGATTTAAAAAGTCCATGGAAGGCAACCATCCCCCCTAACAAAAAAAACCTGACAAAATCAAGAAGTAATTTAATTCTATAATCTATGTAAAAAGGAGACCCTATTTTGTTAAATGGACAAGAAGACCCAAACTTTTGTTTGATTACTAAAAAATAATTTTTTTAAGGAAGGACCTTTAGTTAAAATGTGCAAAAGGATAAGGTAGGCTTTGAAAGTGTTTTAAAAATAAATTATAGACATTAGATAATAAAGTAACATCATAATTCCACTTATTTTGCAACATTGCACAAGCCAAGCTCATTTCAGAGGGATAAAGTTCAATTGATGGAACAGCCTCAATAAAGATGTTGGCCGCGTCACCCAGTTACAAAATGGCTGTGCTTTCATGTAAACCCCACCCCTCTGATTTATAAACAATTTTTATCAGCATAAACGGAACTAAAAACGTGATAAAATGTATTTAAGTTTCACAAAATGAAATATCTATCATTAAATAAATTTATCAAGAAGCACACGGAATAATATATTGGCCTAACCATTTAATCAGACTATTAAACCTGCTTGGTGCGCCCAGCAGAAAAGCAATTTTCAAAAACGATGCGGCAAAATTCGGCACACTCTATACCCGGGTAAACAACTTTTCTAGGCAAACTAACTATCGTAGTTTTCATTTTTCATGTCGGTTTTAATCGGTATGGACCCCTTATACTCTAAATTTTACTCACAAATTAGTACTACATATGAAGAATTTTGCTTACCTTTCAATATGACGTAGTTCAGCCAAATATTGGTCGATTTCGATCGGGTTTTTTTTGCGTTGTAGATACGGAAGCAGAGCTTGTAGCTAACGTCGAGACGCTATAGTCTATCCCACAATGCACTTCGCACACTGCGCAAACGATCTATCGTAGTTACAATGCGTGCAGCTTCTGTGGGATCCAACTTTCTGTACAGCGCGAAGTAACCGAGATCAATATGCGCAGAAGTTGCGCAGAAAACGTGTTTGCGGTCGCTACCTCCAGTTGCTGGTCCCATAACAGCCTTGCAGGTGTGCCTTCAGGGAGCAGGGATGTCATCTGTGCATCAGCACTCTTAACAGCTTTCATCATAGCGAAATCTTCACTGATGCCCAACTCAACACCCTCAGACCTGACAATGGCAGCTATCTTGTCAGTCAAGGCAGCATTCCTTCTCTTCAAAGACGTTATTCACTCTGAAGGCCCCCTACCTTTTGCATAAGTTGGGTCGGTGTCATGCTCCTGTTTGGCATGTGACTTGAAGGGGAAACCGTCTTGCACTCATTAACCTTAAGACGACCAGACATGCTTGCCAAGTCACTTCAGTGAACTTTGCAAACCGGACATCGATTGCTTGTTGCTCCATCTTGAACCAACAGGTGGCACTGTTTATGGCGTATGCTGCCCTGCACGAAAACATCTTTTGGTGTTATGCTAAGTGGCACTTGACCCTCGGGTCCACTCTTCATTGAGACAAGTAACCCAAAATCAGTATTGCCAAGACAGACTGCTTTGGCTGAAATGAGCTTGCAAAGCTTCTCACAATCAGCGGCATCTAATGGCCTGTCCAGATAAAATGAACAGAACTCTGTCTGAACATCCACCCCTGCCACAGCAAATTTCCATGAAAAATCACCAAAAATTGTCAACAAAACAACTGGGTCGGCATTTGAACTCATCGTCATAATTCGAAGACGATCTTCCGTAAACCACGTGTTCAACCCACTCCTCCTTGCCTCAGCCTCATGCGCCCCAAGCTTTGTCGATATAATCATTGATGAAGAACTGCAGTTGTTACACTCTCTGGTCTCAAACTGAAACAGTGAAATACTGCAGGTTGCAGATTTGATGTTGCGAACACCAAATTTCTTCCACCATTGAAGAACTTGGGCCTCACACCATTTACAGATAAATGTTGGATACATGGTGTCATCCTCATCTTCCGCCAAAACCAAACTGAAAGCCAACTTAATCTGCTTGGAATATTTTACTTTAGGAATAAGCTTACGTCCTACAACAATGGCACGCTTCTTTCCACACAACCGACAAATTGACTGCAAACACTCTTTATGGGATGCCATGATTGAAGCAGATCATCTGCAAGTAAATAAATATTACAGAAGATACAAATAAGAAAGCGATTTGAAAGGGTTTTTCTTTTTGCTTTTGTTTTTTTAACCAATGAGCTTCGGATTCATGGGAAAGTTAAATCTAGATTTCTAATCTCCCCATTTGTAAAAAAAGTACACAATATTTAAAACATTGAGTGTAGATTTGTGTTACTGCTTTTTAAGTAAAAGTCAGTAAATAGTGGTTTCATTTTAGTTTTTTCTTTTGAAAAATTAATTATGTCTTGAGGTTAGGTAAACAGGCTGTACGTTATCTTTATTAATTTGTAAAGATTATAATTTTATTCCTAATCTTTTAAATGTAATGATTTAAACAACATTCAGTACATGAAACTCCCCAATTAATACAACCCAGAATCTTGTATGTATTGTAATGTTGTAGTACAGTTCCACTTCACTATATTTAATTTAAAAATATAAACATTTTGAATTGAGTGATTTAAAATTATTATATTTAGAAAAATTATACCTACACAGTCTACGTGCTGGTCTAGCCATTTTTTTCAGCTTTTATTATTTTTTATCAACCTTTTTTATAATAATAAAACAACAATTAAGTAAACTAGCTTGCATTTTTAAAACACTGGAAACACTTTTTAAAATTGC
This sequence comes from Plazaster borealis, assembly GCA_021014325.1. Lineage (NCBI taxonomy): Eukaryota > Metazoa > Echinodermata > Asteroidea > Forcipulatida > Labidiasteridae > Plazaster > Plazaster borealis. The sequence continues at coordinate 13,406,721 of CM037457.1, read as the reverse complement.
ATATTGGATAAAGAATAGAGTGATGGTAACAAATAATAAATACATCTCTCATGTGCTAACAGAAAGTATCCAAAATGTAGCGACAAAATGTCGAAAATTCCATATACCAACTTTTTTTTAAAAGTGTATATGTGTTTTTTGCTAGGCACAGCAATGCAATGCTGTTTGCACAGACCGCTGTAGACGAAGAAACGGCCTTTCTTTTGATTATAAGTTTCCTCACAGGGGCTCACAGGGGGCTTTTTTACTCACCCAGTAATATCACATAACTTTCATGATATTTCATCTTTCATAAAAATGTAATAATATCTCACTAACCTGCTTAAAAAGGTCAAAAAAAGTCGATCAAAACATCGCTAAACTCAGATTTACAAGACGAGTCGAATGAGAAGTCTGGCGCATGCATACAGCAAGGGGGGAACTACTGCGCATGCGTTTTCTTTCTTTGGATCGTATGACCGTTCGTAGTTCTTTGCTCCAGTAATGATTTTTCTGTGCGTGGACGGTCGGAAACGCGGCATGGGAGTTCGTGCACAAAGGACCTTATCGCGGTCGTAAATCTCGTTGCGCAGCAGGAGGGCCCCATTGGTTTAGTACAGCAGGGCCTGGGGCGTCTTAGGTGTTAATTGGCTGTGGTTTTTCGTTGTATCTCCTTCTAATTCTACCTCCATGGTTCTTCAAAAGTAAAAAGAAACAAAATGAGAAATTGCAAAACTTTCTTATTGGTTACTAACTCTGGAAGGTAAAACCTGGTTGGTCTAAACAATTGGTACTGTATCTACCACATGAAAGGTTGAATAAGTGACTTTATACATGACTCTTACCATGGAGCTATGCTCTTACTAACTAAATATTCATCAAGCAAAATGACATCACTGAGCCCTGGTCACTGACTATACATGTAAAAGCACACATACCATTACTTAAACCACCAATTCTGACCCAGGTTGTGAAATAGATACCACCTCAGTATCACTGGTCTTGAGGAAGCAGGTTCCAGCCTAAATGTTTATATTACAATTACTTTAATAGCTGACTGGAGACACAGTTATAAATAGAGAAAGACAAGAATCCAGAGACTTAGGCTAATGGTAAACTCATCTATAATGCCATGACGTAAAATGCACTTGTAAAATAATCATTTCGTTACAATATTGTTAAAAATTGTTGTTATTCCGAAACAGGGGTTTGAAAAGGTTTCCTATAAAGTAAATGAAAGTATTTAATCTACTTTGTGATTGTCAGGTTTGTTCAGGCTTTTACATTTGTTAACAGTCATGGTTAAGGATGTATTACATTTATGAACATGAATGTGCGTTCCTTCAATTTATAATCCATGAATTGTCTTTACAGCCTACCTTATGACCCTTTCCTCCCTTTTTGTATGGGGCGGCTTTGAGAAAGTCCCCAACAAACTGCTCTACTTCTCGCTCCCTTGCACTTGCATGATTTTTCAAGGTTGCCTCTGAATAAAGAAAGAAAATACATTATTATCATGATTATATAAAGCAAATAAATATAGGCAAAGGCTAGGATCACTAACTGCCCGTACCTATTTTCTTTTGACAAATCAATATAATCACCAGAGGTGATCATCTACTAAATGTTGCTGATGATGGCTCGTAAGTTTGCTTCCAGTTCTTTCACAGTTAGTTTTTTGCCCTGCTTTGTGATGTAGAACAAATCTTTCCTTACCCCACCCTTGCAAGTTGTCTTCCAGTATTTGATCTGTGATATGATCCCCTGCTCTAATTTGTTATTGTCCAGTGATTGGATCAGTTCATCAACATGCGTTTGATCAGTACATATCATGCCACAAATTTTCAGTGCATTTGAAGCATTTTCAGCGGCCTGTTTAGCTAGCTGGCGTTGCTTTGCCTCTTTTTTCTCCTTGTTTTGTCTCATTCTGTCCTGACATGTCTTCTTTATTGACGCACTTTTTCGATGGTAGAGTTTTAAGTATGATGCCCGGTGTTTCCTTGCTTCGCCAATGAACTTGGATTTTATTTCTTCATCTATACCATCCAGGTAATCTCTTGTCTTGTTCAAACTCCAGAGCAGTATTCCTTCAAAGGACACAGTGTTGGCAGTTGGCATGATCCTTCGCAGCCTGTCCAACCCTGCAAAAATCCTTTCCGCAGCCAAATTATCTTTTGGACATGTTGATGTCTCTGCTCGTACTTGCTCGCTAGCATTGTGAAATCGGCCACCAGGGAGATGGTCTTCTACTTGCCGGCATACACAGACATACATATTGTGGAGAGTTATGGAAAGAGCCTGTTTGGTGAGATGCTCAACATTTGCAGTGGTGGATTAATAAAGAGACTTGTGAAGGTCATTTTGTAGGGGAGAGAAGTCTTGGAAGAGTACCGTGCTGTCATTGACTAGTGGGGTCGGATCATACATCCAATCCTGGAAATTCTGATGTAGCCTGGTGTAGTACTTGTCAGTGTCCATGATTTGGATGTCACTTTCTACCATCCGCATTAGTGGTCCAGATATATGCTGCCCAATTATTCCAAATGCTCTGATGCCAGCCAATATGATATCATCTTCAAAGTCTGCTTTTAGAGACCGGACGAACATGTTTTCTTCTCTCTTAGGATCTAGTGTTGCGCATAACTTGAAGAAGTCCTCTTTATGATGGTACACTGCTGCTGCATTATGGAATGGGACATTGAACCTGTTTCCTCTGTAAGCCATCAGATGTGATGTTGGCACAATGCATTTAAACTCCTCGACCATTCCGGACTGTTCATCACAATCAGGACCCAAGAAATTGCAGAAAGATCGAACAGTTAAGAGGGAAGCAGACTCTGGGGCTTATGACAGCTTCACTGAAGGTGGCACCCTTATAAAAATGTACCATTCAGTACCATTTGAAATACCATTATCATTACCATTCTTATTACCATTGTATGGTATTCAATGGTGTTATCGGACATCTACCATTTGTGGTTTTGAATGGTACTCTTAATGGTAGTTTGAATGGTACTCTTAATGGTACTTTGAATGGTACTCTCAGTGGTAATTTGAGTGGTACTCTTAATGGTAATTTGAATGGTTTCTGTACCTTTCAATTACCGTTCAACCTATGGTGTTATCGGACATTTATATGGTAAACTGAATGGTATTATGTGGTAATTATTATTCGGTATGGTAACGAAGGTATTTGGAAGATTTATCCGAATGGTAACCTGAATGGTATTTGAAAGAGTAATTTGAATGGTAACCTGAATGGTATTTGGCAGAGTAATCTGAATGGTAACCTGAATGGTATTTGGAAGAGTAATCCTAATGGTAATCTGAATGGTATTTGGAAGAGTATCCGAATGGTAACCTGAATGGTATTTGGAAGTGTAATCCAAATGGTAACCTGAATGGTATTTGGAAGAGTAATCCAAATGGTAACCTGAATGGTATTTGGAAGAGTAATCCGAACGGTAACCTGTATGGTTTTTGGAAGATTTATCCGAATGGTAACCTGAATGGTATTTGGCAGAGTAATCAGAATGGTAACCTGAATGGTATTTGGAAGATTTATCTGAATGGTAACCTGAATGGTATTTGGAAGAGTAATCCAAAAGGTAACCTGAATGGTATTTGGAAGAGTAATCCGAATGGTAACCTGAATGGTATTTTGAAGATTTATCCGAATGGTAAACTGAATGGTATTTTGAAGAGCAGTCCAAATGGTAACCTGCTAATGGCATTTGGAAGAGTAATCCAAATGGTAACCTGAATGGTATTTGGAAGAGTATCCGAATGGTAACCTGAATGGTATTTGGAAGAGTAATCCAAATGGTATTTGGAAGAGCAAACTGAATGGTACTCTAGCCCTGGAAGAGTAATCGGAATGGTAACCTGTATGGTATTTGAAAGTGCAAAAACTCATAATGGTATCATGAATGGTAATTAAAATAGCACTCTTAATATAGTATCCTGAACGGTAATTTAAATGGCACTCATGGTAACTTATTGGAAGTATCCAAATGGTATCATGAATGGCATTTTGAGTAGTGACTTCAATGGTTTCTAAAAGGGTTGGATCGAGAGCAATCAAAATGGTATCCTGAATGGTTTATGAATCCAAGAGTAATCGCCACGGTAATCTCAATGGTATTTGAGAGTATTTGAGAGTGTTATAACAATTAATACCAATTGGAATATTTCCAGTTAGAATTTATCAATCAGATTTTGTTAATGTTATCCTTACTATGCCTGAATTCTATACAAAAAAAACCCACCCAAAACAACAACAAACCGATACTTAGTTTTATAGTTACTGCATCATGTCTGGTATAAATTAATCAATGTAGGCTACTTCAAAAATGAGACGTTTTGTTACAATAACAGAGATGTGGCGCAACAATTCTTTTAATATGACTGTTTTTAAGGCCAACGAATACAAATTTGTCATCAAGGTCTGTTTGAAAGGTATTGTACACGTTTGGTAATGACTCGAAACAAATATTAGCATAAAAACTTACTTGGTAACAAGCAACGGGGAGCTGTTGATAGTATAAAACATTGTAGGAAACGACTCCCTCTGAAGTAACGTAGTTTTTGAGAAAGAGGTAATTTCTCACTAAAATAATAAAAACTTCTTGCAAGAAGTTTTTATTCCTATCTGAAAGCACACAAATTTGTACAACAAGGGTGTTTGTTCTTTCATCAATTTCTTGCAACTTCGATAACCAATTGAGCCAAAATTTTCACAGGCTTGTTATTTTATGCATATGTTGGGATACACCAAGTGAGAACACTGGTCTTTGACAATTTCCAAACGTGTTCAGTGCCTTTAAGGCCAACATACACAAAGAAAGTTGTCATCAAGGTATAACATTTTAAAAGTTCAAGAAAGTAAATGAGGAATTACGCCTCAACCAAAAGAAAAGATGCATCTTAAATCTCGACACCTACATGTACATGGAGATTTTCTCTTCTTTTCCTTCGGAATTCTCAAAAAAGACAATATTTACAACACTAGAAACGACAAAGAGAAACAGTTGTTGTATTCAAGAATGGGATTGGGGTATGGAATACATGTAAATTACCCATCTGGCAACTGCAGTGTTTTTCTAATTACATCCCATAATTTTTAAAATTGTCCATAAATGATAACACGCTTTTCTTAAAATTGTCTGAAAGTAAAAAAGTGTTAATTTTGTTTTGTTTGATCTATTAATATTAAATGTGATTGTTTTAAATCACATTTTGTAGTACAATTTCAAGCACTTAAATTTTCCTAGTGTGAAATTGAGGGATATGGGTGTTTTTTACATGTGAAATATTTTGCTGCCCTCTACCGATTGAAAAGCCTGGAAACACCATTTTCAAGACTTATTTTCTTAAAAATTACTAAAGGTTAAATCTATTTTTAAAACACATGAAAGTTCTACATGAGTAAACAAACTTCAGCAATATTATAACATGAGAAAAGTATAACATTTGGATATTAACCTTTGGATGTTTTACCTATTGACCCCAGCATGCACCAATGTCATATGTGACTTCCGTCTGCCCCGCTTGCCATTTTGTTGGTCAAATTGCAAGTAAAAAGATGGTAGGCATGTAAACGCTGTGCCAAGTGTGTGGCCTAAAATGCACACTTTGTTATAAGAAACAGGGAGCATATAAATAGGATAACAAGATATTTATAGCACAAAGCTCCCAATCCAATGGAAACGTGTCCCTTTAACTTTGAAAAGCAGAAACATTTGGCAAACACATTTCCTGCTCAGTCACTCTATGAAATTTGATCAAATAAAAACATAATTCCTCTACTTTGCTTTTCTTTTACATAAATCATTCACATTTTTTTTAGGGATGTTTCTGTAGAGTTCAGCAAGCGTCACTGAAGGGAACACTTTCTGAACACAGTCTGCCGAAAACAAAAGGGCAGCAACAAAAATGTCCTACATTGTAATTCCTATTGTTGGTTCGGCCTGCTTAAAGGGACACGTTGCCTTCGGATTTGGGTGCTTTGGGCTATAAACAGAGTTTGTTATGAAATGAATTATGGTCAGGATGGTTGGAAAGATGTTTTAAAAGTAGAATATAATGATCCACACAAATAAACCATTAAATTGTATGGTTTTTTATTTACTTCTTGAACTAGCACAGTCTGCCATTTTGTGGATCATTATATTCCACTTTTAAAACATCTTTCCAAACAGTCTGACCATAATTCATCTCATAAACACTTTTAATAGCCCAATGCACCAAATCCAAAGGCAACGTGTCCCTTCAATTTTGAAACGCAGAAACATTTGGCAAATGCCTTTCCTGGTCAACAGCTCTACGAAATTTGACCAAATTAAAAAAAGTTGTCTACTTTGCTCTTCTTTTACGAGACTCATTCGCAAGTTTTTCAGTGATGCTTCTGTGAAAATCAGCAAGCGTCACTAAAGGGAACACTTTCTGAACACAGTCTGCCAAAAAACAAAAGGGCAGCAACAAAAATGTCATACATTGTAATTCTTTTTCTTGGTTGGGCCTGCTTAAAGTGACACCTTGCCTTCGGATTTGGGTGCTTTGGGCTATAAAATAGTGTTTGTTATGAAACGATTACTTTGTTTTTTTCTCACGAGACTCATTGACAAGTTTTTCTCTGATGAACCTGTTGAGATCCGCCAGCTTCAATGAAGGGAAAGCTTTCTGAACATAGTCTGCCAAAAAGAAATAATAATAATAATAATAATAATAATAATAATCATTATAGTACTGGTAGTCTGGATTCGGCTCTACAGGATGTATATTAAATTGCATAAAGGAAAACATATGATAATAATAATAATAATAATAATAATAATAATAATAATAATAGAAAGACCCTTGAGATCTAAGGCTACGGGGCGTAGCCTGACTCCAGGAGTTACCGGCACAAAGGAAAATGTTATCTTTCTTTTGCATGCTGCATGATAAGATGAAATAATAATAATAATAATAACAATACTTGTTTTGAAGAATAGGATATGCCTGCTTTGGCGCCAGAATATTTCTTTTTATAAGATACCGGTAGTACAACTATAGCCCAACACCGGCACTAGTGTTTTTCTTTTAACTGTTGATTTTTAGAAATTATCACATGCATCTGTTTTTAATGCATACAAGCTCAATACAATTTCACTATTTTTTTTATAAATAGCAAACAGAACTGGCTGAAGTTTACAATAGCTCACTTCAATCATTATCTCAAAGGGCAAAACTGCAAAATTTAGCAAAAACTGTACTGTATACAAGAAACATGTGCATGAAAATATTAGTTTTGGCTAGCAATGCTTATGAAACTGTACAAATTCTCACCTCTTAGGGCGTTAACTTTAACTTGAGGGAGAGATGGCTTGCTGGGCTTGTCCTTATGGATATTACAGCTTCCCCCAGTTAGGGAAGATGTCCTTAAGGTATCAGCAGAGAAGGCTGCAAGCAGAAGGTCATTGATGACTTTCCTTGGACCTTTTTCAAGGGAAATCATGGCAAGCTTCTCTGATGAAACCAAAATGGTACCATCTTCCAATTTGACCTGTAACATAAATAGCAAGTGTTATCTTTTTTTCTTACATGCAATATAACACCACTTGATACTTCTGTAAGGGATGTGTTTTATAGATTATTGGTTTATAGAGAATTATTCTTATATTTATTAAATGTTACTATATATATAATACAATAATAATTTTAGAGGCTAATCATTCTTACTAGCAGCTGAGAAGCTGAATTGCAAAGGATACGGCTACAACGTGTTCAAGAAGCAGGCATGCAGGGCGCCTTTGGCAGCCAGCCTCATCAACCCATGCGAACTGGCCAGAGATCAAAAGTGTTTGGTATTTCCGGAGGGAGGAAAACCGGAGCTAGGGCCCAAAGAAAAACCCATTGTGGCATAGGAGAGAACCAACGCACAACTGTACTCACACATGGCCTTAGCTGGGATTCGAACCAGGGCCACACTGGTGAGAGGCGAGCGCTTCACGCACTACTGCACCCATGAAATAATCACAGCAAACCAATAAAGCAAAGTAAAGCAAGGCAATGCATGGCAAAGAACTGCAAAAGCAAAACAGACCACAATACAAGGCACTATTCCACATTAAAATAAAATAAGAGTAAGAATAAAATAAATTTAAATAAATGTAATTGGGTTTTTAAAGTGAAGTAATATATAGTAACAAGTAAATAAAAAACACAAAAGTAAAGTATTTTTGTCAAATGTAGTGGGAATGAGATTGGAGTGGGAATTTGGTGAGCAGAGTATAGCTGAGGAAAATGGGATGTAGAACCAACAATTTTGTTCAGTGTTCCTGTTGCGCCTGTGTGATAATAGCATCAAATTCACTGCACTGATCAACTTTACATATTTTGGTGTAAATAGGATTCATAATACCTCAGAGTCCCTTGCAGGTGGGCATGGGTCTAGTGGGTGTGGTGATGACTGCAATGTTGGTGTCGAATGACTTGATGACTGACTGTATGACTTCATAGCTTGTGGTGAAGAGTTCTGTGAAGCTGGTGAGCTTGTGTTGAAAAGCTTAGTTGAAGAGGATGATGAACTAAATTTTGTTTTGTTGGCAGTCATTTTCCGAACATCATATAACAGTTGGGGTAGAGCTGAAAAGGGAAAAGTTAGGCGAAGTAAACAAAAATACATGTTTAGCGTCCCCGTCCACTTCCTTTTTTGGGGGCCGCACGGATTTTCTTTTTATTTTGACTAATTCAAAATGAAATAAAAAACCCATTAAATGTCAACTGATCCATCAGAAAATGAAATACTTGCAAGTCAGAACTTAGCCTTGTGTGCCGATTATGGTTACCAACCAATGGTCCAGCTACACATTACATTGTTACAGCTCCTTTGGCTGAAAACTACATACTGTGTACTCTCTTACGCATAATTAACTATTTATGCATATTTTCTACTATTTTTCCAGACTATAACTTTGGAATATTGGTTTAATGCATTGGTCAATTATATAGAGATCAATGCATGTACCACTGAGCTACCTTAAATTGATACATTGTCTGCGCGTTCACGCCTGCGCGTGGTATGCGGCACCATCTGCCCTGTTCACAATAACACTAAAAACCAATCCCACAACAAAATGAGTTGATTTGATACCGGTAGTTTCCCGCACAACAAGCACATGGCATGATGGTTCATAGGACTTTTACACAAGGGCCATTAATTCGCTATTTCACAGAGCGGGTCTTTATATCACATGTTAAATACACCCCCACATGACAAGTGCATAAACTCTCCAAGGTGTTTATTATTTTTATTTATTATTTATTATTTATCATTTAATTATTCTTTATTTTTTTATTCTTTATTCTTTATTTATTATTTTACAATTAATTTTGTACAGGGAGAATATTCAACAAGGTTTCATTTATGTTTAAATTTACTTTGACTTGCTAAAGCGTGAATGAAATTGGCCCTGAGTACACTTTTCTGTATTCAAATGTTTGGGGTCAGGATAATGCAATCCTAAACTTACCATCCAAGGTAGAAAGGGTTAATCGCAATGCCCTGTTTTCCTTCTTCAGTTGTCTATTTTCCCTGAGAAGTTTAGTGGATGTCTCAGAAGTGTCCTCCGATATTTCACTATCGGATGAGTCCCTGTGCACTTGCTAATAACAGAGCAGTAAATGAAATAAAAAATAAAATATAAAGTGACAAAATAAACATTTTATGCACATGTCAAAAACAATTAAAGTGAAATAGATACTTAAAAGTTATACATATTTATAATTATACTACAAATTAGTGTGTTTTGGTGGTTTTGGTCTTACCCTGTCGTGTCAGTCTCAGACTTTACCTTTTTCATAGCCTTTACAATTTCATTTGGGCATAATCGTTAGAAAATTCAACATGGGGTAATTTACTTTTAACACATGCAATTTGAATTTTGTAAATACATTATATAATTTAAACACAAGGTCTCAAGGACATGCTGTTTTGCCCCAGGTCTCGGACTCAATCTCAGACTTTCAGGTCTTGATGGACTACAATTACACTGCAACAATAGGCTTATGGTTGTTGAACAGCGATTATGGACGTATTCATTACCTCCTGTAAAAGTGTCATTAAAAAAAGAAACTGTCTTCCAAACTTACTTGTTGTGTTAGTTTTGTAGTCATTAATTTCTGGACTAACTTTTCTGAGATGGTCTTGTTTTCCTCCGTCAGACGTGTCTTTTTTGTCTATAAAGGAATAACAGGGAAAACAATTTTCACAGTAAATCAGTGTATAGCTCTGTCAATATCAGTGAAACTTTCATGCCAATATAATATAGTTAGAAATATTTATTTTGCAGGGGTGGGAGTGATTTATTACAGGACTTTTGAGCTACTTGGCTTGGTGACAGCAGACATACCGGTTGTTTTCTGTTGTTCCACCAGTCGTGTCCATGCTCAGAAGACGTCACTACAGAAAACAGAGTATGTCTGCAGTTACCAATCATTCTGAAATTTTCCCATTGGATCGAGCAGTAGTTTGGAGCCAAATTGCCTTCTTCATACACATTAGTTTATATGTTGCGCAGATCAACTATGTAATTGTAATGACTAAGTCCTTAAAAATGATCAGTGAAAACAAATTATCGTGAATGTTGCAGACCCATATAAATAAGAGAAAGTGGAACACTAAGAAATGAAATAGGGTGACTATTTCTGAAGAACAGAATGATATTGTCATGACCAGTGTTACTGTGAGTGTTAGGAAAGGAAAGGATATTGCTAGAATGTGATTTCGTAATGTGCTCTGTAGTGTTAAATTTTTGACTTACTTTTCTTTTTTCTTTGTTCCCAATTGTAACGAACTCGTCATCGTCACTGCTGGAGCTGATGAAATCGTCAAATTTTCTTGCAATTTTTTTGTTTCTTTTCCCTCTTCCAAGGAGTTGATGAAACCTCATCCGATACTACAATTGGTTTTCCAGCCAGGGCACAAAGTAGTGATGGTTCCAGATCAGCCTTTGTATCTGAAAGTTGCAATTGGCCATTTATCATGTTTATATTATTATTATTATTATCCTATATAACAATATGCGAGCTGCCAATTTTTAACAATTGTTTAAAAGGGCAGGGGCACTGTCATCCTGAACACGGCAAGTCCATGAAGTCTGTAGCCAGACTTTAAATTATGAACTCTCACCCAGTCGAGTCAGTCAGTGGGTCAGGGGGTAATAAACAATAAATTTTAAAAACTGAACAAAATAGTTTAAAATAGTTGCTGTTTGGTAACAAATAAATGACGTTATTAGATATTTAAAAATTCTTACCTCCAAACCGCAAAACCTTCGCTGTGTACCGTTTCTTTCCTTTCAAAAAGGTCACAGTACCGTCGCCTTTGAAGTCAAAGGAAGCGTTTGTCAAACTCAAAATGCTGTCTTGGTCAGTAACCTCCTCCAATTGTTTAGTTTTAACAATGTCAATGCCGAGATTTACACCGAAGTCTAGCAATACCCATTCCATGTAATCAGCTGCTGACATGATGAAATTTAAGTGGAATTTAAGTACTCGAAACACGAAATCGTTGCGTAAGAAAAAAATTAGTACTCACTTAAAACTTGCAACCAATCGAGTGTGGCTACCTTAAGCTGGTACCCGGCGTCCGTCCGTCCCGCGTATACACTCGTGAGTTAAACGCGTACTGGTTGGTTAACGACGACGAAACCAGCAAAAGTGTGTACACTCATGGGATGATGTTTTCCCGCCTAAATTAGAGGTCATAGGCCGGCCGTCCCCTCGTCGTCAGGCAGACCAGAGCAGGCTAATCTCAACCTCATCTCCATTACGAGGGCTTGCGAGGGCACCGCGAGGAATTCGCTTGTCCCTGCGCCTTAGAACGGTGGGGGTGAGCGAAGCTAGTCAAGTCTACCGCCGGCCGCTGCATGCTAGATACAGCATGCACCGTACATGGGGCGGATGCTGCGTGCCTGTGTGTATGCACAATTACATTGGCAGCAAAAAAATGATGTATGTACGGACGTCCCGTGTACTGTGTACACTGTGTGTGTGTGTGTATGTCCGTCCGTCCGGCCGGCCGTCGTGCACACTGAGTGGTGGTGTTTCCCCCCCGCCCGGCGCACCATGGCAGCTCCGAACGACGTCATGGAGGATCCACTCGCTAAAAAACGCAAAAAATATCTCAGACAGGAGTATAACGACATTGAACGTTTCAGAGTGATCCCAAGAAGTACGAGGCACGACAGGGGCCACAGGGCCAGGGCTAACGTTGATGGTAATGAACACCATATGATGTAAGTGACGTCGTTACTCGTAGACGTAGTGTTGTAACTTTGTTTAGTTTTATTGTTTGCTATCTTAATTCATGCATAAACTATAGTATGTCTGGCGATCCTAACCGAACCAAATTTCCAGCCGCGTACGTACCGCACTGCAAAACATACTGTCAGACTGTGTATCAAAGTCAATGTTTTCTCCTTTCTTAAAGTTTTACACCCGTACAAAGAAGATTACAAACGTGAATCTATATCCACCTAAAATATTTGCCCGTATTTAAAAACAAGAAGTCTAAAACTAAAAGTAAATTAATATAATAAGGCTGGGTAGAGTCAGAGTGTCAGTCATGTCAAATGGAGAAAACTTTCATTTCAATTACACATATTATTTAATTATTATTGGGCAATATTGTGCCTTAATTTTAAAGTTAAACTGAACAGATTCTCTTGTGACCATGGTGACTAGGTCTACTCTATTTTCGGAGGATTCAATTGTATTTTAAGACAAAAGTAGCCTCATTTATTGAGGTTAGTTACTCAGAGTCGAGGAATGAGTAGGACTATACAGTTTTTATATAGGACATGAGGAACTTTAAAAATTCATGTATCGTTAATGATCATGACATTACTATGAATAATTTGTGTGCTGAGCTGGGACTGATTAAAGGACATCAGTCACTAATGAAACAGCTGCATTGCCTCAGTCAGAGTCAGAATAAAGATGGCCTGTAGCCGGCCTACATAAAAAAACCTACACAGTATTTGCATTTTGGCTCAAAATTGCCTTTTCTTTTGTATAAGTTAACATGGTTAAAAGCCTACACAAACAAAGTTTATAGCCAGGATAGCCCTGTTTAAAACTAAAAGTATTTAGGCTACTATTCTATTTAGAAAAAACACAAATTGTTAGTCGGAAATCACCACCATTCCCTCATGAATGCTTTATGTGGGGATGTCTATCGTTAGTGGCAGATATTGATTCAATCAGAAGATAGATTAGTAGAGCATCAGTTTTCTTTTCCTTTTTTACTGATATTTATATATATATATATATTTTTAACAATCAGATTTGAGGACAATGTTGTGTGTATCAACAATGACGAAGATGAAAACATCCATGTGAGTAACAACACCCAACAATTATATTTCTCTGACATGATTTTCTTCAAAGTTGAACCAACACGGCTATGCAGTGTGTTATGTTTTGAAAAAATGACATTTTAATAAATGGATCATTTTGAGTGTAATTATCATATATCCCACAAAGCACTAGGTAATTTCGGAAGCGTGCTTTGCGTTTTGGTCACTCTGGAGACGGACAGAATTTCATTACATGTATGACCAGTTTCTTCACCATTGAGTGGTTATTAAAATGTGTTGTTATGTTCACAAAGGGTAATTTTTCTAACCACCAGGATGAGGATGAGGATGACCGTGAAGCACAGATTGCGACGGACTTCAGTGACTTGGAATATGATGTTGCTGAGGATAGTGATGGCGCTCTTAAACTTGTCGAAGTAAGTTTTACACACTAGAATTTAAGCTATTATTTCAACCTGCTGTATACATACGTTGGGCAAAATGTATTTACCTCCTTTTCAATGTGTAATTAATTTTCCGCAGCTAATTACCTTTATTGGGTTTTATCCAGGCTAAATATAGTCTACACGTCTCTGACCATGATCCGATTTAAATTCAAAATTATTTCTTCTAAAGGGTCATTGCCTACGTAGTTGTACCTGTCTGAGGGTGGCACTTAAAGGGGTTGACCTGTGGCTAAAAAGTTAATGAGTACGTAATGAAGTAATTTGTTTTCGGACCATTACCTGCAGAATGACCACACCTCATCAGGGTTCTAATTCACAAACATACTAGAAATACTCTCACCAAAAAAAAATTCTGTTTCATTTCATTTTTGTAGAAACAGGATGAAGCACAGATTGAGAATGGCTTCAGAGATTTTCAATATGACCATGCTGAGGATAGTGATGGCGCTCCTCATCTTACTGAAGTAAGTTTTTAACGCAAGCAAAGCTATTAATTCAAGCTAAATCACAAACACGGAAAGCATACTCTCACACACAAAAATCTGTTTCAATATAATTTTAGAATCACCACCAGCAGGATGAAGCAGAGATTGCAAATGACTTCAGTGACAGGGATCTTGATAACATCAATGACTTTCAAAATGATGTAAGTACCTGTACTTGCCAAATTTTGTTCAACAATAAGGTTGTTGTCTTGCTTGTAAAACAAACAAACAGAGAAGGTATTTTGTGATGTATTAATTGTGCCAACGACTTCGTAATTGCCTAACCTAAAAGATTAACCTTAATGCCTGTAGTGTGGTATGGCAATAATATTGATCCTTCCATAATTAAAAATAAGTACTTGAGCTTGAGCATCAACAGCAGTCCAGCATTCTTAATAGGAGAGTACACTCCTCAAAACTTTGAAATCTGTCTCACCCCTGGTCCTTCTCAGAAGCACCTCTTCTTGCTATTACATGGTTGTTACCCTCAAACTAGTTACTTTATGGTAGAGCTTGTAAACAAAAATAGTTATACTTGAGAATCATGCATTTTCGTAACTACTTTTTGTATTGCAGTGTGATGATGAAGAGCTTTCTAGTCAGTCCCAGTTGCTGTATGAAGGAGGAAGTGTCACTGCAGATCAGGCCAGCGTACTAATTTTGTCGTATATTTTTAAACACAAAATTAGTGGAAAAGGTGAAGATGACTTGTTGCACATACTGGGTATTCTTTTCCCAAACACTTTGCCTAAATCAAAGTATCTCTTTTGTAAGGAAATATCAGGTGATATTAGAGGTTCACATGTTCACCTGTATTGTAGGGAGTGCCTCGGCTACATTGGAAACAAAACAGAGCTTGGTGGTGAGTGGTGTGGAAGTTGTGAATTGTGCCACACAGAAAACACCTTTAGGAAGAATGTTAAAGATGGATTTTTCTTTGTATGTATGCCACTCGAACCACAACTGAAAGACTTACTGGAGAATCACGGTGTAGCCAGTAAACTCATAACTAAATCTGATGTCACTAAAGATCCCGACTACATAGACATATTCAGTGGTACATTTCTCAGGAAACTGATCCATGATCAAACCATCAATGATAATGATATAACAATTCTGTTCAACATTGATGGTGTTCCTGTATTCAAGTCGTCTAACTACTCTATATGGCCCTTTCAGTGTATTGTGAATGAACTTCCCCCACAGGAAAGAAAAAGAAATGTGCTTCTCACAGGTCTTTGGTTTGGATCAATCAAACCAAAAATGCATACGTTTCTAGAACCACTGAAAAAAGAGGCTGTTCGACTTGGTGAACAGGGCTTCCATTGGATTCATCCACATTCGGGTCTGTGATCCAAAGTAGAGTGTTTTTCATCTGCACTGCATGTGATGCCGTAGCTAGACCCATTGTACGAAACTGTGTACAGTTTAATGGAATTCATGGTTGTGATTGGTGTTACCATCCTGGGGAGGTGGTTGAGAAAGGTAGAGGGCATGTACGTTGCTACCCATTCATTGATCCAGAGCCACGGCCGTTCTCGTGCATCTCATGAAACAGAGAGTATTGAGGCTGTAAATTCTGGGCGAAAAGTCAATGGTGTAAAAGGACCAAGCCTGTTGATGTTTTTCCCACTTTTCAACATTGTGGAAGGCTTCACTGTTGATTATATGCACTGTGTAATGCTAGGTGTTGTACGTCAATTTTGCTCACTTTGGTTCGATAGTGTTAATCACGGAGCTGAATGGTACATTGGTAGACAAGTAACAGAAGTTGACGCAAGACTACTTTCCATATCCCCACCACAAGAGTTAACTAGAGTGCCCAGGAGTCTCTCACAAAGAAAGTTCTGGAAAGCATCGGAATGGCGATCATTTCTCCTGTACTATTCTTGCCATGTTCTTAAGGGCGTTCTACCTGCTAGGTATTTGAATCACTTCTTTCTTCTGGTGTATGCCATGTATGCACTTCTCCGGGAAAGAATCACACAGAGAGATCTTGACTTGGCGGATCTAGCATTGAAAAAATTTGTGATAATGACAGCATATCTGTATGGAAAGAAATATGTATCTTTCAATGTTCACCAACTTTGTCACCTGTCAGCTAGCTCACAGCGATGGGGGCCTGCCTGGGCAGCATCTGCATTTCCTTTTGAAGGAAATAATCAGGTAATCTTAAAATTGATACATGGTACACAGTGCATCCCACAACAAATTGCAGAGCGCTTTCAGCTATACCGAAACACATTGCAGGTAGCAAAACACTGTATGAGTAATGCAACATCTGAGTGTAAACAAATGCACAGAACGTTAACTCATAACGGTGCATATATGCCTCACAATTTCACAGTTGTTGGGGATATGAAGTTGTTTGGAAAACCAATAAGTAAGCGACTAACTGTTGAAGACAGAGCTGCTATACAGGACCTTCTCTGTGAAGAGACTCAACATAAGATGGTCAAGTATTTTCTTAGATTTAAGCAACATGGCTTTCTATATAGCTCTGACAAATATCACAGGGTATCCAAGCGCAACAACACAGTAGTGGAGCTGACAGATGGTACTATTGGTGTTATAGATTCAATCATTTTGTATGCGCATGGATGTGCCTGTGAGGGATGTAACTGCAATTGTGTAGGAACACCTTTTGTTGTTGTGTCAACTTGTTCTCGTGTTAGAAAGGTATTCTTCCAGGATTACCAGTTACACATCAACTCCAAAGAAATGTATCTTGAAGTTGATAATGATATTGCTACCAGGAGGGCCATTTATGCCCATGAAATAAACAGGAAATGTGTTGTTTGTTCCAAAAGAGGAAGTTGCATGACAATATCTGGGCTACCAAATAGGTACGAAACTGACTAAACAAAATGAGTATTGTTTTCATGACTAACGGCAAGAACCACCAATTTTGATTTTTATCGAAGTACTACTATTCTCTCAAATTTCCCTCTACAAAGAGAGACAAACCTGTTGTTTAGCAATAACTAATGTTGATTTTAAGACAACAAATTTGTCAAATATATCATGTAAAAGTTTAAAGGGTTGATGGTACACAATCATCTGGACAGTTGGATATTGGATATTTATCATGAACTTATTTGGTCGAATGATGGTTATGTGACCAATCATTTTGCTACACCCTCTTATGTATTTATTTTCAAGAAAACTCGGTAAATATGTGGATTTTATGAGGAAATGGCAAAATGCTATTACTGTCATTCAGCACTTTGGAATGCATTGTAATGGATCCAAAATTTTACCATGGAATTTCACCATTTCCTTTTTTTAAATCAGCATCTTGTCGTTTTCTGAAGAAGAAAAATCTCATCCAGGTGGTTCATCTTTCAACCAAGTAATTAGTTTGTCTGCCCATTTACCATCCCTTTAAAAACACAAATGTGCGCGGAACTGCTGTTGAAATATGATGCCTAGTAGTACTTATTAAACATGCCCTTCAAAGAGATTATCAAATGACTGTCTCCAGCAAAGGAAAGTAGTTTTGATGTTTTATACAGATGGCCTTAGAGGATTGTTTATCTTTGTTTATGAATTTAGTGATTGGAGGCTGTGCTGGATCCCTTGAAAAAATTGAATGCATTTTTTTTAATAGACCTTTTCATCTTACACAATACTTACCAAAGTGAACCGATGTACCACAGTAACAGTTGATATGCATGGTAGTTTGTTGCAGGCAAATTTATTATTTGATACTGAGGATTTGTAAAACAAATAGTTCAGCCTAAAACATGTTCACAAACGTTGCAGGTTGCTTGAAATAGCATGCACCTTCAAAATATAATGCTGAGACAAAGTGTAAGCTGTATCAACAGCTCTCACACAAAACGCAATATTTAAATTCTGAGACTGAATTGTCGTAAAATGCTTACCAACCAAAATGACCTATGGTATGAATTGCTAATGGTCTCAAGTTTCATCTCTGACTCTAAGATTTTGGCTTTTGAGAAAGACTCAGCTCGGGTCAAAACATGAGGGCATTAACAGTTTTTTGCATATTTAAATTCTGTTACATTTTGGCCTGTAAACACCCCCAAAAAGTGTGGAAAAATATCAACTGGAAATGTTAACTTATTTAATACATTGTACATAAAAAAATTACTCCGCTATATAGCATTGTACTATTTGAACAATTATGGAAATTTACATGGAATATCAGGCCTGGAATTAAATGTAGGTGATTGTTGTGAAGTGTATTTTTGTGAAGTGCTTTGAGGCCCTGCATATAAAAGGTGCTATATAATTGATTTCTTATTATTATTATTTTTAATAAAATGTTCGGTAGGGCCTTCCTGTTTCGGTTTTTAAACGTCCTTTTATTTTGTATACCTGTTTAATTGTTGTATTTTTTATGTTGGCTTGTTTGTGTGACTTGTGTGTTGATTGTACTGCTTTATGTATTTTTCTGTTGGATTGTTGTATATTTATCTATGAGCAGGTGGAAACTTTTATTTAGTTATATGATTTTCTTTCAAGTATTTTCCTCCTCTGCATTGCTCTGTGGACTCCACAATTTGCCATTTATCTTCAAGCAAACTTGATTCCGATTGGTAGATCCAAGAGTGTGATAAAAATAATATCGCATGGCCCATATCACACCCTGCGTATTGGGCTGTTCAAACTCCGCGTAATATTTTTCTTCTGCAATCAATTTTTTATTTTGTATATTCTTTCTGAATGTAAGGTTTAAATAATTAAGTTAAAATACGTTTTAATAATTGTGTAAACAATATAAATACTATGCTGTATGGGGAGACAATTCAATGTTTATCTGTGGGTTACATTGTACATTAGTATTTTGTTTGTATATGATGTTATCGCATCTGGAAGTGTGACTCAGAGTTACTCTAATAAAATGAAGTTAAAAACATTACTGCTGCCTCATGTTCATGTCATTGCATAACTACTGTGTATCAAACCCACTGGTAATAACCATTGCAAAGCCACATACCATTATTGTTGCTGGTCATTACCATTACCAGTTATCTTTTCTTTTTTTTTGCAAACTTGTCCAAAGCGCACCTTTACTTTTCATCACTAAAATATTGTTTACCTTAATTACAATAGGCTACCACTGTAATCAAGTGATATATTATGTAAGTGAGAAAAAGATCTTTCAGCTGAAACCATTGGTGAAGTTACAATTAGATGTGACCATTGCACCATTTAGTACCATTCAGTTACCTTAAATTACCATAGGCTACAACGAATGCCAGTGATGTACCAAATGAAACACAATTGTTTTCAGATTAAGAATTTTAATTATTTACCTACCATAGGAGGATATTACTATTGTACCATCCAGTACCATTCGCTTACCTTCAATTACCATAGGCTATACCACTGAATGCCAGTGATCTGTACAATTGAAATGATTGGTTTTCAGCTGATTATTGTATGTGTTTTTCTTACCATTTACCAACTATAAGATATTATCATTGCAACATTCAGTTACCTTGAATTACCATTGGCTACCCCTGAATGCCAGTGAGGTACTATTTATCAACCAATTTCTTTCACCTGATACCATTGAAGTGTTTTTCTTACCAAATGGTAAGAAAAACCTACCATAAGATATTACCACTGTACCATTCAGTTACCTTGAATTACTAATGGGTACCATTGGATGCTAGTGATGTACCATTCATCAGCAATTTTATTTCAGCATATACCATTCACCTGTTTTTCTTACCATTAGATATTACTACTGTACCACTCAGTACCATTAAGTTACCTTGACTAACCATTGGGTACCATTGAATTATATTGTTGTGCCATTTATCAGCAATTTTATTTCAGCAGATACCATTCACCTGTTTTTCTTCCAATTAGATATTACCACTGTACCATTCAGTACCATTCATCAGCAATTTTATTTCAGCAGATACCTTTCACCTGTTTTTTTACCATTAGATATTACCACTGAACAATTACCTTGAATAACCATTGGGTACCATTGAATGCTAGCGTTGTACCATTTATCAGCGATTTTATTTCAGCAGATACCATTCACCTGTTTTCTTCCAATTAGATATTACCACTGTACCATTCAGTACCATTCAGTTACCTTGAATTACTATTGGGTACCATTGAATGCTATTGATGTACCATTCATCAGCAATTTTATTTCAGCAGATACCGTTCACTTTTTTTACCATTAGATATTACCACTGAACCATTAAGTCACCTTGAATTACCATTGGGTACCATTGAATGCTAGTGGAGTACCATTCATCAGCAATTTTATTTCAGCAGATACCATTCACCTGTTTTTTCTTACCATTAGATATTACTACTGTACCATTCAGTACCATTAAGTTACCTTGAATAACCATTGGGTACCATTGAATGCTAGTGATGTACCATTCATCAGCAATTTTATTTCAGCAGATACCATTCACCTGTTTTTCTTACCTTTAGATATTACCACTGTACCATTCAGTACCATTAAGTTACCTTGAATAACCATTGGGTACCATTGAATGCTAGTGATGTACCATTCATCAGCAATTTTATTTCAGCAGATACCATTCACCTGTTTTTCTTACCTTTAGATATTACCACTGTACCATTCAGCACCATTAAGTTACCTTGAATTACCATTGGGTACCATTGAATACTAGTGATGTACCATTCACCAGCAATTTTATTTCAGCAGATACCATTCACCTGTTTTTCTTACCTTTAGATATTACCACTGTACCATTCAGTACCATTAAGTTACCTTGAATTACCATTGGGTACCATTGAATGCTAGTGATGTACCATTCACCAGCAATTTTATTTCAGCAGATACCACTCACCTGTTTTATTTACCATTTGATATTACCATTGTACCATTCAGTACCATTCATGTACCATTCAATACCATAGGCTACCATTTGAATTTTTTTTATAAGGGCAATTCGATCATTGACAAGGGACACCTCTATGACGAGGTAGAACAGGTTCCGGCCCTGGAAGATGTCTTCCTTGATCCTGAAATAAGAGGGAAAAATGTAGTACATGTAAGCGACTAGTGATGAGGACCAGACAGATGACATCGGATGCAATGCTGCTGGTAAAGGCTCACCCAAGACATCCTGGTTGAAGAAGCTGAAATCTAGTCCCAATACACAGATATCAGCCATTTTAGTCCAGGAATCACAGACAAATTTCAGAATGTTTGCGGACTATCCTGAGAGTTTGATATCCCTCGTACGTTCCGTGGTTGATCCGCGGACATCTCACATGATGTTTATGGCCACTGGACATGCGCCATCCGAAAGTCTTTTTCTCCAGAGTCACTCCGGATGTCATGTAAGATGTCCATGGCCAAACGTCTGCCAGATATAAAAACTCACAAAACTCACCAATGATTGCAATAAATGGAGTATGAGGCTTCAGTTTGTCACCATCAATCCTCTGCTTATTACCATCAACCTGTAATAATGACATTTAGATGTTTAGAACATAACAGATGTGGATAACTGCTGAGGTTGGGAGAGGTGGGCATGACCCCTCGGCCAGAGCGATTTCCCATGTCAGTTTCTCTATATGGTCGACACCCTTATCACTGCAACAACATGACAGGTGTTGTCACTACATATGAATAGCATAATGGTGAGACATTTGTGTCTCAAAATTGGTTGCAAATTGACCATTCAGCAAGAACGATCTCAAAATTTGATATAATCACACAAAAAAAGAAAATCTGGGCACATTTGAGCTATTTAATACTTTTTTGTTATAAATGGCAGAAAAGAGCATTTTTCTTGATCATTTGTGTCATGAAATTGGTTGCAAATCAACCATTCAACGCGGCTGACCTTTTAGGCAACTCAAAATTTGATATTGTAGCAGAAAAAGCAAATCTGGGCCAATTGTTGCACCTGTTGAAAACGTCAAACATCCCTAAAATAATATCCACAACAAAATTCTGATTCTCTCTTAATGTACACCAGAGCTGGCTATTTATTCCAATTTACTTGCTACATGTGTAATAAAAATAACATTTGCAGTCGGGCAAAGTAAACCTAGCGAATGGTTTTTGAGAAATTATGTTGAGTTTATGTTGGGTACATTCGCCCGCTAGCTGAAGATGCAGCACCTGTCTGGCATCCAGGCCTCAATGACAAGCAGTCGTGTCTCGTTGGAGAGAATCCAAAAACATGCTTTTAAAACTATTCAAAAGTCCAAAGTACTAAAGCTATGATGATGATCTTCTAAAGTGCAATATACCATTCATAGCAATATATCATTCGTAGAGACAAATTATGCAACACATTTGGCAGTTCTCTCTTCAACTCAAACCAATTCAGTCAATGGCTACCAATCCATCAACCAGGGGGATCAACACAACCAGGGTCTTAGGAATTCCAACAAACTGACTTTCCCTAAATGGGTACAAAAAGGTATCTCAACAGCCCAATACCTTTCTATGTCAAATTACTGAATGCTAAAATTTGATTAAAAAAAAAAGTATTTGTGTTCTCCCCTTCATGGCTTAATTTGATACTGATAAAACTTAATTTCTTTGTTATTGAATTGAAAATGTAGCAGTACATTTCACTCTTTTTGAAGGTCTTTACGCAAGGCTTTCTCTGATTTTCGTGATTTTTTTTTAATTATTGGATTTCTTCAAATCAAGGTAAACTTTGATGAAAGCATTTGTTGGGATTTTTACCCAAAGTTTAACAACAATGTCTTTACGCAAGGCTTTCTCTGATTTTCGTGAATTTTTTTATATTATTGGATTTCTTCAAATCAAGGTAAACTTTGATGAAAGCATTTGCTCGGATTTTTACCCAAAGTTTAACAACAATGCCCAAGAGTTTCTTTGAAGCGTCACCACTGATTTTATTTGTTGTTAAACCACACCAATATGCATGTACTCTTGGCTTATCTGAAATACTGTTCATGATGGCTCTTTGAATGTCAACATGCAGCATAGAGTCCAGTTTACCAAACGTCAAGTGTTTTCTGTTTTCGCCTTCAATTGTACGAAGAAATAGATACACTTCATTAGAGACAGTAAACAAGCAACAAGCCACCCCTACTTTGGTTTTCTTATCCATTCGTTACTATATTCTAGGAATGTTTTGGCAGTGTTTGAATCACATGCCTGCCAGGTTTAGAGAAATTTACAATATGCCTTAGCTGTTTCTCCATGCACTTTTTTGAATTTCTGAAGTAGTGCATAAGGCACATAACCAGCTACATATCGAATGACTTGCTCTTCATCTTTGTTAAGAGGCTTGGGCTCTTTGAAATCGGATTCTGGCATGTCCTTACTACATATGTCGATCTACCATCACCAAGTTCAGAACTGTTCTTAGTATAAAATGATGTACAGTTCTAACATGTTGACCCTCGTTGTCTAAACCCAATTGTCGTGAATGACTTCACTTTTGTCTTGCCTTTGACTAATGTCTGGCACGACTTCTTCTTCTACAAATCTGTCTACACCACGGAGCAAATTGTCGTCAAATTCTTCACCGGCTGATTCACAAATACAAGGTTTGGAAGGTTTGTAAGTTCTGTGTCATTCTTTTTTATTAAAATGCGCCATCTTCTTTTCAAACGGCAAAATTCATTTTCTACAACCATACCAGCACGGCTAAAAGTCTGTAGTTGAATGCAGATTGTCGTCTAGATAAGTGTCCGGTGTCAGAGTATGGTTTCATCACCCATGTCAGTAGAGAGCAGGCACTATCTGCCAGTATTACAAATATGGAACGTCTACTCCCGCAATTTGCTTTCTTGTAGGTGGAAGAAAGTGTTGCAGGGTTGCTTTTTGGTACGGGGCCCATTGGGAATAAACTCAAGCATCGTGCACATTCCCTCAGAATCCGAAATTTATGTTCATAAAAAATAGAGACAAGAAGTATGTAATAGGCCTGGTACAGAGGAATTTTGCTGGTGTGGTCCTTTCTTAATTTTCATGGGTAGGGAAAGGCTTATTAAGCTGGCGTTCCTTTAAACTCATTGATGGCTTTGTTCTGTAACTTTTTCCTTAATTTCAAATGGCTCTTCTTTCAGACTTCGATGCACGAATCTTGTATGACAGACTGGACTGGCTTTATAGCTTTTACTCATTTTTCTTTGATTCCATAATCCTTGACAGCAAGTTTTCTTATACCAGCCATACTATTGCAGTTTTTAAGTTCTTTGGGGTTTCATTATCAGCAGCATCTCATTGCATCGCACAGTTTTGCAAATCTCAGTTAAGATTCTACATTACTCTCTCTGCTGGTAAACCCAACTGTGGCCTGGAGCACATCTGGCAAGAATTAGCATGTCCAAGTTGAGTTCTTTAAACAGCCAAATGAAAGCACACTTTACTGCCTCCAAAGTGTTCATTGGTCTTTGCTGCTATCACTAAACTTCATTAACTCTTTAACTTGCTCCTGATGCTGGAGGATCTTTACCAATGCAGCGGTATGACAGAAGGGTGATGACATCTGGAAAACGAAGTCCTTGTTGATGGTTTAGATTTTGTCTCCAACAATGGACTTATCTGACCAGTGTGGAATTGCTCACTGAAGATACACAGATGATATCAGACTGGAACTCATCATGTGTGTTTTTTGTTTGTCATGGAGTGCTTGATGGTCTTCTTGATTTGATGTACTAGTATTTGGTTGATAGTTTGCCATTACCTGCTTTGTTACTGTGCGAAGATTATTTTCCAATTCTTCACTGGACAGCTTTCTTTTGTTACTGGTTAGGTAGAAAACTCCTTCCAAACACATGCTGTACATGTCTTCCAATGTTTGATCTGTGATACAAGAAAAGCATGTTTCAGGTTTTTCCCCTCAAACTTCAGCTTTAGCTCATCCACATCTTTACCCGAGCTGCAAATTATTCCACAGATCTTCTTATTTACGGAATAAAATAACTTTGCTTTCTGAGTCGCTGTTTGCCACGGCGAGTTGCCATTTTGAATTTGTTTGAAAGCACAGCACTGTTGTCCAGGAACTTCCACAAAATAATGGGTGCTTTGGAATGTCTTAGCTCACCAGAAACCGATCAGAATCGTCCATTATGTAGCAAAAATAAGGGGGTTTTGTCAAAAAGTGTGAAATGAATTGTGCGCCGTACAGAGTTTTTTGCAAGGCGGTATAGAACGATTAATCTTTGTCAGCTTTTTGGGAATAATAACAATATATTATTCCAATATTTAGTAAACCTCAAGGTACATGTACACTCCTCAGGGCTTTTCACCTCACATAGCTAAAGTCCCACAGAATTTGCTATACATTTATGTTTCTCTCCTTTTTAAAAAAATGTGTCTCTTAAGTGTTTTTTGGGGGGTAGATTATTGTTGATTCATGTCAGCCTAGCATGATCTCATTTCTTCAAGCCCTCGCAAATACTAACTGAATCAGCAGAATATGCTAACTACTAGATTAATAAACGCTGTCTGTGATGAAGGTTTATAGTTCTTTCATTAATCCAAGTTCAGTTTCTTTGGCAGAAAAATATTCCTGTGATAACCAGCACCTCCACAGAGTGGACCAAGACGCTCTGATGCCCTTACACATCTTGAAGACAAGGCAACCTAGATGTCTTGAAGACAAGGCTACCGAGATGTCTTCAAGACAAGGCAACCTAGATATTTTGAAGACAAGGCAACCTAAATGTCTTGAAGACAAGGCAACCTAGATATATTGAAGACAAGGCTACCGAGATGTCTTGAAGACAAGGCTACCTAGATTTGAAGACAGGCTTACCATAAGGTACAGTACCAGTAGCTCAGAGACCGAAAATAGCTTCAATTTTTAAAAATAACTTCTATTAAAAAATTCTGAAGATGTAGTGTATATTGGCCAAGTTGTCTTGCGCATCATAATCATGTTCTGATCCCTGAATCATTAGAGTGTGGGTTCGAATCCTGGTCATAACACTTGTGTCCTTGAGCAATATAATTTCTTCTCATCACCCAGGAGTAAATTTGTACTTGCGAGGTTACAGATTGTTGATGTGAATGATTAGCAACCTGTGTGTCCATTTGGCTGTCGATGCTGCATACTCCAAAGGAGTTGAGGTTATTTCAGGATTCAGTAATGATTAAAGGGTCTGCATACGTTTGGTAATCGGAACCCACTTGTTTGGTTTGTTTCAATCCTATAAAGTTGTAGATATATACCATAAAACAAACCTGTGAAAATTTCATTTCAAAAGGGGGTAGCGTTTTTGAGATATTGCCAAAAATCTGGAGCGGTTATGTCCACACAGGAAGAATAATCTGCATTGGACTACACTCTCTGAGAAGTATTACGGCCGTAACGCTTCTCAGATTCAAATATTTTGGGATAAAAAGTAATATCCTTTTTCCATAACCACAGTACTTCAAAGTGAAAAGTTTCTCAAAATTCATTATACTATCCAAAGCTGCTGTACTTCTAACCAAGTAATTTTCAGAGTCATTACCAAATGTATACCTTCCCTTTAAGGCTGAATGAACGAGGGTAGTACTAGTGTAAGGTGCTTTGATACAGTTTTGTATAAAAAAGACCCAATAAATGCCTACTATCAATACCTAATTATAAATAATAGTAAGCCATGTTCATATCACAAAGGCATAATATTCAGATAAATAACAAATAAGAACCATTCGAAAGTGACCGTAATGTACCTGAAGATGTTTTCTATGATGACAAGTTGCAATAACAACTACAATCTTTCCAAGCACATGTCATCTTTCAAATTATAAATCTTTATTTGATGTTCCTCATAATTACTAATTCAGTTTGTTGCCTTTAGAATTGAATATGAGTGTATGTTTTGATGCCTCCTTTTCTCAGATTTGGTTCTTTCTTTTCTCGTGGTTGATCTTGACACCAGGTAACCTCAATCCTGCACTATCCTCCACACTTGTGATACTCCATACTCAAGTTTATGGAATTACATAAGATTGGTATGCCAGGCTCAATGATAAGCTGAAGAAGATTTTTGAGGATTTGAGAGAGTTAGGGTTCATACTTTGAAATTTAATTCATTGTAGTAACAGTTTTTTCATTTGAACATTTTCTCGCCCAGGTTGAATCCAAGAAGGAGTTCTGACGGTGATTTTTGGTATGAGTGACTTTGGAACATTCACTGCGAATTTGAAAATTGTGCCCGGCACAACCTGATTTACATGAAGGATCCACCTCAATACACTGTGAAGGAGTAGGACTGCTAACATGTTTGTGCTAAGCAATCTGGCGGACACCCTCTGTATTTAACAGTCAGCATCCAGGAGCCCAACCTCGGAAGCACACTCTTCAAAGCTGTTAAGTTATTTGATGGGCCCTGATTCTCAGTCTGGCTCTGGGAGACACCTCTGTATTTGACATTCAGCATCCAGGAGCCCAACCTCACAAAGCTGTTAAAGGAACATTACAGAATTGGTTTTAGCTAACAAAACAGTTAGGCACTTTATATATAATCCACCATATACATAAACTGACAAACCTGTAGAAGTTTGAGATCGATCGGCCATCTGGGTCACAAGAAAATAGTGAAAAACCAATTACACATTTGCATGTGTTATACAATGCATGAATAAAACGCTCATGAGCGATAAACTCCAATCGGAAATTAGTTTTATTTGTTTCTCATCAATTATGGCATTTCAGACAGAAATATTTCTAGGGATGTTTTCTACTATCATCATCATTAGACCGTGTAAGTTTTATGTAAATCTGTGATCTTAAAGAAAATTTTAATTACCAGTTCTGTAACGTTCCTTTAAGTTTCATTTTGGGTTTGGGAAACTAATAAGAAGAAGACAACAGATGCTGAGGAGCAATGTACTGTCAGAGCATCCATAAAGGACTCTCTATAATAATAGTCACTTTGTACAGCCTTGAGTCCACCAAGATTCAGCCTGGAAATACTATTCTTGAGGCATCTTAGGATGGGACACTTAATTTGTAAGATCACTTGTTTCAAAGAAAGAAGACAAATTTTGTTGTTGTTGACCCATTTAAATGACATGTTTGCCACCCTCAAGCTAATTGTTTTCTTGAGACACCATTTAGTTCCTCCCTCCCTCCCAGGTCAACTGAAACTGACCATTTGAGGCATACAGTCATTAAAGAACTTCCAAATTATTAAAACAAAAATACATTGAATACAATGCTACATTTGTGCTAGAATTTGACGCTTTAAAAATGCAAGGCTTGCCCCCTTGTAATTTGGTTCAAAATCAGCCAGAGCTTAAACTGTGAATTTAAAGTTTCAAGTGACTTGGGAGTAACTGATCAAGCTATTTTCTTTTAACAATTCCCCAATGTTCTAATAGTTGTGGAATTTTAAAGGATAATATGAATTTTATAATTTACACGTTATATCGTTTATTTTGAAATTATGGTTCACCACACCTCCCAATGACACAAACAAATCAGCACAAAGGAAATGTATTTGTAATCTTTCCATTGTGGTTGATATTTTCCCACTTTATTTTTTAAGCACGGAATTCTTGTTCAAACAAAGAATAAAATCACATGAATACAAAAGTAGTTTTAAAACGGATCAATCAGTTGTTGTAACTCCCCTACCCTTTCCTGCTTTACCCTTGGGTATCGGCCATCTGCATAAACTACTGCCCTTTCCATAATTGATTTTAACAATAATTTTGGTTCCAACAAAGATTACAATGAATCTGAAGCAGAATTTTGTTTTTCGGAGGGGGGGGGGAGTATCAACAACTGATGAATACCACAACATAAACATTCTCTGAACTTAGGATAGGCTACAAATAATGCAGTATTTCAACAGAGGTTTTAGCAGAACACAGTACAGTTTAAGGCATTATTTTATATCCACCCTGTATAGTTTGTATTTTTCAGTTAACACTATTGTTACTTGACAAAGTTGTGTAAGTAAGTTTGAAAAGTAAGTTTGGAAGGCAAAATAAATATTTTATATCATATTATGTGAAAACTGTTAGTCGTATAGATGGTAACATTGAGCGTGGCTTGTATCTTTTTAGCTGGACAAAGTTTAATGGGCTTTTACATCATGGTGGACTATTGCTAAGGAAAGGAAAAAAAAATTGCTTTAAAGGCACTGTACACGTTTGGTAATTACTCAAATTAGCATAAAAACTGACTTGTAACGAGCAACAGAGAGCTGTTGATAGAATAAAACATTGTCATGTTGTGAGAAACGACTCCCTCTGAAGTAATGTAGTTTTCGAGAAAGAGGTAATTTCTCACTAAAATAATAAAAGCCTTCTTGCAAGAAGCCTTTTATTCCTATCTGAAAGCACACCAATTTGTACAACAAGGGTGTTTTTCTTTCATCATTTTCTTGCAACTTCGATGACCAATTGAGCCCATATTTTGACAGGCTTGTTATTTTATGCATATGTTGGGATACACCAAATGAGAATACTGGTCTTTGACAATTACCAAACGTGTTCAGAGCCTTTAAAGAGACAGATTGCCAGCCAAGTTGACAAGGTGTTTGATGTACTAAGGTGCTGGTGTCTTAAAGGCAGGGTATGCTTTTGGTAATTACTCCACAATTTAATGACCACAAAAACTTACTTGGTAAAGAGCACTGGAGAGATGTTGATATTATAAAACATTGTTAGAAATGACTCCCTTTGGAGTACCTTCACATAGTGATCATCACAATGAACTCAATCAATATCAGATAAGGCGCACCGTTAGATAAGACGCAGTGATTTGTTTGGACCTTTGAAAGTCAGATAAGACGCATCTTACACGCAGTAAATACGGTAATGTAGTTTTAGAGAAAGAGGTAATTCTTTTACCCAAAAGTTTGGATCTATCTCAGGCATCTGAAAGCACACAATTCTATGCCAAATGAGCCCAAATTTTCACAGGTTTGTAACTTTATGCATATATGTTGGCATATACCAACTGAGGATACTGGTCTTTGACAATAAGCAAAGGTATACCCTGCCTTTAATTACTAAGTAAATAATTTGATTGACAATATTTTCTGTGTTAACAGCTCTCTGTAAAAATAACTGACCATTGAAACTACAAGCATACGCAAGTAATTTCAAGTCACATGAAATGTTGGCTGGTAATTTGTTTTTTTATTGCAAACCTTCAAATGAGATAAGAGTGAGTTACAGTAAGTCAATCAAACCAATATGGACTATAAACTTGTTATATGCAAATAAATTAATCAAATGACCAATCCACTTGTTAGATACAAGTCAATTAAACCAAATGAGCAATCAACTTGTTTTATGTAAGTCAATTAAACCAAATGAGCAATCAACTTGTTTTATGTAAGTCAGTTAAACCAAATGAGCAATCTACTTGTTTTATGTAAGTCAGTTAAACCAAATGAGCAATCAACTCGTTATAAGTCAATTAAACAAAATGAGCAATAAACTTTTTACATGTAAGTCAATTAAACCAAATAAGCAATCAACTTGTTATATGTAAGTCAAATAAACCAAATGTGAAATCAACTTGTTCTTATGTAATTCAATTAAACCAAATGAACAATCAACGTGTTATATGGAATGCATATGAAGTTAAATAAGAATAAACCAAATATACTATCGTCTAGATAAATTTGTTTGTGAAAACTGTAATCATTGGTGTCTGTCATTCTCTCTCATTAGGCTTGTTTGGCAAGTTCAGTCATGAACTACGACTGAAATCTTCTTTACATAGAATTTTCATCATAAAGAAGATTCCACACTTAACGTTTCTGTGAATAAAATTGTGAAAACAACAAAAACAACTGAATAAGAGTATGAGGGAACATCATTATCTGGCAGCCGAAAGATAACCGTGAATTCACATCCCACGTCAAAGAAATATTTTCACATGTTAAAGAAACATATTAACCTGAAACTAACAGGCTTCAGTACAATTGTTATTCACACATACGGATTTACAGGAATGAAGTTATGCCAAATTCGGTGGAATTTTTGTTTTTATTGTTAATGTATTTTTTAGGATCGGTAAGGATAAAAAAACGTCATTGTTTGAAAGCTTACTGATTATGAAGTTCATACTAGAACCATTTTTTATTTGAAATATTTCCCTCCGAAATGAAGTCATTTTTGAGAAAACTGTATCTAAAACCCTTTAAAAAAATGCAACAGCTGATTTCGGTCAATACAACCAAAATTAAGGACAATGCTTTTACATGCTGAAAATTTTCTCATGACTCACACAATGGATTACGCCCAAATTTTCACATATTTGTTATTTCATGGCTATGGAT
The DNA here is from genome assembly GCA_021014325.1 of Plazaster borealis. Lineage (NCBI taxonomy): Eukaryota > Metazoa > Echinodermata > Asteroidea > Forcipulatida > Labidiasteridae > Plazaster > Plazaster borealis. The sequence goes on along the minus strand of CM037457.1, from coordinate 13,375,239 downwards.
GGTTCATCACACAAAACATTAACAATGTCTGCGACTATTTGTCAGCTCTACCAATCCTGTAAAATACCTTTAAGATGCTTGCTTCAGATTAAAGACTTGGTCATTATTAATACATTTAAAGGGGCTGTATACGTTTGGTAATGACTCTGAAAATTAATGGCAATACAAACTTGCTTGGTAAGAAGTACAGCAGCGTTGGATAGTATACTGCATTTTGAGAAACTTTTCACTTTGAAATACTGCAGTTATGGAAAAAACATATCACTTTTTTATCCCCCAAAATTTGAATCTGAGAAGTGTTACTGACAGTAACGTTTCTCAGATTGTGTATTTCAATTGCAGATTATTCTTCCTGCGTGGACATAAACCACTCCAAATCTTCGGCAATATCTCAAAAACACTACCACCTTTTGAAATAAAATTTTCACAGTTTAGTTTAATCCTACCTCCATGGTTTGATGGTATATATCTACAACTATATAGGATTGAAACAAACAGTGGGTTCCAATTACCAAACAATCCCTTTAAGTTTGCTTGGAAGAAGGATATAAATGTTTCTCAAGTTTGTGTGTAATTCATTACTAAGTAATTCTCAACTGATATAAACCTCCGGAAGTTAATTAGGTTTGATATCTCTAACATCTTTAAAGGTACTGGACACGTTTGGTAATTGTCAAAGACCAGTATTCTTACTTGGTGTATCCCAAAATATGCATAAAATAACAACCCTGTGAAAATTTGGGCTCACTTGGTCATCCAAATTGCAAGAAAATAATGAAAGAAAAAACACCCTTGTTGCACAAATTTGTGTGCTTTCAGATGCCTGAGAAAGCTAGGCTTCAGGCCTGAATTTTTTCTCAGATTCAAATATTTTAGTGAGAAATTACCTCTTTCTCCAAAACTATGATACTTCAGAGGGAGTTGTTTCTCACAATGTTTTATACTATCAACAGCTCTGCGTTGCTCGTTACCAAAGTTGTTATGCTAATATATATTTTGAGTAATTACCAAAAGTGTCCAGTGCCTTTAAATCGAATGAAATCAAATGAAAATAATATTAAATGGGCACATTGCCTTCGGATTGGGCGCTTTGGGCTATATTGAGCTTTTGTTATGAAATGAATTGGTCGGAAAGATGTTTTAAAAGTAGAATATAATCATTCACATAAATGTCCCTTGATATTGTGTGTTTTGTGTGTAATTTCATGACGGAACATGGTCCGCTATTTTGTACAACCAAAGTGTTTACTCTACAAAATAGTGTATGATCTGCTGATTGTGTTTTCAGGAGAAATGTTATGTTTTTTAGTCACTTTTCATTAACTACAACACACTGCAGATGTTTTAGTTCATGAACAACTCTTAAAAAGGATAAGGAGTAATTTTGAGAGATTTTAAGGCAATGTGCCCCTTTAAGGCTGCCCCAAATATCCACTACAGAGGGCGCTCTACCCCCCTTAATCCATTTTCACACGTGCCTGGATTGCCACGCTGTGTGAATGAATGCTGCACGCACTTTTTGACACCGGATAGAATGTCAGAATTGTTTATTGACTCTTTTTTAAGCACAACGAAAGTGTTAATCTAAACAGTTTATTCACTTAGTTAGATGGGTACAGTAACTAACGCGTGTGTGCTGGACTGACGGAGGAACGGTAGAGTGGCTGCTTGGACCGGACGGAGGGATCTAACGACGGCGAAAACAACTGATTTACTGTTTGTTTTTAGTGTCACTGCATCACTGCAATGCATGCAATGTGCACACACGTACAAGTTTTTTACTTAACATTGGAACCACCACCACCACCACCACCACCACACCGGACGTCTTTTGGTGAACGGTGGTTTCGAGCAGTGCCATCATGGAGTTGTATGGCACAGTACATGTATCTCGCATCCCATCGTTCTTCACAATCACTAATCAGACCGTAGTTGCATTGAAACACGGATAGACCCAAGTTTGTCAGTGTAAATCATGGAGGTAGAATTCGTGCTGACTATGTAGATTCAGACGTGTAAAAGCTGACAAAATGAAAACTGGAGTTGTAGTGGATTCAACAGCCACACTACTTGAGTTGACCATTGACGTACCGCCTTCCAACATTCCAATGTCTTCACGTCACCGGCACCAGCGAGGCAGCATGAGTTTAGGAGGGAAGTGTAAGTATGATGGGTTTGTGGTCTCAAACTCACAAGAATCGTCGTGAATTTGAAGTTTAAAGAGGAGCTATCTTATTTCGGAGGTGAACTTTCACAACAACCATGACAACATGTGCTGTAAGTTTGCAAACTTCAGTATATTTCTCCATTCATATCCTTTGCACTTAAAATAGGGAGTTCAGTGGTTTTTTCATTTAATTTCATCGCACCTCTACAGTGGTTCCAGTGGAAATCTTGCTTTAAGAGAAGTTCACTAAGAAGCTTCATAGCTTAAAATACAATTTGAGTTTTAAATGTCATTTTGAAAGATGAAAGGATTATAACCCGTTTGTGTTTGTAAATGTTTTTCTTCGTGTTGTTGATGCCAAACTGGTCAAGGTGACATTCTGCTTGACTTTTGTTGATTATTATTACTAGACTGGGAATTCCTGTGTCGCCATTTCTCTCTAGCTTCAAAACGGCACTGAACTAGCATTCTTGACTAAAATTGTGAAATTTGTCCATCTATGAATGGTGTCGGAAGGTGTCTCAAACTCCTTCAATATGCAAATTTATATTTTATGTCATGAAAATGAGTACTCCTAGAACTGAGGTTTGCTACGCTATCGTCTCCGCGAACCTCATAGGTGATCAAGCACAAAACACAAACGACTCTTTTTGCCGTTTGGATTTGCATACCATCTTCCACAGTCCATTCCCCCAATACTTCCGTTTTGATTTAGTGTTTTTTTTTCAATCAAATCTCGCCAAAATTAGGCTCTATGTGTTCTTCGAACTCTCATTGAGCGTGTGTGTGGTCCAGAAAATCCACTCCGCAACCTCAATTTTTTTTTAAAAATTTATAAATTCTTACCGTAAAATTCAGATCCCATCCACACCGTTTGACTGATTATGCACACGGAGCGGCGATCCGTAATTTGTGTACAAAACATGCCCACGCGTCAGGGAACAACGCGGCTCGCACAGGGTACCAGTCTGTACACTTTTTGCAAACGCATCAAACAGCCGTAGGAAAAACATTTGACAGCGCACACGCACATGGCCTGCCAAAACACAGTGCACGTTGCACTTTTGGCACACCGCTCAGCCCGAAACAAACAAAATGGAGCGTTCTTGTCAACTGTGCGGAAATGTCATCCAAAGACCGCATTATTGAGTAAGGATTCCTCACACAAAGACCGTTGATTTGAACTGGACAAGAAGGTATTTATTATTTCACGCAGTGATCATCAAAAAAAAATCAATCGTCAGCAGACAAGACGCACCGAAAGATAAGACGCACCAACGTTTTGGGGGTCAAAAAAGTCAGATAAGACGCGTCTTATCCGCAGGAAAATACGGTAATAGTTGAGTCCAATGGGTTGATGACGAAGGACTTATAATGACCACTTTCAATTGAGTTACCTTTGTGTATAATTACTGAGCGGTAAACTGCAGATTGTGTTATTGACACAGAACTGTGACAAATCAATCACAATATTAGGATCAATGTTTGCCGTTATCTTTCCTCCGTTTCCCTGCACGCCATTGAATCTTAATAACTGCAGTTACTGCACTACTAATAGTGAAGGACAGTTAACGATACGAGAAACAATTATTTTACTGCTCTTCTTTTAACTACAAAGACTACAATCGACAGAAAGGTTCCTCAGTCCTTTACTAAAAACATTTATCCAGTTCTTTGGAAAATAATTCCTGTTCTGTTTCTTTCTAAGGTTTTGTCCATTCTGATCTATCAATATAAAAAAACCAATTTCCGAACTTTAGGCAATTTAGTCGTCCAGAAAGTGTTGTGATTGTCAATATTGATTTTATTTTCTGTGCACAAACCTAAAACGACATCTTCAGATACAATTCCCTCACTGAAACTATGCTGCAATGAGTCCTTTATCAGAAATATCTCTGATATGTACGTAATTTGACAATGGTTTTGATGTTATTTGACATTGTTGTTTTTGATGTTCATGATCAATGTTAGCGAGATTAGGAATTTTTGGAACTGACGATTTTACAGGTGTTTCTGACGAACACGACACACTCTGCTTGTCCTTGTAGCCATTCAGATGATGTCATTGATTCTTATGATTGTTCATGCACGTCCAACGGGGATGAAACAGTGTAGGAAATATCAGGTGTAGAAATTGAGGATGGCTTTGAATCAGGTTTATAACTATTTTCGTCCAAGTAAACAGAGTTTGCATTCATCCATTTAATTACTTTCGAAAAGTAGTTCGGTTTATCAGTTGGTAATTGTGATATCTGCAGGTGTTTGTCGCTTTCATTTTGATCTAAGGGTGTGACCGAAGATTTGTATGTCAATAACCCCCCCCCTTATTACAGCCATTTAAACCACATTAAAACACGCAATTAAACAGATACGGCTGACGTCTGGACTCCGGTTTGAGGTTTATACAGGAGTAATGATACCAAGAATCACATTTGTCAAACGCAATCATGCTTTTTGAGTCATGGTAGGGTTGTTGGCAAATGCAGTATAGTTGGGGGGAGTTTGGTGTTGAGTTATCCTTTTGTGGACGGTTAACGCAGTCAAGCGATAATTTACACAAGGATGGAACTGGTGTAGAATGCACTGTCACTGTCACTGTCCTCTTCACTGATGACAAAACTTGCGTCACTGTCGGTGTCAGACATGGCCTCCTCACTGGCCTCTTCTTCCTCATCTTCGGAAGAAACATCACTATAGTGGCTGTTATTATGGAATACTCCAAGCGGAGCATCATTTGCACTTACTCTTGCTGAAGCCATGGTGAAAAATGATATGGTATGGTCCAGGCTGACTGTAAAGGAAGACTATACTTCGAGGTTCAAGGTTCAAGGTTCATTTATTTTTCCACAGTATCAAAAAGTAAAAATACATTTATCACTCAGCAAGAGCGACCGGTATAAAGAATATGACTTATAACAGTATAGAAATATTGAGAATAAGATTAAAACAAACATGACACTGCAGAGGGATCCATTTTAGAAGCAGAGCTTGTAGGCAATGGTCCCTAAAGACATGCATTTGCACTGAGACAGAGAATACAAATTAGGTGAACCAAAAGGTCCTGTGGTCAATTAGACATAAATAAATCTTAGAAAAAATGTCATATACCAATAAATCAAGTAAAATGCAAACTGGGGGCATAAAAACCCGAGGAAACATTGACTAAAAAAGGCAACAAATGGAGGAAATAAGTGGAACAAAAATAGTGTTCATAGTTCAGTCTGCCATGATGCATGCCACACAACTTGTCTCGGTGATTCTCCTGCTTTACTGTGTAGAGTACAAGCGAACCTGTGTGGCATTCACCACATAACCCTTCATTGTCAATGTCCATTATTTCACTGAAGACTGCTGGCCTTCTTTAAAAAATGTTTAATTTTTATATAGAAAAACAACTCTCTGTTCTCCATCTACTCCATCCATGGAGGTCTCATGCACCAACTACTTGGAAGTCATAAGAAACCTAGGGGAATACAGTTGTTTCTCAGTCGTCTTTCATAAGGCCTAGCCCAACATGCTGAGATGTTTATTCGCTAAAAATTGTGTAATGACTCTGCTCCACTTCCCCTTCAGGAAATACTACATTGCACGATTGATAAGCATTCCTCGGAAAAACATATAATGGCACTATTAACTCCCTTTTTGCAAAAAATGGTTTTCAGAATTTTACTTGTGGTCTTTTCTTTCACTCCATCTTTTTTTACCAGCTTGTCACTACAGTTTTATTTTGGCAAGTTTTCCATGCTGAACAGACGCTTCTAATTGGGCGATGCATCAGTTATTGCCTGCCACAGGGCTTTCTCATCATCACTTCCTACAAAGGGAGGTGATTCTCCATCAATTCTTGAGCGTAAATGGTCAACAAATAGATTGAAATCTAATCTAGTTGAACTTCCATGCAGGTACAATGGCCCTAGGAAAATTTGTGTCTGTTTTGTTCTTCGCTGCCTAATGACTGAAATATTCTTGCGTGATAAGAGTCTGTCCAAATTGATGTTTTAATTAAATTGTTTCAATTGATGATGTGTGACAGTTCACTTACCGATGGCATGATCCATCTTTGGAGCGGTTTCCACATGAAGTTCGATCCGCAGTACTATCGATGATGTTCCATTTCTGAAGCTGTTTTGCAGTAGTGGGTACTGGCGTGGCATCACGCTATGGAACCTGTTTTGGCTATCCAGTTTAAAGAAGCCAAAGAGAGAAGAATTTCTCAGATGAGGGAATTCTGTGACAACTCCCTGTTTGACTTCATTAATTGGGGTTGATGGCAGCAAGCGAATTGTTTTCTGATGAAAGAAAACGGTTGAACCTAGAGGGAAAATATGAAGTCAGGAATTATTTCTGCTTATTGGACAATCTTTTTCAATTTAATAAAAATTGGCGAAAGAAGTAAGAAAAAATTCAGAACCAACAAATACCTCATCATACAGGAAGTACGCACCTTATGTGAATATGTGCCTTTGTTCAATTGAAAATTCATAAATCTGTGAAAAAGGAACTGTGTTAAACTTCCTGATTACACCATTTTATATAATGGATCAGTATGTACCTCCACTCTTAAAATTAATTGGTCATTTTGACTAAAAAAAAATAGTCCAGCATGATGTCTTATAGGACTAATCTAGATAAGTCTAAACCCAGCGCATGACTAAGGAACTTAAGTCAAAATGCGACTAGAATTAATTAGTTCTGTGACAATGTCTTATACGACTAATCTGTAGTCCAGCGACTTAACTGCTTAGTCCAGTGACTTTTGATCTTAGTCCAGTGACTTTTGAGCCTAGTCCAGTACCTCGTTATTGTTTCTGACTAATGACATTAGGCAAGCACTTTGAGGGGTTTTGACTAGTTGTCATTGGTCAGAAGTCAGCAATTAGTCATTGTTGATCTGAACTTTATGAGCTACAAAATGTACCAAAAGGGGGCGTGGCATGTGAACTCTGTCAATATGGGATTGCAACATCTGGGTTGAGATGCTTCAAACTGAATCCATTTGAGATCAAGCAATTACCAATGCAGTTACATCTGCAAATCAAAGAAAGTTACAGTTTTGTTATTTATATATAAATTGAGTATTTATGGTGGTTTTTAAAGAATTTTTACCATGTAATATCAAAAATGAAACATTTAGTAAACAAATTTTAAGAGGGAGCTTATGAATTTAATGTGAGATGCAAGTTCATCATGAATATAATACAATAATTACAACAAAATGCGAAATATATATTATAAGTGATGTGAGTAAATGTTCGCATACATTTTTTGGCAAAACACAATGTATATAGCTGAGGTACTATGTATGCAGTTCATTTGTCCGAAAAATTATAAACATAAATTCAAATTAAATTAAAATACATTGGATGACAAATTCATTAAAATTTTTTTTTTAAAAAAGTAACAAAAATAGAATGACAAAATAACACATGTTTCTAACCATTGCAGCAATAATATAAAAGTTTTTAATAAGGGGTATAAATGAGTGGTGATGAGGTCTTAAATGGCTGTTTAAGACCGGCGGGGTCATGGCCGGGAGATAAAGGACAGAGCCGAAGACTTTTCAAATTTCGGACACTCATGTATTCAGTATTTCTAAATTGTTGTGTCTCACAGCCAATCCAGTCCTAGGAAACAATTTGTATAAAATTCATCAAAACAGCCAATCCAATTGCAGGCAAACATTTTTCCTAAGCCCCCCCAAGTTATCTTGAATGTCCCTGTGCAACCCTCTTTTGTACATCTACGTTTTACTGTTTTAATTTATTTGTTCGTATTCTCTGCCTATTCTCTGCCTTCACTCAAGGTGATGCCCTGTGAAAATTAATGAGGAAAAACTAAGTGAACTAGGACCTTCATTCCCATTCCAACCACCTCAGTCTTCTCTGATTATAGGAGTCAGGAATCTGTTGTTAATACTAATAAATAAACCTAATACTAAAATAAATATGGCTGGCTGGCTCTAATCGGCTGCACTGTCGGACTCCTCTGACTGGTCATCTATCTCCATTGGGATCTCTTGTAACTCTGCCTCTTCAAAATCACTGAAGTCTTCCTCCTCTTCACTCACTGTCTGAGTTCCCAATACCTCTTCATCATCATCATGACCAGGACGCTTTGCCCTTTGCCCAGAGCTGCTCCATAGGTCTATGGCTGGCATTGGGTCGAATGCTTCTACAGCTGGGGTGTGGAGCATGACCATCATTTGGTCAGTGACTGAATCATCCAGAAGGCGAGTCCGTTGTTTTGTTTTTAGAAGCTTTAACCGGCTAAACCCGCGTTCTGCATCAGCTGAGCTAGCTGGAATTGTTAGTATCAGGTCTACCAAGCAGCTGATGTTAGGTAGCTCGGTGTTGATGGATGGAATTACCTCTGCCCACTTTGCCTCTGTAATTTTCTTGTATCTGTTTAATTTACAAAGAAGTTACATTGTAAAAACATTGTAAAAAAAATTGGAAACAAAACAATTGAACCCTTTACCGAATTATAGGTTAACAAGTCACTGGGTGAACTAATATTATTTTAATGCAAGTATTACCTTGCATACACTCTTGATTTCCGGAGATCCCACTCCACAGCCACTTCAGTTGTATCAACTCCAGCCTCCTCCAGAACCGGCAGAAAGTGCTTAACCAGCCTGGTTATATATTCATCACCAAAATCTGAATTGAAATTTCAGTTTTATTTATTATAACAATGCAGTTGCCTGTGTTAATAAAATGTTCCAATTTACCATTATTAGTTGTTGAACATATTACATGTATTGTACATGTACTGTGATATTATACCCAGGTTATACCTTCTGATGTCTCCAACTCCATAGGCCAAAACTTGAAGCTGGCAATTCTAAAACTTGACAGAACACCAGCATTCATATCTTCAAATCTGCCTTCGAGGCTGGCGTTGAGTCTAGTCAGCACATTCGTCATTGCAGAACTAATATCTCCCCCTCCAGTAAGAGTTTCATCTTCGAAAATGGCCTCATTACCGAAGTCAGTCAACCTTGGGGTCACCTTTCTGTTAATAACACATACAAAAAAACTAAGGTTATCAACATAAAGAAAAGTACAGCATTATATTTTAACAAAATGAAAAATGAATGAAATAAATAAATGTACACTATTACATTTTGTTTTATCGTTAAGTTACCTGGTTTTGTATTTTGCAAGAGTTGCGACTGCTCCATCTATTGAAGCAGCTACCTCCGCTACATTAATGTTCATCACTTGGGCTGCTAGTGATATCTTTGATAGAACGGACACCACATCTACCATGAAGTGTGCAAACTTTAGCAGATAATGACGATGTAGACATTTCAAGAAATTCTTGGCCTTTCCTTTAGCATCTATTGACATACCAGGTTCAGCTTGAACCTAAAATAGAACGATTATAAAGAAATTTAATATAAATTGGGGTTTACCATATTTAAGTTTTATTTCAGTGTATTATTTGTTAACAGTTCAGTAAATAATATTAGAATTATTTTTAAAAACAAACCTGTCGTAAGTGTGTCATTAGAGCTTTGTAACCCTTCAGTATCTGATTTAAAGCCCTCAGAAGATGGGGCAGCCATCTCGTACCACCAGCTCTGGTTGGAATGGCTACTCGTTGATTTTGCGCCTCTGCAGCAAGTTTCAGGCCACTCCTGTTTTTAGAACTGTTGCGGTAGAATAGGTACATATTTTGGAGTAGACTGGACAGTGTGGAATACAGGGCCACCGGCTTCAACGCATCTTTGAAGGCGAGCTCCAGTCGATGGGCAGTACAATGCACAGCTTGGATCACTGGACTGTACCATTTCATCTGGGTTGCAACTCCGTTGTTTCTTCCAATCATGACCGAAGCGCCATCGGATCCAAAGCCAACCAGCTTCTTCCTTAAAAAGTCGCTGTCGATTTCTAGTCGCTTTTGTAGGCCATCTATTATACATTTTGTTATAGTTGCTGCGTCAGCTTTAGAGACACTCTGAACTCCAACGAAGACAGTAGTTGACGTCCCGTCGATGCTATAGCGCATGTACAGAATCTTGGCTTCAGTTATTGACGCATCGGTTGTACCATCAGAAATCAAGGAGATGAACTTGGCCTGGTTTAACGCATCCATTAGTTTCAGACGTTCAACCTAAACAGTACATAACAAACATTTAAAAAATAAGTATTCTGCTTTCAAACTAAGGTCGTGGACTGTGACTAACTGGTTTTCGGTGGCAATCGTCTAAAGTTCAGCTTCGACAATCGTGATTTATTTCTTGGCCTAGCTCAACTTGGAAACAGCTGCGGGAATTTATTTTCGAATCCACGCCTTTGGCCTTAATTTACAGCGCTTCAAAGAGGACGGACGGCGACATGAACTAGTACAGTGCCATGCCGGCCATGCAAGCCGCGGGCCCTGGGCGCACAGGCCACCAATCAAATTGCACACAAAAATTGAACATGCATATTCATTATGTACAATCACTGCATATTCATCACTCTTGCATTCGCTCGCGCTCGTTCAATGCTGTTGCCCTGGCTGTTGTGGCACTACTTGTAGTTTTGTCTTGCATATTCAGATATTTAAAATATAGTGTGCTTCATTTGGCCATGGAAGATTTGACTTTTTTTTCTGTCCGCGCACACGTGGTGTGTGAAAGACGCACGCTAAGATTGATGGACTTCAGATTTCTTGTTATTAAAAACAAAACAAAAAACAAATTCCGTGATCTTCCGCAAGCAAATAATTATTCCAATGAGCAATGTTCACACTAAAAATAAAAACCAATGCTTATTTTCACCTATCCCTCATAATAAGCCCATTAAAATTACTGCCACTTGGATCGTGTATACTATAAATGTTACGAAAAAAGGGAAGAAAAAAATTAGGAAAATGGACTCACCTCTTCTATGAAATGCACGAATCGATGGGCCGATTTATCATTAAGATAAACTGAGCCGACATCCAGACCTTTCGCTCTGTCCAGTTCAGCCATCCACTTGAAGTCTGTGTACGGCCGACAATAACGGGCAATAGCGTGGGCATTGCGAAACAGGAATTTTAGCCGGTTCACTGCCGCTACGTTCATCCCCTTCAACATGACTTCTGCCTTGGTAGTACCAGGGGCCGCTGTGCTTGCCTTCTCCCGTGCGAGGGCTAGTCGGTGGTTTTCGCTGGAGTCGTGCGCTCTCACATTTTCAACTTTTAAATCAGTGCTACCCTCATAGAAGGAGTTCTGTTTTTTTCCACGATCGCCAGTGACTTTAGTGGCCCGGCATGTTTTGCAAAACATGACTTCTTTTTCTTCGTCGTAGGCCACTCCCAGCCACTTGAATTCGTTTTCCCATTCTTTCCGGTAAGATCGCCGTCTTTTAATTGCTTCATAGTTTTTGTCCGATTCTCGATCCCGTTTGTTTGATTTCGATTTCGGGTCCGAAACACCGGGCAGAAATCGCCACATTTTGAGGGTTACTGTCTAGAAATTTCCGCTTGCAATTTTCATGTTTGTTTCTCGAAAGCAAACCCTTAAATGAGTGACCCATCCCAGCGTAAATCAGATTCTTCATCATAGTATACTCTTAGTCTTAATTAATTCCCGACTTGGAAATATAAACATAAACAAAGTTAGCAGATGTGAGACATTTGCTATGTGCATAATGGTGCCGCTGAGTTATCTTGCGGTCAAGACATCGTTAATTCACTCAGTCTCAGACAGGAAGACGCAACACAGACAAAGCAACCTCTTCTTTGGGGCAATAAAAAACGTTGTCAATAAGAAAGGACTGGACAATGTTGTTCAACATTGTAATTGATACACGTTTATTTTGACTCGCCCGGCCCGCTACTGAGGGAAGGGTTTTGACTCGCCCGCCGCTAGTTTCACTCGCATTTGGCGACCGGGCGACCGCTAATTTCGACCCCTGACGAGTAATAAATATAGAATCTGGTGCATCTGGCTCGTACACAGTCACCCTTTCCCCATCCCTCTCAACCTCACATTTTACAACAGCAAATGCTGCACGGAATGCTTTGTCCGGAAGAAGACGATCCCTAGTAGCTTTCGTTATGGAGATATCCCCCATTCCATCAGCCCCATCCTTTATAGTTGTAAGTATGCAATGATCCTCATCCACATCAAGTCCTGCCTTTGTCATGCCCGCAACAATTTCTTCATCTAATTCATCTAGAGTCTTCGCAAGAGCATGGGCATATGGCCATGAGACACCTTTTATGTTTGGGAAGGGGAGTTCTTTAGACCCTGCGTTTTCATCTATATTTAAGTTGAAAGGCTCGAATGACATTTGGCCGTACTCAATATGTGTTTTTCCTGCCTTAACTGGGGTATGGTAGAGGCTGTCTGTTTCTCCCTCTAACCTAAACCTGACACTGCCGGGCATGTATGTTTTTTCTAATTCCGTGAGGACATGTGGCGGCTTAAGAACACATGTCCCTTTGGACTTGAATTTTTTGTACTGGGTGGGCCTGGTAGTGCGTTTTTGACATTTTTGTTGTAATTCTCATAGCAAGGCAATCTTCTGCTGTAAGCTTGACTGTTTCCCTGTTCCAAGATGCCAACACCTATTTAAAAAAAAACCATGTGCAGTGAAAGATTATAAAAACTCAGTTACCCTTATTATCAATACAGAGAAAAATTATGCCTGTTTAAAAAAGTAGCACAAAAATACATTCACAATTATTATGTTGTATTGGCTTACTATATAGAAGCCTAAACGTTACCTCATTATATCTGGAGTCATCACATTCATGAAGATTATCACTTAGCAGAAAGTAGAGGAGATCAAGCTTGTCTTCTTTCTGCCTCTTACTGAAGTCAGATATAAATGCAGCTGCCTCCCCTGTCCGCTTCCTGGCATAATCCCTCCTGACATCCTTCAAGCTGGTCTTAACACTCCAAACTCGCTTCGTACCAAACGATGACGTACCTGCCTCCTGATTTTTGTCTGCAAAAAGGGTCCTTGTAGCTGTAACAAGGCTCGGGTTTGGGTGAGAAGGCCCAGAATCTGGTGAAGACGGGACTACGAACTGAGGGCGGAGTTGTGACACATGTGCAGCATAAACATCGCAAACCCAGCAATTAGTGCAGCCATGACCAGAAAACTCCCGGATCTGAGGAAGCTTTCCTTGATAGGGCTTGCCATGCTCAATGGATTTATATGCACGCTGTACCTGTTGTCTGTTTGATATGTGATAAGGAAAAATGCAGAAACGTTTAATGTATGTGATGACTACAATGGGATCTTTACAAAACAAAAAGGCTTTTACAATATTGCACGTCACAAAAAGAGCGACTTCCAAAATCAAATACCCTTATGATATGTATGACTTAAAGTTAATTAAGGATACATTGTTGACTTGTATCATGCTTGTATAAAGCTATACAAATATTGTAGCAAAGAGAAGGACAATTATGAAAATATTAAATACCTGCATTTGTTGCACATGGACAATGGGTGCATGTCCTCTTGCTCCTCATCAAAATTCAGGCTGTACACAGCAAGCAGCTCAGTCTGGTACCTTGCTAAGCTAGACTTGTTTTTAGCCGAAGTGATGATCTGCCCACAGATCCTACACATCATTGCCAAGGCTTTGGTGTGCTCTTCCATTTTCAACCTACAATGTCAATGAGGCTAGCTACGTTTAGAAAATAACACATTTCGGTAAATGTACATATTACAACCCCTCCCACCCAAAGAAAAACCAAACAAACAACAAACAACAGCACACACAAACATAACAAACCTAGATCCATAATAATAATGTTTGGTCATCTGCGTAGATCTTACAATCGGAGCATTAAAATCTCTTGAATATTTTATTTGTTTTAATTTTTCACCATATTTCTCAAATAACCAGTTCGAAATTTTGTTTTATGTTGGTATAAAAATATAGTTCCTTATAAATTTAGCTTGATTATTTCAACTGATTTTATTGTCAGTCGTCAAGCCATGGAAGAATGGAAGGGACGGGGCCGGGGGGGGGGGGGGGGTATAATAATAAACAATAAACAATTACTACAGTACGTATGTTTGTTTTTTTGTGCATTTTAATTAATTGCTTGTTTTAATGTCTATTTTAGGGCACCACCACAACACATACATAAGTTTTCCGAGATGTGGGACAAATAAGTTTATCTTAAATTTATAGTAACTAACACTAAACAGTAACACTCAGTGAGTGAATTGTGAAATATAGCTTTATCATCAATCAATTCCCTAACTAAAACACCATTGCACTGCACCCACCACACAATTGCTATAAATTTATGCGCACATAATACGGCAGCATGTGGTCAACTCATTTCTCTTTGCATTCCATTCTCATGCTTGCGTAACCGCATGCCCAAGGCAGTCAACTGACACTCCGTACGCAAACACCTACGCGCACTGCGTACGCACTGACGTGCGCATCAAAAGGCCCGATCCAAGTCATGAAAAACCATGCATAATCACGCGGCGCACTCAATACACACACCCCATACACAGGTAGTAATTGGTTGTTCAAACCATTCCAAATACATTTGGACAGTGGCGCGGTTTCTTATGAAAATGTCAATACCAGCAACGAACCCGCAAGCTCTTGATCCTCAGGTTGAAATACAAAAAAATCCGGGAAAAATAGAATACAACGCTCAACTCGTATGATTTTGGTATGGTTAGAAAGATCGTTACGAGCTCTATCGAGACAAAGACGCAACGACTGACTCTAAGTAAGCCTCTGAGCATGCGCGACAATTCCATTCATAAAAATTGCCATATATAGCGCGCACCCGTGACGTCATATAATGAGGCGACCGTATCGCCCTCTCGCGGCAGCTCAGTGCCATTTCATGTACGTGATTTTTGGCTATGCTCAGAAGTCCAATTTCTTTGTATCGTGGTCTGAATGTAGATCTCCTTGAAAGATGGAAATTATTAATTTTAATGTCAATATAAAGTACTATCTCCTTACACCAAAACAGGCCCGCAAAAAAAACATTTTTCTTTCTTTCTTTTTTTCTTTCTTTCTTTCTTTCTTTCTTTCTTTCTTTCTTTCCTTCTTTCTTTCCTTCTTTCTTTCTTTCTTTATTTCTTTATTTTATTTATTTGTTTCACTTAAATCACCAAGGGGGTCTATAGTTTTTCACAAAAAACAGCTCCTGATTCCCCTTCGAAATCAACAAATAAATGTCAGGGTGATGTTTTTGCCAGATACTTCTGCCATTTTCTGAATCTTGTACTTCGCATCAACTGTCCCAACTCGATGACCTGGTCCACATCCCATCTTCCACAAACCACAGTTATCACAAGCGACCATGCTCTGCTCTTTACTATTTGGTTGATGGCATGTAGATTCTTAGTCCATTTCCCCCAATACTTCCGTTTTGATTTAGTGTTTTGTTCACTGGCTGATAACCTGACTAATAATGTCCTTTATATTACCTGTATTATTAGTCCAAATTGTTCGGACAACTTTCATGCCATATTTTCTATCTCTCTTGACCCGTCTTACACTTGATTGAATTGATGGTATACATATGCTTGATATCATTTTGTCTTCAAGATCTGACAGGGTGATGTTTTTGCCAATTACTTCTGCAAGTTTCTGAATCTTGTCTTTCGCATCAACTGTACCAACTCCATGACCTGGTCCACATCCCATCTTCCACAAACCACAGTTATCATAAGTAACCGTGCTCTGCTCTTTACTATCTGGCCTCTGGCATATAGATTCTTAGTCCGTTTTCCCCTAATACTTCCGCTTTGATTTAGTGTTTGTTGGCATTTGGTGTTTGTTCCTCATTTTGGGATGTGTCATCCGCCATGAGAACCATGTCCAAATCATGAATAGATTTGGATTGGTCACCATTACTGTCCTCTTCAAGTTCAAGTTCCACTGTGTCCACAGCCTCTGCATGGTCCGCTGGCCAAACTTCATCCATTTCGTCTGTACAGACATAAAAACATAAATGTCATTTCATTTATTATCATTGTTCTAAAAAATGTTTTAAAATATACATGAAAATGAGAAAAAAAATTGCCCTATGACAATGCAATCCCCAAGGAAAAAGTGATAAAATGCAGTTTTCATGTACCCTAACGGCCTCAG
This sequence comes from Plazaster borealis, assembly GCA_021014325.1. Lineage (NCBI taxonomy): Eukaryota > Metazoa > Echinodermata > Asteroidea > Forcipulatida > Labidiasteridae > Plazaster > Plazaster borealis. The sequence continues at coordinate 13,358,996 of CM037457.1, read as the reverse complement.
ATTTATTTAGTTTTTGGTTGGAGTATTATCATTATTATCTTGCCACAACTGTAATTTGTAACGACTTAAAAAATAAAGATGATAAAATTCTAACCATGAATTCAAAATACTATAAAAAAATTGAAATATGCATACATCATTAGTTGTCATCATTGTAGAACAGACCTACTGAAAAAAATTAACTATTGATGAGTAATAATTTCACCTGTTTAATATATATTTTAACCATGTGAATAAACCACACAAGAAGCACCTGATGAAAGCTACATGCACTAGACAGTGCCATACAACATTGTACAAGTGTCTCATTGATTGGCACTACTTTCCTCGTGTCTGGCTTATTTTAGTAACATTTATGTAAACTGAAAAAGTAATTATGCCTATGTTAAACTATTAAGAAAAGATGGGTACTTGCTTGAACAAATGAGAAAAACCAAGATCGGGTAGGGAAAAGTCGCGAGGAATTTAGTTAAAATAGAAACAATGACAACTGACTTTTAAGAAACACGAACTGAAAATGTATTTATTTTATCAACTCAAAACTCGTATAGAAATGGAAAATCTTAAAAATAAACTCAACAATCTTTTTCAACCAAATGCTAAAGATCCAGAACACTTGTAACAATAAAACTATTGAGTTGACTGTAATGTTTCTCTTGGTGTAATAATGTGGAAATAAACCGTTGCTTGGAAAAATAATAAAAACCCAGTAAAAACTAACTATAGGATAAAAATAGAAACCAAAACTAAAAATCTAAAAGAAGACTAAAAAACCCAACACAGTATCAAAGAGGTTTACAAATTAAAACAAAATAGCTTTAACAACCAAGTCCACAGTCAAGACTTCTAGGCAGAGAAAAATGCACTTTGTTCATGAGTGAAAGGAGAGTTGATGTTGTCTCCTCACTGCCTGTCTGCTATGTGGGCAAAAACACTTAAGGGGCCAGTGACCACCTTCAATATGTAAATCTATATTTTATTTCATGAAAATGATAAGAAAATAACCTGTTTTCCAATGCAATTTGATAAGGTGTACCGATTAAACATCATATTCTAATGGTATGAACTCTTTTTCCAGCGAAATTCTTTCCTTTCACCCATTTTGAAGGGTGTTGATATGCAGACTTAAACACATTGCACAAATAAAGGCATACATACAGAGATGCCTCGTCTAAAATGTATTGTTACCTCATGATATTGCTAGGCCTGCCCTTCTACGTCCACCAGGTCCAACCTCCGACCTCAGTGCAACACAATCAATTGCAGACTGCAATGGGTCGAGGGCGCCTGTGAAGCAGGCCTCTATATACACTTGCATTTCTTTGATAAAAATTGTACTTTTGTTTTCTTGCCTAATAATTTGTAACCAGTTTTAAATAAATGTAATATCAAAACACATAAGAGCAAACAACAATACAAATGTTTCAACCCCTTCAAATACGGAACATGCTCAAATCAATTTAAGTTTTGTGCTTTTTTGTTTTCCATTGAGCCTACCTAATCTTTTCTTTTCACCCTCAAGCTCAACACAACGTCCCAGTCTTGAAACAAAATGTTTGGAATCAAAACCCAATTCTAAGATTAGCAAGGTGTAGATAAAGTGGACTATCCATCACCCTACCCCCCCCCCCCCACCAATACAGCTGCTGTACCATTTAAAACCAATCACTGAAAGTTATAACATAGTGGGATTGTTGATTCACCACTGAAACACTAACTAATAGGACCCTGTATTAGCTGCACCACCATTCAAAACCATTTGGGGAATCAACCATATGCACAGTTATATCACACCGTTCAAAACCACAAAAGTGGATGGTTTTGAATGGTGAATCAACTTGTTCGGAAAAGGCACCAATAGAGGGTTTTTATTAGTTTTATTCATTAAAAATCAAAAGAATGCTCTTCCATGGATCGCCATCTTCTGCCGAGTATCTCGACTGTTAGAGAGTGAATCAAAGCAAGTTTGCTGTTTGTTACTGTTGTCAATAACATACAAAGTAAATTGCCTGTTTCCAAAAGGGGGAAACATGACTTCGCAAAACTTGCCAGTCTGGAAGCATGTTTTTGACACTGACTTAAATGTTTCGGGTGATTGTTGTCCACTGAGTATCTTTTTGGTATCATGACATTGTACAGCTCCTAATTTTATTGTTTGAACTTCCTTGGTACCTATTTCACGTAACTGGGCGATATAGAAATCGACCAATGACTCACTCAACCATCCACAGTGGTAGTTTCCGTATTTCAAACGTTTTAACACTGCTGGTTTCGGACTACAGCAAATACTGGCCAGTTGGTGGAATGAAAGGAAATCTTTTATTCTTTCATCACGCAGAGCAATGCTGTGAAGGTTTTTCTCATCCAAAGTGGCCCAAAGCAGGTGGAGAAGTTCCTTTTCTTCCTCACTTACTTTGAAATAAATCTCTGTGCTGTCGGGTGTAGTGTTGTGCGGACTAGTATTTGCTGTGCCTAACTCAATTTTTTCATGAAAAAATAAATACCCCTTTTCTGATGAAACGCAAAACTGTGTGTTGTACAGTTGGGTCGTTAAATTCTGTAATAGTATAGTCCAATTGGTTAATCATGACAAAGGACTTATAATGACATTTTTCAATTGAGTTACCTTCGTGGACAATTACTGAACGCAAACAAACTGCAGGTGTGTTATTGAAACAGAACTGTGACAAATCAATTACAATATTAGGATCAATGTTTGCCGTTATCTTTCCTCCGTTTCCCTGCACGCCATTGAATCTTAATAACTGCAGTTACTGCACTACTAATAGTGAAGGACAGTTAACGATACAAGAAACAATTATTTCAGTGCTCCTCTTTTGACTACAAAGACTACAATCGACATCCCTAACAACTTCATCGCTGAAGCAGTGTTGCAAACAGTCATAGAGACACTTTTCATTGTTGGGACGGTTGAATGTTGGTCCTAGTGGTCTTTGGGACTTGAATGTTTTTGTTTAAATCTTTTTGATGTCTCTGGTCCATCCATGGCAGTCTACATTGTGGGTGAAACTAGATGTAGGTTCGAAGGGGGTGGGATCAGCATCTGACCCTGGGGGTTGAATAGTGACACGTCTTGTTGTTTTGCCGTAGTTGGTACTGGCATCACGCTGTGGAAATTGTTCTGGCTATCCAGTTTAAAGAAGCTAAACAGAGAGGAATTTCTCAGATGAGGGAATTCTGTGACAACTCTCTGTTTGACTTCATTAATTGGGGTTGATGGCAGCAAGCGAATTGTTTTCTGATGAAAGAAAATGGTTGAACCTAGAGGGAAAATGTGAAGTCAGGAATTATTTCTGCTTATTGGACAATCTTTTTCAATTTAATTAAAAATTGGTGAAAGAAGTAAGGAAACATTCAGAACCAACAAATACCTCATACAGGAAGTACGCACCTTATGTGAATATGTGCCTTTGTTCAATTAAAAATTCATAAATCTGTGAAAAAGGAACTGTGTTAAACTTCCTGATTACACCATTTTATATAATGGATCAGTGTATGCACCTCCCTAAGTTGGTTATCAACTTATAAATAATCAGAATTATTAGAATTATAAAAGTATCAAATACCTCTGTACTTGTTCTGCATTTGTCTCTTCAACGTCTGACCCTACATGCATCAAATTGCTGTTGGGAGAACTGCTGCAATCTAGGATAAATAAAGTAACTGATAACTTACTACTTTGTACTTGGTGGTTAAAAATATCTCGTTAAGATTCTACTTGAGAATATAGCTCTACTTTGTACTAGTAAACAGCAGAGTAAATCATTTTCTTTCATGACCCTGGGTTGAATAATGATTCGGCTGGTTAACAACTGATTGTGCTACATGTAGTTACTTGATAAGTGCTCTTCATTGGATAAAACATGATTGGTGCCTCTTTGTGGCATTTTTGGCATTTTCCTAAGCTCCCCCCCCAAAGTTATCTTGAATGTCCCTGTGCAACCCTCTTTTGTACATCTACGTTTTACTGTTTTAATTTATTTGTTCGTATTCCCTGCCCATGGTGTTGAAACATGAGTCTAACCCTTGTTGTCCCATCTCATCTCTTACTGAGGCAAAGATGTGCTCATCTGCATTGGGTTGGGCATGCAGACTTTCTATACCCTGTTCACTGAGGAGGCCCACAGTGTTCCATAAAATGGCACACTCAGAAACAAGGAAATGTAATTTGGGTGGAATCTGTTCATTTGGAAAAGTCTGCGGAAACCACAAACCAAACTCTGAGCACTTAAACAAAAAGCTGACGTAATTTTCATTGTCCCACCCTTATTTGAGAATTCTGTTGCAGCTGTGAAATCTCGTCCCTGAAATAAGTTTAATTGGGAGCTTTTATCCTTTTTAATTCCGTATTGAAGTGAGTTCTTGCTGACGGCAAGCCTAATGTTTTATGTTGGTTGAATAGAAATGAACATATGAAATGTGGTTATATTGGGATTTGAATAACTTACCGTTATGTTTGTCTCAAAAGTGGTGTTGATGCTTAAATAAAACCTGGTAAAAAGGGTACGCTTAGAAAACTAATGAATAAAACTAATAAAAACACTAACTGTTGGGGTACTTGCTTGAACAAATGAGAAAAACCACGATCGGGTAGGGAAAGTTGCGAGGAATTTAGTTAAAATAGAAACAATGACAACTGACTTTTTAGAAACACGAACTGAGAATGTATTTATTTTATCAACTCAAAACTTGCATAGAAATTGTGTGGAGAAGGACCAATCAACTGTGATAATTTTAACTTAACTGGAATATCTTAAAAATAAACTCAACAATCTGTTTCCACCAAATGCTAAAGATCCAGAACACTTGTAACAATAAAACTATTGAGTTGACTGTAATGTTTCTCTTGGTGTAATAATGTGGAAATAAACCGTTGCTTGGAAAAATATTAAAAACCCAGTAAAAACTAACTATAGGATAAAAATAGAAACCAAAACTAAAAATCTAAAAGAAGACTAAAAAACCCAACACAGTATCAAAGAGGTTTACAAATTAAAACAAAATAGCTTTAACAACCATGTCCACAGCAGTCAAGACTTCTAGGCAGAGAAAAATGCACTTTGTTCAGGAGTGAAAGGAGAGTTGATGTTGTCTCCTCACTGCCTGTCTGCTATGTGGGCAAAAACACTTGGGCAAGTGACCACCTTCAATATGTAAATGAAGAAACAGCCTTGTAAACTTTACGGTGTGTTTCAAAGTATTTTAATATCAAGTTCTTATGAAAGTTCCTAGCAACGAGTATGTTCCCGGTGGACTATTCGTCTGAAATTTTCACCAAGTGTTCGTTATGACTTTTTAAGTACTACGTAGGTTTTTTTAATTTCAAATGCACAATATCGTTATTTTTAAACTAATTTGCATATTGTGCTATTTCTTCTGTTTTTTGCTCAAAAAGCAAACACACTTTTGAGCATTATTTCAAAGATTTTATTCAAATTGTGTGTATTGTGCTATTTCTTTGATAAACAAATGCACACTGGCCTCATAGAAAACCCCATGAATTACAATAATGTATTTTTGGGTGAAAACAAGAGCTTTTTGGGAAAAAATCAACAAAAACACCTTTCCCCTTTTTGTAATTTTAAACAAAAAGCTAATTATTTCTACCTGAGTTTGGGCTGTTAAATAAAACTCTGAAGTTGGCTCGCACTTGATTAACACCTAGTTTTTTGGGGTAAAAAATTCAATTTTGGTAAAAAAAAAAATACACAAGTTTTAAACCCCAATATTATTTTCTCTAATCTAGCACAGCCAACATAGTTTGCCACCTTATTGCAAATTGAAGTTGATTAATCAATTCTGAAAAAATCTCTGGGTGAAAAGTTTGCCTTTTTGGTAAAAATAAAATTAATATAATAATTAAAAAACAACAATTAAACACAAGGAGTCAAATTGGGGCAAATTTTTTATTCAATTTGGACTGATGTTTTGGGATTCTTTATTTTGTTTAAACCTGTTTTTTTCCAATCAAGTCAATGCAGTGAATTTGTCTCTTTTTTGAAAATGTGGGGCTCTGAGAAGAGCCGGTTGCCTTGTGGTGGTGGTGGTGAACTGCTACTGGTGGTGAACTGCTACTTCTGGCGATGAACTGCTACCTGCGGTGGTGTTGGTGAACTGCTTACTTTTATGGCTTTGGCACTGATGGCAGGGGGCACACGATATCTTTACTCGTTTCGCTGCAATACTCTCGGATCTTCTCATAGAGATACCATTGGCGTTTGGCATCCAGCCCAGGGGGGTCTAGCGGGGTGGGAAGGTCAGCTGTCGGTCGTCTGTTGTTTGTCTTTAGGAGCTGGAAGCTTGTTTCTCGGTCGCTTAGATGCTTTCTTGCAAAAACTACGCCAGGTTCATCAGATGTAAAGCTTTACAGAAAGACAGAAATAAAGAAAAGGGTTATTAGAATCATGCACCGATTTAAAAAAGAACTTGCCCACACGATGTTAAACATTAATAAAGAATTACATGTACATATTTTTAATTTACCGGAAATGTTGAAAGCTCTTGACTCCATGAAGTGGCTTGAAGAACTCACTCAAGAAAGCCTGCCAGTCAAACTGGGGAACAAAGATGTTTCCACTTTCATTACCAACGAGCTGGGGAATGTTGACACCCGTCTGAGTGCTATTAGTGACGACAGCAACTACGTCATCTAGGCTGGAGACCGGTGTTCGGCGGTAGCGTTGCTTGAAGAGGCCGAAACACCAGTCAGGGGCAAACTTGGTGTGTCCAACCACCATGAAGTGCATCTCGATTGACCGATGAAGACCACAGATGCAGCGCCAAAGCATATACCACAGGACAAAGCGATTCTTATTTTGGCCGCTACAATTGTCGCAATGGAGATGTGCTGTAGTTTCACCAAGGCCGTAGCTCTCAAAGAAATGGTTCAGGTAGCTAATCACTGCATTGCTGCCCTTAGAGATGAGAACGCATTCATCAATTAAATAGTTCACTTGTTTTGAGACGCCCTCACAATGAACACCAAAAATCCCCAGCTTTCTTGGTGTCAGGAAGTAGACTGGACCAGGTTGCACGGGGTCTGCCGGAAAGTGTACTTGGTGCGCATAGTCGAATGAGTAGTGCATCTCTATAGCTCTGGTGCAGGATATGTTAGGCCCAAGTTGCGTGACACCTAAACGCACTGTTGTCTCCTTCGCATTCTTCACTAGCTCCCTGTAGAAAGTTCTCTCACAAGCGACATTCTCGAGATGGGCCTGTTGAAGTTTGCAGCGCTCCTGTTTCTCTGCATCTGGAAGATTTGCTGACTTGTAGAGTAGGCTGTTGTTTTTCTGGCACTGCCAGCACACATCGGTCATCGGTTTAGAGCAGACAATGAATGGACACACCTTCTTCCAGAGCTTTCGGAATGTTGACTGAGCAACCACTCTCTCCCCTGTTAAAGATAATTATAAAAATAAATGTGGTTTATTACTTGATAATTATAAAATAATAATTATTAAAAGCCCTTCTTTGGGGGGGGGGCAGTGTTTCAATTGAGATGAAATAGACACTGTGATGTGTTATTATTGTTGGTTTCAGCTGAACCGTGTAAAGTTATAAAAGTAAAACAGCAGTATTTGAGAACTTTTCTGATTGTGTAGTACTCATGCAAGACAAAAGTGAGGTAAGTCTAGAATAGTGGAAAAAACGTAAAAATAATTTACCAGGCTCCTCCATGGCAACCTTGTATTTTCTCCATACGTTGGCCTTGGTTTCACTTGAAGGGAGAAGCTTGATGTCGTCACGCTTGAATCCTGGAATGCGACCAGGCAGGAGGATGGCATGCACCTCAGCGTAGTTCCAAATGAAGCTTCGCACATTGAAGTTGTCGTCGTAGGATAGATGGTTCTTGAAGGTACGCCCGCTGTTTTTGTGGACCCGCGGTTTGCAGCCATTCTCACGATAGTGTCTTTGAAGAGCTTTCAGCTTGTTGAGGCTGATACTATACAAAACAGCAAAGAAAATGAAATGTTTACTATACAACATTCTCAATAATACTTGCTCATTAACACCTGTTTTTTGTTTAATAAACAATAAGTGCACTCAAGTTGAACTTGCCGTTTGAAAAAGTTCACGATGAGAACAGCCTTTCTTACCTATGTAAAAACAAGAATGTTTCTCTGCAGACAGACTGGCCTTGAAAAAGGTAGGACATCCTCTGACGCACTCTTTCTTTTCCCTCAACCCTTCTTGATGGCGTTGTCTGCTGACTGGTGTTAGTAAAACACCTGATCTGACCCAAGAGGAGCATATCCTTCTCCCCTGTAATGTGATTAAAAATAAAGAATAAATTAAATTCTTAATCCAGCAATCGACGTAATGCAGTCATACATACAAAAAAAATAATAATAATAATAAAAAATGTATTGAATAGGCCTACAACTTCGACAATTGGACCACTTAAATGCTTCAGTCCACTTCCACACCAACCGAGAATGTAAACATTTTTTATTAATAATGCAAGGTCCTTATCAAAAAAATCTAAAATCTAAATCAACGGAGGGATTTCACAAATTTATTTAAACCTTTGTATGATGATTGTTAAATTTTAAAAACTAACTGTTATCACTATCCTTATCAGCAGTTTCAAAAACTACAATAAATTAAACAAAATAGAGGAGTAAAACAAATAAAACATGAACAGGAAAACCATACCTCTCGACAGTTGGGCTATTTCACACTGAGAATTGACGAAATCATCAGCGGAGTAACCCTTGGAACAAGGTCCATCGTTGAGAAGCTTGCAGTTGCACTGGAATCCACTCGCCTTTCCGTGTTGTTCGTCGGCCTGGAGAGATCCATTGGCGTCGATGTCATCTCCTCCTGGAATACCTACAACAACCAGGGGGCCATCCTCTTCATCATCTCTATCACTATCGGAGTCGATTTCTTCGTTATCTTCCGCTAAAGATGGCAATGTGGAATCAGATTCCGAATCGGATTCTGATTCCACATCGTCATCTTCACATCGGAAGTTAACGAAGTAATCTTCCGCGAAGCCAACCATGTCTCTCTCCTCCCTGTCAAGATTGGCATCACGGAGATCATTCAAAGCCTCAGCCAGACACTGATCCTTTGAACCCATACTTAAGCAAATAATTCACACAAAATAATATAAAATCTGTTGGCTAAAATAGTAAATAATTATCAAAATCTTTTCGCTCAGAGCAAGACAAGTCAGTTGACAGGTATTGCGCTGTGTTTTTGCGTGGCACGCACATTATAAACAGTCACATGGCAGTCACCTGACAGCGAATAAACAACGAATTCCATTCACAGTGCATGCGCAAGCTGTGTTTTTGCGTGGCACGCGCATTATAAACAGTCACATGACAGTCACCTGACAGTGAATAAACAACGACTCCCATTCACAGCGCATGCGCAAGCTCGACGATGTGTGCATTGACCAATCGGCGCACTACAATGCGTTCACGTCACAGAAAAGATTCACGCCCCTAGCAACAGGCGCTGTTTGTCTTCATGTCAGAAAATTACCTTCCTCGCTTTTGCATTTGACCTTTAACCTTTTCTATGTCTACAAATAGAAAGCCAACGTCCTCAGCTTTCAGATGATACCAAATTTATAATAGGGGGGTTCCAATTAATGTCCTGCCAGATGTGTATAAAAACGCAACTTTCAACGGAATCCACGGACACCGATCGTACAAACCATGAACAAAATGTACACAAAACACGATTTTTTTCATCTTTATTGATCAAATTAAACATCCAATCTTACAAATTATGAAAGTGTGGATATGAACGATGTCAAAAATGGAATAAAAAAAATACAACACCAATGAAGAATTTTTCACCCTTTCAACATTGAAGAGCCCGTTACGTGAAATGGCATCGCGCGACTTACGGGCCTTTATTGCAGAGCGGGTCACAATTGTACTATTGTTTTCTTACCTAATAATATGTAACCAGTTTTAAATAAATGAATAATATCAATACACATAAGAGCAAACAACAATACAAATATTTCAACCCCTTCAAATATGGAACATGCTCAAATCAATTTAAGTTTTGTGCTTTTTTGTTTTCCATTGAGCCTACCTAATCTTTTCTTTTCACCCTCGGCGACCAATGCCCCGTGTGAACACAAGGTAAATTTTAGCTAAGTCGTTTCGTCAAAGCGAACCCCCGCTGTGAATATTTAGCAGCGAAGTAATAGCTACTCGCGTGAACATGCCCTAATTGGCTTAAATCTTGTCAAACCATTCTTCTCCACTCAGGTGGCAAAACAGGGGTCAGTTTTTTTTGTAAACTAAATTGAGCTACAGAGCAAGCCTTTTGCTCTATCCTTGAACCATGCTTGAGCCTGTTGCTAATTACGCCTTTCCAAAAAAATGATCGGGAAAGGACTTGTTAAACAGATCAAAGATAACACTCCGAGGAGGCATTTGATCTTGAAAATTTTCTGGCACTGGTAGCTGCAACTGGTGGCTGCAGGTACATGCACCAACCCCCATTAGTGCAACATCTTGGAGCATGAATGTCACTGTGAGAGGGGGGTGCCATCCACATACGGGCACACACTCCAACCCCGTTACAAAAGTGACAATATGCTGCAAGGTTATGACATCCTCATCATCTTGGGAATTGCATTTGTGTTGTCCGGCTATAAATAACAAATAAAGAACAGTGTTCTAAAATGCAATAGAAGACTTTCAGATGTCAGCATTGTTGGCGTAATGCAGGCATAAAGCATCAAAGGAAAAAGGCACATTGCACCTCCTTGTTGTAAGTGCATTGCATCACAGCAATTTTGATGGGGTGTTGTTTGCCCCTTTTTTTGACAAACTCATATTCATGAGAATCATGAAAAACTCTCAAATATTTCTTTGGAAAAAAACAAGAGTAGGCCTAACTGCTATTTGGTTCAAAGTAATATTCATTGACAACTGAGTTTGTTGTGAATTTCGATCATGCCAGTCTTTGAGCTGCTTCAAATGAATTGGTTATTACCTTCTACTTCACAAAGGTATCGGATGAAGTGACTCATCATGGTTTCCTCGTGTATTCTGCGGTTGCTTCCCGCTTCTGAAAATTTTGGCTCAAATGAGGCAATCACACTAGCTGCTGTTATTTTGGGTCGCTGGTCTTTGTTGTTCAAAAGGCGTTTACATTGGGGAAATGTCTTTATCACCTGTTACCAATATAGATAATAAAAAGTGTGATTGGTTACAATTGCATTGCTTTATAATGAAAAATTAACCCTTTGATCACGCCCGTAAAAGCCCCCCCCCCAAAAAAAAAATAATAATAATAATAAAAAAATAAAATAATAATAATAATAATATTAATAATAATAATAATAATACAAAATAAAATCCGCCCCCCCAAAAAAAAATCCGCCCCCAAGAAATAAAAAAATAAAATAAAAAGTCAACCCCCTCCCGAAAAGCCCATGAACAAAAAACAAAGAAGTAGGCACCCCCCCCCCCAAAAAAAAAAGGAAGGAAAAAAAAGGAAGAAAACAAAATAAAATCCGCCCCCCCCCCCAAAAAAAAATAAATAAATAAATAAATAAAAAATAAAAAAATCTGCGTTGTTCGTAACTGATGTACATGTACATGTACATTATTTGTAATGCTTGAATTACTGGTTCATTTCAACTTTACATTTTATTACCATGTGTTCAAATCCATTCGTACTTGTTAAAATACATTCCTGGTGGGCAACCTGGAAATTGAACTTAACCAAATAAAATGTTCTGTATAATAAGTGTGACACTGAAAAAGAAGCCCTGTTTGTTTATTTACATGATATCTGATTGTATTTTAAACCGTGTTTCCACCCAGAAAGATCTTGGTATTTTTTTAAATAGCAGGCTGAATTTTGGTAGCCATGTTACTCATGTAGTGAAGGAAATTAATATGATAAATGATACCTGTAAATGGCGGTTATTCTTTTTCATCATAAAAATAGGCATTAAAATGAAAAATGTCTGCAGTTATTCTGAGTAAAAGTATTATACAGCTCTAACATTATTTTGAGCATCTTCAATTACAAGAGGTGACACAGTTGGTCTTTTGTTAGGCCTTATAGGTGGTTTTTCAAAGCTTTGAATAAGCATTCACAAGTGTGCTTAGCTGAAAGAGCAGCTCTTCCCATTTCAGAAACACTTGAAATTTTTCAAATCGGCCATGTGGTTGCTGAGATATGCATGATTTTATATTGACAAAACATGTAATTTTTAGACCCGAGGTCGAAGGTCATTCTTAAGTGTTTCTTTGTTTTACTGACGGTACGGTAAATTTTAAGACAATTCAGTTAAATTTGCCCATAACTCAGAAACTAAGCAATGTATGTATATCAAACTTGGTACAAAGGTTGGTGATAGTTAGTACTTTAATATTGTGAATAATATTGTGCATAATGCTTGGATGAACTACCTATAATTATGAAAATATGAACAATAAATCATAAAAAACAGCATATTTTCAGATTTTTGCTTGAATAAGCATTGTACTAAGCAATTTATTCAACCATTTTGTGTCCCAGAAGTCTATATACAAGGCAGTGTGAACATTCCACTTTCAATATTACAAAATATTAAGTAATTAATAATTATGAATTATGATTAATGATAATTAATATGAAAAAAATTATTAAAAAAATATTTTTTTGGCATAATTTGCTTTGACTTTTATCGATAATTCTTGACAAACACCAGTATGCAGGAAACTTTTGCTGGCATTGAACTGCTTAAAGTGCTCTCTTTAGCTAAGCACTTGTCTGCCTCACGTGGTAATAACGCATAGTGGTGCTTTCAAAAATTGCCTGACCCTCCAAAACCTTTCGAAAGAAAAAGAGAGGTGGAGCTATTGCTCAACCAATATCGGTTCAGTTGCTATGCATAATTGTTAGACCTTTCAAAAGCCTTTGAAAGGTTTTGGAAGGTACTCCTCAGAACACTACATAGATTGTTTTTTTTAATAGGAAAGGCTCAGTCTTACAATCATTGCCTTTAGGATTTGTTTTTCTTGTTTTTCTTTTTATTGTGTCTTTCACTTAAAAGCAGGTGCACAATTATTATAACAAAACCCTTAAATTTGTTAGTGTTTAAATATTGACTACTCACCTTGAATCAAATCAAACAGGCCTATTTTATGTGAACTGGTAAAGTGGATTTGACAACTCTATGGCAGTTGCACTGTCTATAAGAGGGTTAAAACATTGATTAATTGCCATACTGAAAATGGCGACAATATCATTAAGAACAAAAACAAACTTTCATATTTACAAAAAACCATATACAACAAGTTCGCCCTTTCCTAGATCATGCAATAGTGGGTATATTTCAAGTTCACTTTCTAAGTCGTAATCGATGGCATATAAAGTTTTTCGCTTGTCGTCATGTTCTTTTTCAATTCTTACAACCATCCCACTGTACCACTTGTCTGTTTTATACACCCTAAATAAATGATCAACTCTTTTGCCCACCAGTAATTCAGGATCTGCAAGAAGAGCATCAAGATTTTTCTTTGAGGCCACTGCTGCTCGTTTGTGACTGTCATTAACTATTCTGGTGTCGATCTTTCTCTTTAACTCTTCAAACTTCCCGCTTCTTGACTGTTCACTTGTGTAGTTTGGACCAGAAGTGGTGGCAGCTTCTTCAGATTTATAACCAGTCATGTCGTTCATGTTAATTACTCCCTTTACATGGGCGAACAGTTGATCATTTGTGAATGTTACTTGTTGGGAACTCAACTGAAAATACTCTTTACCTGGAGCTTTATATTTTAGTATCTCGTTCATAAACTGCAGCTGACTGTGCAGTCCTTTACGTGCCACCACGTGCCCTTGATCCAGTGAACTCTGATACTTTTCCTCTGCTATTGTGGTTGTTGTCCATACCCTTCCAAGATTATTGATGTCATTTACAAGAGTAATGGTTTGGTTTCGTTGGCGATCATCCTTCTCGTTTTTCTTTTTCTGCTTTCCTTGTAGTAGCTTCCTTGATCCTCTTCATTCTGTCTTTGTACCGTTCAAGAATGTGCCCAGAGTGTGCACGGGCCTGTGCCATATACTTAGCCTTGGTTTCAGGAGTCAGTTGATTGAGCCACGCTGGCGTCTTTTTATTGACCCACATGATCAGGGTTTCATGTGTGAGGGTTCTTGCAGCTGGTTTGACTCGTACTAGCAGATCGAGCTGAGCGAAGTCCCTTTCTTATATGACATTTGTGGCAGGTACATTAGTAAAGGATGATGCTAGTTCCCCCATGTCCCAGTACTTACCTCCAGGGAGTTGATCTTGGCACTGCCGTTCCAGGATGAGCAACATTGCGCATGATGCTACTTCCAGTGCTTGTACGCACATTGCTTCGAGTAACAATGTCACATCATCTTTCCATTCTTTGATAAAACCCATAATATTTACAAAAGTGAGGAAATAAACAATAAGAAATAAAATGTTGAGCAAAAATAAATCTTAGAAAAAACTGTCGTCTTCAAATAACAAATCAAGTAAAATGCAAACTGGGGGCATAAAAACCCCCATAATATTTACAAAAAGTGAGGAAATAAACAATAAGAAATAAAATGTTTGAACATAAATAAATCTTAGAAAAAAATATCATATACAAATAAATCAAGTAAAATGCAAGCTTGGGGCATAACCACCCGAGGAAATATTGACCAAAACGGCAACAAATGGAGGAAATAAGTTTAACAAAAATAGTGTTCATAGTTCAGTCTGCCATGATGCATGCCACACAACTTGTCTCGGTAATTCTCCTGCTTTAGCTGTGTAGAGTGCAAGCGAACCTGTGGCATTCACCACAAAACCCTTCGTTGTCAATGTCCATTATTTCACCGAAGACTGCTATCCTTTTTTTAAATATTTTTTATTTTTTGGCGAGCTGCTTTAGCAGAATGCGAGCCTATGTAATACCGATTTTGTCCGTCCGTGGTCCGTCCGTCTGTCCGTCCATCCGTCCGTCCAGCCGTCCGCATTGAGACTTTTTGTTAAAGTTTTTGCCTTAGATAATTTGTTGTGATATGTAATTGTTTTTGTGTGAATAGATTCACTAGGTGAAAATGGAAATTGTGGTCAAGTTTTTCTATTGTTTAAATATGTTAAAGTTTTCAGGGTTCAGTATTACCCTCTGGAAATTAAACAGCTTCTGTCCGGCCATCCGCATTGAGACTTTTTGTTAAAGTTTTTGCCTCATGGTGTTAGATAGTTTGTTGTGAAAAAATAATTGTTTTCACTCTCAATTGCAGTTCATTTGTCTTACAGCCAAAATGTGGTTGGATCCACAGTGTGCAAATGGAAATTGTTTAAAAATGTTAAAGTTTTCAGGGTACATTATTACCCTCTGGAAATTAAACAGCTTCTGTCCGGCCATCCGCATTAAGACTTTTTGTTAACATTTTTGCCTCTTTCCCACATGTCAAGCCAAGTAGGCAATGGTCAACTACATACTTGTTAATTTTCCCCACCTCTTTGAACATCAGTTGATCAAATTTTTGTTTTTCTATTATTCATTGTTTCTCTATCGGGCATTTGGCAGCTCGCCTTGGCAGCTTCTGCTGTTCTAGTTATATAGAAAAACAACTTTTCGTTCTCCATATATTCCATCCATGGAGGTCTCATGCACCAACTACTTGGAAGTCATAAGAAACCTAGGGGAATACAGCTGTTTCTCAATCGTCTTTCATAAGGCCTAGCCCAACATGCTGAGATGTTTATTCGCTAAAATTGTGTAATGACTCTGCTCCACTTCTCCTTCAGGAAACACTACATTGCATGATTGATAAGCATTCCTCGGAAAAACATATTGTCTTGGCACTATTAACTCTCTTTTTGCCAAAAATTGTTTTCAGAATTTTACTTGTGGTCTTTTCGTTCACTCCATCTTTTTTTACTAGCTTGTCACTACAGTTTTATTTTGGCAAGTTTTCCATGCTGAACTGACACTTCTAATTGGGCGATGCATCAGTTATTGCCTGCCACAGAGCTTTCTCGTTGTCACTTTCTACAAAGGGAGGTGATTCTCCATCAATTCTTGATTGTAAATGGTCAACAAATAGATTGAAATCTCATCTGGTTGAACTGCCATGCAGTGTACAATGGCCCTAGGAAAATTTGTGTTTGTTTTGTTCTTCGCCGCCTAATGACTGAAATATTCTTATATGCCATTATAGATAAAGACATGCAAAGGTCCTAAATTGAAGGTCTTATCTGTGCCCAATACACTCTCTTCGGCACAGTGTGTGTATTATAAGTTATTCAGTTTTGTCTTAAGAGCTTCGCTTAAATCAGCATTCTTCTGTGTGAGTCTATCACAATCTCCTTTGTAAGCTTAAGAGTTTCACAATGTCTGCACGTTAGCGATTAATTTCTAGAGTTTTAGCTTCTATTGTATGTTGTAACTCTACATTTTCGATACCAAGATCCTTAGCTGCCTGCTCGAATGGCTCCATTCTGGGTGTCTTGCCAGAGTATGTAGCATCTGTAGGCCGTGTGCCGGTTTTGACGATTCTCATTACCAGGTTTTATAGCCCTAGGGTCAATGTTGAGAAGCTCTCTCCATAATGCTCTTTGGAGCGCAATAGTCATTGGATCCAGAATGGTGGCCAGGAGCTGGAAAATATTAGATGTTATGAAATGTGAAATTATATACTTGAACAGAAACTGCATGGGGCATTAAAAAAAAAACCCATAATATTTACAAAAGTGAGGAAATAAACAATAAGATATAAAATGTTGAACATAAATAAATCTTAGAAAAAAATATCATATACAAATAAATCAAGTAACATGCAAGCTGGGGGCATAAAAACCCGAGGAAATATTGACTAGGCAACAAATGGAGGAAATTTGGTGGTCGGTAGAGACCCTTAACTCACTTCCAACAGGCTGTCTAACCATTCCATGTTGGGCATGTCTCCTTCCTCTGCCACATCTGCTAATAGTTCTCTGTAGGTGGGGGAATTCAGTGGTAAATACAGCTCATCTACTATGTTCTAGTCCGGGCTATCCTGCTGTGACATCGTTGTGCAGTTAAGCTCCAAAATATTTTCCCCCTATTACTTTCGTTTTGATTTAGTGTTTGTTCACTGGCTGATAATCTGACTAATAATGTCCTTTATATTACCTCTTGAACCATCTTAAACTTGATGGAATTGGTGGTATACATACGCTTGATAGCGTTTTGTCTTCAAGATCTGTCAGGGTGATGTTTTTGCCAATTACTTCTGCAAGTTTCTGAATCTTGTCCTTCGCATCAACTGTCCCAACTCCATGACGTGGTCCACATCCCATCTTCCTCAAACCACAGTTATCACAAGTAACCATGCTCTGCTCTTTACTATTCGGCTTCTGGCGTATAGATTCTTAGTCCGTTTCCCCCTAATACTTCCATTTTGATTTAGTGTTTGTTCACTGGCTGATAATCTGACTATTAATGTCCTTTATATTTCCTGTATTATTTGTCCAAATTGTTCGGACAACTTTCATGCCATATTTTCTATCTCTCTTGACCCATCTTACACTTGATTGAATTGATGGTATACATAAGCTACTGTAGCGTTTTGTCTTCTAGATCTGACAGGGTGATGTTATTGCCAATTACTTCTGCAAGTTTCTGAATCTTTTATCCTTTATCCTTTGAATATTTTATCCTTTATCCTTTGAATCTTTTATACCACCTGTTTTTTTTGTCCAAATTGTTTGGACAAAGTTCTTACATGCCACATTTTCTATCTTTCTTGACCCATCTTACTCTTGATTTTATCGATGGTCTTTGGATGCTTGGCATGAAAGTGGTCCCATACGCCTGATTCACTCGGCATACTTTATTGCACATGAAGCACTTGGCAACGACGACCTCAGTTCTCAAATGTTCACAACGCTTTGCTAAATGGTCTATAAACAACACCAGGTAGTGTTGAAAAAGTCTCCAATCTCAGATGGTGATGGAAATTGGCAAGGATGAAGAGGATGGATGTGATTTTGATGGATTTTAGAATTAAAAAACAGAGAAATTAAAAGTTATGACTATGACCGTTGGCTTTGGTGTTACGTCCATTTCTGGGATTGCTCCTATTCTGAGCAAGATCCTGCACAATGTCACCAGGTTCCGGATTGTTGAACCACTGTAGGTTGGCCACATACTCATCACCTTCTAGAAGTGGCAGACTTGTTTATACTGGTTGATCAGGAACTGCACTTATAACTTACCATCGACGTCTTCCTTCAGTAACTCGATTTCTCTCTGTAACTGAAGGATTTTTTTCCTTGCTGCTACACAAGCAGGGTTCCAAAACTTTGGTGATTTTCCACCAACAGGAGGATGTCCATGTGGCATAGTATGCTGGACCTGGGGGACGTAATCCTCCAGCAGCACAAGCGATGACCGTTCAACAGGGGGCTGAAGGTCTACATCTGTAGTAGTAGTACGTAGGCATGTCAGGCCATTTTTTTAAGTTCATGCAATACCAATGATTTATAGCTCATATGAAGCAACTTGATGAAAGGAACACAAAACAGAAAGAATTTTTGAAAAAGGACTTTCCGTTCTCAAATTATGATCTAAATTATGATTCCAATATGATCAGTTGGACTGTCCAGAAAAAGTTGCGATGACCTCTCTGTATAAATCTAGAGGTTTCTGGCCATCGTCAACAATCTCCCTGTCTTTCCTCTTGTAGAGTTGCTCTCTTTCTACAAAGACACAGTCCATCTTGCTGCCAGATAACGCCCAAGTATTTGTTGCTATTAATCGGTGGTGTCCCAACACTATCCCACCCATAGAATGTGCAAATAATGAACCTCCTGAAATAGAAAGGATGACATTAGTTCCAATTTCCCCCTTTGTAAAGTTGCTCTTTTTATACAAAGACACAGTCCATCTTCAGTTCACTCCATCTTTTTTAACCAGCTTGTCACTACAGTTTTTGGGGGGGCAAGTGTACCATGCTGAACAGGCGCTTCGAATTGGGCGATGCATCAGTTATTGCCTGCCACAGAGCTTTCTCGTTGTCACTTCTTACAAAGGGAGGTGATTCTCCATCAATTCTTGAGTGTAAATGGTAAACAAATAGATTGAAATCTAATCTTGTTGAACTGCCATGCAGGTACACTGGCACTAGGAAAGTTTGTGTTTGTTTTGTTCTTCGCCTAATGACTGAAATATTCTTATTAACACCCCACTGTTGGACTGTCCAGAAAAAATTGCGATGACCTCTCTGTATAAATCTAGAGGTTTCTGGCCATCGTCAACAATCTCCCTGTCTTTCCTCTTGTAGAGTTGCTCTCTTTCTGCAAAGACACAGTCCATCTTGCTGCCAGATAACACCAAAGTATTTGTTGCTATTAACCGGTGGTGTCCCAACACTATCCCACCCATAGAATGTGCAAATAATGAACTTCCTGAAATAGAAAAGATGAAATTAGTTCCAATTTCCCCCTTTGTAGAGTTGCTCTTTTTCTACAAAGACACAGTCCATCTTCAGTTCACTCCATCTTTTTTTACCAGCTTGTCACAACAGTGTGTTTTTTTGGCAAGTGTACCATGCTGAACAGACGCTTCGAATTGGGGATGCATCAGTTATTGCCTGCCACAGGGCTTTCTCGTCATCACTTCCTACAAAGGGAGGTGATTCTCCATCAATTCTTGAGCCAACAAATAGATTGAAATCTAATCTGGTTGAACTGTCATGCAGGTACACTGGCCCTAGGAAAATTTGTGGTGTTTTTTTCCTTCGCCTAATGACTGAAATATTCTTATATGCCATTATAGTAATATGCAAAGGTCCAAAATTGTTGTTTATGGTACCACAAACCACAATTATCACAAGTGACCATGCTCTGCTCTTTACTATCTGGCCTCTGGCGTATAGATTCTTAGTCTGTTTCCCCTTATTACTTCCATTTTGATTTAGTTTTTGTTCACTGGCTGATAATCTGTCAAATAATGTCCTTTCTATTACTTGTATTTAATGTCCAAATTGTTTGAACATCCTTTAGTCAATTTTTTCTATCTCTCTTGACCCATCTTACACTTGAATTAATTGATGGTATACACCAATCCTTCGCCGATCTTGAACTCTTGGTGGCAGCAGAAACGCCGCCATTACTGCGGTGGTACCTGGGTGGTACTGTGCTGCCTATCGATGAGCTTAAGGGCTGGGCTACACTAGTTAATTGATAAATGGTTATATGTAAATAATGGTTGTTTATAAATAATAGTTACATAAGTGGCAAGGTCGTACCACCGCAGTACCACCGCAATTTGTCTGCTGCCACCAAGAGTTCAAGATCGGTGAAGGATTGGTGTATACATACGCTACGGTAGCGTTTTGTCTTTTAGATCTGACAGGGTGATGTTATTGCCAATTACTTCTGCCAGTTTCTGAATCTAATATCCTTTATCCTTTTAATCCTTTATATTACCTGTTTTATTTGTCCAAATTGTTTCGGACAACTTTCATGCCATATTTTCTATCTCTCTTGACTCATCTAACACTTGATTTAATTGATGGTATACATACGCTACCGAGGCAAGTAAATGGACACCGATATAAAAGTTTGAGTAGAACATGCTAGAGGCCAATACAAAGAAATAAAAGAACATGTTTAATGTGAAAAACTTTTCAAAGAAACAAACATGGCCAAAATCTCTTTTTTGAAATATGGTGGCTGAAAAGAGCCATGGGTTTGTTTGGCATAGCCAAGTTCTTATCTCTGTCTTGCGCCCCTGGGCCCCCAAGGAGCCTCCACTGGTACTGATCTAGGATCAATCTACCCAGTTCCACCACAAACCTTGCTGTTTTTTTGTTCCACGAGATGATCATCTCGGGTGAGCAGGGGATGTCGAGTGGAAGGGTAGGAATTTTCTTGTTGATTTTGCACCAGTCGGGGGCTTCACCACGATCAAGGCTTTCCCTCAGTTTGTCCGCCTGCCTCCGGACCCGATTTCTCAGGCTGGCGAGACGGACAATCTCTACTCTGACTTTACGGACCAGACCATGAGCGGAGGGGCTCAGTTTGATTTGCTGTTTGTCTTGTTTTTTCTTTTGCAACGACAAGTCACGAGGACGGGGTTGCGAGCACTGGCCACACTAGAAGTCAACGTCGTCGTCAAACAACACCAGGTCGTCCTCCTCCTCGTCTTTGAAAGATGACCCAGGGGTGCGGGGGCAAGTGAAGACATCGATGTTGGCCATCTTACTGCTCGTTGAAATTTTAAGAGATGCAATGATACCTTGTGACATTGCCAGCTGTATTTAATACCCCTTTGAATCCAGATGGTCAGTTAGGGTGACCTGGGCAGTAGGGGTTACAGTCATGGCTGTGACCCATGGTGCAGTATTATGCAAAGGCTAGTTTAATGTGGTTGTTCTAGAGACATTCTCAAATCTCCCCAGTCTGAAACCACAAACCACAGTTATCACAAGCAAACATGCTCTGCTCTTTACTATTTGGCCTCTGGCATATAGATTCTTAGTCTGTTTCCCCTTATTACTTCGTTTTGATTTAGTGTTTGTTCACTGGCTAATAATCTGCTGATGCAATGCTTTGTGCACAAAAACAGCCTTCATTCTGAGCACACCCTGGTGTTTCTTGTTTTGATGCCACTAGGACAGAGGTGGCAATTCTCTTGCTTGCTTTCTGGAGCTCACCGATTGCTCTGCCTGAACACGAAAGGCAACATCCACGCCAATGTGTTGGTATTGGTATTGGTTTATTTTCATTCCACTCGTGGCCCACAGGCCAAATTACTAGCATGTTACAATAATATAAAATGTGTCTTATGGCGGGCATTGTTTGTCACTGCAGTCGTTCTGGTTGTGCAGCTTGTATCTCGATCTGTGGTTGGATCAACATTTAAACATTTTGAAAGGGAATTAAACTAGTTTAGGGTTAACTGTAATGTGATAATCACTCTACACAACAAAATGTATCTTTTGTTCAATTATTTTTTGATCGAAGCAGTGTTTTATTTGTCTACTCATTTACCCAGTGGTAAACAAAGTAGTAAACAAAATTGATTGACTGTAACATAAAAACATAATAAGCTATAGACACATTTATTTTTTAAATCACAGCAATTTGACTAAAGAAGTGATGTTTACAAAAATACCAATCTTACACACTCTTATATTATTATTCAATAACTCGATTTTAAGCTAAAAATTAAACAAACGTTAACAAAGCAGTTCACAAAATTGATTGACTGTAACAGAAAGACAGAAAGAATTAATTAATCTAGAAAAGCATCCAATTATTTGTGATTAGAAGACAAAGGCACCAAAAGTATATTTTCAAATCCATCCAGTTTGTTTTTCTTATTTGAGTGCTATTTGCTCCTATTGTA
The DNA here is from genome assembly GCA_021014325.1 of Plazaster borealis. Classification (NCBI taxonomy): domain Eukaryota; kingdom Metazoa; phylum Echinodermata; class Asteroidea; order Forcipulatida; family Labidiasteridae; genus Plazaster; species Plazaster borealis. Next base: position 13,336,641 of record CM037457.1, on the reverse strand, counting down.
CACGCTGTATATGCTAACTTTAATAATATAACAATAAGACCAAAAATAAGAAAAAAGAAGATAGCGAAAAGCGTTCTTTAAGTTGGAGTATCAGGAGTAATAATTGCTCCTACTCTCCTGATAAGAGAAGAACAGGAGGGAAAAAAAAATGGAAATGAAAAATGTATTTTTTTTTAAGGGGGGGGGGTGGTTTGGCATAGAGAAAGGACCCACAGAAGGAGTCACAACTGGGGGAACTTAAAAGATTCTATCTGCACTACCGCGATCATAAAACAGCTGGATTTACGACCGCAGGTAATTGCTCTATAAACACAACTCTGGCGGCTTATCTCGAGAGTGACGTAATACTTACCCAGCGTGCAGCGCGCGGCATCGGCGTCCCTGTCAACCAAAATGGCTTCGTACGGAAAGGAAGATTTTGTTTTCGAAGGTCTTGATGACTACAATTTCAGCGATTTTAGTGATTTTTCTGACGATGATAGGCAAGAGGAAACCGAGGTTGATTCATCTGATGCTGAGGACGTGCGTCAGTATTGCGTATGCGGTGGTACATTGACAAAAAATATGATTGGATGCGACGGTGAAAATTGCCCGATCGAGTGGTGGCACTACGATTGTGCAGGCATGACTGCCGACACGATCCCAAACGATGATTGGTACTGTTCCATGTGCCTTCCAGAACAAGATTTGTCAGGTAAGAATAAGATATATTTAATGACAAAAAAAATGAACATGGTTTACTTAATGGTTATGATGGTATACGAAATTCATTGTCGATTCCACCATTTCTGCTGATTGTATGTTGCACTGCAGGCTTTCTGTTGGCTGCCATTCCAACATTTTGTGGACGATACCATTAATATTATAGGTGGGATTGATTAATTTCACTTAAATTCCATCCCTCTAAAATATAAAATAATGCAAGTAATTGCTAATTCCAATGTTCCTGGGATTACCCAATATTTGATATGTAACTTCAATGTGGTTCATTTACTTTGTATGAATTTTAAGCACTCAAAGTTATTGTTGGAGCCAACCTCCCGCACACTGCGCTCACCATAGAGAAATGAATCAATCCATCTTAGTCCTGGACTGTGCTTTCCAAATGCTCAATACTAAATAGTGAGGGGTTAGTGAGGCATGAGTGTCCCTGTGCCTTCCCATTTAATGTTATATTTTATTTTTTATTATATGAATTGACTACTATTAAATTAATAATTGTATGGCCAAACTTAAAATATATTTGGAAGATGTTTACCTTATTTATTTATTTTGGTAGATATTTTAAGTAAAAAATTGCTAAAAGTTTGCATCTGATTTTTTTCTGTAAAACCAGTTACAGTACGTTTTTTTTTTCATGCAGATCCTTCATTGTTACCAGCTTCAACTTGTGCCAACTCAACTCAAGATGTCAATAGTATCAACCTTGGTGCATCCACTTCAAAAAACAGCGACCCTACATCCAAGGGCAAGGGGAAAGGTATTTTAAATTAGCCTTGATTTTTTTTAAAGCAGATATGAACAGTACAAAAATTCCTTTTCCCAAATAATTTAAAAACCCAACGGAAAAGCACTAACTTTTTGTTCATATTTATTGTTTACCCTTAGCTGGAGCTAAAACAGTGAAAACCAAGGCAATGACCCCAGAGGCTGCAAAAACAACAGATGATGGGAAAGTGAAAAGAAAGCCAAGACAGAAAGGTAATTAAAATATAGAATACCAGGCATGTGTTTAATGTTGTGCCTTTGCAAGGATTTATTATTTGACACTTCATTTCTGAAATTGTAGTAAACATCTTCTTAAAACAAGAGTAATCAACATCTGTTTGATTTAAAGGTATGATAGATCACTGGTTTTGGGAAGAAAACATTCATTCCGATACTTCAGTCTTCAAAATGTACATTTTCACAATTTGTGAAAAATATTAATCAAATTGGGTGTTTAATGTTATGACTCAAACATATTCCTGGTGTAAACCAATAAAACAGCGATATTCAATTACACTTTTATAATGATTACAAGTTAACCAATTATATTAAATTTTGCCCTACATGGCCATTTTTATAAGCACTGTATACTCAGTACTTTCCAAGGCCTGTGACAAAAATCAACAGGTGACTCGGGCAGGATTCAGTGTGAAGGGCAGTGTTTAATATAATTGTTCAATATTCCCGATGCAAGAATTCATCAATGTATAACAAATTATGTACAATGTTACTCCAATCAGCACCTGAACGCCCAAAGGCCTCTTTTACCAAGGAAGATGCTCTCAACTCTGCGACAGCATTATTTATAACCAGCCTGCAAAGCATGAAAGATCATCCGATCTTCAACTGTGGCAGCGAGGCATCGCTAGGAATTATCAGTCTGGTAACGCAACTTCTACTCAACACTGAAGAAGCACATTTCTTAGAGTTTTGCAAGTCTTCGGTGTTGGCCCTGTGGCTTGTGCTTACAGGATGTGAGCAAAAGCTTTTGAAACCGGAGATTTATGAATCAATGTGGAGGGGTTTCCATTCATACCGTTTCAGTTCATGTGCTGAATGGGAAAATCTACTAAAATTGCTCAAAATTTCTCCAATGTCTGATCACTCCATGACATTGTCATACCAATATCTAATACAGTGTGTTTTTGGTAAGCTCATGAAGAGCAGAAATATTCAAGACTTGCCAGAAAAGGAATCGGCTACTGACTCCGGTATTGAAAAAGAAGAAGAAAAAGTATTGCGTTATGTGGCTGGCTACATACCATTTGCTTTATTAAAAAAATATAAGAACCAAAAAAACGCCACAGCAAAAATGTACAGCAAATTTCTTGAATGTTGGTCAGTTCAAAGTATAAGCTCTGGAAGAACATTCCTAACTTACACAAAAGAATGGATTGATGCACAGAATAGAGGTAGACTGTTTAGAGTTTCTGATGATGTGTATTTGTTTTTTCGATCCATGGAGTTAATCAGTAATTTGTTTCTAACTACTTCAAACCTGCAGAAAATGTCATCACTTAACATTAACAAAGTCTTAATGGATAACATCACAACGAATTACAATGTGCAAACATACTGGTGTGGTTTGGTTGATAATAAATTGAATGGTGATGCATCCAAAAACTTCATGGACATCATAATCAAATTTTACATAAAACTAAGATGTAAGTCTTTTTTAAAGGTGTACCTTGATATAAGAAAGGCAACTAAGGAGGTATCAAAGAAGGGTGAGAAGGCCCTACGTAAAGACTTGTAAATGGGACTGCAACTCCAAATACTGAAAGCACACATTTTTTGTAGTGGCTGTTAATCTGACAACTAAATTGTAGTGGTACTAGGTTAGGCCTAATCCAATTCAGCGTGACACATCTATTTCTGACTCGCCACTTCATTAAATTTACAAAATTCAAGTATGATGAGTGCTACATACAAACTACGTTTAAACTAAAGCTTAAGAGTATGTGGAACCACCTCAGTTCAGTAGTCGGACTAGATCATAAATCTTTGAATGGACAATATCAATGTCATGCACTATTGAAATGATTTAACTTAAAGGCACTTATTTAATTGCTTGTATCGTATTAAGTCATCTTACTTCCGTTTCGGTCTTTTGGGGAGGGGTGTATCGTCAATGCGTGGGGGACCATTCTCTTCCCTATCTTTTTTTACATTACCCCGCCTGGATGCTTTTATAGCATCCCTTGAAACATGGAATGCCATCATGTTGTGGCCAAACTGCTCTGCAGTTGGGTTGTCACAGCTTCCCCCCGATGACCTTTGCTTGCTAAAATACATTTCCAGTGGATCTTGGTTGAAGTTTGCGCTAAGCAGGTACTCCACCTCTGGGTTTTGGAGAAGTAGCTGTGCTAAATCTACAAAAGAATTCACTGAAGAAAAAAAACACCAAAAACACAAAATCAGATGAAGACACTAACAAAGAGTAACCTTGCTTGAATTGAATAGGTACAAAATGTTGACTTGAAAACACTTAGTTCACACCAGTCACAAATGTGTTTTAAAACAAAAGACGAAAACAAAAACAATCCAAAAGGTGTCCTGGCTATGTACCAAAACACCCCAAAACATGTAACTGGTCTCAAAATTGTCTTTCAGTTGAAAAGAGGTACTTCAAACGAAGCAGCTTCATGGCCAATTCAAATTAAACCATAACGGCTTACCAGTTATCCGGAGTCCCTCGACTGTTTCCCTGCTTAGGCACATCTTCCGTTTTGCATCTTTGCTCACGTTCTCGAGGCTGTCGGTTTCCTTCTCCCAGGTGTCCAAAAAGCCAAGAAAATCATCCTTCAACCACTGTAAAGCAAACAATTATTGTAAAATATGTTTAGTACATGTAGTAAGAAATTATTTATTGGAAATGTATTTAAATGTTGTTTTAATTGAAGTCCTACTCGGCAGAAGCTCAAGTTAAGCACTTGACATGATATTACAAACATTCTTCAAATGTACAGGTCTTATTTTGAAAACAATGTTATAAAATGCAAGACTTTAAATTAAAAGTACCATCATTTAAAAATAAAAGATCAATGACTCTGTGTCATGTTATTGCTTCATATCCGTTTATACAACAAGGTTTAAAGATGGTTGTTATCATTAGTTTATTAAACAAATGCTTGTTTACCTTGAAGCGCCAGTCATCAGCACTTTTGTATGGTGCAAGGGCCGCCTTCTTCTTGCGAAGATATTCATGTGGGTTACTGACATTCAGGCAATCAAAGAATTGGTCGAAGTTGGTGATAAACAGCTCTGTAGACTTTGTGTCATGTTGTCCATGGGCACGAAAGGCATTGACAACGGTAGTACTCAATACCTACGAACAGAATCATTTTGTATTATTTCTATTTCAAGGTTTGGCAAATAAGCCATTTGCGAGTTAGATTTGAATAATGTCTTGTACAATGACTTGCTTAGGCACAAGGTACCGCTTAAATTTGAATTCCTCAGACTATAGAGACAGTTGCTATGTCAAATGGTTCGGGGCAAGCTTTTGTATAGCAACCTCCAGATGAGCAAACCCTGGTACCATTGTGCCATACACATTCATTCAAAATTGTGTATGGGTGTTCGCCTTCTCTTATGTAACTACGTAAAAGCTTGCCCCGAATCATGTGACATAGCAACTGTCTAGATAGTCTGAGGAATTCAAATTGAAGCGGTAACTTGTGATCAAACAAGTCATTGTACCAGACATTATTCAAATCTACCACGCAAATGGCTTATTGAAGAGGCTTTAAAAAAGCTACTAAGTACATTCAAAATTTGTTTGCTCATGGAATTCCATTTTGTTTTCAAAATCGGCCCAAGCATGGGCAATGCATCTTTAACATACCTGGGTAGCCATGTAGACACGCATCCTTAATGCTGGAGTCAAGTGTAAATGCTCATATGTCAGCTTATGCAAGCGTCGCAGGCCTGGAGATGGTCTATTCAGCCCAACATCCCAGTCATAAAGTCTGAGGAGTTGGTTCCACCTGATGTCTTGCTTCTGGTACTGTGAAAGTATATATTTAAAAAAAATAATTACATTTCATAGTAAATGTCAGCAGTGGTTGTGATGGAGAGGAGGGAGGTGGGGTTGGGGGGGGGGGTCCAGTACAATTGGGCTTAAAATTAAAGTTTTGGATGGAGCCCAGATTGCCGACAGTTGCAGTTACTTACATAATGAGTTACTTACATGTAAGTGTCTGGTATTGTTGTGACAGCCGGAGTTCTCCATGTTGTTCCGAGTTGTTTTCATTAAATGCGGTGCATCGCAGAAGAAATACAGTTTGTGAGGAGATGCAGGATGAGCTGTTGAATGGGTGAGTGTGTCACAGGGACCATGCATCCGATAGAACTTCCTGTTTGGTGAGGCACCGTCAGATACAAGTGCTCTGACCCTAAATCCTGCAGCTTCTAACAACATCATAGCTTGCCACATACAGGGGTATAGCTGGTGGCTAGAAATGCCAAGGCTGGGATAGTAGCCGATGGGGGTTCTCAACGATGTACATACACCACGAACCATTAAAACCAAAACGTGACTCGCAACTTGTACGTCCCCATCTCTGCACCTTGTCTCAAACTGGGAAATCTCATTACCTATGGATCCAACATCCACAAAACCAACAACAGCCCCGGAACGTACAGAATAAACCAAACTAGCCTTGATCTTCATTTCGTCAAACAAGATCGATACGTCACGTTGATGTGGTGGAAGTGTAGCTAGGTTGATGTCGTTGATGACTCTCAGAACCAGGTCACTGTTAAATCCGGGTGATGGGTCGCCAAAATGTGTATAGGGATGGAGAGTGTTCGGATGTGGTAGTTTCAGAAAGCCGCTTTCTCTAAGTAGGTTGTAAGAAGAAGACGACTTACTATGCAGAGCTATACAAAATCTAATTATCGCAGGGTGCCATCTCATCCCCTTTCCCTTAACTGATGCTTTTTTTTGCTGCTCCCATAGCAAAGCTGCAGCGGAACCCTCTCTCAAAGCTGCCCCTGCTGCCTCAAATTCCCCCTCTCCTTCTTCCATAACTCGGCTGAGAAATATACTCTCCTGGTCTGTGACAGCCACGCTGTCTTCCTGAATCATTGCAGAAATCTTTGCATTCAGGGCTGCACTTCTTCTTCGGAGGGATTTATTTTCTGCTTTCATCAGTTTCACCTTTTGTTGAAGTTGACTGAATGAAAGAGCATCATTGCGCACTCTATGTGAAGTGGTGATGACATCCTTAGAGGGTACTCCCAGTCGAGAAGCCAAAACATTCAAATCAACTCTTGACAACCGACAAACATCACAACGGAATTTATCTTTAGGAATAAGCAAATGACATTTCTTATGTCTGATGGTTGAAAATGGATATGTCTGGTAAACAAGTGCTCCAGTAATCTTTACTGGTATTTGACCAGATGGACCCTCCTTTGATTTAACCACCATTGGATAATCGGGATTGCCAGTGCAGATGTTGTGATTCTGGATGGTCTCCACTACTTCTAAAAGACAACCAACAGTTACATTTGGTGGTATATCTGGGAACAGTGTACATCCAGATCCTGCTGTATCAAACCCACATACTTCAATTCTGCATGTGGACTTTTCATGTAGGATGATCTCCACCTCTGGATGGCCACTTTCACCAAAATGCATGACCTTCAGACGATCAGTGCCACGCCATGTAAACAACTTGTGATGTTGGGCAGTCATCTTCAACAATTCGTCATGGATAGCTGGAAGACATTGTGCTTGTGGTACTTCAGGGCTGCATCTTGGACACTGATGTGTAGCGAACTGTACCACGATGATATTGCAGGTTTTCTTCTTCCGCAGCTTAACAGCTTTCCACCACTCATGTAGTTTTAGGAAACACTTATGACACAGATATGGTGGATGCGTTGTACACTCATCTTGTGTGACATCTACATCAACGGCTTTAAGGATAATATGTTGGTACTTCTCCTTCGAATGTGGATTTCGTCGATCACTGCCTGCTGCTCCTTCTCCTCCACACAATCTACAAATATCACGCAGACATTCTGCCATTTTATTTGTACAACCATAGAGACGAAACAAAACCTTTCAAAGCCAAGAAACAAAAGCCTTCCAAAGAAAAAGAGGCACAAAACGCAGTCACCTTTGATTCAATCACTTTCTAAAATAAAAATGAATCTTGCACAAGCCGATCTGGAAACGAATGCAGTCTGTATAGCCAATATCTGCACACACAAACAAAGAAATGCATATAAAAAAATGTACATTGCATCCACACAAAAAAAGTTAATAAATACTTTAGATTAATATGTACGATCTTGCTTGTCATCTTTAAGGCCAAGTAAAATAACAAAAACACCAGATTATATCATTCTCCTTCGAATGTGGATTTCGTCCCTGCCCGCATCCCATTTCATTATTTTTATTTTGTCCCCTAAAAGACTAAATTTTCATGTATTTTCACTTAATCTTTGCACCTTTCTTTCAACCATTTGTTCTCAATTAACAATATTTTGGACTAAGTTAACGGTGATTTCACACTGAAAAAAGAAAAGAAAAAAAATGATGGCATTTGTTTAAAATTGCACGGTGTATTATTATTTTTTGTTTTATTTTAACACTTAAATATGTTATACTAATAATAACAAACATAAAAATTCATTAGGCCTAACGTTGTGCATGAGCCAAATAAACCTTATTCATTGGCAATTGCATCTGCCTGAAGGAAGACTGGAAACCGGCACAGGCCTATACAAAATGTTTTCTATTTAAACACTTTTTTTAGGCCGGCTTAATTAAAAATACTTCCATCTAAAAAGTATAATTTATTATTAAAAAAATACAAATTTATACTATTCAGATTTTAATGTGGTCAAAGGAATGTTATTATAAAGAAAAACTAGGAACTAAATTAGCCTAGTTCATTTCAATTCAAATACCCAACGTAAAAGTCAAATACACACACAGAAAACAGTCGTAGACCTCTTACCCTATACAACGTGCACAAAAACCTACAATTGTCAATGACTGTTGCATGTCTTACTCTTAAAAAAACGTCCATGTCGTCTTCACAGGGCTTATCATTTCCATTTTGACAAGACAAGCCCATGAAATGAGGTTTATTTGACGATTTTTATACAATGAAATAAAGTTTAAATAATATAAGGTGCATCTTTGATCATTAATAACAAAATGGACATCGTCACAAAATCTCGAAAAGTACAAAAAAACAAGAATTTTCAAAACGATTTTTCAGATTGTGTAGTTCTGTGTATGAAGTGCATACATGTATCAACGTGTTGAGAAAACACTTACGAACACATCAACATGTTTGTTAGACGTAGGAAGCCGTAGGAAAAAAAGGTCTACCTAAAATATTAATAAAATATTTTTAAAGTGTTTATGCTTCATTTCCTGATATATTACGTTGTAACTCACCAAGAAATAGGCCGATTTTGACGGTTCAAACTGCAACAGAAAGCGGCCGATCCGGTAAACAACAGCGAACCCTAGCCAAGCTTAACCGAAGCACGACGCATGCGCTGTACTGGTTTGTTGAGAGAAACTCTAATCCTAGTATGGAATGGGTCGAACGTGAAGACACACGGGGACCAGCGACGACCAACGAAACGCGGTAATGCACATAGGAAACAAAGGCCTTGCTGTGGTGAGCATTGTTTACACAAGCAGCGGGAGGTCCCATAGAGTTTCTACAGAGCCTGGCAAGCGCTAATTGGATTTATGAGTGGCCTGGGGTAATAAAAGCGAAGTTGTGACTCCTTCTGTGGGTCCTTTCTCTATGGGTTTGGTCAGTGATGGTGGTGGTCTGTGCTTGGTCTGTGGGGGTATCAGGTGTGCATACCACAGGGCGACTTATGGGCTTGAGTGGGTGGGAAAGGAAGTTGGATGGAAGCTTGATAATTGGGTTAATTGGGTTAAGGTTGGAAGGAGGCTGTGTTTCTGGGAACTGTAATTAATAAGATAAACACAGGTAGTGACAGCTGGATTCAGGGTTTACAATCTCCTGGATTCTTCTGGATGGCTGCTTCATAAGAGACTCACTTCTGTGCTCTCATTAGCTTGACCTTTCCCTGAAGCTTGTAAGTAACATGGAGTTTAGAAGCCAGTGGGAGGGGTTAAGAAAGAGAGAGGGGGGTGTGGTGCGTGAGAATAGAGCACTGAAAGAAAGATGGATAAGAAAGTGGAAAAGTGATAAGGCAGGAAGCAATGAGAAGAAACAAATGGCATAGGACAGGGGGGAAGTAGAGGAGTGAATGGAATGGATTGAGAATAATAAAAAAATGAAAAAGCAATAAAATGACTACTGAGCTGCAAAAGGAAAAGTGACAATGCATGTCTTAGTTGTTAAATGTTCTTTATATTGGACTGCCCTTCTTTAATTTATTAATCTCTTTACAGAGGGCATGAACATCATAAGAAAATTTACACTAGAATGCACAAGAAAAGGTGACAATGCATATGTCTTAGTTTCTTAGTGTTCACGTAATGCTGAATATCCCAATTTCATTGTTTCATGTTATACTTCAAAAGGGCATATACGGAAACATGCATACGCGCTATAGAAGGTATGCTTAGAAGCAGGCCAACGAAATAACATACAATGAAAGGAATCCAACAATATGATTATAATTCACCAGATAGTGTGGTCCAGCTATAGGAGGTAAGAGAACATGACTTGTATGATATATCTTATATGATTTATTTTGCAAAAGACATGGTCAAAAACTCCTTTGGAAGATTTGGTGGCTCTGAAAAGAGCCGGTGGTTTATTTTTGTTGGAACTCTTTGGATGATCATCTGCATCTCCCAACCCTGTAGCTGCCGACGAGACCCGCCTTAAACTCTGCCAACTGCAAGATGATCTCAAAAACTTGATGAGCCTGTCGCCGCTCTGCATCGTTTTTGATCTGGGCATCGATCAAGTTGACCCCAGCTTTTTTTGCTTGTTGAAGTTCGGCCTCAACCGTGGCAAGCTTGGACTGGTGTTCCTTAAAGAGGAGTCCACCCAATACCACTGAACATTCCTGTGTTATCTTGTTCCACGAGACGATTGTCTCTGGGGAGCAAGGAACGTCCAGTGGCATTGTGGGGATTTTCTTGTTTATTTTACACCGGTCCGGTGCTTCGCCACGGTCAAGGCTCTGCTTCAACTTTTCCGTTTGTCTCCGGACCCGATTTCTCAGGCCGGCCAGACGGATAATCTCTTGCCTGGCCCGACAGACCAGACCATGAGATGCCGGAGTCAACTTGATTTGCCCACTTTTCACGCACTTTTCTTGCACACTGTAGTTTATAATTGACAATTTGTAATCTGTAGGTTGTGTAGTGTGTGACATTTCATACCTATTTTACTCTGTTGCATTAATACATTCACTTTGTCCCGTAAATGAGTAGGCTAAGATTGGCATAAACATAAGATTGAAATAGCAAGCAAAGTAAAAGCTTTTTAAAAATGTTGACGAGAGACATGTAAAATGTACGTTACTTATTAACTCCTACCTTGGTATGGATTCCTGCTCGGATAGTACATCTATCCCACTGATGCCGCCAAAATTGTCGATAACGTCTTCATCTGTGAGTGGCCTAAAAATAAACCAAACACGACTTATTTCTAAAAATATTCCTGTTTGAAATACAGCACCATTATCAATAACCATTGTCGTGGATGTGGTCTTTATTATGAGAATGTTGGCAGCGATTGTGGGTGGCTATGCCAACAATTAAGAGGAAGTCTACAGGTAGGCCTATTGGCCTATAGGTAAAACATTGATACGCACCTTTCATGTTGTAGGTTGGCTGATTTACGTCTGCATTAAAACAAAACGAATGGGGATAGATGAGTAACAAACAAACAAAATTAAGACAATTTATCATTTTTGTCTGCCTATTTTCCTCTTCAGACAATGCGCTTATTGACAATATTCATGTTAATTTGGTTTGTGTCAACAAGTCACAAATAATATAATTGTGTCTCCAAAAACAATTCATAACATGTACATTGCTTAAAAAAAAAAGGTAATAATATTAATAACAATGAACCATTTTATACATTGCGCCCAAAGCATAAAAGCGCTTCACCTAACACATAAAAAGTCAGCAACTACCTTATTAGAGAAGGAAAACATGGGAAGGGGGGGGTGGTCGGGGCTTTACCTCTTTCTATTTTGGTAGCTACGCATGTTGCTCACGGACTCTCCAATGTCCTGCCTGACACGTGCTCTCGTTTGGAAAGTGTTTGCCAGTGTCGGAATGCTCGCCATTACGCAATCCACAGCTTGAAAAATCTTTGGGTCGCGCTTGCCCTCGACCCCCGTTATTGCCACAGCCTCTCGAATAGCAAGCTAGAAGTGACATGAGAAATGAATAAGGTAAATTGATCTTGTTGAAATGTAAACATGTTTAGGCATATAAAGTTGCTGAAGTACATTATGATTTTAACCCATTGATGTTGTGGTTCACACAAACTATACCATGTAGCATGGTTCTGGCTAACTTGTTTGACACAATAAAAAGGATGCACAGGAGACAATTATTGGTATATTCTGGGCATCTGGGTAGAGCCTTTGTATTTCTTAAGCAACAAGTCAAAAGTACAGAAGGACGCTAGAGGACGCTTCCCCTGGCGAGCGGGTTTCCCCGACCGGCCGGCAGGGGCAGCCAGCAGTGCTCAGCCGTGGAGTCGTGCTGGCGCCCCCTACCAGTCATTCAGCACCGTCGCTACAGTACTTTCTTGGGAGGACATGCAATCCATGATAAGGACCTCCTTAAACCAAAATGGTTATCCAGCTTAACTGCAATGAAGTGAGCTTTGACCTCTCCCATGGTAGTTTCCGTGGTTTTCTAGTCTTTGCTAATGTCCCCTCGTCCTCCTCCTCTGACATGCTTTCCACAGAGGACATAAACTCCATGATGAGGACCTCCTTAAATCAAAATGGTTATCCAGCTTACACTTCAATGAAGTGAGCTTTGACCTCTCCCACGGTAGTTTCCCTATTCTATTTTGGTAGCTACGCATGTTGCTCACGGACTCTCCAATGTCCTGCCTGACACTTGCTCTCGTGTGGAAAGTGTTTGCCAGTGTCGGAATGCTCCCCATTACGCAATCCACAGCTTGAAAAATCTTTGGGTCGCGCTTGCCCTCAACCCCCTGTATTGCCACAGCCTCTCGAATAGCAAGCTAGAAGTGACATGAGAAATGAAGTGAGCTTCGACCTCTCCCATGGTAGTTTCCGTAGTTTTCTTGTCTTTGCTAATGAACCCTCGTCCTCCTCTGACAAGCTTCCCTCAGAGTACATGTACCCCATGGCGAGGACCTCCAAAATGGTTTTCCAGCTTACAATTTGAGGAAGTGAGCTTCAACCTCTCCCATGGTAGTTTCCGTAGTTTTCTTGTCTTTGCTAACGTCCCCTTGTCCTCCTCCTCTGACATGCTTTCCTCAGAGTACATATACCCATGGCGAGGACCTCCAAAAACCTCTCCCATGGTAGTTTCCGTAGTTTTCTTGTCTTTGCTAACGTCCCCTTGTCCTCCTCCTCTGACATGCTTTCCACAGAGGACATAAACTCCATGATGAGGACCTCCTTAAACCAAAATGGTTATCCAATGAAGTGAGCTTGACCTCTCTCATGGTAGTTTCCGTAGTTTTCTTGTCTTTGTTTATAAATACAACTAGTTTAAAAACTCTTCACTGCACTTTGATTTCCTTATATTATGTACATGTACTTCAAATAAATTTACTTTACCTTTGTCCATTTGATGCAGCTGATGACCATTTTTTGTTAATTCTTGCTCTGCAAGAGGAGCCTGGTAAATGTTTGAATTAACCAAGCTAGTGTCCCATATGCTTGTAAAACAAGCGCCGTTCACCCTCTGGTACATCCATTGAGGCATACAGTGTGCTTGCATTAAGGAGTTTATTGCTCCATGGGATAATAGAGCTTCCGGGGGCTTCGCCCCCTAGACCCCATCCAGGGCTTTGCCTCTGCACACCACCAGGGGCGAGTAAGGCCGGCCATTGGACCCTGCCCTAGGTTTTTTAAAAATACAAAATCCTTGGTGCACCATTGTGCCCCCCCCCCCACCTCCGGTTTAAAACATCCTGGATACTCCCCTGGTTATTACTTTCTACTTCACGAAGGTAACGGATGAAGTGGCTCATCATTGTTTCCTCGTGCATTCTTCAGTTGCTTCCTTGCTCTGAAAATTTCGCCTCGAATGAGGCGATCGCCATAGCTGCTGTCGGTATTGTTCGCTGGCCCGCGTTGTGGAGAAGGCATTTACATTGTGGAAATGCTTTTATCACCTGTTACCAATATAGAGAGAAACAAGAGTGTGATGGATTAAAAATGCATCGATTTATAATGAAGAATGAAACCCTTTGCTGTACATTATTTGTAATGGATCAATTACTGATTCATTTGTGTGCTACTAGCCATGTGTCATGTTTTAAAATGAGTTTTTCTCAAGAATCGTCTTTCAGATCAGATAAGAAAAAATGATTGCAGTAATTTCATCAGTTACTGAGAAAGGGTATATATGTACTTGATTATAATTATTCAGAATCTAAAATGCTTAAGGCTAAAACAACAAAATCAAACGTGGGGAGCATGCCTGAAAAATAAGCCGAATATTTAATTTTGACAACTCCTTGCATTATGCCCGAGCTCGTTGCAGTTAGAACACTGGTACCTCCTTGTCTTTACATTGCTAATTCTACGTAGTTTTGGGCTAGTATACAACCAGTGGTACCAAATGATGTCCTTAAAGAGATTGAGATTCATCTGTCTTCCTAGAAAAGTGTCCATGGAGCTCCCTAAATACCTTGTTGGCTGCCTCATGGCCTTGATCACTGATGCTACTGTAACACGATAAATGGGTGTCACTAATATTGTAGGCTGGCCGACAAAGCATAAATAAAACTCCAATCAACTCGTATCTTTGGGCTGGAATACAGATAATACTTTATTTAGATCTGTAGGGCTTTACAAAGAAGATCAGACGAGAAGTATAATGAAAAGAAGAAAACACTGGATTGGGCCACAGTGCCAGATTTGGCACTGGGCTAACCAGGAGGGTCTGTCTATAAGTCCAGAAGAGAGAAGAATAATCTAAAGATGGAACATATAAGGGCATTATATATATATCTTGGTTACTGTATATGGAGCAGAGACTGGTCACTGACATGCAGGAAGTGTCAGTAAGGCATGGTCAGTGGGGGTGGTCTATAGGTCATAAAAAGGTACATATTTGTGAAAGTCCCAGACAGTCAGTGTAGACACTGTCATCTGTGCGGGGGCAATGAAAGGATTTATGGTGGGGCACCTGTTGGCTTCTAAGACTAGGGGAGTGTGGAGTTAACACAATTACAAGCTTACACTACCAACAGTTCCAGGCCCCTCCAGATCTTGGATGATTTCCTGGACATGTTGGATGGTCTTGTGTAAGTAGTTAGGCCACCCTACATACGTAAAGTTGCTCAGCAGAAGACGGCCCACTTTCACTGCCTGTTCTTTGTAGATGCTCACATCCTCTTTGTTTGGGTGTACAGATCGGTATATTTTACAAAGAAAAACAAAAATTTCCTTCAAGTTCTCCTTCCTATCCTCTGGAAGAAGAAAAAGGAAACAGTCAACCTTGGTAGAGTCGAACAGGTCACGGGCAAAGTTGCCTGGCATCATTAATTTAGGCACCAAGCCAATGGTTTCTGTGACATGGTCATTGAAACGCTTCTCAGCATCGTCAAACAAAGGTTTGATGTCTCTCGTTGTAATGTCCGAGCTTTGGAGGCGGGCAATTTCACAGATTATGAATGTTTTTGAAAAAGTTGCCCAAATTAATGTCGGCATGAGTTCCTACACATCAATGCAAGGGCATTGATGTGTTCCTCCATTTCCAACCTGCAACATAAATTCAAGGCAAATGATGTAATTACAGTATGTGCGTCAAAAATAACTGGCTGTTAATATAATTTAAATTTTGCAGAGTTCTACCATTGAATGTTCACCTATATAGTCATCTCAGCCACAACATCTCACTGGAAAACATGTACCCTAAACCTAATACTACAGTACAGAGCAATATTTTCTTCTTCTAAATTCATGTTAGTGTCACAGGTTGTTACCTCTATTTACTTAGACTCTAGAGCCATGCAATCCAGTTCATGGTTAATAAATGGAAACTTGCTCTTAAATGAAAACACAACGGACAGCAAATTTTGATTCTCCTGTTCCACTCTGTGGTGATTATTATTTCAAAATATCTCAAGATCTTTATCACCAATTGAGGCATACAGTGTGCTTGCCCTATGCGGCTTTCTTGTTTCTAAATGCTGCATGTCTATTAAAAATTATGATTACAACGTAAATATCACATATGCAAATTAGTAGATTGGGCTTAGAAGTTGTACAATACCTAAATAATATTTGAAGAAATTTACAAAATTTACTCATGAATTTGATGCACATTTGCTTTCGCCTCTCATCAGAGAGATTTCTTCTCACACTGTTTTCTTTATTCTCAGTTAGTTCATGCAGGTAGCGAAGTACCTTAACTCATCATCGTATTCAACACAAACTGTCTGCAATTTTGGTTTAATGTGCAGATAGATTTCCATTTGTCTGTCAGTAACTTGTTCAGCATTTATTCTCTTAAATAGAAACAGGTAGCTAGTTGTCAATGATTCCTACAAGCACCTGTGCTCCATTGCTGCCACCTGCAATTTTCAATGTTTTGCTGAAAAACAGGTTTACCAACCTGTCTCTTCTTGTGGTCTTCCATGCTGGTGGAGCTGTAGTATTTTGATCAGCCCATCTTAGCTTTTCTTTTCAGAAAGCATAGACTTCACTGACAATTTCGACAAGCTGATTTTCATCTGTGAGTTGTCTTTCTGAAATGTTGCTTGCTTTATACCTTTAATATGGTGGATGTCTGGAATCCACTTGCTTTCTTGGTTTACCTGCTCACCAACTTCTTGTCTGGTCTAAGGGGATATATTCTTTTCCCCTGATGGGTTTATTACATCTGACAAAAACCAGCATTCATGCAACCTCCCTTTGGACCGTTTCACTGGAACTTGAGTGACCTGATCTTTTAGATTGATCTCTGATTTGTCAATGCATTGCAAGTTTCACTGGGAACACTACAGTGCTATTTTAACCTGTTTTGTGTGATCCTTGATCCATAGTTTCGTCTTGGATAAAACATCAAGCAAATGTGCAAATGATCAGGTACAGTTACATACCGCAACGTATAACTAAATTTCTTCAATCCTGAAAAATTGTTTAATAGAGTAACTTTTATGAAGTAAAAGTGAAAGTACAAACTCTGGATATTCATTCAACGAAATTTCTTCAATCCTGAATTTTTTTTCAATAAAGTAATTTTTAAGAAGTAAAAGTGAAAGTACAAACTCTGGATATTCATTCATGCCTGCCAAAACTGTTTGTTTATTTCAGGTCAGTTGGGGTGAAGCTTGTGTGCACTAGAGTGGTTGTTTGACTGTAGCAATGGCTGAATTTGTTTTTTCATGTACACTAAATAATGTCCTCTGTTTAATGATGTAGAAATCCTTCTGCAATCCTTTGCCTCATAAAGCAATCCCATTCCTTTATTCATGATTCAAATCACACAGTGTATGCCTTGGCTATGTGGTCTCTCATGGTAGAGGTGCATACACCAGTGAACAGAGAAAGTGGCAGGAGAGGGAAGTAAATGGAACTCTGTGTTGAGTGGTGAATTAAAACAAAATTAAGTCCTTGCTAGACATACTGGCTAAATACAAAACAAAAGGTATGTCTAAATATGACTATTGATATTTAAATGACATGCATTGCACAAACAAAACAAAAAGAAAAGACAAATTAGAAGAAAAGAAAAGTAGTTAGAAGAACAATAAAAGGGTTGGTATACCTTTCAGTCGCCCTCCTGAAGTTGTTAATTACTGGAGTGGTATGGAATTATTAAGAAGTGAAGTTGTTCATGCCGCCCATTATTGCATCTAAAACAGTGAAGTATTTTCTCAACAAGAATGAACCACTTTGAAAACTGTTATTTATGGTGGCATTCTAAGTTTGTAATCAGACCCCAGGGTAATCCCAATAATTCTCTGACGTTTTTTCAATTATGGAAAAACAAATCTAAAAAGGTTTAATGTGAGTGCATCGACAAAGAAACGAATGTTATCCGTGCAATCAGAACTAGGAAGAAAACTTTTTGAAATCTCTGAGCTAATATTAGAAACGTGCAAAGATGAACAAGTAAAAGTAACAAAGGTTATCCTTGCTGTTGAAAACTAGGCAGAAAATTACTTGAAAATCTCTAAGCAAACTTTGGAAAAGTGCAAAAATAAACAAGTTAAAGTAACAAAGGTTATCCTTGCTGTTAAAAACCAGGAAGAAAATAGTGAAAATCTCTAGGGAAAAGTGCAAAGATGAAAATGAAATTCTGCCTGCAGTGGTGCGAGTTACTGCTACTGAATTATCAACTGGTGTGTATGATGGATTTGGTTGTGACTTACTGAACTGAACCAACTGCTCAACAAGCTCAGTACAGCTTTCTCAACTGAGATTGCAGATTCATCTGGATAGTGATTTGTCTGATATGGTCAAGACAAGAACTCCTCCTATAGACTACTGTGAGCAATAATGAAGAAATAGTCAAGAGGATACTGACAAGATGAACCGTCTGATGCATCAAGAGAACTCGTTATGTCAATCAACTGCAGGAGTTTTTGAAGCGTCAGGAAGGATTTTCTTCTCACCACACACTGTGACAGTGAACTGAGGAACTTTATTGTATGAGCTGATGCGTCCTGTGCAACGTAAAACACTTTGCTGGAGTGTGCAGTAGGAAAGACTAAGCGTTAGTCCTTGAAGGGTCCTCCATGATGAGACACTCACTATGTTCAGTTACATCTTTCAGTTACTGCCAGAACACCACAAATCATTGCAACATCAAATCCTACTAAGGACCAAATCTTACTGATGAGTGTGAAATGTAGTTAACTGCTTTATACCTGATTATAGCTGAGTCAGCCGTACAAATTGTCACAGGTTTGAAAGTGCTTCAGCTTAATATCCATGGATTTGCAGTAACGTCATGCAGTGTTGCCAACACAGCTTCCCATGTACTGTCTCCACAACTCATGATTTTTATTTTAAGGAACAGAAGAGACCACAAACAAGTACAGTCCAATGATCAGCAGAGCAGTAGGCATAGACAGCTACTCCTATCTATCAGTCACAGATGCAGTCTTCTCTAATCAGAACACCAGCTTCAGTCAAACAGTTACAGCCCAACCATCGAATATTGTTGAAACTTTCACATCTACAATTGGAGGACGAACTCCAAGTCAGAAGTAAAGTGGACATACCAAAGAACATTCAATTTGCAATGAACTGCCGTTTACATACAAGTACCACCCTGAAAACCATGTCAGAGCCTTTCTCTATGGTCAGTGCAACACCATCAAAATTACCGATGCAGTTTTTGGAAAACATTATCTCCACAACCAGATAGATGGACATCAATTTTATCTGTCTCGAAGAACACCTCAATTATACTTGACCAAATGCACTCATCAGAAAATGGATACACATGTACTTTCTTCATGAATTTTGGAAGGATTGTGCTGCAAATCCAACGGCAAAGAAAACTCTTTGATATTGATCCGAGATTGAAGATAAATCCTGGATAATGTCACAGCAAGGATAACCCAGTTCTTGATTGCCGCTCTAAGTTAGTCTAATGCATTTTACTTGACAAAATGCACTGAACATCAAAACATGGACACTCTTGTTAATTATGCAAGAAATGAGCTGCAAATCCAGCAGCAAAATTGACTTTTTTAATTCACAGATGATCAGAGATTAGACATGAATCCTGGTTGATGATAGAGCAAGGATGACCCAGTTCACTTTGTCTGGATTACTAAGCTAGGTTTAAGATTACAAACCCAGATCAACCCCATTATTGCAATCAACAGAAAAATACAAGAAATTTCTTAAAAAGTAGGTTATGTCTCAATTGATTTTTGTCAAGATGCAAAATGGGCCAAGAATTTACTTCAGTCCAAGCAAATTCCTACACACTTCACGTACTTGTACAGCACAGAACACTGTCTATGTTGATGAGTGTGCTTAGTACTGTCATGAAGAGATTAACAGCAAAGGCCTAATCTGATAATGTTGGTAAGCACACAAAAGTGTTAAGCACAGAAATGTCATTCTCAGCAGAATAGGGTTACCAATCAGAATGTTATGTGTAATCACATCGTTGCAACTGGTGCTCAGCTTATTAAATGATTGTTTTTGCAAAGCAATAATCTCAGCTGAAGAGCTTGATGAAGTAAGGAAGCATGATATGATAATGGGATTGCTTTATCAGTTTCTGAGTGAATTTCAAGAAGGGGAAGGGATACTATGTGGTCCTTTTGAAACTCCATGGCCTTCTTTTTCTGAAAGCGCTCAACCCTCAAATTTAAGGGGGAGATTTATTTTTTATTCCCCCACATATATTTGGGAAGGGCTTCTTCAGTCATTGCTTCAGTTATTAAACTTCTTTGTGCAATCAATTCCTCCGAAAGTATTTACAGTTGTGAACTGCTTATTGTTTACAAGTATATAGAAATTGTACAAATGTCTTTCAGAAACTGATTACTGATTTAATGCATGGTTGTGTAAGTGACTGGTTTCCTGTTACATTTGCAAAGTAATAGGTTTGTTCTAAGCAACAGCTGTTGTTTCTATAGCAGTAATGACAAAAGGCTCTATGAATAAAGAACTACAGGCAACAGGTTAAAATACTTCCCTTCTTGACTTTACAAGTAACTTTATTCTTCTTGCTAAACTCTACTCCTTTGCCGTTTCTTTTTGCTTCTCATTTTACCCCCTTTTTTCGACTCCACCCTTCCTGATGGTCCATCTTCATCTCGATCAATGTTTCTTGAAAACAGGGAGGCAAAATTCACTTTCATCTTTGTATGAGGGGTTCCATCTTGGAATAGTTGGAATATGGAGGAACAAATGATTGTGCCAAAATTTGTCTTTATTTACCGTGGCACTTGTTTCACTTCCGGGTCTCTCTGCATTTTGAAAGGAGTGCAATATACCTTTGAGTCTTGTCTTATGGACTTTGATTTGATGCTGACATCTTCTTGGACTTGTTGGGAACAATAAATTTGCAGATATCTGGCAGTCCCTGACTGTATATTGACTTCATAGGCTGGACACTGAGAAAAAGGTCTTTGTTTATGATTATAGATGGGTCAAGTCTGTACAAGTTTGAGTCTGTACAAGTTTGAATGCTAAACATAACTAACTTGGCATGAGGATGCTTGTCCGGTGGTTTAGGAAGAGGCCATTCGCAGCGGTCTACGGTAGACTCCAACCGTTCCTCCCACGCTGAAGCTCTACCGAGCGTGTCAGCAATTATGAGGCGGACTATGCCCAAGAAAAAGAACTGGGGTCCCTTTCTTGAATTGTCTATGTGAGATATAGTTATACCAGGCGAATTTGCGGGAAGATAACGCAAACTGAAAACAGGGGGCAACATTATTATTATTATTTTTGCCGATGTTTGGTTTCGCACTCAACTTTCACGGTCAAACTACCTTCTGTTGACATTGCCATCTAGTTAAAGGCTCATGGAGCTAATACAAACAATAACAGGACAGAGAAACCGGGGCAAGACAGGAGAAATTAACTGCCATTGAAAGTCAACAGTTTGACAATAATCTATCTGACTACAAATTGTTTTTGATGGAAACGATTCCTCTAGAAAGAGGTTTGTACCACCTCGAATACTATCAACATTTTTTTCGTGGCCACATGATCTCATCCTTTGACTTGATTGCACACGACTACATGTATGATTTCCTGTTCTTCCGTCTATACACAAGAGAAATATAACCGAGTGTCATCAACATATACATGATAGTAATAACCATTTTTTGACACTGTGACCTGAGATAAATTTCAGGAAAAGTCAACAAAAATTGTTGTGATCGGACGCAGCGTTAACAAGTTAAGGGGACAAATTCGGTAACCCCTCCCCCCGTCCTGATTACAAAATACCTGGTTAAATACCGGGTTAAAAATACCTTTAAACACATGACGACGCTTGTTTCTGTGTGGGATTCTAACATGGTTTACTTTCTTTTGTAGGTCATTTTAATTTGATGAAACACCGATACTGCTCTTTGAGTTGATGTCAAGTCGTAGTACTGTTTGCTTGTTGTTTCCGAGTGTGCCATGGTTTCCGCTAGGGCGCTATAAATAAAAGGTGAAACAATCTACTTACAGTTACTGAAGTCTATAGGAACGTTTCATCACAACAAATATTTTAAAGTGTTCGTCTGGGCTAACTCATCAAAGTCGACAGAAACTGCACATGGTAATCCGAGTTCAACTTTGTCATATATGAAATACAACTTACAGGCTTTACTGAGCAAAGTACTGAGCGTACTTTACTGAGCGAAGCCTGATGCACGTCACTTTCAGGTTTCATTTAGTCCATACATTATTCAAAACCTTCATCTTTGTACCACTGACTTTTGGAGGAAGGATTTGGCTAATCAGACCGAGATGAGTGCAATGTCGAGTGGGCCATTATGACAGACTTTGCTAAACATCTCCATCTAAATATCCAGAACCAGCGAGTCGATACAAATGGTCGATATTACTGCAAAGAAATCATCAGGGCTTCATAAACATTGTACTTACCTCTTATCTGTCTCACCATCATTTCGCAGAAGGGTTGCCACTGCCTTTCTCAACTGTCCCGCCCTTATCTCTGTGTAGCCAGCATATTGCTGCAAGGCCTCAAGTGCTTCAGAGAAGGAGCTACTGGTGATTCGGTTTCCCTCGCTGTTAAAGAACAGGAGCTCTTCAACTGGTTTAGCTGGTGCCTTTGGTCGGATGTACTTCATGTAGCGTCTCACTATGTCTTTACTCATCCCATCCATGACAATTTTGTATACAATGAAATAGGTTGACCACTTTAGTTAGTAAATAAATAGATCATGAACCCAAATAAAAACGCACTGTCAAAAAAGGGAAAATAATGACCAAAGTGACACTGACGAATTTCTGTGTTAAAGTCTGTTTTCCAAACCCTTTTTCAGTTTTTTGCAAGAAAAACCAAAACATCAAAAAAAGCTATGGCTCTCTTTCACAACTATGCAAAACAGCCACAAAGAACAGAAAATATTAGTCAAAACAGGCAAATTACACTGAGCAGGAAATAATTTTAACTTGCCTCAAACATCCATATGAAGATGACGTTTTGTGATGATCTGCCTTCAGCACAACTTCACCATCACCCGTCCAGTTCCCTGATGATGGTTTCAGCGCATCCTTGATACTTAAGTTGTACACGCCGCTTGGGCGGGACACCACACCTATGAGGGAGTGTGCCATAGCAAGTCGCATCCCGAAAAGAAAGCTCTTTTGGCTGAGCTTACCAGGTGAAGAGGCCTTTGCATCCGCAACGATCCGATTATAATTCTTGAGCACTTCTTTGTTGGCAAGAATATTGTGAAAAACATCTTCCATGTTGACTTTGCCCTCCTCCGTTTCTGCATCTTTATTGGCCCTCGTGACTTGCTTCCTCTTTTTGTTAAGTAACTTGCACTTTTCCTTCATGAATGTCACGTACCCGTTCAGTTCGTTCATCTGCTTTTTTGTGATGCAGAACTTACCAGCCCTAAACAAGTAGTCTACCTTATTGTACAATGCGCTACAACTTAGCCCAGCTTTTCTGTAAGCTCGAACCCAGTCCTCGATCTTGCTGGTTGAGGTGAGCAATGCCCACGGTAATTCTCCTGCACCCTCAACTGGTTTTCCTTCATTGGCATAGTAAATAAACTTTCCAACAGTCTGTGCAACCTCTCTTGGAAAGTTTGAGTTTGGCTGACAGTTTCCATTGTCACGAATATGATCTTCCAATTCTGCAAAAAAAATTGGCGGGTATGTGGAGTTCAAGCCGAGTGCTTCTGCAGCATGTCGCACTCTTGACCGTTCGCTTACGTTCACCAACTGTTTGGGTTTTTTGGTCTTTATACTACGGGATTCAGCAAAGAACTTCTTGTTCAGTTGTAGAGCGAGGCGTTCGTCTTCCTTTATCTGTAATTTCACATCTATGTCACTAAGTTTATATGGGCTGTCGTTGTCTTCGTTCCTCTCTTTGCAAGTTTTGGGGGTTTTAGTAACTTTGTGTTTCACCTTTGTATAGTCTTCATCTTCATCGTCACTGGGCTCATTGATATCATCATCATCGTCTTCTTCATCTTCAGTGCTTTGGACGCCATTATCTGAAGAATCTTTGTCATTCGTACTACTGTCTTCTGATTTGTCGTTCGTACTACTGTCTTCTGATTTAGTGATGTCTTCCTCTGCGTCATCAGCAGTATCTTTTGTGTCTGAGTGACCGCTGTCGTTCGTACTGCTGTCTTCTGATTGAGTGATGTCTTCCTCTGCGTCATCAGCAGTATCTTTTGTTGGTGGAACTCCCGGGATGGTTAAGCATGGTTAAGACTATGCATATGACCCAATTCGGGAAGAGCCATTCTGGGGTAGCGATGATGAATATCACCAAGACATCCAAAAACTGGGAGTAGTACTCGTGTGGTAGTGCGTCTATGCGATATCTTACGCCGAAAATATCTAGCACCGGCCATCAACAGCTGCAGTGGATGCCAGTACTCCCGCTGATGACTAAGAATAAAACTCATATAATCTGGTCGACCGGCACGCCTGGCAGCTGACCATGCCGCTTCCTCGGAGATCAGGTCATGTCTTGATCGCTGATCAGCCACCAAGCCGTGCCTTACTCTATATTCCGCGTAAGCGGACTCCCTCAATTCCTCAAGTTGAGGAATTGAGCCGCTAGCGACTTGCTGGTAGTAGTGATACTCATACCGGCTAGACATCTTAGAAACTGACGCCCGGGGGAAAAGGGGGAGTGTTATAATAGGCTATATGGTTAATATTCGGTCACGTTTGAATTTTAAAATTACACAATTTATTTAGGGAGGAATAACAATAGGCAACTCATTATGTATATTATATTAATTAGCAGTGGGGGTAAATTACTTCCAGAATGAATGAAGAACATTAAGAAGGTGGTAGAACCGATTGTTGGCGGCGGCACGACTGCCCCATGCTCCGTCGCTGCCATTGGTGGAACTGTACACGTCGATGGAGGTACCCAATCCGCCATAACATTCCATCCACAAGCTGGTGTCGTCAACGGGGCCGTCGTCATGGGCGGCGGTGGTGCCGTAGCAGCGGCATTGGAAGCCGATGTTGGCAAAACACCAGCCGCGGGAGTAGCGGTTGTCCTGGTGGCCGTCCCCTACGGCGCTTAGTTGCGGCTGGCTCCGTGACTGCTGCAGGGGCAGCTGGCCGCCTACTCGAACGAGGCATAATCGAGATTAGTCCGAAAGGGTCCACCAAAACAAGGACACAGTAATAGACGCTAAAAACTCCAGCAAGAACACCGAATCCAAACAATGAGTAAATCCGAAACGGAGCAAGAAAAATTGCTGATAACGAGAAAACTAAATCCAAAAGTTCGACAATAGTATGACCACACGATACAACCGTTTAAAATGCTGAAAAGCGAGAGAATTCGAAATTCGAAAATTGATGACTGATAAATTGTCAACTCAAAGGCTGCTCAGACAAAAGTGATCAAGCCAGCACAGACCGGCTATCAAGGAATGCAAGGCACCGTCCAGGAGCCACGACAAGCCCGCCTGACTGTCTAGCGGTAATAAAATATTTGAAGCACAAAGTTTTGGCCTCAAATTGAATACAAATACCTCCTGGGCCAGGAAAAATTTTTCTTTAAAGGGATATGTCCTTTTTTCTATTTGGGAGGCATCCCAATGCCCAACTTTTTCGACCAAGTTGAACGTTGCTATGACACTTTGGTTTTAGATAAACATCAGAAGATTATCATACTCGTATAGTTTTTGGCCTTACTGAGCTGAACACAGGATATTTCCTCAATTTTATTTAACACGATAGTTAATCGTGACAAGGTTGTATTCCATACTACAACCACAATAGCTCCGGCAGCCAGGCGTGGTATTGCCCGCGAAAAAAACCCCACATGAATTTACAAATATGTGGTATCCGCGCCTTTGAATGGTTTCAACCAGATCTTTTGCGCGTTATAAATGCTCTGTTATTATTATTATCTTATCTCTAAAGAAAATGAACATCTTTTATTTCGTGTTTTCAACTTTTTCTTTAGAATTGTAGGATCAAGATTTCCAGAACTTCACTTCGTCAAATCGTCACCTAATCAATAAAAAACGTCCCTAATGATTAGAACGAACCCGACCCTAACTAGGATGGACTTTTTAGATTACAGTAGAATATTAATTTTAGTTATTAGCACTCACATGTGGGAATGACCCAGAATATACCAATAACTGAGTAGAAGGTATATCCAAGGTAGGCTATATCTATAACCACATCTGAACCAAAAATTATATTCTGTTGTAATCTAAAATGTCATTCTGAGTTACAGGCGGGTTCATTCTAATCATAGGGACTTTTTTTGTAGAAGGTATGACCTTAACTGAAGTGATATGGTCATCGTATAGTTTTTGGCCTTACTGTTTTCCACAGAGTTTAGTCAATTACACTTTACATTAAGAACACTAAAAAACATTATAAAATACATAGTTTGAAAGGACGGTCAAGTGTACATCTTTGGTTAAGGCATTTTGCATCCATGTTTTATGGAAACAAGTAATACATTTTACATGCTAATCAAATAAAATATAAGTTAAAAAACACTCATAAAAATATCAGCCTGCATGTATACCCAGGCATTATGTCAGAATATCTTAAAGTCATTGCGGTTATCAATCCCAGAAATTAAAAACATACACAAGAAAAAAATCCAAATTAACAGGTACTGCACTTGACACGCCACTTTGGTGAGCGCTTGCATTTTGCCTCAAGAAATCGAGACGACTTTGTTTCAGCATTATTTGCTTTAGCGCACTTTTACCAAAGTTAGTAGACCGAAAATACCATTTTGTCACTGAGTGGTTTAATTTTTTAAGTCCCTGTTGGCAAAAATACGTGGGATTTCAATACAATTCCATAACTTCAGGGACATGGTAAGCAAGTACGTGCATATATGGTGTGATGTCTTTTGCCAAATACACCACGTGGTATAAATCAACCCAAGACTTTGCAGAAGACTGAAAGTGGTGTATGTCCTCAAGACTTAAACTCTTGTTTAGCTGGTCCACTAATTGTTTAAAACTACTGGCAGAGATATAATATTTGTGAGCTTAGGGTGACTTGGAATAATTGTGTCCAGATTAATGTTGTTTAGAATTCTTCTATGTTCGGGACCAGTGAAAGATCTTGCCTCAATCTTGGTGTCCTTAACTATAAATTTCCAGTCATTTATTCCCAGTGCTTTAATAAAATTCTGGAAACGCATAAGATTATTACATTTATCAAGGTTTAGATTTGGGTTGAGGCGAACACAGTTACATAATGCTGAAGATAGAATTTAGGCTGGTATACTAACTGATCCATTATTCTTAAAAACAGGTGCAGGGTGTCTGGGATAATCCTGGAAATGGGGACAGAATAAAAGATAGGGCCGATTTACAATTAAACTTTGTTTTGCTATTTTTGGGCTTGATAGCACATTCAGTTATCTCCTTGATTGTTCGAGCACCTTGATTAACATTGGTCATTGACCATGCTTTTGTCATATCTGATCTGTCTATTTTGGAACATTTACACCAGAGACCAGAGACAGGAGAATGATGATGAAAAGCCGCCAATGCCAGTAACTTGATTGAGGAATTTTAAATCCCCGCCAATGAACTTCTCAATAACAATGGATTTTCCATAAACTTCAACAAAATCCAAGGCATTAAATTCATCAATCAAGGTTTTAAGGGCTTTATAGATGCATTCCCCTGTTTCTGGACACTGTACTATAGCGAGCAGGTAATTTCCACGTTCTGATGTACAATTCTTATCACCTTTTACAGTGTAACTCACATTAACAACATGCTTTTTGGTTCTGGCCTTTGTCCCATCACCACTTAGTTTTATCTGAACTTTATCATTTGAAATGAAAGCAGGATTAGCGGATAATGTTTGAGTCAAGTCAGTTCTTAAAGACTTGAAAACACCATCATACTCTCCACTCAATGTGTCTATTTCAAAGGTGTTGTTTAAATCATGTCGTCGTTTTATTATTTTACAAGTTCTCAAGAGTAAGAATAGAGCTTTCAAATGCTGGGCGATATGGTAAAATACACTGACATACTTTTTACTTATGAATGTTTCACGTGCTGAGGGCTACGTTGCGGTCGTCATTGAGCAAATGCACGCAAGTTTTTCATATGTTGAATAGTAATTTACCCTGCACTGATCCCATGGCTGGTCACCACTCCATGGCATAATAAACGTCATCTTGTACGTTTTTTTTTCTCAGACATATCAGAGCGCATCTGTTTGCTTCCCACTACTGACAATATTTTTCCCGGTTGCTTGGATGGTTACATAATCTGGGGCCAATCATTTGGCTTTAAGTACTCTTTTGGGGCTAATCATTTAGCTGGACTTCCAACTTCATCGTTCAGGGTCGACTTGTTTACTCCGGAGTTATTCTTGGGTGTATTCCTCAAGATACATTGGACGTCTCCGCTGACGCCCAGGGTATCTTGGCTCATGTTCTGATTGTATACAATCATCTTGCTTATCGGAATCTCGTCCCCTCCTTTGAACAAGAATTGACTCTGATTCAATTCTGTCATTCCGGTCTCTGAAGTTGTAATCAAAATTATCCGTTGGCCGTTTATGTCTTCTGGTGACTATGGGGGGTGGGGGGGGGTGTCCCTCATAGGCTTTCAACTGGTCGTAGTGCACGACCTTCTGTTTGGAGTGCGGTGTCTGCCGTATCCTGAAAGTTACATCAGATAGTTTATCCAAAACTCGATAGGGGCATGTCCATTTCATCTGCAACTTTGGGGAAAGTCCCTTTTTCCGTTTAGTATTCCTTAGCCAAACATATGACTTCTTGTGGACATCATGCTCACTCGCTCCCACATTATGTTACATCCGATCTGTTTAAAAGTAAGATATTGGAAATATCAAAGGCTCTAAGTTTTTTTCCAAGTGGCAATATTTATGATTCTGGAATATAATCATCCCAAACTATAGATTGACAAATTATTGAATTTGATGATGTAGGTCTACATTTGTTCTAAATGACAACAACGTTATTACTACAGTTTGCACATGAAACAGGCCCATCACCAATACATTCTGTATCATATCCATTTTCTTTCTTGCTTAATTAATTAATTATCTAATCTTTCCTTGTTACTAAACAGTTTCTCAAATTACGAGATAAGAGAAATGTGTACCATTATCTTGTGTTAATGTTTCGAAGCAAATAAATACAAAGAACCATGCTGCCAGATCAGACATTCTTGGCTCCATGAATTAATTTGAATATTGATTTACCCTGCACTCATCCCATGGCTGGTCACCACTCCATGGCATAATAACGTCATCTTGTACGGGGTTTTTTCTTAGACATATTAGAGCGTAACTGTTTGCTTCCCACTCCTGAATATCTGTGAAAAAGAAAGAAAGAAGCATTTTAAGTAATATGACAAATAATAATTGTGTATGATTATTTGACATCTACATGGTAATGTTATTACATTAATTTTTTGAAAAGGAAACAGTGGAATGATATGAAGGTTGAAGTTCAATCTATCTAGATATTTATGTACATTCAGATGAAAGAAACCATGAAGAGAACTTCAGCCTTGATCATTATTTGTTTACATTTGCTCTTGATGTGTCTTGTACATGTTTTATGTACTTTTAGAAACAACTTATTTCATAGCTTTGTACATTGTTAAAAATTCAGTAACACATTGGCAAGTTAAACAAACAAAAAGTAAACAGCTTCACATGAAACTAACATCTTATTAACTTTTACTGCATTTTTGCAGTTTTCTTTTTTATACAAAAATAACTTCCATTTTGTCAGTATGAATATCAGCAGGTATTCGTTTAAAAATGGTGAATTTAAAATATGTTGTGACCCATCTTACGTAAATAATTTTCATAATCAGTTTATCAAAGTACATATACAAGTAGTGTAATTTCGAGAGGGCACTTCGATGAAGCGCCACAACCATAGCAACCTCTCCGTGTATTAGAAGAGAAGTTAAATTAGACATAAACATATGATTTACATATGCACAAAACAAAACCGCAAGTTCGTAATCTTTTAATATCAATGAAATTACATGAAATGGGTTATGTGGGAGTTCCTGATTTAATGTCCACCGGGTACCATGTAGTTCATCAGGGCATTTCGAATTTGCTTTGCCTCCTCTTCATCATCATGTGCCCCCCCGATGATGCCCATTAATATTTGTATTACCTTCTTGGTCATGGAGCCAGTGTTCATGGAATATCTCCCCTCTTTCCTCGCAAATGTTGTGTAGAATACAGCAAACAAAAACTATAATGGGAACAAACTCAAGGGCATGGTCATTTCGTTTATCTAAAATTCTCCATCGACCTTTCAGATGACCTTTCCACAACACACCTTGCCCCACTCAACTTGGTGTTGAAAATCTGTTGCTGCCTTGTCAGCCTCCCGTTGTCACTGAACCCCTTGATTAGGTTCTTTAGCAAGGGGTATGCTGGATCCCCCAACAACAACACTGGCACCTCAACACCATCAATATCTTTATTTAAAGCAGCAGGAAACAAGGTATCTCTACTTCACTTTTTGTACAAATTAGAGTTACCTAGTACTCGAGCATCATGGACACTCCCTGGCCACCCCAAACAAATATCAACAAATAAACTACTGAAATCCACAACTGCCTGTAGAATAACTGAATAGAACCCTTTCCTGTTGTAGTAGTGTTTGGCATTTTCACGAGGTGCTTTGATGGGATTGTGTGAGCCATCGATGGCGCCGGCAACCTGGGGAAAGCCGTGCCGTCCCTCAAATCCACGTACAGAATGCTAGAGAATAAATAAATCAATTATTCAAGCTTAGTTTGTAATTAAATACAAATAAGGGAAGTTATTGAGAATACTTATATGTAAACAGCTTTGAATCCAACAACCCAACAGTCACAGTTAATACGGTTAATAATTTAAACGGAAATTAAGTTGTACCTTATGACGTGCACCAGTGTCCATCTTAATTGTGGGTTGAAAGGCATCTTTTATTGCAGCACATGTCTGCTGAACAATCACACAACATGTAGATTTCCCAACGCCAAACAAATGTCCTAATGTTCTAAATTCAATGTTGGTAGCCAACCTCCATAGTGTTATAGCTAGACGGTGTTCCACACAGATGGCTTTCCTCATGTTGGTGTCCACCCTCTTGATATGGTCTTTAATTCTGTTGACGATGAATGTAAAAGTACCCTTGGACATCCTGTTGTTGTTTTTTTTTTTTAATAAAGAAAGAATACATTTAATTTTTTATGGATCAGAATGACATGAATGTGCATTATTGAAAACAAAAGTTACACTGAGAAAAATAATCATAAATCTTTATTTGTTTGAAAACATAAATGATACAAAATGATAATGTGAATGAGAGATTAATTAAAAATATTATTTTTGCAGACAAAATTGACGGAAATTTAAAATTTGAAAGTTTTCTTGACTCAAGTCAATACTTACTTTTCAAAATTCCGTACATAAGGAGTGTGCAGAATGGTCTCTTCCCCCTCTCCTCTAAAGCTAAATTCTTGGGCAACGGTGTTGCCGAGAAGAAAACCCATTGCCCGCCTCAAGCAATTGGCCACACTTCGTCCCCCAATCGTGCTTAGATGGGCTGCCTGTAAATCAAAAACATAAGACCGATATTTTGCGCCAACATACAAACTACCTACAATTCTGCCAACGACAAGATTCACACTGATGCTTTCAAAGATTTTACAAGACGTGTATTAAAATGTCTCAAATCGAAATTTCCCTACAATTCACTTGTCAAAACTTTCAAGAAATTTACTTTCAATTAATTAATTCACCAATTGTTTCTTCGTATGATGTTCTCTGGAGAGTTTGCTCTATTTTTTCATTGGGAATGGAACAGTTAATTAAATCTTGTTCTTAACCTAAGTAGTTATCGGCACTGAATTCGGTACTTTTCAAAATTCCGTACATAAGGAGTGTGCAGAATGGTCTTTTCCCCCTTATAGCCAACTACAGCTATAGACTTGCGTTACTAATTAGGTCCCTTGTACAAATACGCTTCCTTACTAATCATGTACGTAAAAATGAGGTTTATTGATCAAGTGAAGATAAGTGAAGATTTGCAAATGAAGTAAGTGGAAGTACAGAAGTGTGGAAGTTTGCTATACGGAAGTTTGCGGAAGGTTTTGCTGTAAAACAACGATAATAAAATATGGTTTAGTAAAGGATGGCTGGGGTTGTCATGTCAAAATTTTGTTAAAGGACTACAGGGCTGATTATGGTGTCAAATTAAAGCAAGTGCAAACATGATAAAAATGCTTTTTAAATGAACTCGATAGGTCGTATAATTTTTGAGTTATGGACATTTTTGGGTAAAAATGAGGTCAATACTGCGAAGACAGTTAATATAGATAACAGTATGAGTGTGGCCTCAAATAGGTCGGAAAATGAGTTAAAATTACACACATTTTAACACAACTACAGAATTGAATAATGTTTCATTACCAAACTTTCAGGACATAAAACTTTATTTGTAAGCTTTAAAAAATTGTAGTTTTTACTTTTGTAATGTTTTGTATTATACATAATTTACCTTGTCACAGGTTTTTACCTCTAGGTTAATTAGAGCCTGCGAGCGGTTCGATTGTGAATAACGGAACGTTGCTCTAAAAGAAAACGCAACAGACAGCAAACAAGTTTAATCCTCTTCACTCAGTGGTGATTATTATTAAACAACAATTATCTCAACATATATCAAAACAGTGGAAATGAATGTCAATACAGATTATCAATGATTCAACAACCTCAGTGGTTTAAGTCAAAAATCAGTGTAACGACTCACAAAAATAGTAACTTGCAATCGGATTTGTTTCAACCAAGAATTCAATACAGCTATTAATTCCTACAGTGGTTGTCTCTCAGTCTAGAGTATTGGATGGAATGAAATAAAATATGAACGCTAAAATTCAACAAACACTTTTCAACAACTGGAAGGTATTGGATCAGAAATTATCAGAAATCAAACCACTGGAGAAAATAATCATCAATGAACGTAATGAATACGGTAGTCAAAAAATAACACAAGGACATTCAACGGTATAAATGCAATCAGCAATACAATAATACAACTGTACTAACTTCTTCAGTAATTAATAAATTTTGATAAATGTCACGCAATCAACAATGCTTCATCAAAGAGAACCAAAAGTCTAACAACTCAAAGAAATATTGACTTCGAGAAAAGATAACAATATAGCCCGCAATTTAGGCAAAACACAACGGATACTTAAGAAATTAATAACAACAAAATAGAAGAGGAATAATATATATATATATGGATCTTAGCTGGGTTCTGTGCTTCTACAAGAACTTGAACTGGACGCAGTCTTGAAAAGGTCACAACAGATGGGCTCCGAAGTCCAAAGAATACGATCCGTCGAGTCTCAGGAAAAGGCAACCAAGGGGGGTTCAACGGGGCAAGTTGGAGTGACGAACCGGGTCGGCCCTACCAAAGCGATGACCTATAGGACTAGTGTCTGTATCAACAGAACACCATGAAGGATGCAAGAAAGGATTGGTTAGGAACTACTCGGGGAAGTCAACACGTTCCTTAAAGAACTACGCAAAGTGTATAACGGACACTTTTGAGGAACAATCCTTCTTGCATGAGGCCATCTTCGCTTCTGAGGAAACAGGAGCGAAAACAGGGGATAAAAACCCTGCCGAACACGCGTTGGAAACCGAGATTTCAGAACAATTTCATTGGTCCAAAAAGCTGAAGAATGACAAAATCTCAAGTTCCGACGGGTAACAGCCAATCAGGAATTGACCAGTCGTTCAACATTTCTTGAGAAAACGTGAACATCTTAGATTGACCAATCTAAACGGTTGTTTACAGCATGTTGGTCATCGTGGCCAAAATTCCCCTTACTGAAACAAAGGGACCACTTTTAGTTTCTAAGATTTTGAGAGGGCAAGTCAGCTTTACGGAATGCGACGACATGCCGAAAATATGTTGTGGTTGGCAGAGATGTCGTGGGAACCGGACATGTAACTTTCCATCATGAGTTTGGCCGGACACCGGTTATATAAAACAAAAGTGAGGGTCATCAACAGCCTCAGGCGATTCCAAGGAAAAGGAAAAGAATTAGGAAATTCATTTAAAGTAACTTTCGTCGGACTACCTTAAAGGTGTTATAATCTGAATTATAACAGGGTCCAACATTTGGAAACAGAATATTGGTAAACAATCTTATTTTGCAAAAACAACATATTTCATGCATTTCATATATTTATACAGAAATTGAGTTCAGAGCTGCATGAAATGTCACATGGTCGTGTAAGTTGTTAACAATTATAATTTTAACAGTGTATGGCAATGTATTTTCACATGGTAGCCGTGGAAACAATAAACAAGTCAAAATCCGGAATTTTGCAAAAATTACAAATTTTTCATATTTTGGTATTTTTGCGTACTTTTGCCATGAAGTATGGAAACTGTAAAGATGACATTAACCATCTAGTACATTGCAATGCATCCCCACATGGTTACCATGGAGACAACATATTGGGCAAAGACATCCTGCAAATTACTTTTCATTTACCCATTCATCTGTATACACTTTGTTGTAATGCTATATTTGTATGTATAACACTTGCCTTTAGTTTGAGGTTTTAATGATAAGATCTCCTTTTTTCAGGTCTGCTAACAGTTGGAAACTCCAAGTGTCTTCTGGAAAATCATCATAGATGATGTCGAATTCAGTTATTAGAACATTTATGCGCTTCGTTGAATGAATAGCTGTGACGCAAACAGGATACCACTCAACAGTTCCATCTTCGTCTCTACATTTATGTTTTACACTTTTGCCAACCAGTGTATCCGGATGTACCAGAAATGACAGCATTAGTTGTTGCTGTTGTTTTGATTTTATTTGGTTTCTTTGCTCTGCTATTTCGTGGCTCATTGCATTCTTAGAATTTCCTATGTTGGTGGTGATCTTGGCTGGTTGGTGATAGTGAAGTGTGTTACTCTGGACATTTTCAGTTGTGATTTTATTTAGTTCAGGTACTTGCAGCAAGTTTGACTGGAGTTTTTCTGCTGTAAATTCAACACTTTGGCTTGACTTGTAAAATAGATTTGGGCTTCCTTTAGCACTCAGCACTTTCTTCTGGTATTGTAGTTGGGTGATAAGGGCAGTCTTTGTCTCTTCAGGGGCTACATCAGCCAACTTCTCTGTTTGTTGTCCAAACTCCTCCAGAAGGCAAAATACCTTCGGTTGCAGCAACTTTTCCCAAGCATACTCCTTTGGTTTTCCCTTCCTGTTTATTTTGCTTGGCTTGTAGAGCTCTTATATGCTGCTGCTTAAGCTTGTCCTTTCTTGTCAAATACTGTTCTCCTATCTTGGGATAGTGATTTCTTGCCATATCGAGGAGCTTGTTCTTCTGCTCTGCATCCATGGTATCAAGCCACTCACTTAGTTTGTTGTTCAGCCATAACAGGTAAGTTTCATAAGCATGGCACATTGCCGCAGGCTTTTAGCCTGACCAAGACATCAAGGTTACAAGTCCAATAAATCCATACCAACGAAGTTAAGCAGTAAAATAATAGGTAACGATAAAGTACTGCAAATCACCAAATCAACGTCAGTACTACATCTTTGAACTCCAAAGCCCCTTTCACACGAGACCGTTTTAACAAAGGTCCTTGACTAAAATCGCAAGACCTTAAATAAAATAGCAAATCATAGTCGTGTGAAACCGATCCTAGTTAAATAATAATCAAGAACCCTCGTTATTTTTAACAGAGATCCAGACCTCCTCCAAAAAAACGCACCGATGTTAAAATCGCAACGATACGACGTGTGAAACGATGCGCGCCCACTAACCGAGGAAACCTTGCTATGGCCATATCATTTCGCATGCGCAGAACGCGTCACTAGAAATCCCGGATGTGTACAGTAAACAACTTTACTTCCAAGATGGCGACGTCCGAAGAAGTAATGTTTGTGCTGCTTCTCTTGAATTTCTTGAAAGAATCGAGGTCGACTGAATCGAAGAAAAGGGCGAAAATTTCGAGAACAAGACTTCTGACAGCTGTTAGAACGGGTGCGTTAAGTATGCATCGCCGAAGACTGCAAACTCGCCGGAAACTTCGTTCTAGATTGTTCGTGAAGGCAGCACTCATACTTATGACCACCGTTAGCCGTAAGTTTGTATGCATTGTCACCGTAACCATGGGCCCATGGCATGCGCATGGGTACGGAGCGTGTACCGTTCATTTTTGATGCATGTTTAAGGACTTTTTGACATTATCTTTTGCTTTATCAACAGTATTTAACATTGGGTATTACAACCATAAATATTTCAAGTAATTTTCAAGTAAATGACGATACATTTATTTCAAGAATTTGAGTCAACTCTAGTCTCTACGTACGAGCCTACTTGTTGTAATAAAAAATACAATACAAAATTAATACGGAGCGTGTACCGTTCATTTTTGATGCATGTTTAAGGACTTTTTGACATTATCTTTTGCTTTATCAACAGTATTTAACATTGGGTATTACAACCATGAATATTTCAAGTAATTTTCAAGTAAATGACGATACACTTATTTCAAGAATTTGAGTCAACTCTAGTCTCTACGAGCCTACTTGTTGTAATAAAAAATACAATACAAAATTAATAAATTTGTGTTCGCGTATTCACGATTTTAAATGGTCTGTGACATCTTAATTGTTTTGTGAAAATCATTCCAGTGAAAAACAAATTAATTTTATTTTTTTAATTGAACTGTTACATCATGTGATGTATTTTTTACACAAACTTCTTGGTATTTTGTTTTCACAGAAAGAACACTAAATAACAACCGGACATTGTGGACCCTTCCCCGCAACACTGACTTCTGGGAGGATGACATGAATGAGCACTATGATGATGGCCGGTTCTACAACTGCTCCTGTATGAGCCGTGACACTTTTAATCTTCTCTGCGAACATTTACGCAGCCACATAATTTAAAAAAAATACAAACATGCGCAGGGCAATTAGTGTGGAAAACGTGTGGCAATAACATTATTCCGACTTGCCAAGAATGCCGATCTGGGAACTGTTTCAAATTTGTTTGGTGTCGGATTGTCCACAGTGTGTACTGTATATTTACAAGTGTGCCGTGCCATATGTACTGTTTTAATTCCCATTTATGTGAAGGCACCTTCAGCTGAGGAGACTGACCAAATCATTAACGGTTTTGAACAGAAATGGGGTTTTCCTCAGTGTGGAGGTGCTATTGATGGTAGTCACATCCCCATTTCAGCACCCAAGCACTACCATACTGATTATCACAACCGCAAGGGTTGGTACAGTATGATTCTCCAGGGACTAGTTGACTTCAGATATCGATTTATAGATTTTGATATTGGATGGCCAGGTAAATGCCACGATAGCTGGGTTTTCGAACATTCAACACTA
Source organism: Plazaster borealis (assembly GCA_021014325.1). NCBI lineage: Eukaryota > Metazoa > Echinodermata > Asteroidea > Forcipulatida > Labidiasteridae > Plazaster > Plazaster borealis. Next base: position 13,299,433 of record CM037457.1, on the reverse strand, counting down.
AAAGAGAAGCTTAGGATGGGCACGTTCTTCCCAAGCAGAGTAAGAAGTATTGAGGGGGTGGATACGCCAGTTGTGATTCTTGGAGACTCTGCGTACGGTGAAGAGACTTACTTAATGAAGCCGTATCCTTATGGTAATCTAACCCATCAACAACAACGATACAACTACATTCATAGCAGGAGTCGTATGGTAGTTGAAAATGCCTTTGGACGATTGAAAAACAGATGGAGGTGCCTGCTGAAGGAAAATGAAAGTGATGTGGGAAACATCCCTTTTATTGTGGGGGCATGTGTAGCCCTTCACAATTTTTGTGAACATTGGAGAGAACAGTATTTGCAAGAATGGGAAGAAGACGAGACATTTAATCAACCAGCAACAGAGAATGGTCCATGCAATGCCGAGGCAAACTCTATCAGAGATGCTATTTCTAAATTTCTTCGCAAGGAGTCTGGAAACGCTTAGTTCAACCCCAGTAACACAAGAAATCGTGCGAATTTAACTATTCCAAATTTTACTTGTTTGTGGATGATTATGTTGTTGTGATTTGTTTCAGTATGCTAACTTTTGTATAACTGTTATTGTGATTTGTTTCAGTATGCTAACTTTTGTAAAACTTGCAGGCAAGCATTTTTACTAGAAAAACTTTGGACATTGGAATAAAAATTAAAAAGCCTTTACAGTTAACAGGTAGAATTTTGTAAGGTTTTGATTTTTTAAATAAAAAAAACTACTGTTAACAAAGAATAATGTTCTGTCAAACGTAAGGAGCTTTATTTGAAAACAATATACTGCCATGGCAACTGTCTATCAATATTTATAAACTAAAATGGCAAACAATGACACATGACATGGCAAGATGTACACGTGGTCATGGGCAAAAAGATGATGATTGATGTATATAAATATAACACCAGTACACCTTCACTTGGCTTTGGCAATGGTCATGTACATATACTGTATTTAGTTTAAAAATGATTGCAGCTTTATCAAAATTATAACGAGGTACATGTATAAATATTAAACGGCTTATAAATTTGGGTAATATCTATTCTTTCATAGACAACCCATTTTTCCTGACTATTCTCTGTTTGTTCCTGTAGATATAATTTATATAAGCGGATGTCCAAAGTTGTCAACATTTTACGGGTCGTACAGAGAGTACTACTTTTGAAGACTCCCTCCCAGTCATTATCTCTGTAAAAATGTTTAAAACGTTGGATGGTCCCTAATGTTAATGCTGCTGTTTTTCTTTGGTTGCTCAATAAATATAGATTGCACCTAGATTGAGGTTTTGCTGGTTTTATTTTGTTTAAGTGGCAATTAAAGGATGAGCTACAAAATTAAAAAAATATATATATTTAAATGTACAAAAATATAAGTACAATTTGGTATAAGGTAAAAGACAAAAAAACAACTATTGACCCCTTGCCAGACGTCACATGCACCGACTGTGCCACTCTTACCATTTTGGTAGTCAATAGGTTTACATATAAACGCTGCGACGCCTAAAATGTGCACTTCAATTAATAACTTGCAGTGACATTGACCACCAAAATGGCGCAACCAAGATTATTGTGATGACGACGTTGGGTGAATTGGGTCAATACTAGGCTAGGGGGTGGGCTGGTTATTACTTTATAACATGGTGTAAGTTACAGATTAGTGAATGTGGGGCCCGTTACCACCATTCCAGCCATTTGGATGGTTTGGGTAGTGTGGTTGGTACACTGGCTGCCTAAGCATCTGCACCATCTGCAGCATGAACTCTCGATTTTCTTTTGCTCTTTTCTGTTCCTGCTCATGCTCCCATTTCAGCCGTTTCTCAGTTGCATCCTGCTGCTCTTTAAGCCGTCTGTCCTCCCTTTCCTCTGCCAACCGCATTCGTCTTTCTTCCTTCTCGTCAAGCTTGTCATGGAGCCGTATCAGCGAAGACATAGCATTATCCAATGCTCCTGTCAGACCTCGGTTTTTTTTCACTGTACAGGAAAAATAAAATTTGTGACTATCTTTTAACTTTGTATAACCAATAGCATTATGTGTACACACATTCAATCCCTTACTTTTAAGAAAGACAATTCAAAACTATCTGTGCACATCAGGTTGATATTAGAGAAAAATAAATCGAAATAAGTGTAACCGGTGTATGTACACATATATTTGATGAATCATTATCTATTGAATATTGGGTAGTTCTTCAGTGTACTAATAAGTCGGTTCAAAAAACTCTTTGTGCATTTTTTGGACATCATTTTTCTCTTGGTGTTTTTTCTAAGGAAAATGTTTTATAATTAATTGTTAAAAAATAACTTTAAACAAACGCACCATTCATTTTGAGATTCTTTGAAGGTTGCTTTGAAGTTGATGCGCGTGGCTCATGTCTGTCCACCACAATTTCTCCACCACCACCATCAATGGATGAGTCACCTTCATTCAGGGAATCTGGAAATTAAAAGAGAGGTAGACAATAAGTTCAGAACCAAAATGAATTAGAATAAATATGATTATGATTTGTTTTTATTCAACCACACAACTTAAATTTTTTCTTGAGAAACCCATAAACCCATGCCATGGCCTACAGTGTTGTACTTGACACCAGCGGCGTAGCCAGGGTTCTCCATATAGGTGGGTGACTGGGGGGGGGGGGGGGCTGGACGCACACATTTTGTTACTTGTCTTTTGTTTTTCCACGTTTATCAGATTTCCAGTGGGGGGCAACGATCTTTCATGGGGGGCACAGCTGCTTGACATCATTTATTGAATTGATTGTAAGCATTTACCGTGAGATGTATTGGTGTTGCCATCTTCCTCACAGATGCTGTCATCATCGATGGGCACATCGCTGTCCTGACCTTCCTCTTGTTGGTCACTTTCGATGTCAACCTGTGACAGGCTACTGCTGTCAAGATGGGTGTGGTTCGCTACACCAGACATAGGACGGTGACCTGTGAAGTACATATTTGAAACAGTTCAAATGTTTGTTTTTGGCACTTTGCTATTTATGTTCACTTAAAAATTCACCAAAAACAGAGTGCTGTCATCTTGACTAGGGCAAATTACTTTGTAGATGCTTTGAGGATGGGTTGGGTTGACCTGGTGCTGGTGGTTGTTAATAAAAGGTACAACGACAACGTCAACATAAAATTTGTGTAAAGCTTTAAAAAGGTATTGAATTGTGAGGTTTTGTTCTGTTATTTTAAGGGGAAGGTCTTGGCACTAGCAGTTTGGTATTTGTTTGGTTATTATATTTAATTTATTTGATTATTTATTTTTAGTTTTACAACAGGCCTATACAGTATTTTTTATTTAAACAATGTAGCACTTAATAGTAACTTACAAATATTTTCAATAAGCTAAAAATAATTTTATATGCCTAGTCTATACAAACCTAAAACCTCGTCAATCTCCCAATAAAAAATGAACGTCATGCGTCCTCGTCCAGAGCTGTTGTTGTTTTTGGACACCTCTCGGTACCGACGTTTTAAATAACTCCACTTGTCATGGCATTGTTCAGATGTGTGCTTGTCCTGCAATTGTTGGGCGACATATTTCCAAATTTTGTGGTTATGCACCATACTCTCCATCTTTTTTTGAACGTCTTCCGTCCCCATTGTGTTGATCAGGGACACAGTTTCATCGTGGGTCCAAGCGACCTTTTTCGCCCGTACACGTTGACTACTCTTTTTCTTGACCGTCTTGTTGGTTGCAGACATCGTAGACAATATACTTTCATTCAGATCCATACTTATTGAACGATGTGAAACAACTTAACAGATGGCAAAGGTAAGTAGCGTGAAACACACTTCGCGTGGTCTTTCGCGCGGCGTCAGTTGCAGCATGACAACAACCTGTAGCGGGAAAACCACTGGTAACGTAGAAGAAAGCGTTCAGTAAATGGGCACAACGCGCGGTACCAGTGAAACGTTGGATTGCACAATCATGACCTTTGACCCAGGTCATGATTCTCAATGGGAAACGAGCGACGTTGGAGTTGTTGCTGTTGGTTGTGTGAAAGCTCGTTAAATAATCGCAATCGAACGAGGTGACAGACAGGCGGCGCCCATTACCAAGGACCTGTGTCACTGGTGCTCGTGTGAAAAGGGCTGTTTACCGTATTGATTTACCGTAGATTATAAATCCTATTAAAGCCACAAGTTAGCTATAAATTATCTATGACTATAAAAAGAAACCTATTGGTGTTTGAATTCCCCGTTTTCCTAAAAATATATGTCTGTACATCATAAAAACAAAAATAACCAATCATCATTCACTAATTCCTTAAGGCTATTAATCAAAGTACTGCTGATTTTGTTGTCATGATGTTTTTAACAGGTGTCAAAAACTTCAGCAGATACCCTGAAAAATTCACAAGGAAAGCGAGTTCAACTTGATTATAAAAGCACAGGCTAAACTTATAAACAATCCCCAAAATAAAGGACCGTTGGATCTATCTAGGCAAATCAACAAAAAACTTACTTAAAGTGAACCAATTGACAGATTAAAATCATCACAGGAAACAAATAGTACTCATTATTGAATATTATAAGGCCAACAATACTAAACACTCCGATTAACAAATATAATCAGAACTATAATCAAGAATTTACAAGATTAGTCCGACATTATAAATATAACTTAATAACGATAAACCCTACAGCTCGACTGTCTAACTTTTTCGGGTTAAACCCGTCACATAACAATCATTGCTGATGTTATCATTTAATTTTCCATTACATCATCGTCGTTGTACCACAAAGAGTGCGCGGCACATTCAACAAATTGTAAGAGATTGTGGGAAATATGTTACTTTATTGCAATCCACCTTTCTTACCTGATGTGGCTAAGCTGTCATTTATCAAACATGAAACAAGTCTTTCCCAAGTTGATTATTGATGTCTCATTTGTTGTTTCCGTTTTGTTTTTTATTCCATCTTGCTTTGTGTTGATGTGTGGCCTGGAGATAAAGCAAACTGAGACGAAAGTGAGAGAGCGAAATGACTCCACTGGATGCGGTTAATTCTTAACTTTGGTGAGTTACTATATTTTATGTTTTCAAAGGTCACTTTTCAGATCAAGGGGCCCATTGTACAATTTGTATCTGTTAAAAAACGATGTGGGAAAACTACTCACAATCTGGGTATTTTTCCACTATTTTGGGGATGGAGCCTGGCCGACGTGCGATCTGTTGTTATCTGTTGCCAAACCGAGACTAGACTGGTACCTTCATTGTGGTGTATACTATTATCAGTTCAGTGAGGCAGACACTAATACTGTTACCTCATCCAAACTGATATAAATTGAACCCATATATAATTTGGAAAAAAAATCTGATAAATTATTTTTAACATATAGTGTAAGATATGTTTCACTTCATATTTATTATTTCTATTAAATATAGCAGAGGGGTGCTTGTTTAGAGCCACCATCAAGTAACTTGTTGTTGTGCTGATCCCATCTTTTTCCCAAATCTAGAAAAACCCTCTTTAAATGCTGCTTGATTGTTTGAAGAATTAAGTTGGGGGGTTGACGATTAGAATAATTCAATAATAAACTCACCACAGTACTGGTTAGATGTCGGTTGTGAATCGGACCGGAGCACTGTTCACGAGGTGAAACTCTTAATCCTTGTATTAAGTCGGCTGGATCAAGATCAGCGTCTCAACAACGGATTGTTTATATTCCACGATAAAGGTAGGTAGATGCGAAGTATATATAGTTCACAAAAGGACAGATGACTAACAGTGATGATGAACAATATACTGGAAACAGTTAACAAATAAAACACTCCAACGATTCCTCAAGAAAACTGGTTATAAGGACGAGGATTAAAAAGTGAATGTGTACTTGTAAACGAGACTAGATAAAAGAAGACCAAACTTAAATTTAACTATACATGTGCGAATTGCAACCAGCGAAAGTTAACGTTAAAACAATGCACACGCCGTGCACCAACAAAAGCAAAAATACTGGCGTTGATTGGACGATCAAACAATGTGTGATGTCAATGTTTATAAATTCACCACAATTGCATCTAATATTATAATGTAACACCAGACATGTTACTGTTTGGTGTCCGCTGTTGTGATTGAGCAGTGGACCCATGAAGCAGTATGAATCTGATTTTCTCCTCCACTATGCCAGGGTTTTCAGGTGTTTATGGTCACGGTCCTTTCTTTTCTGCAGGAAGAGTGATGATAACTTTGGCCTCTGTTTCCATTACAGATTTTTATAAATTTGTTTGGCATCAGAATCACCCAGTAGCAACAACTGTTTAAAGGCACTGAAAAAGTTTGGTGATTGTCAAAGACCAGTGTTCTCACTTGGTTTATCCCAACATATGCATAGAATAACAAGCCTGTGAAAATTTGGGCTCAATTGGTCATCGAAGTTGCAAGAAAATGATGAAAGAAAAAAACTTGTACAAATTACTGTGCTTTCAGATAGGAATAAAAGGCTTCAGGCCTGAAGTCTTTTACCTCTTTCTCAAAAACTATGTTACTTCAGAGGGAGTCGTTTCTCACAGTGTTTTATACTATCAAACAGCTCTCCATTGCTCGTTACCAAGTCAGTTTTTATGTTAATATATATTTTGAGTAATTACCAAACGTGTACAGTGCCTTTAAAGCTGTCAATATTGACATGAGTTTCCATCAGGGGCTTCTCCCAGTTCATCTGGCACTTGGTCAGGTAAGAAGACTCATCAAAGTAATTGATGACTTCTAACATGACAAATATTCAAACTTTCACTGATTCTCATTTCTTAAGAGCAGGGGCCAATTTCATAGTGCAGCTTTACCCAATTCACCCAAGTTTGAAACTGTTAAAACAGTTTCAAACTTGGGTGAGCCAAATATGCACCCTACAACTTAAATTGGGTAATTTGTGCGCTCAGTCAACTTCATCCCCATAAGGCCTAAACAAAACAATTGCGTAACCCGACTGACTCTAATAATACGGCTGGCCCTGGATATTATTTTGTCTTTTTTAACTTTTTTCCCCCAGCTGAAGTTTTGTCAATGATTTAAATAACAACTTTCCTTCCACAAACAAAGCCGAAAGGGAAAAAAAAGACTGACATCCTTTTCTTTATATTTTATTGTCAGCCCTAGACACTCTCCAGCCCTGGGAGAATGATTGACACTCCTATTGAGATCCAATTACTTCTTATCTTAATCCTCTGCAGTTTGTTATACATTAGTGTTTCAGTTTGTTACACTCTTGCTACCACAAGCTGCGCTTGCTTTGTCTTTGTGGTTTTATGACCTGGTTCTGTGACCCTTAAGAGTGGGTATAGTGTTCTTAAAGTTTTGATTTGAAAGGTAGAAACAGGTAAACAGTTAACTGGAATTCACAAGTTTCGTTTAACTGTTATGGAAAAAATAAAAATAAAAATATCCAGCCCTATTTTTTCTGGCCGGTGCCAACATAACATTTTTGTTTTAGGCCTAAGCTTGAATTGTCGCTCATGCGAAACAAGGTTGACTGAGTACTCAATTGTAGATTGGGTGGAAGCAACAGCACATACATCATAGCGTGACTAGTTGCTTGGGGCAGAGTGAAAAGTAAGAAAAAGACAGACATGCCAGACAACGATCTGGAAGAGGCCGCTGGGTATTTTTTTCTTCTACTTCCTTTTCGTTTGTCAATAATTTGTTGTAATAAAAAAAAAAATTGAATTTTGATTTTCAGTTATTTCTTTTGACCCACCAGCCCACAATTTTGAAAAAAGATTTTAGAAATTAACATTGACTATTCCGAGTGACCCTTAACCAGTCAATGACCTGCTTGATGTCAATTCAGTCTCTTTGGATAAAGCCTGGTGTCCACAGTTGCACGTCACTACAAAGGGGGTAGAACCAGGATCCAAGATTCCATGCATCTAATTCGAAGTGACATTGTCAACATTTTCAAGTATTTATGATAATCTAAGTGTTTACTTCTTGTTTTTTCCTAAGGATATGCATTGAGACGTCTGCCGAGGATCCTGAATGGAAACAACCCTGCCTGATAGCAGACCTACTACTACCCTGCCTAGTCCAGCATTTATATCAAATTTGTTTGAAATAATAAGTTGCGATTTTATGCTCCAAAATGATACAGTAGACACTACAGATGTCTTTTGATTTAACTTGTCCCAGCTTGCTATATTTGGGGAAATTTTGACATAAATTTTGCAGAAAAATGCTTTTTATTGTTGATATTATTTATTATAATTTTTACAAAGATAAATTAGGTCAAGTCATACGAAATGCCATCAGTGATGTTGTTGCCTGCTTCATTTTAAAGCATAAAATAAAATTGAAATTTAGGCTAAACATTTTTGTAAATCATAAGAGGCAAGTCAAAATTGTTATCAAAATTTTGGTCAATTATTACCAGGTATGTTGCAATTTTATGCAAAAATGAGGGAGTTACATTACTGACGCATTTGTATTTAGCTTGTCCATAATGCGTGCCCAAAAACCAATTTGAATTACCAAATGCATGCACGTTGCGAAAAGCTGCTGCAAATTTTGTCACCGTTTTCACGAAGAGACACTTTAGCCCTTGCAGCCAAACTTATTCGTATTTTGGCACCGTGCCAGCGCTACGTACTTTAATGTAAAAAATGGCAAATCGAAATGTGGCTATTCGTGAAAACTAAAAACTCTTGAGTTTGGTGAAATTGTCCTTCTGCTAATTAGTTTAATTAAGAATCTATAACGTTTTATCACTTGAAGATCGGGGAAAATGTTGTGGTCAATGATAACATCCAAAATGTGTAAAACACTGATTTGCCAAAATGTATGATTTTTTGAAGAATTGCCTCTTAGTGAAAGGGGTGACGATTTGATTGCTCACCAAGTGGATTGTTAGATTGAATTATTATCCCTTTTTAACCCCTTCAGAGACCACAGCGGCCCGGAAAACGGCTTGTACCAAAATGCCAAGAGCGGCCGCAAACGGCTGTAAGAGCTGACCTACTTCCACTCATTCAAAAAGGTCAAAGTAAAGGTCATGACCTGAATTTACATTTTCCAATGTTTTTCATATTAACATAGTATCTATTGCTTCTTTAAAAAAAAAAAAAAAATTCTGTTATGTATACTTTTCAGACACTTTTACATGACAAAACTGTTTCAAAAATCCAAAAAATAACCATGTCTTGGTGTATGGTGATGATTATACCGAAACCAAAGGTCTCTTAAGGGTTAATTGCATGATGCAAGAGAGCATTTGCTTAAAGGCACTGGACACTATTGGTAATTACTCAAAATAATTGTTAGCATAAAAAGTTACTTGGTAACGATCAATGGAGAGCTGTTGATGTATAAAACATTGTGAGAAACGGCTCCCTCTGAAGTAACGTCGTTTTTGAGAAAAAAGTAATTTCTCAGTGAAATATTTGAATTCATTTCAAGACCTCACGCGTGAGGTCTCGAAATCACATCTGAAAGCACACAACTGCGTGTGACAAGGGTGTTTTTCCTTCCATTATTGTCTCGCAACTTTGATGACCAATTGAGTTCAAATTTTCACAGGTTTGTTATTTTGTGCATATGTTGAGATACACCAAGTGAGGAGACTGGTCTTTGACAATTACCAAAGGTGTCCAGTGTCTTTAAACATTAAGTGACACTGAGTGGCTGTTTTGAGGACAGGCTTGTGATTTATCAGGAAAAATTCCGGATTTCAGAATTTTTCCTTTGTCTCCCTGAACCTACAGAGAGACTGAGCCCTCGTTGTGACCAGACCTTTAGATATCTAATTGAAATGATGTAGAGAGTCTCTAAACCTCTTTAACTTTACATTTTACTGTTCAATTGGCTTTATCTCCACACAAGACCTTTAGATACTAATTGAAATGATGTAGAGAGTCTCTAAACCTCTTTAACTTAACATTTTACTGTTCAATTGGCTTTATCTCCACACAAGACCTTTAGATACTAATTGAAATGATGTAGAGAGTCTCTAAACCTCTTTAACTTAACATTTTACTGTTCAATTGGCTTTATCTCCACACAAGACCTTTAGATACTAATTGAAATGATGTAGAGAGTCTCTAAACCTCTTTAACTTAACATTTTACTGTTCAATTGGCTTTATCTCCACACAAGACCTTTAGATACTAATTGAAATGATGTAGAGAGTCTCTAAACCTCTTTAACTTTACATTTTACTGTTCAATTGGCTTTATCTCCACACAAGACCTTTAGATACTAATTGAAATGATGTAGAGAGTCTCTAAACCTCTTTAACTTAACATTTTACTGTTCAATTGGCTTTATCTCCACACAAGACCTTTAGATACTAATTGAAATGATGTAGAGAGTCTCTAAACCTCTTTAACTTAACATTTTACTATTCAATTGGCTTTATCTCCACACAAACGGGGAAGTTTTTCAAAAATTCAGGATTGTTTCATTTTCATACAATGTCACCCCTGTGAGGATCTAATGACAGGGAAAAACTATAATACAGTAAGAGGTTTTCAACAGTCAAACATAATTGGACAACAGACTCACTTTTCAGGATTCGGTCCAATTTTCAAAAGTGCGACATATTTAATTTAAAGGGTCTGTATACGTTTGGTAATGACTCTGAAAATTAATGGCAATAAAAACTTACTTGGTAAGAAGTTCAGTAGGTTTGGATAGTATAATGCATTTTGAGAAACTTTTCACTTTGAAGTACTGCGGTTATGGAAAAAGATATCACTTTTTATTCCCCAAATCTGATTCTGAGTTGTCTAATCCAATTGCAGATTATTCTTCCTTCGTGGACATAACCTCTCCAGATTTTCGGCTAAATCTCAAAAACGCTACCACCTTTTGAAATGAAATTTTCACAGGTTATTTATGGTATATATCTACAAATATTATATAGAATTGAAACAAAGAGTGGGTTCCAATTACCAATCGTATACAATCCCTTTAAGATACCTCCCCACCCCAATCCTGTAGAGATAGGATTTATTGTTTCTGTTGATCAAAATGTAGTAATCTAAAATTATAAATATTTGTATTTATCATACCTTTGTTAATTCTTGCCTTGCCGTAATGTTTGGGGTACAACATTGAATTGTTATAGTGAGTGTCACGTGCAATAGTATATGTGAGTTCCTGACTACTTGTTGGTTGACATTGAGGGGTTAGTGGGTTTACTCATAACTTAAAATTTGAGTACCGGTAAACAGGGATGAGAGTCATTGCTGACCAACAAGTCTGAAACAAGGGTAGAAATTTCAGGAGCTATGTTGGTTGAAATGATGGCATTCCACCTTTTGGTAACCCCAGGGCCTAATTTCATAGAGCTGCTTTTAAAGCACAAAAAGTAGCTCAGCACAAAAAATTTCTGCTTAGCAGAATAAGGTTATCAGTCAAAATCCCATCTCACATACACATCTCCCTTACAAAAATTACCAATTCAACTTTCCAATTGGAACCAATTGGAATTAATTGGTAATTTTGGTAAGGGCTGTGACTGGTGTTGGGCTTATTTTTGCCTATCATAAATCTGTTAAGCAATATTTTCTACTAATAGGCAGCTCTATGAAATTGGGCCTTGGAGCTTTACATTTTAATGAACTTGTTGGAACAGTATCCTCACTGACCTCAGCACTAAAGATCATAGATCAAAGAGCATGATGTAGGCCCTATTTATAGCTGAAGAATGATTTGTTTATAGCTGAAAAAAATAACATCTACTTTTTTCACTAAACAGACATTACAAAAGTCTGAATTCAGATAAAAGTCTTAAATTTCTCATCCCTGGAAAAGTTTCTTTTTAAAACTTTTTGGTGTCCGCCTTTTTTTTTAAAGTGTTGTTAATTTGTTATGGCAGGACCTTCACTTTCTCACCTTCTCATTTTCAGGACATTTAGGGTGTATTAAATGGAACCATTTCGATATTTGTATAATATTATTGTTATGTAAACTGGTGAAAAATGTAGGCCCCCCCTATGGTTTTCCCCATGATTTTACTTTCTTACAAATAATTACTTTTCTTTTTCATTCATGCCATTGTATTTTCAAAGTACAGTGCATTGCATCTGTGGAAAAATTCTATAGTCAATCTTATTTATATACCCCAGAGACTCGCAGGGTCATTGTTTATTGGAGCTTAGAATCAAGAAACCACCAGGAGCACTCATTTACATACTCCTTTGTATTTATAGTTGTTACATGTTTATTCATTAGGTAAGTCATAGCCCAGGAATGCAGTGTTTAGATTCCTGTGGGTCTTTTTCATATTCTTAATTCAGTTGTTTGAAAGACATCCTTCTGCTGCAAAGAGGAAAAGTTTTAAAGTTATAATTTTGTACAGCACTGGCTGGGCACGGGTTTCCACTGTAGAAAATTTATTGGGATTTAAACATTACATTGACACCATAATGCTGTTTTCCTGCCTTGATGATTTTGAGCCTGTCAGCACCTTCATGCTGTCAGTAACTTTCTAGTAAATTGGCCTGTGGGCCAGAGTGGATTGTGAATGAACTAATGCCAATATATCAAGGAGTGTCCCACTGGCTGAAACACCAAGGGTGATTACATAACACAATGTAATTCAAGACTTTACAAATCAATACATCATAAAGTTGCCATAAACTCTGACATTCTCCTTCATACCTCAAGTACAAAGACCAGAGTACGAACTCGTACAACAGACTTGACAACCTCTTAAAAGAACCCGCTAGCAAAGACTGTTTCAAATACTCATTTCTATCTAGAACTACAGCAGAGTGAAATCTCCTCCCAGCATCTGTGAGAGAGGCTCCCTCACTACATACTTATAAAGAAAGGTAACATAAGTTAAACCTGTTGAACATTAAAAGCAGAGCCCACTACAACTAGATTCCCAAACCAGCTGCACACACCTGCAACCGGTACATCCCTTTAATGGGAGATTGGTTGCAGCAGGTTGCAGCATACAGATCCAGATCCAGACTTACTTACTGGGTGCAGAATCAAGTTATTATCTCCTGGGGGTTATATTTGTTTTCCTAAGAACTTTTTCTGCCCATAAGGGAAATTAACATAGGCTGGAAGAGGAGGATTCAAAAGAGGGCGCTATCAAAAGAAGTTTATACACAGTTCGCCACATGGGGGGACAAAAAGTTCGTAGGAAAACAAATCTCGCCTCCCTGAGGGGTGGGGGGGGGACCACACACCTTATAAATTTAATAGACAGAAGGTGAAAAAAGTGTTCATGTACAATACACACCCATGCACCATGACAGGAACACTCTGTTTATCTAATACAGGCATTTCATTGTTCTAAGTCCTTGCTGTGAGGTAAGTGTAGAGAGGGGGGCTATCTCTCATCTCTACCACCTTGCACATTCCTGAGCCATGACAGGAAGTACTGGACAAAAAAACATGTCCAAATATGGGTCAAGCGCCCCCATTCATTTGTTTAGTACAACCCCCTTTTCTTAATCCATCCAACCATATTCCAGTATCCTTGTATGGTTATACTTTCCTCAAGAAAGTGTCTTGCTTTAGCATGTTATAAACCCCTTGTAATTTTGAGTTGTGGACAGTGAGACTCTGAGAGCCTCAGCCATAAGAGATATTAAAACTATATTCAATCATCGATCCTGTGTCAATGTGTGAATTCTTAGCGTCTCAACAGGGCATTATTATAAACTGTAACTATACTGGCTGGGCTCACTAGGTTTATTAACTTCTTGGTGTTTGTGGGGAGATGTAGACATCAAGTAGGCTTTAGGTGTAAGGATAGGTGCAAGTAGCATCTGCTGAGAGCTTGCTTAAAGTGGTACTTCAGCGAATATATGCTGCACATGCTGTTATCAAAAGAAATATTTACAAATTGCCAGAAAGACAAGGATTCTTCTCTGACTAGCGAGGTATCAAGAAATGGTAGAGTAATCCATCAATGCTATCGATAAAACGGTTTTTGCAGAGCGTTCATTTTGTCGACATTTAATTTTATAAAAGCGGTGTTTGGACAAGCAAAACGAGTTTTAAAACTTTGAAGGACGGGTTGCTCCACTTATTCCAATAAACCAAAATTAAATGATTCTCTAATTTTTGGGGGTTTTACCGACCGTCTTGTTTACATTATTTAGTAAGAAATTAAACAAAATCAAAGTTTGGTATCGACAAGGGAAAAAAACATCAAGGACAGGTTCCTCCACCAATTCCAATACCAAATTGTTCCCTAAATTGTTTCTTAGTGACCCTTCTCTGTTACTCGCTATCTTTAGTGCCGGAGCAATCCATCCATGGGGTCGAAAAGGGGGCCTTTTTGTTGAGCGGATACCCCGGTATACGGACAAGCTATCAAGGGTGTCTCCACCAACTCGTCCATCCATACCAAAGTGTGTGGAGAGAAGCCTCTTCTTATACAGTACAAGCTATCAAAAAGGTGTAGCTATCCGTCGATGGGGGATGGAAAAATAATTTTTGACCGAATTATGCACAATAAGAAATGCACGCAATAGGCCTACATTTTTAAAATAAATTTGATCAAAAAGAGTTGTGATTGATTGTTCAAGCATTTTAAGTAACAATGTTTATTTTACTTTGTTGATCAAGAAAGAAGGGTGTCCTATCCACACGTTTTGGTAAATTGGTGATGTAGGCTACCCTTGATTTGCCATTCTGTCAACAATCCTACTTTACTTTGTTTTCGTGCATTTGCGCACCAATGTGGAAATATGATGAGTTGCTCCACCATATTGGATAGCTAACCAGAGAGAGGAGCAATTTTTTTTTTGATTTGGTGAAGCAATCCGTCCTTAACAATCAAGGCGGTGTAAAAGCTATTGTTTGTTTTGCAAATTCGCCAATAGGCTACATTCTGTATAAAAAAAGCCTACAAAAAACTTTTGTCGACCCTATTGACGGATAACTTCACATTTTGGATAGCTAGTAAGATTATTTATTACAAAATAATATACATGTGTGCGTAAAAGCACATAAAGGCTACTTGATTTCATTGATTATTTTTTTAAATTTCTGCAAGAGCCTACAAAAAATACAAGGGTAATGAGAGTGCCCGCCTAGGGTCTGTCGTCTGCGAATCGATGACGATAATAATGATATGCGGACCTTATATACCGCCCTCTATTGGCCGACTAAGTAAAAGTCGGAAATTTGGGTGACCTTTGACCTCCGGCATTTTGTTGCTAGAAAACAAGTTCGGTTGCATTCCTTTTTTTCGGGCAGATCCCCCAAGTCAATTTAAAAAGCACGGAAAAGAACACTCAACATCTAACACCCGACCCAAAGGCTGTTAAGATGAGTTACGAAGAGAGCCCGGAACCAATTGACTTTGATTTCTTCGCAGAAGACGACGAAGATATTCGTTCTGGTGGGAGGAATTCTTCTCGTCACTCGACTACGTTGACGACGGCAGCGACGGCGAACAAGAGCAGCCGACCGGTCAGTGCGAGCAGTCGACCGGTGAGTGCGAGCAGTGCACGTTCGCTCAGCAGTCGCAGTAGCATCAGTGTAAAAATCCCCTCGGCTGGACCAACTGGAGTCAGAGAAAATGCGTACACTTTCAAGTCAATGTATTCAGACTCAAGTGATGAAGATAATTATGGCTATGCTGTCAACAAAGGAAGGAGGTACGACAATCGGAACAAAGTTGAACCTAACAAAGATGCTGTAAATAGGCCCAGAGGAGATGATCATGAAGATGGATCAGGTGGGGAAGGAGATTCATTGAAAAAGGCTGCATCAAGCAGACCAAAGACATCAAAAGGGCCTCGTAGTGGTAGGGCCCACAGGCAACGAGACAGATCAAGCTCATCCGATTCAAAGTCATCAAAATCACGGCATAGTTCCAGTAGCTTTTCATCAAAAAGCGAACACAGCGATTCATACACCAGCGTTAGTGATGCAGATAGTGATGTGACAGATGTGTCTCCACTCCCCAGCCCAGCCCGGTCACCCACACCAAGGCTTGAATATGACCAAGATGATTTCGAAGACAGCTTTGAGGAGATTGGCTTTCGCCAAGCCCAGGAGAAGTCATCGTCAATTAACAACGGGAATGGCAGACAGAATAAGAAGAGAGATCGGAAGAAGGAGTCAGTACGATTCGCAGCTGTTACACCTAATAATGGGTCAACATCCCAACGTGATAAGCGAATGGATGAGACGGAAGCCCGGGAGCTGAGCAGACTCCTTCGAGCTGTACTTCAACTTGAAGAGACCCCAAACCATTCTCAGATGAATTCTTTCAACCGGTCACCCGCAAGGCAGAGACCGTCATCTGCTAAGAGAGCCTCAACGAGCACTGCACCCATGCCCCATCAGAGAGTCAACTTGTCCTTCAGCAATGACAAAGTGCGACAGATTGATCGGGAGAATCAGCGACTGCTTCAAAAGATTCTTCGTAGACCGAAATCTGCGGTTGCTGCGACCGGGTTGGCACCCACAAGAAAGCAGGTTTCTGACCAACCGAGGATGATGAGCCATTCCGCAATACGCCGGCAGCGGGAACAAAGAAAGATTGACACGGAAAATAGGGTGAGAAAAGTACTTTACTTTTAAGAAAAACTATGTATTTAAGTAAACTTGCTGAAAACCATGTATAAAAACTCTTTGTGGGAAGTGTTGATTTTGAGAAAAACCGTTGTGGTCTCGACGTTTTAAACAGTATACCCTGTACTCTGCTCGCCTTGGTTCTGAGAAGAATCGGTGTGGTCTCGACGTTTTGAACAGTATACAGATGTACTCTTCTTCTTCCTCTTCTTAAGACGAGCAGAGTATACTGTTCGAAACCACACCAGTTCTTCTCAGTTCTTCTCAGAACCAACACTTCTCCCAAAAGAGTTCTCATACATGGTTGTACCCTCAAGTTTACTAAAAAATACTATAGTTTTTCTTGTGATCCACACCATGCACTAAAGCTTCAAACATCACTTACAAAGGCCTACTTTTGCTTGCTATAGTTTTTATAAATATTTTTTGACCAGAGCTCACTCACCCTTTCTAGAAAAATACTAGCTAGTCCCACATTGTCTGTTAAAAACTGCTACAGCAGGCTAGTAAACACCACTTCTCAACTTGCCCTGTGGGCTACTAAAAACTGTGCAACCAACTTGTTTTAAAAATGCTCATTATAAATTTCTTCCTTTTCAGATGTGAATAATACATTTTTAAAATGTTAAAACATATTTTTGAGTAGGCCTTCAGTGTGAACGTAAATGGACTATTAAACTGATTGTGATTGCTACCATTGATACATGTACATCAGAAAGATACATTTATGATTATACATGTTTCAAATCTGGGCTATTAAATTTTCCTGGGGGCAAGTAAAATGCAGAGTTTACTAGCCCGATGGGTAGCCCTGGTAGGACGTCAGTCAGTGCCACTGCACTGACGTCCTGGGTATAAAGATCCTTTACAATGCGAACAAAATTTTGAGTAACATTTTAAAATATTTTTACCTAATTTGAGAAGCTGAAAATCCATTCACTTATTCTTGGTGCCTTTAATTACACTTTTGCTGAGTTCAAAACCTATCAAATACATCCATGAATGACATTATTTCCGAAAATAAGTCCAAGTTGTGCACTTGGCGCTGTGACTCCGTCGTGTTGCCGCCCCGAAGAAAAAGCGTTCAGTGTTACGGGTTAGACAGCGCCCTCTTTTGTGGACTTGTGTTCCATGTCAGTTGAGGTTGTCACAACGAATGCGTCAATTTCCATTTTATTTTCACAATAATGTCATCCAAGGATAAAATTGGCAATTCTGAATAGAGCAGGCGTAAGGTTCAGGACACAAGGAACATGTGAGTCACGTTTCAGCTTCCTCAAAAAGGTAAAAATATGATTAAAAAATGGTTATAAATTTTGTCGCAATGCCTGAGGACCTTTATACCCTGGACTCCGTCGCGTTGTATGCAACGGAGGAGTCCAACCTGGGCTACCCCAATGGGCTACTTTACAAAAAACTTTAAGCGCAAGGCCTGTTGACACATGCTATAAAGTTGTAGGTAGAGTTGATTAAAAGACAAGATTTTCAAAAACCAAACTTTGTTTTTAATTAGACAAAGTTTAAATTCATGACATTTGTTTTTATTGATACAAACATTTAAGTAAACCATTTGAAACAAGTTTTTACTTGGTATGTACATGAAAGCCTTTACCTTTTTTATGGTACACAGCATAGTGTTTTATTTACCAATTATAAAAATTGTATTCACAATGCAATTCTATTTTATAACTTTTTGAAACTTTGTTCTGCAGGTTTAACTCTTCATACAACACTTATGTAACCAAACTTGAAGCAACAGTGAAATTATTTACACAAGTTTGTGTACAAAATTACGCTTCAGAAACCCATATAATATAGATGCCAGGGTTCTCCCCGGGATTTGTCAAAACTTGGGGGCATTCTGGACCCAAATTTAAGAAGTTTGGCAGTAAAGCACACTGAATTGAAATAGGGCCCTCGGAATGATTTTTAACTTGGTGTTTATCTTTGGTTTTACTGTGCTGGTTTTAGTTAAATGATTTCGGTGAATTTTATCTGTATAAAGTAAAGCAAAAAATTATTATTGTTTTTTGCGTATCGGCTGCAATATGCACGTACGCCCGATATGCTAGCTTGTGCATGGGGAGAAGAACCCTGTGTAGTCAAAAGTCTTGTTTGATAATTTTAATGTAAAATTAACATGAGTGGACTTATTTGCAACCACTAGGCCCTATATTTCATCTTCGTGTCTCATTGGAATGTTTACAATGCATCTCTGACCAATTAAAAGTGTTGTTATTTCATTGATATTATTATTTAAAATGTTTTTGTTGATTTCCCTCTTTAGAAAATTCTTCAGCGAATTGAAACAGCCCATGCCAGCTCTGCCATGCAGCGTACTTCATTATTACATGACCATGACAGACATATGAAGTATGCTTCACAAGTATCTAAAGGATCCATGCGCCCAACCAGCTCAAGAAATACTGGTAAGAATATGGCCCAATTGTCTTTTCTTCTTCTTTTGCCTTAAAGGCATCGTACACGTTTGGTAATGACTCTGAAAATTTATGGCAATAAAAACTTACTTGGTAAGAAGTACAGCAGCTTTTGAGAGACTTTTGAGGACTGCGGTTATGGAAAAATGTGTCATTTTTTATCCCCAAAATATTTTGAATATTGAGAAGCGTTACGGTAACGCTTCTCAGGGTGTGTATTCCAATGCAGATTATTCTTCCTGCGTGGACACAACCGCTCCAGATTTTCGGCAATATCTCAAAAACGCTACCACCTTTTGAAATGAAATTTTCACAGGTTAGTTTATGGTATCTACAACTATATAGGATTGAAACAAACAATAGGCTCCAATTACCAAACGTGTACGATGCCTTTAAAGCACGTACGTATAACACCGGTAATTTTCAAAGACCAGTATCTGCATTTTCTGTGACTCAACATATACATGAAATAACAAACCTGTGAAATTTTAAGCTCAATCGGTCTTCAGAGTCATGAGAAAACAGTGAAAACACCCATTATATGTTTTCACTGTTTTCAAACATCGGGTTTTGGACACGGGAGATAAAAGCTAATTGTTTTAGTGATTTCCTAAAAACTATAGCATTTCAAGCAAAACTATTTCAAGGGTTTTCCACCATGACCATCTTTATACCTCGGGTGCAAATCTGTGAACATTTATATTTTCAATCTTACCGGATGTTGTACAAACCCTTTAAAGGACATGTTGCCTTGGATTGGGTGATTTGGGCTATTAAAAGCGTTTGTTATGAAATGAATTGAAATGAATATGGTTGAAAAGATGTTTCTAAATATGCCTCAAAATCGTTTGGTTTTCCTTTTACTTTGTGAACTAACACCGTCGGCTATTTTGTAGTTTAACCAAATTTTGACTCCACACAAAATGGCGGGCCGTGTTAGTTTAGAAAACCTGCACAATTTTATGGCATTGTATGGATTATATTCTACTGTGAAAACATGTTTCCAACCATATTCATTTCAATTAATTTCATAACAAATTCTTTTTATAGCCCAAATCGCTCAATCCAAGGCAATGTGTCCCTTTAATACTTATAGATCATACATATGTGCTGATGAAAATGTAGTGCAGTAATACAACAGTTTGAGGGTGTACGATCAATATTTAACTACCTGAGGTATTGGTAGTCAAGACTAACATGTAACTTTAGTTCCCGAGGCGAAGCAAAAATAACATCAACCTGGTTTCTGGTGAATGGACCAGTGAGTGTTTGGCTCTTGATGAATGAGGTGTAGTCATACATTCTGGCCATTGTTTAATTCTTCTCGAATGAACATCCAAATGCTAATTTGATATGTTTCTTTAAATTGTAAGAAAAGGGCACAATATCTATGCCTACATTGTGGTTTGCTTACAAAGTCTGTGCATTGTGTGCTCAATGTATGTTGACGTGATCAATACAGTTTCCATAGCAGCTGATAGACTCATTTGATGCTCCACCAATTTCATTGTAAAGAGAATGCATGCATACATGTACAAAATATGTAATTAATAAGACGGGGCTCAGAGTGGGTCCATGCTGTTTGTATCGGCGGCTTTATTGTATGGGGTACTGAAGAATATGAATTTTTTGGGTGAAATTATAAAACAGTAGAAGCTAAGTGTTTTGTAACAACGATCCAAACTGCAGACGTGTTGAGCTTCACAAAATATCTTACAAAAATATTTTGGCACATTTGGACATGTTTAGACACGCGTTCTCATTATTTTTTAAAGGCAGCCTGGTATTCTTTTGGTAATTTTCAAAGACCAGTATCCTCACTTGGTGTATCCCAACATGCATACAATTTAACAAGCCTGTGAAAATTTTGGCTCAATTGGTTATCAAAGTTGTCAAGAAAATAATGAAAGAAAAAAACAGCCTTGTTGCATAGAATTGTATGCTTTAAGATGCCTGAGAAAGGCTTCATGTGCCTGTTAAGCCTTTCTCATATTCCAATTTTTTGGTGACAAATTACCCCCTTCTCTAAAACTAAAATACTTCAAAGGGGGACGTTTGTAACAATGTTTTATAATATTAACAGCTAGCTCCATTGCTTTTTACCAAGTAAGTTTTTATGGTCATTAACTTGTGATGTAATTACCATATAGGCCTAATGATCCCTTTAAAAATATAATTTTTTAACAAAAGACTTTCATAAAAGTAAAAAAAACACTGGCTTTTAAGCCCAAGTGATATACTGTACACTGTTGTTGCACTCAGAATGCCTACCAGGGCCCAATTTCATAGAGCCAGCCTGCATAGAGCTGAGTTTGAAAACAAAAAATATTGCTTTAAACAATTTTTTGCTTAGAGCAGAAGTGGGCAGGTTACCAGTCACAAATTGTCCATGTGACATGGTATTTTGACCGATACCCATAAATTTTGGTAAGCATAGTATTGTTGTGCTTTTTTACTTTTGTGCTTTAAAAGCAGACTCTATGAAATCGGCGCTGCAAGTATTGTACAACAATGTACAAGTGTGCAATGTACAGTGTTACAGTGTAACTGAATTGTTTCCACTTGTGCCTTCTCATGTAGAATAAAGTCCACTACTTCAGAGCTAACATGCCCTCCATGCGAGCAAAATAATAACTTGTACAATTGTACATAGTCCATGTTTCGTGCCACTTCTGAGAGCTTCTGGTTTCATTTGAACGCACAGCTGTTTTTCAAATTTGTTGTTCAAGTGTTTGCTGAGTTCAGAGTGGTACAGCAATACGTGTATTGAAATGAGTTTAATGTAAAGATGGTGTGTGTTATTTGTCAACACACAGTACAGTACACACGTGGGACTACTTCACCTGAATAATTGTGGATTTATCATTCAATTTGTGGGTTGCTGAATTTGAAAACCTGAGTTCATTTAGTATATGAGTACTGTACAAGTGAGCACTTCAGGTGATTATAATCAGGACATCACAGTGGGAAAGCAATCAAATTTGAAGTACTGTATGGATGTACATGTATGAACCACGCTATCGCCACTTTGAAATTACAGACCCCAAAATGTATTTAAACTAGACGTTAAACCCACGTTTGTATTAGAGATAGATTGGCTGTTGGAAGCTTGGTGTTTATATTCTCTTGTGGGAGTTTGCGGTTAAGAGCACCGAACTCAAGCTCTGGTGTTTCTGATCAGCAGTGTGTGGGGTCGAGACCCGGTCTTGACACTTGTGTCCTTAAGCAAGACACTTAACCAATATCGCTTCGCCTGGATGGGGCATACATTTTAGGGCTGTAGGTCACGTGTGTTGTTGAAAAAACTGTCAATGCATGTAAAAAATCCCATTATCGAAGAGAAGGGGTCCGCCCCTGTGTGTCTGGCAGTGCATTTGTGTTCAATCATTTGAAGGCTGTGACACTCAAAAGGAAGATGAAAAGAAGATCATGAACAACCAAACAAACATAATATACTTTAAACATATTTTGTTTGTTATGTGACCCTTGAAGAAGCAATGAGTAATTTTTTAATGATTGTCCACTTTTTGCTAATTTTGCATTCTTTCATGTGACCATCAAAAAACCCCAATATGGTGTGTTGTCTGTGTAATTTGGTGAAGGGGTGAGAGATGCAACTTGAAAGTTTTTTTGTATCATTTGAGAATCAGAATGTTACATTGTCAAGGAGAATAATAAAGGTTTCAAAGAAAGTTTAAGGCTTGTGGTTATTAGATATACCGCACACATACAGATCCTTGTCATTTGATTTTAAGTGGAATGCATACTTTATTTTGCCATGTATTTACTGCCCCAACACGTATCGCTCAAAAATTTAATATAGGAGTCCAATATTGATACATGTACATGTACATATAGGACGCTTAGGGCACTTCACAGCGACACTTCGTAGTTGTCGTTTCCAAAATAATCATTACCCGCCGTTTGTCCAATGGGGCAAGGTCGTGTGTCGGCCAACAATGTTTTGAACCTCTCAGAAATTTAATTCGAAATGGAAAAAGTATTATGTACTCTGTGAATAAGTTACTGTATAACTAGTTCAATTCTTATTTTTTACTGTGAGATAAAATGTTTCATTATTCTCTTTTCTATGTTGATGTAAGTTGATGAGAGAGCAATAAAATGTTATCCCCAGGATAACAAAAAAACAAAAAACACACAAAAACCCCCACAATGTTTTAAATACTACATGGAGTTATCCACAGTGTTTAGAAGGGGTTTTACAATTTTCAGAGGGTGGGTTGGACGAGTTTCCGTGTCCATTTTGTGTTTATTGTGAACAAATGAAAAGGATCTACATGTATGTGTGAGTTATAAAAAACAATTATTGAATGCATTTCGTTTGTACATTGTCGCAGAATATAATCACTCAGTGAATTCCGGCTTTTCTATTTCACTCGGCTTCGCATCGTGAAATGGAGTAGTCCAGATTTCACCCCATACAGAATTCTGCGACAATGCACTCATAAATGCATCAACATTTTGTATGTAAATCATGAAAAAAAACTGTGAAAAAAAACCCCAAAACAAAAAACTAGGTGTTTCCAAAAATCCTACAGTAGCTAGTCGGTTTGTAGGATCAGATTAACCATTAACCAATTTAATTTTATTAGAGATGACAGCTGTGTTGTCAATCTTAACTGTCCACTGACAACAAAAAACAGTTTGTAATGCAAATTGAAAATTGCAATTTAATCGATGTCACTTGTTGCTTAAACTGCATTCTGTATGAATACACGTCAGATCTACTGTGCAGACATATGTGTTTTAATTTGTTTTACAACCTACACAGATCCAACTCTTTGCTTGATAAATAGGTTCATTTTTCACTTGCAAAAAGTAAGAAAACGAACTTCACTGTTTTTATTTACAAATTGTATATAATCTGAAAGATAGTAGATATTATCTTCATTTGAAAAACATGAACAATACCTTAGACATACTTGAACAATTCCAAAAACTAGTGTACATAAATACTGTGTACTTGTACAAACTGTATGGATACAAAGTCTTCAAAAAAATAAACATTGCCATCAAACAAGAATTTCAAAAGCTAAAACAACCTCGTTAACAGAAATAAAGGGATGTGTGCATGTTTACAATTACAGTGTGTGTAGCTAAGGCCTACATGTACTAGGGCTCGAATTTGGTGGGAAAAATACACAAGTAGGCTTTTTGCTCAAAACAATTCTGGACCATAACCAAAGTGAGATAGAAAAAATCTTCACAGTTTTTAAAAGAAACTGTTTTGAATTCACCAAGCACTGAGACAAGATTTATCTCATTTGTTACAAATCGGTTTCAATTCGATGCTCAAGAGAATTGAAAGATATTTATCTGATTTGAAGTCAACATTTTAACATCATTTGTGTGTATGTGTTAAGATGTTACACAGTGAGGTGTCATTATCCAATTAAAAAAAACACAAGACTGCCGGACTTGTCTGGTCATGAGTTTACTGGCCTAAGACAAAAAACACTGGCCTCGGGGCCTGCGGTCCAGAACTAATTTTGAGCCCTGTGTACATTTATACACATATAAGATGAACTCTGGAACTAAGGGAGTTGAAATTCTTGAGATTTACTTGTCTTTAAGGCTGGTCATGACAGACTGAGAGATGGGCTCTTGGATGCCCCTTAAAGTGAAATTTTTAAATCAAATTTGACCATTAGATCTATACCAAATCAAATGGCAATTCTCCCCTCCCAGAGTAAAGTTGAAGATCTGATTGCTTGAAATGATTGACTGGCAAAAATATCTTTGAAAAATATCATCAGTAATTTGAAAATGTGACTCAATTTCTCTGTCGCCCCTATATCTCCAGGCCACAACTACTCCGGCAGTCTGAGCAAGGGATCCAGCCTGGCCAGCCTGAACAGTGAGGCAAGCCGCACCTCCACCGCCTCCACGGGATCAAGGAGGATGAGACCGAGTAGTGGACGAAGCATGCCCCCACCTCCACAAGGTCCAAGACAGGCATGGGAAGACCGATGGTAGACCATGGTAGGATGTATGTTGAATAAGGCACATCTGAAGCTGAGGGGATTTTATCAGTAGAACTTGTTATCACATACTGTTATCACTTAACGTCTTTGAAATTATTGCAGTACCCTCTGCTACATGTACATGTACATACAAATTTAGGATTCAAACTGCCTCTAGCCACCGGGCTAGCACGCTGGTCTAGTGGTAAGACATCTGCTCTAGCATGGCAAAGGTCATGGGTTCAAATCTCACTGAGTGATACATGTACAGGTTTGTATGCTTGTGGGATTTTTTTCCCAGGACTCGGGGGGGGGGGGGGGGGATACTGAGTATACAGTGCTTGATAACGTCAGTGTACATGTAAGGGCAAAAACCAAAGAATATACATGAAACTGTTTAGATGTTTATGTAGCAGCTTGACCTCAAAACAACTCGGTCCACACTGCAAGTTGTTATGCTGGTGATGGGTGTAGAGTCGTTCACCAGTGAGTGACTATCATACCATAGAGAAAGGACCTGATCATACTGTACACTATAACCATAAGAGACCCTTCCCATGAAATATGTAAATTGCACATCGCACATGCGCGCTAACGCTACTGGTTGGCAAAATGAGGGAACATTATCTATCATCTTTGGTCATATCTTTGGTGCATACAGTAACACTTGTGCATTGTACAAGTATGTTGTTGTGTCCTCATTTGGATGGATAGGGGGCAAAATTTTCTTCTAAGCAAAAATAAAAAAATAAAAAATTGAAAAACTGCGGTTGGGAAAAAACAAACAGTACGCATGACGTCAAGATTTATTCTGTTACATATAAACCACAATGGAACAAGTTGTTGGGGGCAATTTATTTGACTCTTTAATATTTAAGTCACGCAATTGTTTGAAAATTCTATTGTCCAAGTACAAGGGCTTTCTATTTAAAGCCACCATGTACAAGCTGGTTTTGACCTTGCAACACTATTATACGTACATCAACTTCCTACATTGACATTGTGCACGGGTATTGTAGAGCTGGGTCATGCAAATGTTGCCTTGACAACCAGTGGATGCCAACAGAACTAATTACATGTATCGGCTCAATACTGGGAGCGTGTACAATAATTCATAATAATCGTTTCTTGAATTGAGAAGCTTTAAAGGCATCGTACACGTTTGGTAATTGTCAAAGACCAGTGTTCTCATTTGGTGTCTCCCATCATATGCATAAAATAACAAGCCTGTGAAAATTTGGGCTCAATTGGTCATCAAAGTTGCAAGAAAATGATGAAAGAAAATACACTCTTGCTGTACAAATTTGTGTGCTTTCAGTTAGGAATAAAACTTCTTGCAAGAAGTTTTTATTATTTTAGTGAGAAATTACCTCTTTCTCAAAAACTAAGTTACTTCAGAGGGAGTCGTTTCTCACAATGTTTTATACTATCAACAGCTCTCTGTTGCTCGTTACCAAGTCAGTTTTTATGCTAATA
This sequence comes from Plazaster borealis, assembly GCA_021014325.1. NCBI lineage: Eukaryota > Metazoa > Echinodermata > Asteroidea > Forcipulatida > Labidiasteridae > Plazaster > Plazaster borealis. The sequence continues at coordinate 13,273,039 of CM037457.1, read as the reverse complement.
TATATTTTGAGTAATTACCAAATGTGTACAGTGCCTTTAATCAACATTTTGTTGATGATTGCTGTGGTCTTTCATGTACATTATACGAAAATTACCTTAACAATTTGTGGAATTTGTTTGAATCCGCACTGTTTGACATCAAACTTAAAATGTCTGTGTCTATGAGTTTACCAGTAACTGCTTGGGTGTTGAAGATTTGTAAGAACATGCAAGCATGTTCTTTTCACAGCGGTAATGTCCACGTAGGAAAAATAATCTGCAATTGGAATACACTATCTGAGAAACGTTACTGCAGTAAACGCTTCTCAGATTCAAATTTGTTGGGGATAGAAAGTGATATCTTTGTCCATAACCGCAGTACTTCGAAGTGAAAATTTTCTTAAAATGCATTATACTATCCAAAGCTGCTGTACTCCTTTCCAAGTAAGTTTTTATTGCCATTAATTTTCAGAGTCATTACCAAACGTGTACAGACCCTTTAATACACATTGGTGTAAGGGTAAAAACAAATTATATTCTTTATCCCCGATGCAAAATTAACATCTATTAAAACATGCAAGCATATTAGCACAATGAGGCGCAGTTTAGTACTTCAAGATTACTGTGCAAAAAACACACAAGTGTTGCCCTTAAATTCATTAATGACTAGCCAGCAGGACCAGTTAACTTGTCATTTCACTAGTCCGCCAGTTTGTTTATTGGTCCATATTTCACACAAAATAGGGATGCTTTTCAACACTGAACTAGTCAGCTGGACGTGACTGGTTCTAGGGTGTTTTAACTGGCATTTACATGTAGCCATTGGACCATTGGATGATTATAATACAAGATCCTGTGCATGTGCAGATAATTTTACAAATCATTACAACCAGAGGGCGTACAAAATCATGTGACACGGCCCAAAAAGAAGAATTTTTGGCCATTGAGAAAATGGCGCTGACCCATGGTATAACACAGATCACTCACCAGTTCGCACAACCGACATTTTGTAAGTGGATATCTGTATGTAATTTACCCATAGGTATTCCTGCCCATGGTGGGACAGCACGTTTACGTGTGAGTAATAAGGAGTGCTCCCTGTAGTTCTATGTGCTCTATGGTAAAAATGTAGTTAACACACTTCTGAGTGGTAAGCCTTTAAGGGAGGTTATACCTTTGGTAGTTACTCAAAAAATGAATTGACCATAAAAAAACTTACTTGGTAAGAAGCACTGCAGCTATTGATAATGTATAACATTTTGAAAAAACAATTTCCAACATAAGGAATGTTGACTTTCATAAAAGGATTCAAAAACATTTCAATATGAAACGTTTTTCAGATTGTGTATTCCAATTACGGATTATTCTTCCTGCATGGATATAACCACTCCAGATTTTCAGCGATATCAAAAAAAAAATATTAATGTGGAGAACATTGTTACGTTGTCTTTAATTGGCATTGTGGAATTTGAAGCCAGGGGCGGATCCAGGATTTTCCAAACGGGGGGGCGTGATTTTTTTTTCAGAATGAAAGACCGCGCCATCCCCAGACAGCATTTTAGAGAGAGAATTTGAACATAATTTTTCTATAGAGATGCACTAATGAGTATGACTTCTGATTTTTTTTTCTCTCTATTTTTTTTTTTTTCCTGGCAAAGGGGGCGTGCTACGCCCCCTGGATCCGCGCCTGGAAGCAGATGTAAATATGCATGACATTTGATGGGTCTGTATTTGAAAACAAAAGAAAGGTTACCAATTGGTAACTACAGATATATTGTAAAAAATAATCGTAAATATGTAAGCTATTTTTGTGTTGTATAACATTTTATTCAAGTAAAAGTTTTTCTCTTTTTAAATATAAACTGGATACTCATGAGTGACCTGGTCCCGATTTCATAGAGCTGCTTTAAAAGCAGACTATTTTGCTTACACATTTTGTGATTAGCAGAAATGAGCAGGATACCAGTCGAACATTGTGTATGTGGCATGGTACTTTGGCTGGTAACCTTATTCTGGTAAGCATATTTTTGTTGTGTGCTTAGCCACTTTTTGTGCTTAACCAGCTCTATGAAATTGGGCCCTGAACTATCCAAGTTTGGCAAATGTCGGAAATCGTTTGAATCTTTCAAAGGAGTACCGAGACTCAAAGTCAGACAGTATGGAGGCAATTCCTTTAAATGCCCCTGACTGGTTTTTTAGCCAAGACAGGTGTCCCTGGGATGACAATTGGACATTCTATTTTGAAATTGTTATTCACAATTCTATCGTTCATTTCCATGCAGTACAATGAGCAATTGTGACGCTCTTATTTTAATTCACAGTAAATTTGGACTCCTTACGACCAAGCTCTGTTCAGTTAGCATTGCATTATTTAGAAGGAAAGCAAATACCGCTACAGTAAGTGGATTTTTCCGTAATATGCTTGTGCTCATTGGTTGTAACATACTTGTAGAGCCCCCCCCCCCCCCAATGACGTTACAGGCTCATAAAGTGCCTTCAAGTGAGCAATTGTGACACACTTATTCCAATTCACAGCAAATTTGGACTCCTTATGACCAAGCTCTGTTCAGTAAGCATTGCATTTATTAGAAGTAGAGCAAATACCGGTACAGAAGTAAGTTGATTTTCCATAATGTGCTTGCGCTCATTGGTTGTTACATACTTGTAGATCCACCCCCCCCCCCCTTTGCGACAATGCAGGCTCATAATGCGTACCTTCAAATTTGTGTGTCCCCCCCCCCCCCCCCCCCCCGCCAAAGAAGAAAAAGAAGAGGAAAAAAGCATGTAAAACTTGAATCGTATTTTGCACATGTGGGTGCATTTGTATGGATGTCTGACCCTAGCTTTAACTGCGTATTCAAAGGATTTTGACAGTATTAGGAAGTTGTAACAAGGTTTATGATTACAGTTTATAATAAACACAATTTGCAATCAGTACTACATACACTTCTTTTAAAAGTAAAAAATAACAACCAAGGTGTTATTAGCTGCACATATTTATAACGTTTTAATGAACTAAATGTGATGTACATGTAGAAGGTATTTTAAATCAAGCCCAAGCCCTCGTTATTAGACGTAACGGTCATTAAAAAAAAAATTCATGTAATATTACTTGTTCTTTCAGAGCAAACCTAACATCAAAATATTTTATTCTTTGAAAATCACAGAATGTAGCTCTTTTGCAGCTATGCGGTAATATGCAGATCTGGGCCCAATTTCATTAAGCTGTAAAGCAGAAAATTCTGCTTAGCAAATTTCTTTGCTAAGCAAGAAATGAGTGCGGTACCAGTCCCAGCAATGGTAACTGTATGGTATTTTGGCTGGTAGTCTATTTTCTTTCTAAGCACTGATCTATGGTTGCATCAAAAGAGTTGCTTACTGAAATGGCATCCAGTGCACATTATATATTTCAGTCCCAGTTGCCCATCTTGCGCCTTCAGCGCCCCAAAGTCTTTGTTCCAAGAGAAATTCCTTGTAATATTGTTCAATTATTCTGCCCTGTAAGAATATATTGTGAAAGTAGAAATGAATAATTTGGTTGTATTATTAAATCACTAAAATAAGAGTGTTTCTATTTAAAATTGAAATTGAGTGCCTTTTAAAAGTACGCTGCAAAGTTTACTGCTACTAAGTTTACTGCTATGTGTATTTTACATGAATTTATGTTGACAGTTAAGCATCCAGATATATATGTAAAGGCTTCACAAAATGCCACGTAAGGCAAGTTTGGTTTGTTTGCAAAAAAATTGATGAAACAACTGTGATGTGCTATGTCTGTGGTAAAAATAAATTAATAAATAAGTACTCTAAATTACTCGGGTTTGTACATGTTCATCATTTTGTTGTTAGTTGAAATTTTGGACCCTAATGATGATAATTTTATACAACTATAGATATGTAGGCCCAAACTTGTAAAGCTATTAAGCAGAGAAGTCTTGCTTAGCAGAAACAAGTTACCGGAACCAAAATATACCTCATAATGTATACTGTTTGTGAGTGGCTCCCTTTTAATATTTGCTAATGTTGCTTTTTCGGGCCCAATTTTATAAAGCTGCTAAGCACAAAAATTCCTTAGCACTGAAAAATCTTGCTTAGCAGAAACAGGTTATCAGCCAAAATACATTACGTAATGTATTTTGGCTTTATGAAATTGGGCCCTGGTTGACAGAGCTCTTTATGAAATTGGGTTCTGAAACAATTGACTTCTTGCACAATCCGCAGCGCACTGACACATGCCTATTCTGTCCGCCATTTTGGGAGTCAAAATGTACACAAAGGAATTGACTCCAAAAATGAGATAATTCCTGAAAAATGGCTTACGGGCCTTGGTTCCACCTTATTCTAGATCCGGAACCTCCGAAATGTTACAGTTCACGAGGTTTACAGACTCTAAGTATCACCACAAATAACAAAACACAGGTTTGGACACAATTTGGACCATTTCTCCTGCTCCCTTTGGTGACTGCTTTACATTTTTCAAGAAAAATTTGAAGGCTCAAGGAGGTTTGAGAAAATCCTGAAATCAGGAAAAAACCTGAGAAATCACATGCCTGAGTAACAGAAGAGACATGGACTGCATCCTTATGGATGAACACATCCGGAACTTGATTTCACAAAGCACTAAGAGTCATCTTAAGATGAGTTACAAAAACTCATAGTTATTTGTATTGTGACATTACACCTTGCTTAGCAATTAATATTGATACACAGTTGAAGATCGATCTTAGCTCTTTGTGAAATCGGGCCCTAATCATCAAATATATATGTAAAGGAAACTGGATAGACAATGATAAATTCTTAAAGGCACTGAACACGTTTGGTAATTGTCAAAGATCAGTGTTCTCACTTGGTGTATCCTAACATATGCATAAAATAACAAGCCTGTGAAAATTTGAGCTCAATTGGTCATCGAAGTTGCAAGAAAATGATGAAAGAAAAAACACCCTTGTACAAATATGTGTGCTTTCAGATAGGAATAAAAGGCTTCAGGCCTGAAGTCTTTTATTATAGTGAGAAAACTACGTTACTTCAGAGGGAGTCGTTTCTCACAATGTTTTATACTATCAACAGCTCTCCGTTGCTCGTTACCAAGTAAGTTTTAATGCTAATATATATTTTGAGTAATTACCGAACGTGTACAGTGCCTTTAAAAAGCAAGGGAAAGGATATAATCAAAGAAACATGAGGGCTGCAGCCAGCGGTGGATGGAGGCAGCTGGCTGCGGCCCTGACTGATGGAGATGCTGTTATACAGGTTGAACAACAAGAAACTTGGAACAGTGAGGAAGCTTGAGAAAGGCTGCATCCAACAGCGGGTGGATGCAGCCTGATTAATAGTGTCAATGAACAGCAAAAACAAATTACAGTAGAAATATAACAATTATGATCGTTATGAAAAAGTGCTTTCCTGATAAAATAGACAAAGGCCTAAAAGCATAGGGCAACAATCGTTTCCAAACAAAAGACAACAAACAAAATTGTTTTTGTTGATTAATTTCAAAATTTATTTTTAGTCTGTACTCTCTTAATAATAGTGTGGAGTTTTTGACAAAAAAAAGTGTTTGACAAAGAAAAAAAAAATTCTCTGTAGATTAAGCACTGACAACCTAGCACAATAAAAGTAATGTGCATAAAATATTGCTTACCAAAAATAAGCCGGTTTGCTTACCAAAAATAAGCAGGTTTGCTTACCAAAAATAAACAGGTTTGCTTACCAAAAATAAGCAGGTTTGCTTACCAAAAATAAGCAGGTTTGCTTACCAAAGATAAGCAGGGAACCAGTCAATAGCAATACAGTGTACATGAAATGGCATTTTGGCTGGGCACCTGCTCCTGCTAAGCAACACTTTCCATCTAGTACAGTGAAACTCGGTGTGCACTTAAACAACTCTATGGACCATGGGACAACACACACACAACACACACACATGGAATCTCTTCTACAGTCTGTACGGGTCTGCAGGGATAAAGGGTAAGTTGAAGATAACTTGAGGCTACTTATTCTTTCTGAAGGTACATTTTAGGAATTTTAGTTAAACTTCTATGGAGTAAATCTGGTGGTAAACTGTAATTGTGCTTGTAGGGTTTATACTACATGCAGCTGTAATGTAAAGTACATGTTCATGACCACATTATCAGAACTCAACTTGGCATCAATTATTTCATTCTCCACTGCAATCTCCCAAAATATGGAACTTCCAAAGGTTGAAGCATCTATTTCCACAACAAACTTGTAAGTTTCAATCCCCACATTACACAGGTGGGAAAATGGTGGACTACTTTCACGTTCACTCTTATACTGGCTGGACTCAATGGGAGTATGATGCCAGGCTTGTTTGGGGGTATGGGTATTTATTGGAGCAGTTGTTGCTTGAAGTTGTTCAAGCTTGTTTAGACTGCAGGACTTGCAATCACAAGGTTCTGGGTTCAAATCCGGCCAAGCTAATCGTTAATTTCACTATGACTGGAATTAGTATTGTCGTCTAGTTACTGAATCACAATATATTATTGATTTGTGCAATTCATAATCAAAGATGTTAACCAATGTTTGTATGAGAGAGATTATCTGTTGCCAGCTTGGCGTTTATACCCCCTTTTAGAAGCTTTGTCGAGTTCCCTCGTTGGGAAGATCATCTAAACAAACATACAAACAATCAAGTGGTGGTCAGATTTGGTATCTTTCCCAGCTCTTTCAACCAAATAAATCTCTGCAGGTTTGTGTTTGAATCAGATAACATTTTTACTTCATTTCCTTGTGAATGATCTTGTTTAATTTACAAGAAAAATTTGTAAAATACATTTACCCAAGGGAACCTGGATTAAAAAGTACAAAAACAGTGACTGCTCTGTTTCAATGTTCTGACAACCCAATAGATGTTCCAATAACCCCCCATGATCTACACACTTAGGATAAGGGTAAGAGTTAGGGTTAGGATTAGGATAAGGAACATACATTTGTAGGAGTGTCAGAACATAGGTGTTACCCAGTCAGTTTCTGTTGTGGTTTATAACTTGATATTTGAAATAAAAAGTTGCATCCCCTTAAGGTGATCCCCTGGCTGCCTCTTCCCAGGTTTTACTGTAAACTTGGGTTTGAACCTTGGCTATAGGGCAGCTAACAACAGTTGTGTGGCTTCTGACTGGCAACCCCCAAAAAAGAGAACTGACAAAATAGGGAGACCGCCAACGGTTCAAATCCCGCTCTAGTCAAGTTTTCTTTGTTCAACCCCAAATTATACAAAACAGGTAAACATTCTTTAAAGTGTATTTCTGTTGAAGTGGTTGCTTTGAAGCCTAATTCCATTCCCATAGATTTCTCTTGAACAATTAAAAATAATTGCAATATTTGGGACTGAATATGTTTTAAACTTTACCACAAAACGCTATTACCACAAATTATTTACGTGTATCTCTATAGACAATTCAAGCAACTTTGATATGCCGTCATAACTGTGCAGTGGCATAACCAGCAGGGGGGTGGGGGCAGGGGTCAGGAGAACCCCCCCCCTCTTGCCCCCAACAAATGAGGTTGAAAAATTGCACAGGAATGGTTTTCTATGCAATGCAAGTTCCCCCAACATATAAATAAAGTATGTCTTATGGCCCCACTTGCCCACCCAAATGATGTCTGGAAATGCCTTTGTTATACATGGGTTGGCATCATTCCATTATGCTAAACCTAAAACCCAACATACTACAGTCATGTTCGACCAATGATGTTTACACACTATACAAAGTAACAGAGAGACATGAGGTAACACAGTCTGTACACAGGGGAGGGGTCCCTGTAATTGCGGAAAATAGTGGTTTCTGAGATTTGTCCATGAGAAACTTCCTTGTTGATTCAAAATATCTTACATCATGTACAGTGTACATATATATAGTTTCTGTAAACTTAAGTTATTAAGTCAGTTTTTTTAAAGGTTTTTATACAATTAGAAAGATTGACGTATCTGATAAGACTAAAGAGGGTTACGCTTATTGGGGAACTCTGGCACATTAGGTGGCAGCAGACTTACCAGGTAATATTCCATTGTTTACACGCGGTGGGGCGGCCATTTTAGTTATAATCCCTGCGAGCAGTGTGGCTAATCTGTATAATCTTGACGACAGTATCCATCAACTGCGGCAGAGGTTAGGGAGGGGTGTATCACCCCTTCCCATAAGAAAAATAATTTTTTTCTGACAATATTAGTTTTCCTTTTTGGATCAGGTCCTGAGCAGGTGCCCCATACATGTAGCAAAAGAATTCCACTGTAGGCTTACGACACTAAGGACATTTTCCATCTTTACCTTCGTTTCTTGACAGATCTCACAGGCTAAAATAAATTTTTAAAGAAGACTTAAGAAGATCCAAACTCACCACTGACACTTGGTTTGGGCTGTTTTAGTTTAAAGGCACTGAACACGTTTGGTAATTGTCAAAGACCAGTGTTCTCATTTGGTGTATCCCAACATATGCATAAAATAACAAGCCTGTGAAAATTTGGGCTCAATTGGTCATCGAAGTTGCAAGAAAATGATGAAAGAAAAAACAGCCTTGTTGTACAAATTTGTGTGCTTTCAGATAGGAATAAAAACTTCTTGCAAGAAGTTTTTATTATTTTAGTGAGAAATTACCTCTTTCTCAAAAACTACGTTACCTCAGAGGGAGTCAATTCTCACAATGTTTTATACTATCAACAGCTCTCTGTTGCTTGTTACCAAGTCAGTTTTTATGCTAATTATACTTTGAGTAATTACCAAACGTGTACGATGTCTTTAAATTTTTTATTATGTATGAATTCTTGAATTCTGCCAAACACGAGGAAAAAGTGGGGCGGCCCTCCCCGTTGCTACACGCCTGCTGAGAACAATGGATTTACCTGGTATGTTTGCTGCAGGATATTGTCAGCACAATTTAAAAACAAAGATATCTGCTCTGTGCATGGGCTTGTAAAGGAGCATTAGTTTTTCTAGATTCAACTGCCAATTCGTAGAATTTTTTACTGCATGGGGGAGTGTGTGGACCAAATTTATGTAGACTGGTGCAAAACAAGAAAAACAAACTGGCTTTTCCATTGTTGTCATTTTTATTTCTATTTGTTTGGTTAGAAGAAAACAACATACAGGCAGTCAAAATAAGATACAACTGTAAGGAAATTAACCTTTGAAAGCGCCCTCATGTGGTGAAAAATACAGTCAATTTATTTACTAGTTTGTCAATCTCCTTCAACTTTACTTTAAGCCAGTTAGACTTTCCCTTCCAGCCTTGGTTTAAAAGTTACATTGATTACAATTGAAGACAAAACATAATAAGATCTATTGATCAGACATTTAGCTTTGTTTTTGCAAAAAAGAGGAAATTTCTGCAAAGCACACAAATCTTTGTACTTTGTTTTTCAGTTTTCTATGGCACAAAAAAAAACATCTGCTGAAAAATTACATACCAATTGATTGATAAGATTATACATTGTGTGCATTACTTCTTTTCTTTCCAAGAAACCCACACAAAATAGGTAACAGACAATGACAATTACATTCAACTTTTAATCTCTTGCATCATTAATTCGGGGTTGAACAGAGAAAAATTGACTAGAGCGGGACTTGAACCTGCGACCTCTGGACTAACGAGCCGGCACTCTACCAATTGAGCTATCTAGCCATATTGTTGGCGGTTTCCCTATTTTGCCAATATCTTTGTTCACATCATTAGACAGATATTAAAGGGTCTGTATACGTTTGGTAATGACTCTGAAAATTAATAGCAATAAAAAGTTACTTGGTAAAGAAGTACATCAGCTTTGGATAGTATAATGCATTTTGAGATAATTTTCACTTCAAAGTACTGCAGTTATGGAAAAAGATATGAGATAAAGCATTACTGCAGTAACGTTTCTCAGATTGTGTATTCCAATTGCAGAATATTATAAATTTTCGGCAATATCTCAAAAATGCTACCACCTTTTGAAATGAAATTTTCACGTTTTGTTTTATGATATTACAACTATATAGGATTGAAACAAACAGAGTGGGTTCAAATTATTAAAAGTATACAATCCCTTTAACTGTGTACTGTGTAGATGCATTCATCACATGATATCATATTGCAAGCTGGCATAGTTTATCTATCATTTTTATTGGAAGGTCAGACAGTACTAGGGTTATTTGTGTACTGTGTAGATGCATTCATCACATGATATCATATTTCATGTTGGCATAGTGCCTCTATCATTCAAATCCACAGTGGATGATATTGAATGGTCAGACAGTAGGAGTCACTGAACACGTTTGGTATTGTCAAAGACCAGTGTTCTCACTTGGTGTATCCCAACATATGCATAAAATAACAAGCCTGTGAAAATTTGGGCTCAATTGGTCATCGAAGTTGCAAGAAAATGATGAAAGAAAAAACACCCTTGTTGTACTAATTGTGCTTTCAGATAGGAATAAAAACTTCTTGCAAGAAGTTTTTATTATTTTTACCTCTTTCCCAAAAACTACGTTACTTCAGAGGGAGTCGTTTCCTACAATGGTTATACTATCAACAGCTCTCCGTTGCTAATTGTTACCAAGTAAGCTTTTATGCTAATATTTGTTTTGAGTCATTACCAAACATAGTGGGTTTTTTTGTGTTTTTTTTAAAAAATCAAATCATAAGGACTCTATCTACATGGAAACCATCAATCCACATTCTCTCATTCTAGAGAAGCACACATAAATTGATAAAATACAATAAAAAATACAGGGTAGTCCAAAATGAAGGAAACCCACTTTTGACAGCGATTTTCACTGACTTGTTGAGAATATATCAAAAATTCGATTAAAAGATATTAAAATGTTGATATTTAAACATGAGTGATGAAAAAATGAAGTCAATTGCATATTTTGTCTCTGAGATATGGTTATTTGAAAATTTCATGTGACAAACCTTTTTGTCCACGGATGGCTTTAGTCCATCCGCTTGACTGAGCTCCGACGCTTGATTTGGAGACAAAAAAATGATCGTTACTTTTGTTTTTCTTTTTTAATAGCATCAAACCATAAGTTAAAGTATATTATTACGACAAGTTTTGACCTTTTCATGTTCCATGGGAATTTGTTCTATAATTAATCATTTTTGAACAACGAAACACCTGATTTACAAAGACTTAATTGTGGACAACAGCGATTTTGGTGACTTGTATTCCAATAGCATAATAACAATATTCTTGCAATTTGTTTTTAAAGCCTTTTTTTTCACTGAGCTACACTAGCCCTATGTTGGCAGTCTCCCTATTTTGTCAATATCTTTGCTCGGGGTGCCAGTCAGAAGCCACGGCAGTTACAGGTTGATTGGCTTCTGACTGGCACCCCCCCCCCTCAAACAAAGATATTGTCAAAATAGAGAGACCACCAACGTAGGACAAGATAGCTCAGTTGGTTAAGCGCAGGCAAGTTAATCTGGAGGTCACAGGTTCAGGTCCCGCTCGAGTAAATTTTTTTGTTCGACCCAATTTTATTTTTTTTGATTTTCCCAGTCAGTTTTCCTTGCGGTGTATTTTATTTCTTAGAGATAGTGTCATACTTTAGACAGAAAAGATAATTGGTTTTAATCTCGACAAGTATTTTACAAAACCTTTAAAACAACCGTGTTGAACTGGCTACCACAAATTTGAAGTAATATTTAACAGTTGAAGTCAGCGACTGCATGACACCTACAGTTACCACAAACTTGACGTTTTTTAACTGGTTCTCGCTTGTCAAAAACTCCTCATGATTGGAGCCATGCAGATAAAACTTCCTTCCTAAACTGTGTTTTGTACATAATACAGTTTCCCTTGTGGTTTATAACTTGGTATTTGAAATAAAAAAAGTTGCATCCCAAAGGTGATCCCTTGGCTGCCGCTTCCCAGGTTGTTTCATAAACTTGGGTGTGATCCCTGGCTATAAGGCAGCTAACGGTTGTATGGCTTCTGACTGGCACCCCAAACAAAGATATTGACAAAATAGGGAGACTGCCAACCTAGGGCTAGATAGCTCAGTTGGTAGAACACCGGCACGTTAAACCAGAGGTCGTTGGTTCAAATCCCGCTCTAGTCAAGTTTTCTTTGTTTAACCCCAAATTACATAATACACTGACCTAACAATTTTATCACCAAAGAAACACTCAATAAACGACTCGGAGGTTTTTACATCTCGTAACTTATTAATAGCACATCAATTTAATTGTCATCGTTCTCTCATTTCACATCCGATAGTTATACATGCACACAATATACAATCAGGGGTAGGTCACTGCTGACAAAAACAAGTCTGAAACTGGGATCCAGATCTTAGGAGCTACATTAAAATGATGGCATTTTCACCTTTTGATAACCCCTGGAGTTATAGATTTCAAAGAGCTTTTGGGAACAGTTCCTCAGTGCTAGAGAAGTAGATCAAAGAGCCTGACTTACTTTATTTTGAGAAAAATATAGCATATGTTGTTTACCAGGCAGACTTGAAAAAGTCTGAATTCAGATAAAAGTCTTACATTTTTCATCCCTGATACATGTACATGTACCATGAATGTCCAAAGAATATCAACTAATGGTGACATTGTGGCGTGTTGTGACTGAGCGGTCTAGTGCACCGGACTCAAGCTCTGATGTTTCTGATGAGCAGAGTGTGGGTTCAAGTCCCGGTCTTGACACTTGTGTCATTAAGCAAAACACTTAAAGGGATTGTATACGTTTGGTAATTGGAACCAACTGTTTGTTTCAATCCTATATAGTTTTAGATATATAGGGCCTACCATAAACCTAACCTGTGAAAGTTTTCATTTCAAAAGGTGGTAGTGTTCTTGAGTGGTTTTGTCCACGCAGGAAGAATAATCTGGAATTGGAAAACACAATCTCAGACTCAAATTTTGGGGGATAAAAAGTGATATCTTTTTCCATAACCGCAGTACTTTGAAGTGAAAAGTTTTCTAAAATGCATTATACTATCCAAAGCTGCTGTACCATGTAACGTACATAAATGGGTCTCATAATTCTAAAACTTCAAAAAACAGTCTTAAAAAGTAATAGTAACCTAAGCGCTATGAGACGCCCGTAGATAAAGCACTAGATTTTTATTTATGGTTTTTAATTCATGTACATTGAATAGACAATGCGGAAACAAAATTGATGTGTATCCTTGTGAAAATTTGGAATTAAGTTATGTACGTACAGTTATTAAAGGAGTAGTTTTAAATTGTTTTGGGAATAAGATTTCAAGGTTTTTAAGAGCAAATCCTAAATCTAACCTGTGAAAATGTCTTCACGAGGTGCCTATATTAAAAATGTAAAAAAGGAAAAAGGAATAACTTTTCAATATTTTGTGATGTTATTTATTCTACATGTTATAAAATGATTAATTATGTGGATTTTGGAGGCTATACTGTATAAAGGTTAGATTCAAAATCAACGTTGGCCAAGATGAAAGTATATTAAATGAAAACGTTTCACAGGACAATTGGTACACTGCACCAGTACCATCTTTTGAACAACTAATGTTGTCTTTAGTTAAAATTACCAAAGCTTTTCTATGTCTTCCGAAACATTTTGATGTAATATAAATGTTAGACAGTAATTCAAATATTTGGTTTGTTCTTTCCTGATGTTCAATCTCTAAATGAAGCAGAGCCATTTACAGTTTAGTAGAGCTGCCAAGCAAAGACATTTGCTCAGTATAAAAAAATGTTACCTGCCCAAATGCTTTGTGATTTATACTGGTTTGTCAGCGGTTCCCTCCTTATTCTTGCCTGTTGTTAAAATATCTATTAACTGAATTACTGGAGCAATAGAGCTGCCAAGCAAAGACATTTGCTCAGTATAAAAAAAACCCATTACCTGACCAAGTGCTTTGTGATTTATACTGGTTTGTCAGTGGTTCCCTCCTTATTCTTGCCTGTTGTTAAAATATCTATTAACTGAATTACTGGAGCAATAGAGCTGCCAAGCAAAGACACTTGCTCAGTATAAAAAAAACCATTACCTGACCAAATGCTTTGTGATTTATACTGGTTTGTCAGTGGTTCCCTCCTTATTCTTGCCTGTTGTTAAATTATCTATAAACTGAATTACTGGAGCAATAGAGCTGCCAAGCAAAGACATTTGCTCGGTATAAAAAAAAGGTAACCAGCCCAAATGCTTTGTGATTTATACTGGTTTGTCAGTGGTTCCCTCCTTATTATTGCCTGTTGTTAAATTATCTATTAACTGAATTACTGGAGCAATAGAACTGTCAAGCACAGACATTTACTCAGTATGAAAAAACGTTACCTGCTCAAATGCTCTGTGATTTATACTGGTTTGTCAGTAGTTCCCTCCTTATTCTTGCCCGTTGTTAAATTATCTATAAACTCAATTACTGGAGCAATAGAACTGCCAAGCACAGACATTTGCTCAGCGTAAAAAAAGGTAACCAGCCCAAATGCTTTGTGATTTATACTGGTTTGTCAGTGGTTCCCTCCTTGTTCTTTCCCGTTGTTAAAATATCTATAAACTGAATTACTGGAGCAATAGAGCTGCCAAGTACAGACATTTGCTCAGTATAAAAAAAAGGTAACCAGCCCAAATGCTTTGTGATTTATACTGGTTTGTCAGTAAGTTTCCTCCTTATTCTCGCCTGTTCTTAAAATATCTACATACTGAATTACTGGAGCAATAGAGCTGCCAAGCACGAACATTTGCTCAGTATAAAAAAAGGTAACCAGCCCAAATGCTTTGTGATTTATACTGGTTTGTCAGTGGTTCCCTCCTTATTACTGCCTGTTGTTAAAATATCTATAAACTGAATTACTGGAGCAATAGAGCTGCCAAGTACAGACATTTGTCAAGTACAACAAAGTTACCTGCCCAAATGGTTTGTGATTTCTGGATTGTGATTGGTTCTCTGCTTGTTCTTTCTTGATGTTAATATATCTAACTGAATTAGCGGAGCGATAGGCCTGTCATGCGCAGCCATTTGCTGCGAATAACAAAAAGTTTCTTACAAATCTAGTGATATGCCAGTCATGCCAATTAGTGTAATTATGAAACTATTACGTGCTTGGTCCTGAGACTTGTTGAAAATGTTAAAAGTAATGAATATATCAATAACATACCAAACCGATCTGCAAAGTTTTGTGATTTTTAACCCATACGTCAGTCCGTGGCATGACTGAAGACATGTAGGGTCAAACATGACCACAGATATCAAGGGACATACACAGAACAATTAAAGGAAGTCTCTAGACGGCAAAAAAAAAACCCAGAACCACAAGATGACTGGACCACATAAATATGTTCCGTAAATGTTCACCCTTTTTGCAATCATAGCTTTTTGGTTCAAACTCCAGCAATAAGTCAGATCAAATATCAAAGCCATTGATTTCAAATGGCTCCTAACAGCAATTAAACTGTAAGTAGAATTAATTAGTGAAGTTCTGGTTAAGGTTATTTCTTTATACTGTCATGACAATGTTTGCCCACCAAGGCAACAGCTTGTTTAAAGGTAAGGTCATAGATTGGTAAGTACTCCAAAAATTAATAACCATAACAATTTGATGTGGGGCACTGCAGTTGTTGATAGTATAAACTATTATGAGAAAGGATTCCTTTCGAAGTAATATGGTTTGGATAATTTTTCACCCAAAACACTTGAATCTGAGAAACGATTCATGCATGAATCGTTTCTCAGATTACTGAGGGTTGGTGTCTGTTCGCGAATGCTGCAGCCAGTGATGTAGTTGGTACCCGCTGTCACCTCGCTAAAAGTGGATGGATTCAACACTCTTGTGAAAATACTGTGACAGTTTTTTGCTGTTTTCTCAGCAAGTAGACACTGTATTCAGCTGAAACTTTCATATGTGACTTTTATTATATCTTTCTTTATAATTTTGCTTTTACATTATATAAACACTTCGTTGACAACAACAAATCTATGACCCTACCTTTCATTACATAATCGCAATAGCGGAATGGTTACAGATTACAAACTGTAATATCTGACAAAAACAATTATTATAAATGGTTTTAGTTCTTACACCTTGGCTTTATATCTTTGTTTTCTTAATTTCTATCATATTTGGGCCATTTTGAAGTATATCCTGACTCCGTGTGTGTGGGCTACAGGCCTGGCAATAAGGTCAAACTTATGGTTTCTTGATGTGTGCTGCAATCAACTCACTCACTGTACATGTGCGCAGCAACATTATCACAAGGTAGCATGAAGTTCTAAGCAACCACATAACCATAGCCTCCTAAATAAGGCTTTTTCTACATCGAAAATCAATGACGAGACTTGAATGAATAATTAGTTTAGTGGTTCAGCTGATATTCCTATTCAAATACATTTTGCAAAGCTACCAACGTTTGCATCTTGCAATCAGGGAGATTGTGTACACCAATCAGGGAGATCATTTAGAATTACATTCAACATAATAGGGACAAAGTTTCCAGAATCAGGGAGATTTTCAAATTTGTTCATCAGAACATGGACAGATTGGTTTACTGTCGGGGAACTTTATGCAGAATCAGGGAGAGTTGGCAGCTCTGCATTTTGCAATCATTTGACATCCGTTGTCGATGTGAAGTGGGTTTCCATTGATTTTAGTAACGTAGCTATTTAATTATTTTCATCTTAAAGGAATATCTGAAAAACTAACTTCTTTGTTTACTTTTATTGGACACCTACTAAGGATTATATATAATATGCTGGACCATCAAAGTTGAATTCAATGCTTATGTCAACCATTGTTAACTCCTTTAAAAGTGTTATACTTTATTCCTTACTTTAAAAATACTCGATCATGATTGATGACTTTCCTTGGCTTTTAAAGTAATTATAAAGTACTGCGATTCATTCTAGAAAGAATGGGTATGGCAAGTTTAAATTTGCTCTGAGAAATAAATGAATTTAAGAGTCACGGGGGTAGAAACCTTATTAAATTCCTTTGGTACCAAAATCATTTGCAAAAAAAATAATATAGCAAATACTTTGCCAAATAAGCTTCTGGTTTTTTTTTACTGAGAAGACAGTGTTGTTGTGAAAAACAATTTATGTATTGGATTAAAGGTATTATACAAGATTGGTAAGGATAAAAAACAACATTGTTTTAATTTTAGTCTGAAAGTTTACTGCTTATGAAGTTCATACTAAAATTTAAAAAAAATTTCCTGTCAAATATTTCCCTCTGAAATGAAGTCATATTCGAGAAAACTGTATCTGACAACCTAAAAAGAAACACAACCAGCTGATTTCAATTGTTACAACCAAAATTAGCGGCAGTGTGTTTACATGCTGAAAATTGTGCATGTTTTCCCCACTATTTTCTCCTGACTCACACAATGGATTAAGCCCAAATTTTCACAGGTTTGTTACTCATGTAAATGGTTGATCACACAAACCATGAACACTACCTGCAACTATTTTGTAAGCTCTACCAATCCTGTATAATACCTTTAATCTAAACCCTACATAGTTATGCACTGCAATTAATGATCTGGGCCCAATTTCATAGAACTGCTTAAGCAGAAAAATGATGCCTTAGTCAATTCTGCTTGGCAAAAATGAGCTAGATACCAGTCACAGAAGGTGCATAAGAAGTGGTATTGTGGCTGGTAACCTTATTCTAGTAAGCATAATTTTGTTGTGCTCAGCTGGTAACCTTATTCTGGTAAGCATAATTTTGTTGTGCTTAGCTGACAACCTAATTCTGGTAAGCATAATTTTGTTGTGCTTAGCTGGTAAGCTTACTCTGGTAAGCATAATTTTGTTGTGCTTAGTTTCTTTTTGTGCTTAAGCGACAAAGTTCAATCTAGGCAAATCAAGGGCAGTTGGCTTCAGGTTTCAACCAGCAACCTTGTGATTGCAACTCACCACTTGAGCATGGCAACAGGGCTAGCACATTATGGCGATTATGGAAGCTTGACTGCACCCATGGTTTAGAAAAGGAAAATTTCTTTTGGGCAACCATCCGTTTTGAAGTTCATTCTAAGCAACCGCAAGCGGCTTATGACAAAATTACCATAGTGGTCGCAAATGGCTACAAGATTTAACCTACTTCCACTCAAACAAAAAGGTCAAAGTAAAGGTCATGTCCTGAATTGGAATTGTTTCAAATATTTTACATGCTAACATAGTATCTACATTTCTAAAACAAAACCAAATTTCTGTTGAGTAGCCTATTATTTTCCGGACGTTTGTAATGACAAAATTGAGTTAGTAAAATCAACAATATTAGCCGCTTCTGGGCGCATAATTATTATACAGAAATGTGGTCTCTAAAGGGTTAGTATTAAGTTTTTGGACACCCTGTTCTATTTCTGTCATTAGTTTTGTAAGTTTTTTCTTTTTGGGAGAAATTTCAACACCTTATGTTCAAATTTAGGCTCACACCGTTTCGAATTCATCCATTGATACTCTAGCCTTTTTTTTGTCCTTTCCAGACCGGCTAGTGGAAGACTGCAACTGCCTCTAGAGGGCGCTCTCCGTCAAGCCGACAGTGGGGATGTCCAAGCAGGATCCCTTAAGGTTAGGTAGTTCCTTTCTTTTCTACGTATTCCCATGTTGATGTTGTCTGTCGGTCCTGTATTAATAACAAGACCAATGAGATGTTAAGTTTTAGACAGGAGATTCATTTTGAAGTGTTTCACAGGGTTGAAATGGCGAGTTATAGTTTGCTGTTTTGTAGTCAACTGATTTTTGAAATATGAATACGGACTTTAAGAAAATTTGAATAGTCTGAGCGAAGTGAATCGTGTGATGGACAAGCAGTCAAGTTCACCAGACTCAATTTCTGGTGGCTAAGTCATTAGGGTGTGGGTTCGAATCCCTATCATTACGCTAGTCTAATCGAGCAAGACTTTTTACTGTAATAGCTTTCCTTTCCCTGTGGGTAAATGGGTACCTGTGAGGGCAGAGATGGTTCTTGTGATTGATTTAGCTTGGTGTTCTACATACTTGGCAGCACGGGCTGTATACTCCCCAGGGAGCTGAGATGGTTTAAGGAATGAAATATATGGCCCAGTGACCAGGGGATATAATGTTTGAAGCGAATATTAAGGTCACCAATTGACTTTCTGAAAACATAATTCACCCGGGCACAATCTATGAGAGTCTCACACTCTCTGTGAAACTTCTACCGTATTACAACCTCGTCGGATTGCCTCTGACCGTACCTTAATTTGAATTCCGCAGTGGAGTAAATCTTGTCGGACATTGTCACATTTCTGTAGTAGTTCGGCTCTGCGATGAAGTGATTTATACATTAGCTTCTTGGATTTGGGCTTGTCTACTGTGTGAATAAAGCAGACAAAATGAGTAATATATTAATATTTGTTAGACACTTAAAGGCACTGTACACGTTTGGTAATTACTCAAAATATATATTAGCATAAAAACTTACTGGTAACAAGCAACGGAGAGCTGTTGATAGTATAAAACATTGCGAGAAATGACTCCCTCTGAAGTAACATATGGAATGCATGACACTAGAACTACAAAGGAACAAATTTCTACCTCCATAGTTTTTTCAATGCTTTTTGTGACTGCCAATATTTTTGAAATACATAGTAGGCTTCCACTTTTTGTTGTTGTAAAACACCCCACAAACTTGAACTTGATAAAAACGAAAAGGGACATTTTATTTCATGATGTTGCGATCATTGCAACTACAACAATTACAAGTACTGTAATAACGGTTATACAGCTATGTTCCGACACCCCTATACCTACTATGTTCCGACACCCAATGTGTGTTTTCCTATTCCTAACCCTAACCCTAGCATGCAAATCACGAAGGTTTTTTCGGAACATAGGGTTGTCGGAACATAGGGGTGTCGGAATATAGAGCAGTCACCGTAAAAACACAGAGCTAGTGTAGACTAGTGTAGTAGTAGGTGTACTACAGTAGCTACGTTAAAGGTATCGTACACGTTTGGTAATGACTCAAAACAAATATTAACTTACTTGGTAACAAGCAACGGAGAGCTGTTGATAGTATAAAACATTGCGAGAAACGACTCCCTCTGAAGTAACGTAGTTTTTGAGAAAGAGGTAATTTCTTCAGGCCTGATTTGTACAACAAGGGTGTTTTTTCTTTCATCATTTTCTTGCAACTTCGATGACCAATTGAGCCCAAATTTTCACAGGCTTGTTATTTTATGCATATGTTGGGATACAAGTGAGAACACTGGTCTTTGACAATTACCAAACGGGTTCAGTGCCTTTAAACATTTGCATACTGTAGCATCATACAGGTACATAAATTTGAATGTATTTCAACTAAAATCTGTTGAAGCTTGCGCTACAAAGAGTTCAACTGGATTCCCTCTAACCATCAGGTCGATCACACTATGCCCTATCTCACCTTGACCTTCCTGTGTGACTTCTGACCCTCTGAGGTCATCCTCTAGGGGCGTGTCTAATGCCCACTGCCTAACCTCACTCCTGAGGGTGATTAGTGTGTCCATTGTGGAGGCAAGTGTTTTAGATGATCTGCTCACTGCCACGTCCTGGTAATAAAAGGCGCACAAGAAAAACATAGTAACAGGTATCGTTATGCAAGCACTGTATACGTACATTAACAGCTGTATGTACTTTTTAGGATAATAACCAGAGTGTAAAGGGCTAGTGGTTAAATGCACTGGACTCAAGTTTGGCGCTCTCGGAGCGGTCCTGGTCATGGCACTTTTGTCTTTGAGTAAGATTCTTGGCCATTATTTGTTTAGTGCACTGGTTGAGTGCACTGGACTCAAGTTTGGCGCTTTTGTCTTTGAGTAAGATGCTTTTAAAACCATTAGTTGTTTAGTGCACTGGTTGAGTGCACTGGACTCAAGTTTGGCGCTGTCAGAGTGTGGGTTCGGATCCTGGTCTAGGCACTTTTGTCTTTAAGCAAGATGCTTAACCAATTTGTTTGACTCTAGAACAGATCAAACCTGTCTGTTGTTAATATGTGGTGCAAAATAACATAACAAAAAAACATATCAATTAAAATTTATAAGGCGCTATTCTATCAAGGTCATAGCGAACATAGTACAAACTAACACAGATAGAGGCGACTCTCAAGAATGAGCTTGGTGCTCCTGGCCTACATGTAGCCTGGCAGCATTTGAAACCAAATCACCTTGTATCAAATCTCTTTCAATTAATTCATTAATTTGATCCCTTCTTTACAAGTCGTTTGACAAATTTGGCAATTAGGCACAATAAAAACTATAAGAATTTGTTTTACCACGATTTGACTGTGTAGACTTTTAAGGTATAATAATGTTTAAAAGCTAAATTAGTTTTGTACATTACAAATTTACACAAAGTAGGTCATTATTTTCAAATCACTGATGTTACCTTTCTACTCTGGAACTTGATCCCAAGTGCATCCACTGTACGGCTTATATAAGATGCTACTCCAGCCAGTGCACCTGGGTACCTAGGAACACTCATGTGTTGCTGTGTCAAGACAGAAAACCAATAAATTGATCATTTAAATACGAAATGACAACATTAAATGCATATGTAATACCTGCTACATGTACATGTATGTAGCATGTATTACTATGCACTTTGCTAGATTCAGACATTTATGATGCATAATGAGAGAAAGAGAACTTTTTGAGTCACGGTGTAACAAGGACACCAGTGTCACGGTTACGCGTAAAACTGTCGGCCTTTACTGCTTGGCCAACGTTTGAAGGTTTTCATTGAAAATAGCTGAATTACAGTATACCAATGATGTTTACATATTACCCTTTGAAATTTAAATTTTCAATGAAAACCTACTAATTTATGGCAAAACAAGTCACAAGTTTCACACTTCACACTGTAACTGGGACACCGGTGTCACCGTTACAGTGTGATGGATAGTTTTGGATCGTATATGAAAACAAAACATCTGATTCGAGAAATTGAAGTTATACATTAAACGTATGAGCTATCCCCACCACTTAAACATGCAAAGAATATAGAAAGTACATTATCTTTTGAGATATAACACCATGTCACGCTTTGGCCCCCTTATTTATGGAAAGACCCTTATACATCATAGTGTTAGCCAGAGAGGTGTCTGGGTGTCTTTTGGACACCCTGTTTTAAATTTGGACACTCTGTTTTATCTGTCATTTACATGTAAATGTATTGAAAGTGAACAATTTTGACACCCTTTGACAAAATCCTGGCTAAAACCTTGCTGTACAAGATGTACATTTGGGGCTTCCATGGTTGTCCAATTTTGTGAACACCTATAAAAGTGTTTCGCACAAAACTTACAGTGAAGGGCATAATAATTATAATCAACAAAATAACACAATTAAGATGTACTATTATTTATTGACCCAATTCACCTGGCGTCATCATCACAATATTCTTGGTTACACCATTTTGGCAGTCAATGTCCCTGTGTTTTATACAGTGTAGTGTGAATTTAAGGGCCATGTGGCGTTTACACGCTTACCGGTCGACTCCCAAAATGGTGAGCGTGGAACAGTCACCGCATGTGACTTGCGTGCAAAGGGGTCAATAGGGAACTGTGATAGGATAGTACATACATACATAAAGGTTCTAAATGAATTGAGTTTTCTTTAACTCCAACTGTCTGTCAATAACTGTCCAACAACTGTCCAAAAGTATGCCAAGATTTGTCTTGGAGGTGTCCTAATTGTAAGTAGCTTGGGACCTTCTGGAAGGGTCAGTTGGTGTAACTGTCAAATACATACCTGATGTTGTCTACTACCAATGGCCATGTTTGCTGCTCGGACTAGTTCCATGATGGCATCAAGCCCTCGCTTGGTGTCGAAGTCATCAGCAATGGCACGCATAAACAGGGTCTGTGTTTCTGCAAGCCTACGTATATCACATACAACAAAAAACAGTCAAACTCTAAAAAATAATGTTGTGAGGTTTTTCAATGGATTTGAGCTTTACCCAGCAACACCACCTTAACCCTCCCAAACCCATCGAAGGCCAACTGCATGGTTTGTTCGATTCTGTTGGTCTGAAATAAACTTATTATGCTTTCCATGGGATCTGGCATATCACCATAATCAGAGTCCAACATTTTGGGTGTTTAGTTAACACGTTGTGTTGGGATTTGGTAGAGTGAGGAAGGACCTAATTTAATAACCAAAGGGAGGTGGGGATAAAAACGCCAATTTCATGATATAAAATGCAACACATGTATGTCAGTGATACCATTAATCCATCTTAATTGCTATGTAGCACAATGGGTCGTATGAATAAAAAGTAGTAAATACTGACAAGGGGTTGTATGAATAAAAAGTAGTAAATACTGACAAGTACTAGCAAAAAGTAAAAGCATTAACTTCCAAGTAGAAGCATTCAGTAAATGCATCTTCTAAACTCCGTATGAATAAACTTGAATAAACTTAAAATATTCTTTTACTGCAAAGTATTCACTTAATGCTTTGGAGTATTTATACTTCTGATATCTAGCTGTCTGTCATGGCTGAATGGCTCTTAACAAAAGGTTCCCTTTGTATTACGACTCCCATTCACGTCTACGTACGCGCACACACACACACAACCCAAGCAGCATTTGAATTAACAGAAACATATAAATCTACAAGTCAGCCATGAGATTTTGATTCTGACAACAGTTTGATGAAGTTGACTCATCTGGATCCCCAGATTCAAAGCAAAACGTTGCTGTTAGGCTGCTGAAACGTCATAGTGTCTTTTAATTGACCAAAGCACAATTACCAAAAGTTAAAGAGGAGCAGGAGAGTGCTATAGAGAAGATGAGAGCTGAATACGAGCATTATATTTAGCTATTTAATTTAAACTTAAAAGTTCAAATAATATATGCACAACATTCTGTTGAAATGCATTTACTTGTTCCAAAAAATTACTTCCTCTGATTTCATGGAAAAAATCCTTAATGATCAAGGCATACATTTCTGAGAAGAAAAAATGCTTTATCATATCTAAAATAACTTGCTTTATTGAAACAAAACCCAAACGGTTTTATTTTATCCTCATCATAAATATAAACAAATTTGTGTAAAAGCCGTGTGAGTTTTTGTGTATTGTTTCTGTTGTGAAACACTGTGCATGAGTTTATTCAGTATTTCAGTGATGTCTCCTTGGGACATAAACATTTATCCTGTGAGGAACATTCACAAACACTGTAATTTCTTCAGACGTGTCTTTACTTCTGTGTCCAAGGTAGCTCTGAGGCTACCTTGAAAAATGACCAGTACTTACTTGCATTTTGTAGTATTTTCTCCGTTTTATTCATGCAGAAGTAAGTAAGTGCTAAAAAGAAAAGGATTTACTTTTCATGTAAAAGTAGATTCTTTTAGCATTTAGTAATTACTTTCCAGTAAAAGTTTTTACTTCCTTTTATTCATATGGATGGTAGTAAACACTTGGAATTTTCAAGTAAAAGAAAATACTAGTTTTTATTATACGACCCAATGAGATGCCAAAATTGATTGTCTTGGAAATAATAAAGTTTTGGCCCAAGATTGATCTTACGGCTGGTTTAAATCAAGCCCTCGGATCCTTGAAAAGTACAACTCTCTAAACAACCTTGAAAATGTTAAATGTTTCTTCAGAATACCTTTCAAAATGGCAGATTGTAACCTCTGGTTGTTTGGCACGATAACATCCAGTTATTACTATTATTACAAAAATGTTAACAGAGAGAGGACATATTGTTTACTTGTTCAAAATGACCCTTTCGTCCTTGTCAAAATATGGTTGGACTTACTTTTGCATGAGGGCAGCCTCGCTGATTTCTCTCGCTGAGACATGACCTTTGACATAAGAATCTGCATCATTCAGGAATGAGGCTAGCTGCTTACAGATCTTAACCGCATGGCGGACTGTTTCCTCAGAGTACTCAATATCTGGGGGATGACCAACAGTAATAAATGAAACATAATCTAGCAAAACCAGATAATTCAATTGGGGTCTTTCATGTCACCATATAGAGCATTACCCTTTTTTGGAATAATTTTGTTAATTTTCACAACAAATACTAAAATCCCACCTTTGAAAATATGTCAAAGTTTAGGATTTCGCCAGAGCCAGTCATAAATATCAGTAAACAAAAAAAGGTTGTACAATGACAATACTCCTGACGATGACTAGAGCAAGCTAGTCGAAACGTTGAGACCAATTAAGAACTCACTCCGCGGCAGTGAAGTTAATATTAAACGAGAATTCCCCCCGATCCAATAAGAGAAAGTAGTAGTCCCGACCAATTTCCTTCCTCCCGCCCAGGTAGTAGTTAAGAAGCAGGACAGTTCTTTTCAGAACTTGGTAGTCTCCCGAATTCCGAAATCTACTCCGCGGCAGTAGAATATAGCAAGATAAGTTCTCAAAGAATCAAAATCTACAGAGCAAAGTAGATACACATGGTGTTACCGCAAGCCAAAATTTACATTGATACCCACCATGCAATGCCTCAAATCCTATAAACAATACTCTTGATCTATTTTCACCTGACTGGTCACAGTACATAAACACTGTTCCTCCCTTTTAAGCACAAGTTGCACTTATTGCATTACGTTCAGAACGTTCAGAACGTTCATTCATAAATACCTGGGACAGTTTACCCGTTCTGATTGGTCGAGAGGAGATCACATGGCCATGGAAACTATAAACAAGTACTAACTTTGTGTGTTCTATTGGAAATCATGTGCATTGTGTAATTAGGCAGATATGGGTTTAAGGTTCATGGGAATTATATGTAACCATCCTACATGTACTTGTGGTCACCTTTTCCAGTGAGTTGACCAGCCATTTTAAACAATTCAACTGGACAGATTGTGTATGGCGGCATTACTGCACGCACAGATCTGCACAGAACAACTGTACTGTGATAGGTTTGTTCAAGTATGTATACATAGTTTCTAAATGATTTGAATTTTCTTTAACTCAAACTGTCTGTTTCAAACTATGCCAATATTTATCTTGTACATACACTGTACATGTACATCACATGATAGCATGCAGGCTAGCATAGTTTATCTATCATCCAAAGCCATAGCGGATGATTATTGAATGGTCAGACAGCAGTTAATGGAATGTGCAACAACCTGATGCATCCTGCAATGGTTTGTTAACTTGTCATCTTTTGGTTTTCCATGTTTTGATGTGTACATTTAATTGAATTATCAATCAGCCTTGTCATAACACATGTATACCCAAATAACAAACTCATCTTGACCCTTTAGAGAACGTTCATTTCTGTATAATCGTCACCATACGCCCAGACAATACTAATCTTGTTGATTTTTGGGTCCCGTTATTTTTTCAAGAAAAAAATTCAGGAAAATGATTAAGAAACACAAATACATGGTTTGGATTTAGAATTGTAGATTCTATGTAAACATTGGACAAATGTAAATTCAGTCCTATACCTTTTCTTTGACCCTCTTGTTTGAGTGGAAGCAGGTCAAAGCCATAAAGGGTTAAAACAGTGAACAATTTCCCTCTGTATAGCGTAGCAAAATGCTACACAAAATGTATCAGTTGCTACTCAAAAATCACCATTTGGTACACAATAATTAGAATTCAGTGTGCACAAAACATGTTCAATAGTCTAAATATTTTGCTGATAAATCTTTCCCTGTAAAACCTATCAAAATTCAATCAAATAATTGATGAACTTCGGTGGAGTGAATAATATGTTAAATGAACTAATCATGCTTTGTGAAAAAAGGCTTGCCAGACATGCCATTTTTTATCTGTAGTGTTTGCCTGCCGTACAATTTAAGTTTAAACATAAAATTACCACGGGGGCTCGGTGTTATATTCCAATGTTCTACTGTACTTTGAGCTCATCTTACAGTTAGCTACAGCATTATCTTGCTTGTACCTACTTAGAGCCAAAAGTGTACCTACTTATATGAAGCGACCTACGTGCATGACCTTCGCTCATTGACCCTCCTTCTAGACTGATCACTTCATAACATTCAAAGAGTGCATGATGGCATTGTACAAAAATAAAACCTGATCAATCAAAGGGGGGGGGGACACAATTCAGACCTGGGCCAAATTTCATAGAGCTGCTTAACCACAAAAAGTAGCTTAGCTCAACAAAATTACGCTAAGCAGAAAAAGGTAACCAGCCAAAATACCTTTTCACATGCTTCATTTGTGACTGGTATCCTGCTTTTTTTTGCTTAGCAGGAAATTGTTAAGCAATACTTTTCTGCTTAAGCAGCTCTATGAAATTGGGCCCTGGAACACAAATTTTGCAAGCTCGGTCAGAGAACATGACACCATACAAAACAGAGATCCGTCACCTACTTTTCATTTATGGCGTTCCACTTCAAACAAACTGCATGTATCATAATCAGGCCTGTGAGTGGACCCTTAAAAAAAGAGCTGAAACACTACAAGATGTAAGAATGATCGTGGAACGCCAAGTGAGCGCGGGTCACGCATTTACACTGGTCAAATTGGGGCACCCCATTGATCCAGTAACTAGGCTTATTTCACATTATTGTAGTTGTACATTACTGTTGTCAAGCATATATAAGGCCAAAAAGTGAAGAAGAAAAAAAAAAAAAAAAAAAAAAAAAAAAAAAATGCGGAAATAAAAAATTGAAAAAAAAAGAAAAAAAAAGAAAAAAAGCGGATATCCGCTTTAAAGCGGAGATTTCACAGGCCTGCATAATATTGGGACCAGGATTATTTGATGTCTATCAAATAGGGTATTCACTAAAAACCACACGCGTTTCAAGTACTGCCGCGTATCATAAATGCTGCAGACAAAAATGTCAACATTCATAAAACGGGACTAGCGGCATTTTTTATTTTTGAGTTATCAGTCGAATAACTTAGAAATGGAACTGAAAGCGGGAGGGAAGGTTAATGAGTTACTTTGTGTTATCACGACTTCCTACTTCAAATTATGTCCACAAGGAAAAATCCATTGGGTGGTCCGTTTACAAACACAGCACTTATTGATATTGACAAATACCAGAAAGATTTATCTCTAATAATCAGAATGCTTAAAGGTGGTACTACTGGTTCCAACTGAATCCCCTGAGAAAAATTCCCATATGAAACATAGTCACTTTTGAGAAGAAAAATTATAGAGTATTGAAATTAGTGTATTCTTTCAGAAATTGATAGCAGGCATGGAATAATTTGAATAATGTCTGGTACAATGACTTGCTTACTCACAAGTTGCCGCTAGATTTGAATTCCTCAGACCAATGAGACAGCCGCTATGTGACATGATTTGGGGCAAGCTTTTACGTAGTTACACAAAAGACAACCAATACCCATACACGATTCAAATGAATGTCGTTAGAACAATGGTAATACTGAGTTCTTAAATAGCGCTTTATCACACCCCATGGGCGTATCAAAGCGCTCAGTATTTTTTCCTGCAAGGTATGCAGAGCTACGTGTTGAAGTATGAGACCCATTCCTTTATAGCACCGTGTAATGGTTTACAAGGTGCTGTGGCGCAATATGCTGCCAATCTGACAAAGAACACCGGGGTGAACCTCATCTATTTACGATAAGTGCACTGGGTTCGTTTACGTGCATTACACAACACACGGGACCTACGGCTTTACGTCCCATCCGAAGGACGCAGCAATACTGGTCAAGTGTCTTGCTTAAGGACACAAGTGTCACAACTAGTACCAGGGTTTTATTCATCTGGAGGTTGCTATACAAAAGCTTGGTTACTTGTGACTAAGCGAATCATTGTACCAGACGTTATTCAAATCAGGCTCCCAAATGGCTTATTTACACGGAAACCATGGCCTCTGTTGCCCTGGTCTTGGCCTTGGTGCCCCTTCAAAAGTTTCCTGTAGACTTTAAAGGCACTGAACACGCTTTGTCAAACCACTTGGTGTATCCCAACATATGCATATCATAACAAGCCTGTGAAAATTTGGGGTTCAATTGGTTATCGAAGTTGCAAGAAAATGATGAAAGAAAAAACACCCTTGTTGTACAAGTTTGTGTGCTTTCAGATAGGAATAAAAACTTCTTGCAAGAAGTTTTTTTTATTTTAGTGAGAAATTACCTCTTTCTCAAAAACTACGTTACTTCAGAGGGAGTCGTTTCTCACAATGTTTTATACTATCAACAGCTCTCTGTTGCTCGTTACCAAGTCAGTTTTTATGCTAATATATATTTTGAGTAATTACCAAACGTGTACGGTGCCTTTAAGGACACAAGTGTCACGATTGGTACCAGGGTTTTATTCATCTGGAGGTTGCTATACAAAAGCTTGGTTACTTGTGACTAAGCGAGACATTGTACCAGACTTTACGTAGTTACACAAGTGTCACGATTGGTACCAGGGTTTTATTCATCTGGAGGTTGCTATACAAAAGCTTGGTACCTTGTGACTAAGCGAGTCATTGTACCAGACGTTATTCAAATCAAACTCCCAAATGGCTTATTTACACGGAAACCATTGCCTCTGTTGCCCTGGTCTTAGCCTTCGTGCCCCTTCAAAAGTTTCCTATAGACTTTAAGGTTTTCCAATGGAAGTGCACTTAGCAAAATGCAATTAGCCTTGCAGTCTCAAAGATGAGATTCCAGGCCTGCCATTGTGGGTAGTCATAGGCAGAGCTATGGGGACTTTCACACAATGGAACAAAGGTCCCCACAAGGGGATTCTTTAGAAAAGGGACTAATAGAACAACAAAAGGAAGTCCCCACAACTCTGTGTGCAAAAGACTGTGTGCCCTTGAACCCTTACCATTGTTGTACTTGGACATGAGGCATAACACTCTGAAGTGATTGGCTGTGTAGGACTGCAGGAAGTCCTGGATTGACACAACGTTCTTTAATGACTTGGACATCTTGTTGGGGTCACTCTTGAGAAACAAATGACCTGTAATGCACACAAAAAGTATTGGTCAATGTTTTCACTGCCATTCACTGGGTGAATAACATTATCAGGTTTGCACTAGGTTTGGAAAGTTTGTACACTCTTTATTTCACCTTGGAAGGTTTGCTACCCGGTAATACCACATGCATGGAGATTGTGCCTTTGTTGATGTGCTGGGTGACATGCTGGGTGTTATGGGACAAATGACTACAGTGTGACCATAATCATGTAGGTTCACCCTTTGATTTGCTCTGCCATTGGTATTGGTAAATCAGTTAGGCCAAATAAAAAAAAATACCAGTTGATCGTCCCCGCCCGCATCCTTTTTTGAGGCCGCATCCTTTTTTTTACTATTTACTATTTTCGATTTTTCTTCAAAAAAAAACAATATTTGTTTGTATTTTTAACTAACTACGACGTTTTTTTCTTCAAATTTTTGATAAACTTACCGATGTTTTAGAATTTACAACACGAAAAACTAGGTCGTGAAACACAGAACCATTTTATTTGCATGGCCATCGGTCGTGTCGAACATTGTACATGCACATGTACATGTACATCGTACACTGCACGCATGCAAGCTCCAGCACTTGCATGCATAACATGATGAGCATACAACCTTGCTACCATGCATGCTGCATGCATGGGAACATGCCGTCCCGAATACTGTTAAGAGATCGATCACTTTATGGGAACGAAGTTAAGCTCCTGGGTTACGGACGGGCAACTCGACTGGTTCATTACGGTGTAAGTTTTAACGGGTTGACTTCGACCTTTCAAACATGTCGAGTTGGTCTTATGCCGCGTACTTTGATGACCCATGCATTTCGTGTGGCGTTTGTGTATCTGAACACGTTTTTTTATACCAACATTTATCCGAGGTGAGCTGCAAGATGGTGTTTGTGTGCGTGTTAATTCGCGCAAATAAAGATTCTTAAGCCTTGGTATGCACGGTCAGTGGGGGACGAAAGAGGCATTATTGATATTTTCTCAGACTTTGCGTCGGGAGACTTTATTTTTATTGTTAATTTATTTTATAAACATCTGTTTCTTTACCAGGTCCCAGGATACACATTAGCAATTTTAAAGTCAAATGAAAACATAAAACATGTGAAGCCATTCCTTTTCACGATGAAAAACATGCAAGACTATTGTTTTAATTCTCCCCATCATGGCTTAATTTGATATTGATGAGCTCTATTTCTTAAATAAATCCAAGTGTTTTTGAATAATTAATAATAAACATTTGAACATCAACTCAGTAGTGTCTTTGTTTGTACCAAGAGTCATTATTATTCATGTTCATCTTTTAGTGTAATAATCCCTGTTAACCCGGGTCCTAATGCAACAAACAGAGGTGATTTCAAACTGAAGATTTAGTCGCCTGTTGAAATTGGAATACTTGGCGGCCATCTTGGAAAAAAAATAACAAATAGTAAATAGTAAATAGTAAGGCCCTCATCCTCCTCATTTTTGAAAAATCCGGACGATCAACTGGTATTTTTTGTTATTTGGCCTTATGGGGAACACTATGGGTGCATAATTGGGGGCTAATTACCCTTATTATATGTGTGGAGGAACCTTCCACACACGTATGCCTTTTAGTGTTTATTTCAAAATGTTCTTACCCTGCAGGGTTTAACAAAGTAATTAAATTTCAAGTCAATAATATTATGCTTGCCAAAGACCAATGCTTTGCTCTGTTATATTACCCCAAAATGGCGTCCCCGAACAAAGATACTGACTTAGAGGGAGACCACCAACATTAGGGCTAGATAGCTCAGTTGGTAGAGTGCCAGCACATTAATCCAGAGGTCACAGGTTCAAATCCCTCTCTAGTCAATGTTTCTGTAATGCAACCCCAAATTACTCACAAATTCGTTCACCATCCATGGTTGCATCTGTACAAAGTTGGACCAATTTTAAAATTATATCTTGTGAAGATCAATAACAACAAACTTTAGACATTTTAACATGGAGGGAACCTTAATGACCCATGCATGAACAAACTGAATTGACACACTATCTTCCCGACTGTGTGCTTAACACAGTAATTTAGAAGTCTCCCCACTAACATTGACTGAGAACCTTCCTATTTACCTGAATGGAGAAAGTACCTAGCCCATCCGTCTGAATTGAAGCATCCTTCACACTGGGCAATCTCATTATTGTGATGGGGGAAGGCAAGGTCACGACCTCCTGTGTGGATATCAAGATTCTCTCCAAATATTTCACTGTAGTTCAAGGAGAAAAAAAACACACAGAAATTCCAGGTTACACTTGTGCTGTTGAAAAAACCCCACAAGGAAATCCCCAGCTATACCAGAAGACCCAAGGGGAATCCCGGGAGTCCGAAGGGAAAAATGGCAAAGAGTCACAAATAATAATGACAAAATAGGGAGACCTCAAACATTAGGGCTAGATACTCAGTTGGTAGAGCGCTGGCACGTTAATCCGGAGGTCACAGGTTCAATTCCCGCTCTAGGCAATTAGTCTTTGTTCAACCCACAATTATTTAAAATTTACCCGGTCAGTTTCCCTGGTGGTTTATTACTTGATATTTGAGAATGATTTCCATCTGAAATACTGCCACGTAAAACAAATGTGTCATCAGCACTGAATTTCTAATTTTAGCTCTGAATTTCTAATTTCAGCAAGAGTCAGACAAAAACAATATATTAACATAAATAAAATCCCAAGAGAAAACATTAGTACACTTTCCTTCCGTGTCTCTTCGAAAATAAAAATCACCTTGTTTGATGACATTTCCCCTGCTGGTTGTGAGGTGTTTTGTCTTGAAAACTTGTATTATTTAAGTTCACAACGTTCATTTGATGTGTGTCTATTCTCCATGCGTTTTACACGTTATGAATGCAGTAGTACAAACAAGATTTTAAAGAAAAACATCTACACGAAATACATTTTGTTTGTGCAAGTCAACACAAAACCTGCAAATAAATATTATACATGCTCGACAACCTGCTGAAACGATCCTTTTTGACATTCCATTATTTACAATTTTAAAGGTTACTATTTCATTTGAGCGGTACAGTGACCCAATAATAATCACCAAGCTGTGATGAAATTTTATTTGAACGGTACAGTGACCCAATAAATAATCACCCAGCTGTGAAGAAATAGTGCTTTGAAGGGAAGCAGCCATGCGGAAACTTTGATGGCTTGCTGGTAACTTTCCATGGAATGTTTTTAAAAAGCTGTGGAGATTGTACTATTTAAATGCGTCGAGTTTAAAATGCAAACAAAAATTGCATCGGTTATTTATACACATGTATACACACATGATGTTAAGTTAACCAGAACCATGCTCGCCAGCAACAAAATCAAACCGAAAACAATGTAGTAGATAACAAACCATCTATGTTCAAGATTGAGCTGGAGATTGGGGCACAGCTTTTCAATGGGGGGGAGGGGGAGGGGGGCGAAGGAAGTGTGGGGGGCACATCCCTCAGCCCCCTGTGGCTATGCCGCAGACCTTGAGGATCTTGATGCGTTTACCACCAGGGTGTGAGCCAGGAGCTCCGCAAAGGGTATCCAATTTTAAACAAGTGTTTAAGCAACCTAGATGTAGAATGCAATGTGGAAGACTGCTCTAGCTAAACATCAAGTATAATCTTATGTGCGTTGGTGCAAGCTTCAATGACTTTTCCATTAGGCCTACTGTTTTCTTAGATTAAGAATTGTCCATGACTCCTTGTAAAAAAGGAGGTTTGGGTTGGCTTAGTGGTTTCTTTCCCTGCCTTTCACCTCTGTAAAGTGTGAACCCCGGTCCAAATCCCACCTCAGACCTCAGCCTTGCATATGGAATGGGTTTTCAGTCCCTACCTGGGCCCAATTTCATAAAGCATGTAAGCACAAAAACTTCCTAAGCACAAAAAACTCTTGCTTAAGAAAAATAGGTTACCAGCCAAAATACCATAAAGTTATCATTGCTGTGACTGGTACCCAATCATTTCTTGCTTAGCAAAGAAATTTGCCGAGCAGAATTTTCTGCTAAACAGCTTTAAGAAATAGGGCCTTGATTGCTTGGGTTTTCCTCCCACATCTAAACTTAACATTTTCTTCTCATTTCCTAATCACCATCCTATTATTGACGCTTTCGCTTTTGGATGTGTATTGAAATAAATACATTTTAAAAATAAGTTCTTCCCATAACTACAGGAACCCTGTTGGGAGTTCTTACTTAGCCATGACTGAGCACTCTATGTGCCAACCTGGTCTGCCCTTTCCTGACCCCCATGGCGAGTGCCACCACGGCTCGTCCGGCAAGGCTGCTTTCCATAACGAAAAGTCCTCTTGGTTTCTCTTGTCGGTATTCCGCGCCCCTGGTTCCATGTAGTTTGTAGCTAGCTTCTTGTAGCGTTTCATACCAAATGCCTCCAGGTCAAAGTATACATCACCTATAGACATAAAAAGATAAACTGCTACATAACTGAACTGAATACAGGTTCTTTCATCAGATGATTGCATGGGGCGTGCAAATTTCACGGCCCAATTTAAGTTGGTATATTTGCATAGTCGCATATTTGGCTCACGCAAGTTTCAAACTTGTGTGAGATAGTTTGAAACTTAAACTTGAGTTGGAAACCTTCGCAAGGAGCTACTTAGTGCTCAACATCGATAGAAATTCAATGCAGAGTTGAGGCCAGCTGAGGCAAAACTTTCATATTTGTTCTCAACTTTTCTCAAGTTTTTTTAAATGTTTTTAACGGAGATGTATTTACGAATGTGAATAAAAAGATTGGTGACTCAATCTGACATGGCTGTTTAAAACCTTGCAGGGCCGTAGCCGTGCGATTAAGAACCTCGCATTCAGCTCAGTCATCGCACGACCAGGACCCAGCTGGTTTCAAAGGGCTGTTTAAGACCTCGCCGCAACTTTTTCATTCCCTAATTAAAAACCACAACAGGCGATATGGAGTGGTCAGACATTAAGGGTTAGTGAAGTTATAAAGTTTCCACTATATCAGCTTTTATATATTTTTAAAACAACAACTACTTTTCCGATAATAACAGTTCTGAATTCAATGCTCACCACTGTCGGTCGGGTATGCATAACCGTTATCAATTATCCTCTGGATGAATCTGATTATCTGAGGCATATGATCCGTCACACGTGAATTCACATTGGCTGGCAGCACCTGTAAACCAATAACCAAGTCAGGCAATTTAAAGGGATTCCCACAGAAGTGAAAATAACTCTTTAGGTATTCCCTTTCAAGCTTCATGTCAAGAGACAACTTAATATGAGGTCCACTGGACTGACCCATTTTCCTCGTATCAACCGAACCTCGTCTTAAAGGGAAGGTATATGTTTGGTAATCACTCTTAAAATTAATGGAAATAAAAACTTACTTGGTTAGAAGTACAGCAGCATTCGATAGTATTATAAAGCATTTTGAGAATCATTTCACTTCGAAGTAATGTCGTTATGGAAAAAGATATAAGTTTTTATCCCCCAAAATTTGTATCTGAGAAATGTTACTGTCAGATATGTTTCTCAGATTGTGTATTCCAATTATGGATTATTCTTCCTGCGTGGACACAACCGCTCCGGATTTTTGGCGATATCTCAAAAACGCGACCACCTTTTGAAATGAAAGTTTAACAGGTTAGTTTGATTGTATATCTACATTTATATATAGGATTAAAACAATAGAACAGTTCCCAAACCAAAGGTATAGTTTCCCTGTAAAGGCAGTGCGGTTATATTTAGTGCATATTACATGGATCCACATTTACACCAAGATATTAAAAATTGTGCCACATCACCTTGTAGAAACCCTTCCAAGGAGCTTTATAAATTGGTCTCATAATTCAAACATAGTACCTCTGTATACATGTAGGCCCTACCTGTCATAAAAAGTAATGAGCGCTTTGAGATGCCCATCAAATGTGATTAAGGACTATAATAGGGTTGGGACATTAACCGGAAATAAACTGTAAATAAACGTTAAAATCCATTTCAAGCCGAAAAAGGGAGGCCTTCCTTTACTTTAAAATGTTAGCTCCAAATGCTAATAATGGACACCCCTTTTAGAGTGGAATGGACTTATCTTAATCCTCTACAAATGTAGGTTGTGGTTTTGCGACTCTAAAGACTGGGTGCAGTATTCTTTTTTTTTTAATCCTTGAAAGTATGTTGACATCTGCTCCTTTTACAGGTTTGCTCATTCGACTAGAATTGACAGAAACAGTTAAACGGAAGTCACAAGTTCCACTTTACCATTTAGGAAAAAAAACCTAGATGCACAACTCTACTATAAAAGAACTCCTTATTTTAACTGCTGGAATGAGTGATTGACTGAGAACCGATTGATTGCTTTTGCTTTACTCTGTGTATTTTACCTGCATGCTCTCCATGTCTCTGAGAAATTCATTTTCATACTTCTTGGTCAGTTTGTAGAAATCGATTCCTTCATCTTCAGCCCTCCTGATGATCTTATTGTCTATGTCTGTTATACCCTGAACCTGAACCACGTCGATGTCGTAAAACTCTGTCAAGATACGCCTTAGGATGTCAAATCGCACATAGCAACTGTTGACAAAGAAATGAACCAAAAATGTGTTACTATTCAAGTGTGGGATTGGTGTGCCTCAAGTCAAGTCACATATTGTGTACATTCAAGGTTGATATTGGAAACAAAGTATTTCTGTGGTAATCATTTTCTTTTGGGAAAAAATAGGTTATGGCCTGACATTTCGACTCTAGTAGCAGAGTCTTTCCCGAAGGCTGAATGACAACACAGCATACACACTGGTGTAACAAAAGCATTCATTGTAATTTTCTTGTGGCTTAATACAGTTTTGTTCCATAAAGAGCTGTACCATTAAAAATAACTTAAACCGTTTTAAACAAGTCAAGTCACAGACTTGTACACTCTTGGTTTATATTGAAAACAAATCATTTCTGTGGTGAAGTTTTTGTTGTTGTCTACAGTTTTGTTCCACAAAGAGCTGGACCACTAAAATTAACTTCAACTGTTTTAAACGTTTGCTGATTTACCTTTGATCTGATTGGTTTACTTATTCATCGGTTTTTATTTTACGTGTACATTTATTTTTGTATTTTTCTCATATTTTTTTCAGGGGTGTGGGGATGTTCTTACCTTGCATGGCCAATATGGGGACTGTCATAGACTGTCGGACCACAAGAGTACCTTTAAAATAGAAATTTATGATAGTGAAAGGGAAATTTAGGAAAAGAGTTAGTTGATCATTCAGGCAACACCCATCGGGGGTGGGGGTGTAAGACATCCGGGCCTGACTACCTCTTGTCATATTTATGGTCTACCTTTTTATTGAATGAGGTCTTTTGAAAAAAAAATTCAACTTGTTTGACAATAGTTGCTGTTCTAAGATCCCCCTAAAATATAAAACAAATTACAGTACAAAACTAGTTGAGTTTTTGTTAAACTAAATTAAGGAGTTAGCTACATTTGTTCACAAACAATTGCATGTCTAAACTATCACTGGAACAGGCCTCCTTAATGTGTAATGTACTACATGTACAGTACATACACAGTTTGGTACAAAATGGGTACTTTTTGCGAAAATAGTTTTAGTTTAGCCCGGTTTTATTGGAAAGCTGATTGTGAGCTCTAACCAGAAGGCAGTTGACAGTTGCCATCAGATTGTGATCAAATAGTTATAATAAGTGCGTGACATAAGGTCAGACTGGTCAAAACCTGTTTCGGGACAATCAACTTTGGACCCTCGCAAGCTGTGATAAAATGTCTGCGTGCTAGTGTAAACACTCAAGGGTCTGACAAATACAGTACATGTGTGCATGCACACATCTGAATTCCTTCTTTTTTTAGTATTAATGATTGTTGTTCCTGAGAAAACATTCAGTAAATGTAAAATGAAGCTTTATTCAACTGAGTGAAAAGTGGCAAGTTTTTGATCCTTTTCTAACATTACAAAGTACCATTGAGGCAGCTACCGTAGTACACTTACTACTACACTAGCTCTGTGTTATTACGGTGACTGCTCTGTATTCCGACACCCCTATGTTCCAGATGCTAGGGTTAGGCTTAGGGTTAGGAATAGGAAAATACATAGGGGTGTCGGAACATAAGGGTATCGGAACATAGCTGTGTAACCATTATAGACTGTGCAAGTCTCACGCATATTTGAACTTCCGGGACCATTGTGGTCCCAACCATACAGAGATTTACGTGGGCAAGATTTTGTTATTACAGTACTTGTAATTGTTGTAGTTGAAATGATCGCAACATCATGAAATAAAGTGCAACTTTTAGTTTTTATCAAGTTCAATTTTGTGGGGAGTTTTACAATCAACAAAAAGTGGAAGCCTACTAAAGAACTATGTATTTCAAAGATATTGGCAGTCACAAAAAGCATTGAAAAAAACATGGAGGTAGAAATTTGTTCCTTTGTAGTTCTACTCGATGCATGAATCAGTTCTGTGTCAGAAGGAGGTAGAAATTTGTTCCTTTGTAGTTCTACTCGATGCATGAATCAGTTCTGTGTCATGCATTCCATAGAGTCGTTTTTACTGTTTTTTTCAAGTTCCAAACATATACTTTAGTGCATGCTTCCTGTGTGCCAGTATTCATGGTATTGCTATAAATTAGTTTCTATTTAGCGTTAGTACAAAAAGCCATGGTATGGTTTTATTGACGAGTGCAAAACACATTATCCCGTTCATTATTCATTACCATGTGGCCACTGATTTATTGCATAGAACGAGTGGCTCTTTTTTGTATTGTTGCTTTGTCAACGAGTTCTGCACCATAATCCCAGTATCGAAGCCTTCTCGTTGGATCCAGTCACTTTTGGCACTTGCTGAACTCTGGTCCTCCACGATCGGTGCAGCTCTTTTCAAATCAGCAATTTTCTCCCTTTCAATTAGTCTATCCCTTAACACTTTACTTGATTTCTTCACAAAAGGACCTTGTTGCTGTGAAAGCCCTAGTCTTATGTTCCCATGGTTACTGGTGTTCAAGCATCTCACACAATTTGTTGATTCATAACTTTTAAAATTCATATTTCTGCCTCTGCTGGTGGGTAAAATCTGTTCCCGATTGGCATTAATATATTGCCTTCGCTGAACATATGCCATATGGGCTTGCTCCTGATTCCCAGATGTATTTCCATGGAAACCAAGTTTCTGGATGAAGTGGACGTCCTGCCTATGCCGTGTGTACTTTCTTTTGGCAAATTGGCTTTTGCATGACAGACACGATGACATACGATGAGGAACTGTTGAGATGGACGGCGGTGGCCGAGTTGATGACAAACAAGTGATCGGCGGCTGGCCCGATAATAACAATTTGCCATTATGTCGAGGTGTCCAAATGGTGCTAAAGGGAACTCTTGGAATCATATTCTCACTTGATCCAGGGTGATTGGGAGCAGTATGCGTTTACTCGGTGTCAGAAATCCTGATACAAATCCGCTTTCATTTAGCGTTTGGGCTTTGCCATTTTCGCTTGAAATAACATAATACAACTCTCAACTAATTTTATACACACAACTTCACATCACGACGACGGCCCGTGAATGGGGATATTCCACTGATATGAATGACCCCGACACACATTCTGTTAGAACAATTTTGTCAAGGTGTAAAGATGGAATGTTCATTATCATGTTTGAACGATAAAGCATAATTAGGGTCACTTTTACCTTTTATGTTAAAAGGTTGCCTTCAAATTAATATTAATTGTTAACAGTATATATCTTCATTGAGAAATGTCATGCATTTACCTAACTTGTAAAGTAATTAGATATTTACATCCCTTTAAAAAGAAGTGGTATAAACCAATTTTCTGGCCTTGACCTCGCGGTCACCACGCAAGCTCTGTGGTGTAAAATTTGCGAGGAATAAAACAAAAATCACCTGAAGTCGTATTCCCGCCTCCGTAGCACAATCGCACGCTATAATCCTGACCTCTTGACAGTATACGCCCGCGAACAAAGAATTGCGTCAACCGGACTAAACAAGCGGCACTGTTTGGGTTTGCATGCAGTGGCATCCCTGTTAAGTTTTGTGTTTGTCAGGGAATTTAATGCAACATCTCTGTAAATTGCCTTCAATTTTCGGGCAGGGGATTTCGTTTGCTTTATACCACGAGAGAGCCGGTTAAATGACAAATCAAACCTCCATGGATATTGCAAAATCAACGGCGTACGTTGAAGATTACTTGGACTGTATTGAATCTCTGCCCAACGACTTGCAGCGGAATGTATCTCAAATGCGGGAAGTGGACAGTTTGTACCAATGTAAGTCGAAAAACGTTTACAATTCTCAATATGACAACGTATTGAGAATATGAAAATGCTTTATATTTATTGCTAGATAGTAGGGAAGATAGTAGTAGTAGTTAGGTATTTAGTGACGGTGCATTATGTTGAGATATTACACTAGTAATTGTAGAGAACTGCATATTGGACATATTGGACTCTCTTGGAGTGAGTTTAGGTTGGATTGAAAACTTGCTGACATACTGATCGTGCTGATTTTAATGTCATTTCTGTCTGTGGATGCTGTTTCTTGCTCTACCACATGCATGCACGCCACTCATGGGTGCTGTATTAATATTGGATTGGTGAATAAAGTGCTGCATTTATAGATATGAAATGGTATAAAGGGCAATAAACCAGTCATCTTGACTTTGAAACAGTTTTTTAGAAAAGAATGTAGTTATTAAATTCAGTTTGAACATAGACCTCCATGGTTTGAATAAAAACAACAGCAAAAAAAATTAACATTTAAACTGTCAATATCATGTGAACTATTTGGGTGAAACCCCCATGCCTCATCATGGGGCTACATACATGTACCTAATTTCTAGATAAATAAATGGTGTCCATCAGCCCAAGCCCTACCCCCCCTTACTCAAACTTCTAAAAGGAGTTTCTTCATCGTGATTTGAAGATTGGGACATTTTGGGGTTTTGCAAAGAATTGGTGATACATACTTTTTATAGCATCAGTATATTTATTTTTGCTGTGTATGTATTGTATACATGAGATGAGAATGATTAAAGATTTGTGTTTGATATTCTCAAATTTAAGTGTCAGAGAATACTTATAAAAATACTATATTATTTTATTTAAAAATATATAAATTACTGTAGTTAACATTTTGAAAATGACGTCTTTCCTTATATGAGAGTGTTGGGCAAAGGAATTGCGGGCAAAGGCATCCATCTGCCACGGACAATTTTTATGTCATTTAATCAATTCTTGCTTTTGCTTTTCCTTCACAGCTGTACTCAAAGAGATTCAACAGCACTACAAGACTCTTGGTGACAAGGATCTAGATGGAATCTCTAGGCGTCGATGCTTGGTCCAAATGCAGTGCGCCCTCGTACGAAGCCAAGAACTTGGCGATGAGAAGCTGCACCTCGCCTCACAGATTGTGGAGTTGACAGAGAATCGCCTTAGGCAGATGGAGACAAACTCCGAGAGCTTAATCGTCCGGGAGAGAATTGAGCAGCGCACACAAGAGACCAGCAAAGTCAACATCAAGTCGAGCTACACGAAACCCGGTTACACTAAACCAGGTTATAACAAACCAGGTTACAACAAGCAAGGCTACAATAAACCGGGTTACGGCAAACCCGGTTATGGTAAACCTGGTTATGGGAAGGTGGCAGCGTACAACAAGGTAGCTAAGAAGGTTGTGGAGAACCACCAGGAGAAGGCGATGAAGAGGCCAAGGAGGCAACGTAATCATGACAATGGGAAAGAGAAGGAGATAGAGGTGCCGACCAACGAAGTCGTCAAACCGGCTAAGAAGAAGAAACGCTCCAAAGTCAACAAAGCTGAGCGGGTAGCATCTCCGGTCGACCCTCCGATCGACCCCAACGAGCCCACGTACTGTCTATGTAACCAAGTCTCCTATGGTGAAATGGTTGGATGCGACAACAAAGATTGTCCGTTTGAGTGGTTCCACTTTGGTTGTGTTGGACTCACCCTCAAGCCCAAGGGTAAATGGTACTGCCCAAGGTGTCGACCGGCACAGGAGACAAAGAAAAAGTAGCAGAAGCCTAGCAAACAATTATAGTTATTTTTTTGTACTATATAAATAATAATTATAAATTGTAAATATGTAATTACATTACAAATGTACACAGTCCTTATGTCTTCAGAATTTTGTCAGAAATTTGACTGAGAATGCTTTAAAACAGCGTATAACTTTATTTTTCATTTTTCGTAAGTTTATTTTCAGACAACAATAGTCCTTGAATCTACAAAGACAATTACAAAAATTCAATAATATTTTCCAACAAAGTATTATTTCCTTTTATTTATTTATTTTATTTTTTATTTACTTGTTTTTTTGTTATATATTAAAGTTTTTATTCTGTTTTTTTCTTTTTTCTCAGTCGTCAAATCTGCCCCAATGCTGAGTTAAAATGTTGGAAAACTTGTCTGCTCTTATTTTAGAAAGTTTTCTTTTTGATACATGAATTATTAATTGGACAGAAAAATAATCTTGAAAAGGTGATCGAACAGTAAGCTTGTAATGGTTCACAGTAGAGTAGCCTCAAAATATTGTTGTGCTAGTGTAGTAGAGTTATATGTCGCCCTCTTGTGACAGTTTGCATTTTGCAATCTGCCAGAACACATTCATTCAGTGTTGTGTACACAGCAGTCTTGACAGTGCTACTTTGGTACAGTGCTGGCATTTTGGGCATTCTATGTACATTGAACATGCACAGTGTATCTCATACCTCTGATCACTGTTTCATTTATCTAAACTTGTATTACCGCAAAAAACATCTAAATGAATAAAGTAGTTTTGAAACGGTTGTTAGTGTGCTTTACATTGGTAAAACTGAAAATATCAGGTCAAAAACCTGATGTTTCAAAACATAATGGGGATTCTCACTATTTTCTTATGGCTGATGACCGATTGAGCTTAAATTTTCCCAGGTTTGTTATTGTTAGTGGCGTTTCGTGGCCGAGCGATTAAGAGCACCAGACACAAGCTCTGGTGTTTCTGATCATCAGAGTGTAGGTTCGAATCCTAGTCATGGCACGTTTGCCCTTTAGCAAGATACTTTACCATTAATAATAATTTTTTGTCATTCAGATGTGAAATTAAGCGGTAGGTCCTGTGTACTTGAATTGGTGCACATACAATAACCCATTGGGAAGAGTAGGGGTTAACCCCGGTATTTCTTGTTCACATAGCAACACCCTTGTTTAAAGGTTTCCTCAGGCTTGCGAGCTACAGTGAATAAGTTAACTCATGAGGCATCCTTGGTTTCATTACCAGAAATATTTATAATAATTTCATGTATATGTTGGTTCACATAAAGTGCAGATACCAGTCTTTGACAATTACAGATATTGTCCATGTGCGTTAACCCTAACCGCCTAAGCATTTCTACCAGAAAGCTTCCACAACCCATCATACTCCAACAGTTTACTTTTTGGAACAGTACACAACCCATCATACTCCAACAGTTTATGTACTGGAACAGTACACAACCCATCATACTCCAACAGGTCCTGTGCTTCTGGACTGTGATTTAGTGGGTACTCTCCACAGGACTAAACCATCCAAATTCCAACAAAACCATCTGTTTGATTTTGGCAGGCCTGGGGTGGTTAGGGTTAAGAAAACATACTCCAATAATCTGTACAGGATGATTAGCAGTAAACGAAACAGAAAGGAAAGCACAACCTGGGTCAATCAAAGTTTCAATAGATGTTGTGTTTATTTAATTATGACCGTTTGTTCAAATACAGACAAGTATGAAATAATACATTTATTTGGCAAATACTAACATTACAGGGATCCGTCTAAACTTTTCAACATTTTTAAGGTAGTACAGAGAGATAG
Organism: Plazaster borealis; assembly: GCA_021014325.1. NCBI lineage: Eukaryota > Metazoa > Echinodermata > Asteroidea > Forcipulatida > Labidiasteridae > Plazaster > Plazaster borealis. Next base: position 13,229,418 of record CM037457.1, on the reverse strand, counting down.
CCCCCCCCCCCCAAGTCGTACTTATCAGTATTTGTGTTCAATGTTGATGCACAAACTCTGTGTAGAGTACACAGGTTTTGTATACACTAAAAAGCGCCAAATAAGAGTCATAATGCTGTATTTTTAACCATTGCCCAAATATCCAATCCGTAAACCTGAATATTGAAAATAAACCATCGGGAAAATTCTCAGAGTACCACCCAGGAGATATCCATTTAAAACCAAGGTGGGCTGTTTTGGGGCCAGTTTATTTTAGTTGTAAATCCTTTTTGTTTCTGGAAAAATGTGTGTGAATTAAAAATTTTCATCCGTTATTTCTGCGATATAAAAATCAACATTGTATTCACCTTTCAAAATCTTATCAAGGCTCGGACCCCCTTTCTTCGTACGCTTTGTATGACCGTGGAAATGTTGAAAACTTTGGACAACCCCTGTACTTTTAGCCTCATTATTTAGAAAAATGATGCAGATTGGAATGCACTCTTCCTGTACACTACAACAGTCTTTCAACTTTCCCCTTCTGTTATGTCAGCGTAAAGCTACAATCTGTGATGTGTTTTAATATAACAAATAATTGCAGGTCTTTTATCTGAGGAGATTTCATCAATTTATGCCTTTGTTTATGAAAACCAGGGCTTAATTTCACAAAGAGCTAAGATTGATATTAAGTGCGGAAGTGTGATGTCACAATACAAATCACTGGTGATATTGACAACACATCTTGAGATGAATCTTAGTGCTTTGTGAGACGTGGTTATTAATTCATAAGTAATTTTCTAACGGTCTATAATACAAAGCTAGTCTAAATTGTTTTTCAGGTAGGGTCCATTCAGAATTATCAGTGTTTTATAAATGTTTATAATTTTTTTGAAAATGTGGCTGAGTTGGTCAAAGCAAATAATTTACAAAATCAAAATTTTGTCAATAAAAATGAAATTTAAGGTAAAAAACAGATTTTCAAGAGAGGAAGCATAATCAGAATTTAAAAGCCTTGGTATTAATTCTGAATGTCCCAGCCCTTAAGTTCATAATGTCAGGGAAAACTTGAAAAGGAGGTGTTCCCATGATCGGAGACAAAAATAGGGTGACTGCTCTTTGTTCTGACACCCGACAACCCCTCGTGATCTGCATGCTAAGGAGGGTTGGGGTTGGGTTAGGGTTAGGAAAATTAATACATTAGGTTGCAGAACATAGGGGTGTCGGAACAAAGGTGTGTAACCCAAAAATAGTTTATGAACGCTTGATCTCATTGGAAAGGTAATCCACTGATATTTAGTAATACATTGTAAATGTCAATAATAGTTACCAAAATACATGCGAGCACAATAATTTAATTTTTTTATGAAACATTCCAGTTGGGAAAGTTGATTTAATAAATGGCCATAAATATTATAATTAACATTATATTGAGGCACTTTTGCATAAAGCTTGGCCATGGTTATTCACTGTCCAAAATGTTCGAAGAACTCTCCCAACTGTGGTACTGGTCCAACTGGTGTTTTGGTGAATGATCTTCCATTTCCAGGTGATTTTCTTGACTGGAAATTTGTTATTTACTATTATTTATCATCATTATTACTTGTTTAAATTGTTTCATTTATAATGAAATTGTACTATGAAATTCCAAGTGTTGACGCCAATCAAATTCATATCTGAAATGACTTCTGGTTGGGAGCTATGTTTCAAGGGCGATTTATTATTTATCATTTCATGCTTTTGAAATAATTTTATATTTTGAGCAATTTTGGCAATTCTATAGAAAATGAAATGTCATAAGAATGGCATAAAACTTGTAACATAATTCTGAAACAAAATCACTGCCAACATGAAGTTAGTTACAATTTTAATTTAAGTGGCCACTTGAAAAACAAATTGACTTTGTTTTTAGTTGAGGTGTTGTAACCTTTGAATAATATTGTACAGTATAGATCTTAGGAATAAACAAATAAAATGAAAATAGACAGAAGAAAGTGATTTCAACCTCATTAAGTCAAATTTGTGTCGTTTTTAAACCCCACACTGTAAACACCCGGGAAAAGGTTTATGCCAATAAGCACACACTTATTTAAGACCTTTTGAAATAGTTTGGCTGTAGCCGAAACTACTACGGGTAAAAGCGCAATCCAGCGCGTACTATTTGTGCCCTGTTTTGGGACCAATTTCATAGAGCTGCTTAAGCAGACAGTTTTGCTTACAAATGTTGTGCTTAAAAAATAATTAGCATGATACCAGTCAGAAATTGTGCATGTGACATGGTATTTTGGCTGGTACCCTTATTCTGGTGAGCATAATTTTGTTGTTGTTAGCTACTTTCTGTGCTTAAGCAGCTCTGTTAAATTGGGCCCAGTACTTTGGTATAGCATGATTTTTTGGTGTTCGTGGCCAGCACTTATATAAAAAACCGGTGACCGGTGTCGGGAGGTTAAGTCAAAAGAGGGCGCTATGACAGTTTCTCCTGCCACTTCGGGAAATTTCTGCATGTTGGTTAGGCTTATGTGTTCTTCTTTGGATGAGTCGAGAACTAATCGTACCACTTTGTTCAGACTAACAAATTGAAAAACTGAAATTTAATAATAATAATAACTGATAGCATTTATGTTTTACAGAAAGCATCATGGTGTACTGATGTATTTTTTTGTTTTATAAATACATAAAAGCTCCCCCGGCGATCACATCAAGGCTCAACCCCTCCCTCCCCCCCCCCCCCCCCCGCCAAGCAGATTATCAAATCTCTATCTTTTTGAGTTGTACATGCCGGTTTAGATTTATGACAATGTGCAGCTTGATTAATATTGTACTGTAGCTTTATGATTATACATGGAAGAATGGAATCGGTAAACATTCATGATATTCCAATTTCCGATTATGGAGCCCTCAGGAAAATCAGCAAAATTGTTATTAAAATAGCCTGTATACACCATGTGTACATGTAGGTCAGCCCCTGTACTCAATCAAGTTTCCATACTTTTTCCAACGGCCAAATGTCTAGTCATACAAACTCATTCAAAGGCCATCTCTTCTAAACAGGTAATCTTGTGGCAAGCAAAATAATTATAAGAATGACTAATATCATCAAATAATAACATTATGATGGTGAGGAATGTGGGTGTCCTGTGTTTTCTCAGCAACTGTGAACCCGCGTGGCATACCCACTAGTCCCCAGCTGGACTGCCGTCTACCTCTACCCCTCTTCTTAGTCTCTCCAAGCTTCCCTCGGCCGTGATCATCACTTCCAATCGGTACCCCTTCGTCCTCACCCAGACGCAAGTATCGGCAGTTCTTCGGGTCGTTCACGTCACCCTTGATGTGGTAGGCCTCCAGAGACTCGCCCATGGATTGGCGATGGGTGATCGGGGGAGATCGGTCCTTAGGAATAGGATAGTGGGATTGGCGATGATGATGAAAGGAAGTTGTTTGTCTGGTGGAATCGAGGCTGGCTGCTAACCTAGTCTCAAGCTTCTCTTTTCGTTCTGCATTAGAAAAGAAATCATGATTATACTTCACCTCCAATAATAGTGATAATGAGTTGGATTTCAGTAAAAGCAAAAATGTAGCTTAACACAAAAACATCTTTGCTTACTAGAATTAGCTTGTAGGTATAACAGTCCAAATACCATGTCACATTGTACCGTCCGTGACTGGGTTCTGCTAATTGTTGCTTAGCAGAGAATTAGTAAGCAACATTTTCTGCTCAAGCAGCTCTACAGTCGGATATAGATTGCGGTCAGTGAACGGTCAGTGAATTTGACTGAACAGTCACTGAAACCCTTTTTACTCATGAACTTTCAATTAGCCTCGAAATGCTTTTCTTTTAATGTTGGGCATAGATGGGAAGAAACTTATGCAACAAACTATGTTTGTTTTGGGATTCTATTGTCATTATGGCTAACACTTTTCAAATTATGCATATTTTAAAGATGCGGCACTAATCACTATAACATAGGCCTACCTTCCCAATTCGTAACCGAATGCGGGCGTGATTTCTTTAATTACGGAGCCATCACGCTTGGATTGTTTGATTTAGGTGTGAATACTTGATGAGTTAATTAGGTTTGTGATGATTGCTACACAGCTACACAGTCATGAGCGACTGTTGTCTTACATTAGGTGATGATTGTTCTCTATTGTCACTTCAACCAGGGGGAAGTCAATATTGCATGAGGAGTAATTAATGTGTCACGGTGTTGGTGTATATCGAATCTTGCAGTCCAAGCAATATTAGTTTATACCTTCTGGTGACATGTGAGTAAAATCTCTTTTGGGAGAGTGGAACTGGAATAGACTGTGCAAGTCTCGCGCGTATTTGATCTTCCGGTACCATTGTGGTCACAACCATAGTTTTACGTGTGGGCGAGATTTTGTTTCTTCAATTATTTTAGTTTAACGTATACATGACCATGGAAATTGTATAGGTTGTTGGGAATGTTATACTTAGTGATACAAAATATGAAACTGTTCGTCTTCAGGAAGACGAGCAGAGTACTGTTCGAAACTTTCAGTCCCTAATGAGAGATACAGGGTTTGCACCGTTTGCCAATTTCGTATCTTTCTCGCCATTCAAATGTTTTCTTAATCACAATGCATGTCATTAGGCAAGGTATGGCTTTATCAAAATGATCGGTAGTTTTTGATAAAATGTGTCATACATTTGTTTGTAATTCAGGTCCAATTAAGCATAATCTCTATTTCTTTTTTGAAGACAATACAATGGGAGACTTTCGAACGCTAGGTGGCAGCAGACTTACCAGGTAAATTTCCATTGTGTACGTAGTTCTGAGCATGTGCACATTACCAAGAACAATGGATTTACCTGGTAAGTCTGTTGCCACCTAGCGTCCCAAAAGTCCCCCATTGGTTGTATGATATAGGCCTACGTGGTACTCGCTTTCTTTTAAAACATTAATTGGGGTTCAAATTAATTTCTGAAAGCTGTGATGACCCCCAGACAGTCCCATGTATGATTGGCATACCGGTTCAAAATTTAGACCAGGGACTTTTTCCCAACCTCGGCTTAATCTCCGTCTTCAGCTCAGGATTCATTTGATGTTGGAATCACCCTTACAAAATGAACGTGAACTGCTCCAAAATGATGACAGAGCCCAAGTGAGGTTCTGCTTTCAGATAAAAATGGTCGATTGTTTGTTTGTTTTCTTGTAAACATCGCCGTTTTCAACCTTTTCTTTGATTTCTGGGCTTCAAAGAAGGAACTTGCTCAACATCCCTTTCAAACTAACACTGTAACTGCACAAACACCTCCTCATCAGCAGAGTGATCATAGAAAACATTACTTGACGCTATTAAAGGGTCTGTACACGTTTGGTAATGACTCTGAAAATTAATGGCGATACAAACTTACTTGGTAAGAAGAACAGCAGCTTTGGATAGTAAAGCCTTTTGAGAAACTTTTCACTTAGAAGTACTGCGGTTATGGAAAAAGATATCACTTTTTAAGCTTGTATCCCCAAAAATTTGAATCTGAGAAGCGTTACTGACAGTAACGTTTCTCAGATTGTGTATTGCAGATTATCTTCCTGCGTGGACATAATCGCTCCTGATTTTCGGCATTATCTCAAAAACGCTACCACCTTTTGAGATGAAATTTTCACAGGTTAGGTTTATGGTATATATCTACAACTGTATTGGATTGAACAAACAGTGGGTTCCAATTACCAAACTTATACAATCCCTTAAAGACCAATAAATCTCTTGTTGAAAATCTGAAACAAGATAGTGAGTTCTCATCAAAAGAGAGTCGCCTGTGGCTGACCTTCTTTCCAACAGGCCATGATAAAAAAAATGTTGTGGAGGTCACAGTTTGCTTTTGTCAAATCCCAGACGGTGTTCATATCATTTTCGTCTGCTGGAAAACTGTAATAACAATGGAACTGCTGTAACTTATACAAGACGGTATTTAAAATTTGAAAGTTATCTCAATTTTGAAGTTGCATTGCCTAATGCTGAATAATAATAACAATTAAAGGTATTATACAGGATTGGTAGAGCTGACAAAATAGTCGCAGACGGTGTTCATGTTTTGTGTGATCAACCATGAAATGGCCTATAAGCTTGTGAAATTTTGGGCTTAATCCGTTGTGTGCAGTCAGGAGAAAAAAAGTGAAAAACATGCACGATTTTCAGCATTGTCCTTAATTTTGGTTGCAACAACCGAAATCAATAATATTGTTGCGTTTTTCAAAATAGGTTTTCAGATACAGTTTTCTCGAATGTGCCTTCACTTCAGAGGGAAATATTTCACAGAAAAAAACCCGTCTAGTGTGAACTTCATAATCAGTAAAGCTTTCAGACTAAAGTTAAACAATGATGTTTTTATCCTTACCAATCCTGTTTAATACATTTTAACAACTTACATTTTGAAAAAGTATGGAATTTAATCATCACAACCCTTTACCTGACCAAAACGTACATGAACTAGAGCCGGCACTGTAAACTTGTGTCTTACCAATTTCCTTCATTCTGCCGATGAAACTCTGGAGTTTTCTCTGCCGTACATCCTCCCTCCTCTTCTCCCACTCCAGTGCCTTCTCCACCATGTACTCGGCCCGGCGAGAAGGGAGCTTGTACTCCTCAGAAGCTGGCTTGACGGCCACCTCACTCGGTACCAAGCTACCCTCACTGTTTCGCTGATACCTCACCACGCTGGTCACAACCGGGGCTTGGTAGTCCGGTATGCGGAATGAGCGGTTGGCGATGCCGATGTGGTACTTGTGTTTCCCGTCTCGGAGTTCCCCGAGTTCGTTGGATGGTTTGCGTCGCTTTTTGTCTTTTCTTGGCTCTTTCGTTGAGCGTCCGGTCATCATGACGTCCTCTTCGAACACGGAATCAGGAAACTCGATTCTTTCAGAGGTTTCTGCACCTTCTTGATGAGCGTACGAGTGTCTGTTTGTATTTGAGCTGTTTATACCAGGCAAAACTTTATTTGGATTCACGACCACGCGATCATTTTCCCCTCCGTCTTTGAGCGATGAACTTAGGTCTAAGAGTTTGGGATTCCCACTCGAGTTTTTAGCCTCTCTAGAAAAATGAGGTTTGGAGATAAGATGAGCAATATCTGGAAGAAAAGATTGTTCAGTGTCAGTACGAATGAAAGGCAAGTTGGCTTTTGAAACCTCTTCCAATATCTGCGACGTTGTATGTCTTAGAGTTGAAGGTAGGCCTACTTGAGTTGTCGAGGGTTGGTTGTGAGATGGCAAGTTTGATGATGTCAATGTTGATGATGGTGATGATGAGGTCACAGTTGACGAGATCTGCTTCTCGGACTTTACTTGTGAATTGTGATCGTCGGCCATGGAATGATTTGTCGACTTACCGCGTTCATTTTGTTCATCACTTTCACTGTGAAGATCGTCGTTTGTCGTGGCAAACTCCATATCGGGTTTTTCATCAATCTCGGGGAGTCGACGAGGTGACAATGCTTTGACGGTCTCCTTCATCGGCAGTACCTCCTCCTCCTGTTGCATCGCTTCAACCATGATCATATTCCTCAATCTGTTTTGTGCCTCTTCTCTATCCCTGACTGCTTTCTCCCTCAGTTCGTTTTGTACCTCCTTCTGTTTTCGTATACGAGCCTGTCGCTGTATGCGCCGCTTATCATTCTGAACCCGTATGAGGTTCCGGAACATCTTTTGCTGTCCACGGGCAAGTTTCGCCACGGCGACTCTCTGGTCGCGGTGCCAGAGATCCACTTGTTTCTTCGCACTGATGTCGTGGGCGTGGTTGCTGCATTTCACCTGGGTCTCAAGCTCTGAGGCACGGGTGTACCTCAGCATGCCGATGTCATCCGGCTTGAGGTTCCGTAGCCCCATTAGGGCTTTGCCTGCCGCTCTCTCCTTCGCACTAGAAAGACTCAAACTAACCGTACGCTCGGAGTTGCCCGTAACCAACGTAGCGGTGTTATCCATGGTGACAACCGAAAGGTTTAGATACACATTTACACAGACATTGGGGGAAAGGTCAACGGCTAGACAAACCCTCGTCTTTTCATGAAGACGAAACCATATCTGATACTTCTCACAGCAGTATTGTCATATTGCTTGATATTTGACACGATGTTGGAAACACTCCCCGGTGCTGTATCCGGGAACTGTGAAGAATAGCCCGCCTTTTATACTTCACTTCTGCTGATCCTAATAGTCACGACGGTCCGTGAACGCTCAACATCGGGTCTAAAGAACAAAAAGTAACAAAGGTTTAATGCGAATCATCTGATCATTAAAGTGTTTCTCGGAAGATAAGACCGTCAGAAAAACCATCCGGTTTTGAAACCAGTTCAGGGCAATATACGTCATTGCCACAAGCAGCTTGTGAAACAAAGGTATTTTTAACTCGTTCTGGCCCAACAACCGCTACCCTTCGAAAAAGGTACATCCAATCAACCAAACAATAGATTCAATTTTTGGCTTTCCCCCCGTCCCTGAACCTATAATAGAGCTTAAATTGAGTTGTTGTATACGGCAAAGAGCAAAACATGCCTTTATTTTCCAAGGAATTTCTTTGAGATTGATGAACCAGTAAATCGACACAGAAAAGTGCATTGAAAGGGAATATTTAAACTGCAGAACGAGAAAAATAATGTATTGTTGAGGGAATCATCGACCCCCTTGACATGTTTTGTGTTTAGCTGTAGGCCTACCGTGTTGACAAAATCCGGGAGTATTTAAATGTCAAATTAAAGAATTTTTTTACAGAAGTTATAGGTCATTGTGTTGGTGTCATATTCAATAAGAGATTAGAATGAATGTATTAATATGCATGCTAGTTCTGGGAATAGATAAGCGTTCGTTGACATTTTCAATAAACATGTTCTAAAATGTACAACTTAAACATGTCCATGGTAATTTTTAGAATAACATGGTATTGAATGATGTGCTCAAGTGATTATAATGTAGGTTACATTGCTGTTGACATTCGACCATGGGTATTCATCAACATGTCTGCAAATCAAGACGTTTCTAAGCTTCAAGAGCATGGTAGGCCTTGGCAAACTTATTACGTATAGCACGAAAGCAGTTATAAGATTGCCGTTTTCACAACAACTTTTTTTGCCACCGGTAGTATATAGGCTACTCAAACAAAACTTTTAAAAAACTTTGCACCGAACGGCGAGTCGAAGATTCATGCCAAAATTACTCTGAAATAAGCTTTTCGAACCAAATCCGTGAAACTGTTTTACAATAATATCACAAACATGTCTCAAAGGGAAAGTACATCATTGGATTAAGAAAATCGTTTTTTTCGAATCCAACAATAATGTAGATGTTACTTAGGAGCCATTCAAAATAGTCAATGTTAATTTTTTTAACAATGGCTTCATAATAATAATGTATACACTGAAGAACACATAATGCCTGAATAATGAACCAGATATTTTAGATCAAACTTTGTAGTTTAATCAGGAATGAAATTGACGATCTTGGCCAGCTGGTTGTTTGTTCCTCTTCTTTTTTAGTTTGTTACTTAATATATATGTAATTTGTTTAAACAAAAAGTGAATTTCAATTTTAAGTTATTTCTTTTGACCCATTTTCTTTTAAAGATAGACTATTCTGAATGGCCCCTTACATATTATTTTAGTTACGTTTCACTCCTAAACTAGGAGCTTCTTCAGACTGGTGACCATGTCCAATGCTCAACTGCTCAATGCTCAAACATCATTGTTTTTCTAGAAGAATACCGGGGTAAAGGTAATTCCCGTCTTCTAGTTTTCAATATACAAGCAATACACAACAACCTGTGAAAATCTGGTGCTATGAAGGCAATACAACTTTTCATTTGTGCACGTTCAAAATTATGTTGCTTCAATTGCGGCAATCAAAATAACAAGCAACATCGATTTAGGGAGTCATACAATTCCAGGCACGATATTCTTCGGACTTTAATCTGATTTCCTGATTTTTGCCCTCAGAAAAATCAGCAAAATTGCTATTTCAAACTAGCCTGAAAAGTTCCGCTTCTTCGAAATCCAAACAAGTACTGAAATTGGGGGATCCCATAGCAGTTTCCCGGCGGAAATATCTCCAAAGATATCTATAGTATATAATACCGGTCCTTGTATAACAAGTTTCTAAGAGAGAATTTTTTTCAAATAAATATTTGATCTTAAAATCACGCACAAATCTGTAAAAGGAGAGATTTAAGGGGTCTGTATACGTTTGGTAATGACTCTGAAAATTAATGGCAATAACAACTTCCTTGGTAAGAAGTACAGCAGCTTTGGATAGGATTAGTAGGCTAGGCCTATAAGTTTTGAAAAACTTTTCCCTTAGAAATACTGCGGTTGTTCAAAAATTTGAGTCTGAGAAGTGTTACTGACAGTAACGTTTCTCAGATTGTGTATTCCAATTGCGGATTATTCTTCCTGCGTGGACATAACCGCTCCAGATTTTCGACAATATCTCCGAAACGCTACCACCTTTTGAAATGAAATTTTCACAGGTTAGTTTTATGGTATACCGGTGTATCTACAACTATATAGGATTGACACAAACATTGAAACCAAAATATCCTTACCATGAGGCAGTAAAACCCTGTGCACCACTCTGCCTCACCCTTCAGAACAAATCACAGCAAGGCAGGCATTAGTTGCTGGTAGACGTAAAATCCCTGCGTTCAGTCAGTATACTGACCGTGGTACTTCAAGCATCGGGTAACATTCTGATTTCTGACTATTTACTCTCTCTTCAAATGTTACATCTCATTCTTTTCTCCGCGCTGGTTTTTTATCACCATGCGAACACTGCGTCTTTATTCTCTGTTAATCCTTGTTTATTCTCTGTTGGTCCTTGTTGAATCCGTAATGGGCCGTGTTTACAACAAATTGTTGTCCCTTCTCCTGGTCTCTTTTAAATGAGCCTTATCGTCGACCCTTCCCTTTCTGTTGATCACTTGTAAGGATGCCAGAAATGCTGCCTCTTCCAGTTATAGCCTTAGGGATAAGAGAATGGCTAATTTCCTCCACCACTTGAAATATTGAACGTCTTACACCGAGAAACTTGTAGTTTGTGTCCTTGGCGGCAGAATGTTGGCGCAAAATCGTTGAAATTTGGACTATAAATAAGACAAAACAATATTTTGGTTTTGCATGCCTGAAGTTAAAACATTAAATGGGGTAGTCAAATCTTTAGTCAGTCGTGCTGCGTGACCATCACGCCGTTTATTTCAATGGTAACGGTCAGTTCCGACGGCCGTTTTATGAGGTTGTCGTCATTCTTATCATTTTGGGGTGTCGGGGCCAAGTGGTCTAGGGCGGTGGATGGGCTCAAAGTTCTGTAATTTACAGAGTGTGGGTTCAACTCCTGGCCCGGCCAGTCGCGACAACTGTGTGTCTTTGAGCAAGGCACTTTATCATAATTGCTTCTCTCCACCCAGGAGTATACTTGCAAACGGTGGAGTAACCTGCGATGGACTGGCATCCTGTCCAATACTTTCAGTCGTTTGAAACCGGATATAAACACCGGCCTGATGAGCCATATTGGCTCGGGGCAGACTTTTTATACTTTCATCAGTCTTATAATATATGGATGTCGACAGAGCATCATTGAACAGAGTTAACTATAATTATTGTTAAGATTTTAACGCCGATATCTTGACATTTTGCTCCCGTTAGATTAACCAAGAGCTTTAACTATGATTCATGAATACGAAAGCAAAGTGGTCATAGATATAAGTATCTTTATTTATTATAATGAATGGCTGACTTAAAGGCACTGAACACGTTTGGTAATTGTCAAAGACCAGTGTTCTCACTTGGTGTATACCAACAGTGCATAAAATAACAAGCCTGTGAAAATTTAGGCTCAATTGGTCATCGAAGTTGCAAGAAAATGATGAAAGAAAAAACACCCTTGTTGGACAAATTTGTGTGCTTTCAGATAGGAATAAAAACTTCTTGCAAGAAGTTTTTATTATTTTAGTGAGAAATTACCTCTTTCTCAAAAACTACGTTACTTCAGAGGGAGTCGTTTCTCACAATGTTTTATACTATCAATAGCTCTCTGTTGCTCATAACCAAGTAAGTTTTTATGCTAATAGATATTTTGAGTAATTTCCAAACGTGTACAGTGCCTTTAAACCGGCTGGGGTTTTGATGAGTTTCTAATTTTGATTCTTGGCGTAAAGGTTACGAATTACAAGTGCCAAACAAATTTCCCTCCCCCCATACAACTGCCGTCGGGGGACGAATAACGGGCTGCGTCCCAGGTAACGGATTAACGCAAACCATTGCCTCCCGTGAAGATATATCTTGGTATCTGAGATTCCACACCGGCTTGGTAAATGTTAGCTACTGTTTGCACACACACTATCACAACAATTGACTGATGTATTGAAGGGCTTCTTTAAATATTTAGTGACTTTTATTTGAAGAGTTTTTCTTGACGAGATTTTTGGTTCGGTCTATTTTTAGCCCAACAATCTGGAGGCCACTCAATCGTCAAGCCTCTTTATTCAAGGTGATGTTTCTTCCTCGAGCAATATAACAAGGAAAGCGTCTCTATCTTGTTTAAAGGCACTGAACACGTTTGGAAATTGTCAAAGACCAGTATTCTCACTTGGTATATCCCAACATATGCATAAAATAAAAACCTCTGAACATTTAGGCTCAATTGGTCATTGAAGTTGCAAGAAAACGATGAAAGAAAAAACACCCTTGTTGTACAAATTTGTGGCTTTCAGATAGGAATAAAAGGCTTCTTGCAAGAAGTCTTTTATTATTTTAGTGAGAAATTACCTCTTTCTCGCAAACTACGTTACTTCAGAGGGAGTTGTTTCTCACAATGTTTTATACTATCAACAGCTCGTTACCAAGTCAGTTTTGATGCTAATATATATTTTGAGTAATTACCAAACGTGTACAGTGCCTTTAAACACCCTTCTTTCATATTAGTGATTTCTGGGTGGGTGAACTCAAAGGTTGACAAATAGTGTGAGAAAGACATTCCACGATGTTCTGAGTTCATCCAAGATTCTCTTTGTGGTTTTGAGTTTTGAGAGGTCAACAATATAATTCGTTGGTATAAGGTTACCCTTACTGAACTCTGATTTTACATTCTAATTTTATCATACTTTAAAAATTAATAAGACATTTTATTTCACACTTATATATTGCCGTTCCCTTCACACACTCCAACAAAAATTTAAAAACAAACATTTTCTAATGAGGCGTGAGAGCCCCGAAACTCACGATGAAATCATCAGTATGGAACAAACAAAGTGACGAAAAATTTGGCAACGACAAAAGTTGACTCTATGTCTTTATTAGTCATATCACTAGATAAGTTTCATACAACTTAGGTTTTCAAGGTAGGGTGTTGGTAATTAACCCACAAGTTAATGACCATAAAAAACTTACTTGGTAAAGAGCGCTGGAGAGCTGTTGATATTATAAACAGAAACGACCCCTTTTGAAGTAAGAGAAAGAGATAATTCCCCCCTAAAAAAAACTATTAAAAAAAACCTAAAATAAAAATTCAGATGCCTTAGAAAGGCTTCAGGCCTGAAGCCTTTCTCAGGCATCTGAAAGCACACAATTCTATGCAAAAAGTTTTTTTCTTCTTTCATCATTATTGCAACTTCGATGACCAATTGAGCCAACATTTTCACAGGTTTCTTATTTGTATGCATACATCAAGTGAGGATATGCCAATTGGTCTTTGACAATTATCAAAAGTATACCCTGCCTTTGAAACTATGCAACCACCTTTTGCTGCCGAAGATGTTAGCGATGTAGGCCTATACGACGAGAGTCTTTCGCATGATGACCTTATATGGTTTAAAAACAGAATCAGCAATTTATCAACCTTAATTTCTGCAATGTGCCAATGTGTGATGTAACTATCTGCGGGTGCTTTTTTGTCAGAGTTTTATTTAGACAGGTATTTTCTTATCTTCAAAATTCCATATCTCATCGATCAAGTTCTTTTGTCAGTCAGTCTTAAGCTCTTTGATCATCGTGAAAAAATGAATTTCATGACCCTTATAAAAAGTACACATCGGTGCTTTACATTCATAATGACTCATTATTTGAACAGGTCCCGCTCCCATTGCGACACTATGTGTGTTACCAACTCCCCCAACAACACATTAATCATAACTTCTCAAAAAATATTATAATATTTTTTGTCCTCACAAACAGATTTATAATCTAACACATTACATGTAATTGGATGGTTTTATTGACCACTTAATCATTATCGGCGAAGATGAAAATCAGTTTAGAGAAAAAGATATCGAGGGCCCACAGCTGACAAAAATTACCCAGATAGGCAACATGAGATATCAAGTAACTAGTGTACTTCGCACCCGATCTTCACGATAATCGTCATTTATTGTCAACAACTATCCATGCATTCATTACCCACCAGCAATGGTATCCTAGGAAACATTAAACAATGTTGGACTCCAGTTGAATTATGTGACCAATACGTAGTCAATAGACAGGGCCTATTGACTCTAGTTTGGCAGACCGTGCTGGAGGGTCCTTTAGGAAGGGGGAGAACTCGTTCAGATATTTACCGAATCAATTCAGTAGAAATGGTGAAAACAATTTTGCCTGAGGCTGACACTGAGTGCTTTGGTTGTTCGTCTACAAAACAAGGTGTAATTCATTTGAAACGCCTTTTTTCCTGTTTTGATTAAGTTGTCCCCATGTTTGCTTTTTATGTTTGCGCATAAATAAGGCCAGAGATAAACAACACAGAGAGATTCATTATTAAGATGCTCTTTCATTAATAATGATTAGGCCTATATACAGTTTTCTGTTTTGTCTTCAGTTCAAAGGGACATTGAGATAAATAAAATAAAGTCATAAATATGACTTAGGCCTATATCTCATAATTATGACTTAGTAAAAAGTCATAACTAACTTGTACTAAGTCATAATTATGAGATTGCACATAATTAATTATGACTTGTATCAAGTCATAATTATGAGATGTAGCCTGTAAGTCATAACTATGACTTTAATTGTCTTTCGCTCTCAACGATTCCATATGTACCGGTATCTGATATGTAAATCACATCAAATTTGGCCTGTGGGACAACGATAAAGATTGATAATCACCGATTGTCCGATTCATCAGAAGTGAGATTTTCACTTTTGTAATTATGTAATTTTCTATAGTTTCAAAATCACGACGTAACGTGTGTGTACTCTTATAGCAATGGGAAGGTGACAATACTTCTTTACTTCTTTTAAAACCAGTCTGCTCCAGATTCTGAAACAACAAAACCGCATAAACTTTACTAAAAATTACTAACTAGGATTATAGGAATTGTTTGAGACTTGTGCACAGTATAGAGAAAACAAATGTTCTTTTTTTTGGGGGGGGGACACCTACCCACACCCTGAGGAGTGCTCGCATGTGGTTTGTTCTCAAAGTAGACTTGATTTCAAACGTGACCGTAATCGCTAAATTGTGTTATTGCTGTTGAAAAAACCCCATACATATTTTGACTGTTTCCCCCCTAATTTAATAATCCTATGATATGCATTCCAATGTCTCCTGACGACGACGAGTTTTTCGACGAGAGTGCATTGGGTCACGTCAAGAGCAAGTGTGTCAGTTCTGTTTAAGGACAACACACCAGCGCCGAAACTAGGGTAACATTTTAGGGGCACAAGGAGGTGCACCATTTTTTGTTTTATAGGAGTGCACTTTTGGCCAAGTTTCCGTTTGCCTTTTTCTTGAACATCCCCTTTTCAGCGCTCTTGTTATGCCATTTAATATTTTGTATAAGATAATCTGACCTGAGTGTAAACAAAAATACATTCTCTTCGTGTAAATGGAAAAACTAATAGTTTTGAAATTATCACAGTAAAGCTTATTATAAATGAAACATGTTACTCTGGTAATTTTTAATCCACTCAAAAGTCAAAAATTTCAAAGGCAGTGTGTGTGTGTGTGGTTTGGTGGTGGGGGGGGGGGGGGTGCATGGACTTCGATTGGGGCCCCTTACTTACGCAGCTGAAAACACCACTTGGTTTAAAGAGATGAATAAATGGCACTTCCAAGACCCCTCCCCCCCAAAAAACCAAAACAACAACAAAAACAAAACAAAAAAACAAACAAAAAACAACAATAACCCCTCCCCCCCTAAAAAAAAAAACTTTTATAAAAATTAGCATGAAAATCTCTCTGAGGGTACAGTTACATACACCGATGCGTTATTAGATGATGTGAACATTTTCTACAAAACAATGGTCTGGTAGCACACAGTAGGCTATATGGAATTCCTGGCAGGTGAATTTTGTGTAATACAAAATATTATTGGAATTATTTTTGGAATTGCAAAGTAACAACTGCATAAGATCTGGAATGTGCCTACTTATGTTATACCTTTAACAATGTGCAGCATGCACTGTAAAACACTCTATTCCACCAGACCTTGTATGTACTTTGTGCCTGCCAACCTTTCACCTAGTGGGTTATTAATTGTAAATATGATGTAAAAAGTTAAAACATGTATATTCGGTTTGCGGTAATACCATGTGTATATCTACCTTGCTGTGTAGATTTTTTCTTTGAGAACTTTTCTTGCTATTATTTTACTGTCGCGGAGTAGATTTCGGAATTCGGGAGACTACTAAGTTCTGTAACCGCAAACCGAATATACATTGATACCTCACCAAGCAATGCCTCAAAAACCATATAAGTTATAAAGCATGTAAACAACAGCTTTATCCACATACTGCATCTTTAGAACCCCTTGCCCGGTGCATGTTTCCCTCCATCCGACAATATATAGACTGTTTCAAGAGGGAAATAAATTCCTACCTACAGCTCCCCTGAGATATTTTTATCTTAAATGTTTTCTTCTTGTAGCCCCTTACCAAGTGGCTTTGAGCCTTCATTGGGGCAAACTTGCATAACAAAAAAAACACACCCTAATTTCATCGCAAATAACAATTTTTGAATAAAATCCCCCAATGCAGAATACAGGCTGGAGGTAAGGCAGTGATGTGTTGTAAATCAACACTTAGATTACATTGTTTCTGCCCAGAAGTATTCCATTTATTGATGACTTGCATAATTCAACCCAAGTCAAATGTTTGAATGTTTGACAGAAGAGTCCCAGATTATTGATTCAGGTTTGTTTACTGTTAGAGGCTTCACCTAGTGCAGTCCTTCTTCCATGTTCCATGCTGGGCCCAATTTCATAGAGCTGCTTAAGCAGAAGATTTTGCTTAACAATTTCCTGCTTAGCAGAAATGAGCATGATACCAGTCACAAATTGTACATGTGACATGGTATTTTGGCTGGTAACCTTAATCTGGTAAGCATACTATCTTGCTATGCTTAGTTACTTTTTGTGCTTAAGCAGCTCTATGGGCCCAGGTGAGATGCCAAATAATGTTCACCTCGCTCTGTACTCTTCATGTCAGCTTTTTACAACCGGCCTCCAGATAACCAACAAATGACAACCTATTAATCTTATTGATAAACACAAACAGTGTACAGTTTGACCAGCACTGTTTACTCACTCAGTATTTGTGTTTGTGTTTAGTGGTAATATATACCCTGATTAAGATGATAGGAGCATTTACCTCCACAATAGGAGGAACCTGGTGGGATTGGTGTTATCTTTTATGGACCCAGTTTATCGGCCGATCAAACGTATGGGATGGTACATTTTTAGGACTGTGGCATAATTCTCTATGCATAATGTAGCATTGTTTTGCTGCCATTCAAAATAATGCAATTGTGGTGTCTGAATTGACGGCTTTGGTAGTGGCTAAGTTTGAAATGTTGAAAAAGTCCAACTATTCAATGGTAGAATCGCAGCCAACAGCCCCTAGCTGCTGCTAGTGGCTTAACCAGAGAAGGGGGCAAGAGGCTGAGATTTCTGAGAGACTGAGATTTCTGAGAGACTGAGATTTCTGAGAGACTGAGATTTCTTCAACCACTGATCAACATCTTAAAATCCATCACTCAGTGACGCTCCATGGCACTCCAACATGATTACCCCTGGTCACTAGGCTATTTATTTAATTCCTTAATAAACCATCTCTGCCCTCAACCATTTTCCCCTCCTTCTGCTGCCCCCAAATGAGATCGGAAAAGGGCACAAATGAATGGTTGAATCATGGAGGTAGAACCTCCATTGGTTGAATACATTAAATCGCTTGCACCCCCCCCCCCCCATGAAAATGTCTCGCTTGATTTAACCAAACGAGGCTACAAGGGAAATAATCAGGGACCTTTTTACAAAATGAGTAATTGTATTCATTACTGTAATCATGCTCCCATTTATGTCAAGTTCCCCCTTTGTTTATACATTATCACTGATAAATAACGAATTCAAAAATAGAGATCAGACTATTTTCCCTCAGTGTTGGTTTGGTCATAGAGCAAGAACAGAGAGTCTGGTCAACATTTGTTTTAGAAACAAAAAAACTAAAACACTATGGTTACGCAACTGAGATTTCTTTAACCACTGATGAACATCTTAAAATCTGTCACTCAGTGACGCTCATGGCGCCCCAACAATATTACTGGGCCATTTGTTTAATTCCTTTAACCATCTTAGCTCCCTTGGGAGTATACAGCCTGTGCTGCCAAGTATGTAGAGCACCAAGCTAAACAGCTAAATCAATCACAAGAACTATCTCTGCCCTCACAGGTACCAATTTATTTACCCCCTTGGTGAAGAAAAGCAATTTTAGTTAAGTGTCTTGCTCTAGGAAACAAGTGTCATGACCGGGATTCGAACCCACACCTTGATGACTCTGCCACCAGAAGTTGAGTCGGATGTACTAAATCACTCGGCCACGACACGTCAACATTGGTTTATGCATAGCACTTTATTTTTTACCTCAGTTGTTTATGGTACACATGTAGTATAAGTTCAGCTTCATTACTCTTTATCCAAATAAATTCGTCTCCAGTAGACCTTTGAGAACTTTAAAATTCTACCAAACTATTGGTTTTTAATTTGTAAGATTGAAGCTGATACTTTACCATCCTAATCTACATTCTTGCTGATGCTGCACCGATCTCATAGGAAGGCAAAAGCTGATCCAACTTCATGTCAAAACAAAATTAAACAAAAATTACAATAAAAACAGCTTATCCAAGGAAAGTATACAACTGACTCGCTTTTGTATTAACAATATTTTCTTGTTTTATTTCAAGGCAGCATCTACTATACAAATTTACTTGCAAAAATGTTTACAAAATGGATGGATTCAGTGAAAAGGAAGGAATGATCTGTCAATATATCACAATACTTTTCATTTAAAAACAGAAGAAAATTCCAGTGCCGAATTAAACATTAAAAACTAAAAATACTTTCCGATTTCATTAGCAAAACCATACCAGATGCTGTGATAAACAGTTAGGCAACTAATTTGGTACAAGAAGGTAAACAAAAATAATGTATCGCATTATTGCCTATTGACCAAATTCACCCGATGTCATCATCACATCGTCTTGGTTATGCCATTTTGGGAGTCAATGTCCCTGTGTTTTACATTGTATAGCAAAGTTTTGGCGACACAGTGTATACACACTTACCCGTTTGACTCCCAAATTGGTGAGTGTGGCTCAGTCGCCACTTCTGATGAGCTTGCATTATGGTCAATCCCCAGGCAAAAAAACCCCAAACAAAAACATGTTCCCCCTTTTCTAACACATTTATTGTTATAATAAACCATTGCATTTTAACCATCCATGTTGAATGTGGAACAAGTAAACAGCACCCCCAGTTGGTAACAAATGTAGGAAAGTCACACTTATGTACAATCTTGCAGGACTCGTTATAGTTTCTGTATGGACCTTACGCATTGACGTCCCACTGCCATCTTAAAGGTAAAACGACGAGGAAACACACAACTATATGGGCCAATGAAGAACCTCCTTTTGATCTCTACGGAGGGCGCCCCACTGCATTCATGTCTTGGGGCGTGGTCTATTGTCAATTGATCCACCGACAGGTACCAATCTTGTCATACACTGGCCGAGGATTGTCAACAGAACTCTGTGTTGGTCACGAGTGAAGGAAGTCATACTCTCTCACCATCTTGCACGTCACAACCAGCATCTCTTTGTCTGAGATCCACTGTGCTTTACCGTTTTTCCCATCGACAGGGTGCGGGAGGTGAAGGCCAAGTTTACTGTGATGGGCAAAGAGAGTAGCATTATGTTAATGAAGGGAGCCCTCTATTGTTGTCATAAGCACCCATAAAAGCTGGAGTACATCGCTCGGCCGCAGCGCCTCATCCAGAGTCGCTGGGATGGGCTGATGTATACACATGTGCATTGGACCATTCCGCCTGACCTTATAAACCCCCAGTCACCTCTTCCTGTTTCTCGAAAGGCTCGACTATCAATAATACTGTAGCTCTATTGTGTAAATCCATTGCAAATAATTATTGTCATTATTTGCCTCATACTAAAAACAGCGCACAATTGCAACATTTGTCTTACAACTTTGAAAAGATTGTTTACATTATCTATAGAGCCTCCATGCGATATTATATCATGTGCAGTACAATCATTCCCCTAATGCCTCACTACATCCTACACAAGAATTTGTACAAGCTAATCAGCCCATCCCAGCGGTCTTGGATGAGACCGGTGGGGCCCTGAGTGAAGCTGGAGTACCTGATTTTGCCAACATTGTCTAGATGCGCTAATTCAACACCTTCATCTCGATCATGCTGCCCCTATCTTTGTGCATTAGTATTAATTGTACTATTTCTCAGTAGAAATTGTTGCCATCCAGACTTCATTCCCACATTACTTTATTTTTTTCACTCTTCCCTTGTTATGGATTTCAAAGATGTTCTACTGCTTACAATAAGCGTTCCTCTTTTTCTTCTTCATTTATGAGAGACAAAAAAGGAAGTTGTCCAGGTGTAACATCACCATGTTAACTTTGACTGTCAAAATGCCAAGCGGAGCTCACTACTATACAACCACTTGATTTTCCCAACAACAGTGGCGTGTAGTGGCTGTGCGGATAAGAGCGCCGGACTCAAGCTCTGGTGTTTCTGTTCAGCAGAGTGTGGGTTTGAGTCCCTGCTGTGTGTCCTTAAGCAAGACACCATTTTTGCTGTGTCCTTCGGATGGGACGTTAAGCCGTTGGTCCCGTGTGTTGTGTAATGCACGTAAAAGAACCCAGTGCACTTATCGAAAAGAGAAGGGGTTCGCCCCGGTGTTCCTGGTTGGATCGGCAGCATATTGCGCCACAGCACCTTGTAAACCATTACATGGTACTATGTAAAGGAATTGGTCTCATACTTCAAAAACGTAGCTCCACAATACCTTGCAGGAAAATAACGAATGTTGAAGTGCCTTGAGCGTCACTGAGTGACGGATATGTGCAGTATATAAGAAGCCACTATTATGATTATGTAGGTCAGAGTAGCTGTGTGGAGTACATTACTGAGGGTTTATAAACTGATGAACACTTTTTCTTGTGTACTTACTACTTAGGTGTCCTGCAGTCCAAGAACTTCTCTGTCACATCCAAATCAACATCAGCCAACTTTGTATCTGGTAAGTTGATCTTTATCTGTAATAATCCAAAACCATTAAAAGTCACTGAGTTTGCTTAGTAATTGGATGTCTCTGTGCTTATCAGAATGAAGAGAGAGCGGAGGAAGTGAATAATGAATATTGAAACAGATTTGGTCAATGGCTGGCGATTGTTCTGTAATAGGATTTGTTTGAGACAATAGAGGGCATCCCACTCATCGGTCCTTGTCTCAAAAGTCCCCCATTGCTTCAGAACGAGATAAGCGCATGAAAGAAAATGTTGACCGAATCAAAAACACTGTTACTAGTTATTAGAAGAGGAGACTTGTTGAGCCATGCTAGATCCCCAAAAAGGGGTTCATGTAAAAAAATGTACCTATTGAGTCTGACACCACATACACATGTAGCATCTTTAAAGGGATTGTATATGTTTGGTAATTGGAACCCACTGTTTGTTTCAATCCTATATAGTTGTAGATATAGACCATAAAACTAACCTGTGAAAATTTCATGTAAAAAGGTGATAGCGTTTTTGATATATTGCCGAAAATCTGGAGCGGTTATGTCCACGCAGGAAGAATAATCTGCAATTGGAATACACAATCTGAGAAATCTCAGATCCAAATTTTTTGGGATAAAATATGATATCTTTTTCGATAACCGCAGTACTTCGAAGTGAAAAGTTTCTCAAAATGCATTATACTATCCAAAGCTGCTGTATTTCTTACCAAGTAAGATTTTATTGCCATTTATTTTCAGAGTCATTATATACTAAATGTATACAGACCCTTTAAGTTGCGCATTGGGCATTGGTCAGTAAAGCGTTTAATTACAGTGCACTTTCACATCCATGTTTTCAAAACACCACATCTCTAGAACTGATGATTTCTATTGCTATTTACAAATGTGCATTCTTGTTTCATTTGTCTTTTTTTTCTACAATCTCTGAAAGGTTTCAAAACAATTTAAGTGGCTGTCTGTTGTGGTGTGTGGTGGCCGAGTGGTCTGCTGCATTGGACTCAACTTCTGATGGGTGAATCATAGGAGAGTGGGTTCGATTTTTGGTAAAGACACTTGTGTGATTTTGTGTCCTTGAGCAAGGCACTTAACCATAATTGTTTCTCTAGACCCAGGTGTATAAGAGGCCTGAGACAGTATTGTGTTTGATTAAGCCCTTAGCGCTAATTTAAGCAGCTTGGGGTTGTATGCCAGGGAGTTGAGAAAGCTAGAGGAATGGTCCAAGTATGCTGGATGAACAAGGATAATAATGTTGTAAAGAGCCTTGATCTAGCTACTAGGATATGTGCGCTATATCAAAACCAAGTATTATTATTATTATTATTGTAATAGACCGACCCATTGAAGCCCGCCCCAAAAACAAATACTATCTGTAGGATATGTGCAACACCGCTTTCTCGTCAAGGGTGTAGTGTTGCATGTGTAGTTGACCGAGGCTTGATCATCCCAATGGGGGCAATCATCCTCCTTCTTCGGCTGCGGAGCAAGCGACTACAAGTTTCTTCCAAATTCTTTTGATCTTGGGCAAGTGTTGCAATTTGGTCTGCTTGCAGCATACCTTCACTCTCTACACAGGCATTTGTCAGAAATGGGCAATGCAACTTATTCTAATGGCAGCAGCTATTTTACATTTAGTAATGGGATTTTACTGTGTCAGCTTTTTGGGGCACAAAGTAGCAGTTGTGATTGTTCAACCCATTTTTGGGGCGTTGCTTAATGGATTTTCTGTTGTGGGAGTTGTGATTGGTCAACCCATTTAGGGGGCGGTGCTTAATTGATTGTCAGTTGGTGGAGTTGTGATTGGTAGACCAATTAAGGGGGGGGTGCTTAATGGATTGTCTGCTGTGGGAGTTGTGATTGGTCAACCCATTAAGGGGGCGGGGCTTAATGGATTGTCTGTTGTGGAAGTTGTGATTACCGTCAACCCATTTAGGGGGCGGGGTTTAATGGATTGTCTGTTGTGGGAGTTGTTATTGGTCAACCACATTAAGGGGGCGGGGCTTAATGGATTGTCTGTTGTGGGAATGAACAACTCACGACCATATCCTCACAGCATACAGAGCTGGGTGTCTTGTTGCCTAGCTGTAAATACATATCCTCCGTCGTGACTGCTTGCTTCATGATGATGTCATATCTGAATCAAAGAAGACAACACTTTATACAGGCTATAATCAATCAATAATCATTCTGAATAATTAGGGAGTATAATTGTGGTGTTTAAAGCTTTGCATAGTGTGGAAGTCGAGCAGAGTATACGGTTCTAAACGTCGAGACCATGGTCTGTACACCCAAGAAGGAAATGACTAACATTTAGTTTTTGCCTTTTCCTTTTTCCATAGATATCCCCCTTTTTAGTCTGCCTCACTCACTAATTAATTACTTTTTCTCCCTCTTCCCACCTTTGATCTTGTCTTCATTGTTCATTCCTTGCTTTTTTTCTGTGTGCTTTCTGCCTCTCATTTGGGGGGGCAATTCCTTTGTGTACATTTTGACTCCCAAAATGGTGGACATGATAGGCAGGTTTAAGTGCGCTGCAACGAGTCCAACGAGTCCAACACACCGCTGCTCACCTCGTCTCACGCACACCTTGTTCTCATCATAGACCACCTATCTTACAAGAACTCCATAGGCTCCCGATCAAATTGCGCATCACGTATAAACTTAAATCTTCTCACTTTCAAAGCTCTTCATGGCCTATCTCCTGACTATATATCTGATCTTCTCCATAAATAAATTCCTGTTCGTCCTCTTCGTTCTGCTGGCAAATCCCTACTGACGCAAACTACTTTTTCCACAAAATTCTATGGTCAAAGAGCCTTTAACTTCCTTGCACCTTCGTTATGGAATGACTTACCTCTTCATATTTGCAAAGCTGACTTTCTTCAGATTTTCAAGGGACTTTTATAGACCTATTTGTTTGAATCTATATTTTTGTAACATATTGCTTTATCCATTTCATTTCATTGTTTTATGTTTTGTGTTGCACACAGAAGCTCCTGCATTATGCGCTATATAAATGCCTCGTATTATTATTATTATTATTAATAAGAATAAACTCAATGCCATCTTACTCTGGTTGTGGTCTAGGGTCATCCACATCGTCATACTGAGAACCCTCAAGAACTTCATCTGCATCCCAAATATCCTTAGACTGTTTCTTGTTTGTCACTGCTTCTGCCAAGGAGAAATGTATCAGCAAAATTTCTCTTAATTTAATCTTTAAAAATGTTTTTCTCGGTTACAGACAAAATGTGAGTTTCTGACAGGCACGTAACTTTCTTTTTTGTTGAAAAGAAAAGAAAGTGGACATCACACTAAACTTTGTAAATTTGTCTAAGGCACTAAACGAGATGGAACAGAAGAAAATCTTTATTTTAATTTTATTATTTATAAACAAGTCGCATCCCTTTAAGGTGCTCCCTCTGCTGCTGCGCTTACCAGGTTGTATTGTAAACTTGGGTGTGATCCCTGGCTAAACGGCAGTTACAGGTTGAACGGATTCTGACTGGCACCCCCAAACAAAGATTTTGACAAAATAGGGAGACCGCCAACATAGGACCAGATAGCTCAGTTGGTAGAGCCTTGGCACGTTAATCCGAAGGTTGCAGGTGCTAGTGTCATATTTTCCTTGCTCAATCCAAAATTATTTCAAATTTACCCAGTTTTCCTTGTGGTAATTACTTTATAAAAAGGCATTACAGCAAAACACAAAGTTACCCCTGACATTTACCATGGTAGCCTTGATTTATTGTGAAACTCACTTAAGAGGTCTATATTATACGTTTGGTAATTACTCATAAAATTAATGGCAATACAAACTTACTTGGTAAGAAGTACAGCAGCTTTGGATAGTATAATGCATTTTGAGAAACTTTTTACTTCAAAGTACTGCGGTTATGTAAAAAGATATCACTCTTTATCCCTAAAAATTGTAATCTGAGACAGATTGTGTATTCCAATGGCAGATTATTCTTCCTGCGTCAGCGTGGACATAACCGCTCCAGATTTTCGGCAATATCTCAAAAACGCTATCACCTTTTGAAATGAAATTTTCACAGGTTGGTTTTATGGTATGTATCTACAACTATATAGGATTGAAACAGTGGGTTCCAATTACCAAACGTATATAGAAATTACAACAATGGAGCTTTGCGATATCCAAGTCTTTAAGAGTCTTAACAATGGCAAGTTCTTTGTGAAGAAGCAGAGGTGACTTACGTTTCTGTTTAGCCTGGATACCAGCGGCAGGTCCAATTGCTCCTGGGCCTAGTCTTGCTGCTGCACTTACAGGCTATCAATTGAGGAAGAGGGCACAAGAGAGTGAAGACAATTTAAATGAAGCAGAATGAGAAAAATGACTCAAAGTCAAAGATCAAAATTTGTACATGAAACACACAAACTGTTTGCAATCGAGGAAATAACTTTGCCAAAGTTTGTTTACATTTTTTTTTGACATTGACATACTGTACATTTTCATCATAAACTGGTAGGGACTGAAAACCCATTCCTCATAGTGCCCCCTGCTGGGATTTCAACCGGTGTCCTAGAGGTGGAAGGCGAGGAAAGATACTACTACACCGCCAAAACCGCCCAAAAACCTATGATCTTTAAAACAAATTTATATTACTTTAAATGACACATATTTCTGTCAAAGAATGAACATTTAATTGAAACCCCCCCAACCAAACAATCAACAACAACTGAGGTATACCTTGTCTTCATCATCACTCCCTTCCTCTGGAGCTTTGAGTAAATCTGCAAGAGCTGTTATATTAACAGCAGGGAAGTCCATTCTTAGTGCGTTCAGCACAGCACCGTCCTGTAAAATAAAGGCATGGTTTGAATTGATTACAAGTAATATTAATAATTATTCATTTTCAGTCCAAAACGAAAAAAAACATGCATTCCATACAGCGAGAGATTCAGGGAAGTTTTTTTTACTACAAAGAAGAAAAAATCCATGATTTTGTTGAAGAAAACTTGAAAAAATATTGTAGCCCTGCCGTTTTGGAATTGACAGTGCTTGTAGACCGGTCCAAGTAAGACAAGGTGAGATGATTTTAATCTAAATATCAAAGGATCAGATTTTGCACTTTGGTAATTATAGGAGGGGCCTACTCAAAAAATTAATGATCATGAAAACTTCCTCGGTAAGAAGCACTGCAGCTGTTGATAATGTATAACATTTTGAGAAACAATTCCCCTCTGAGGAATGTGGTTTTAGAGAGAGGGATTCAAAAACATTTCATTTCTGAGAAACGTTTCTGCATGACGAATTATTCTTCTTGTTGGACATCTCCAGATTTCCGGCAATATCTCTAAAAGTAACGCTACCACCTTTTGAAATGAAATTTGCACAGGTTTTATCTAAATTTATATAGGACTAAAACAACCGAACGGGTTCCAAAAACCAAAGGTATGCTTTTCCTTTAAACATACACTTTAGTGTTTCACTATAGTGGTTTCTATGATTGTAACCTTCATACTATTAGATTACTCTTTAGTCTTAGGCTTTTGTAGGGGACTAGTAGAGGGTTACGATTAACTAAACTAATACATGATGTATACAGAAGGACTAAAATCAGATTTTTCAATAGATTAGAGCTTTGTTGCTATAGTAATCGTAACCCTTCCGGTATCTAACCCTCCACATAGTCATGAGGAACATGTATCACCCTCTGCTACTTGGGGCTCTGATATTTCCATGCACCTCCCGGATGCGTACGTGTGAAGTTTGAACCGAGCCCCTCTCTGAGTGTTCAAAATAAACAAATCTGCCCCTTGAACAAACTAGCGGATATAAGGTAGTTTTTTGGTGATAATCTTAACTCTCCCTCCTGACGATCTGCAACCGTCGGGAGGATGGAGGGTTACGATTACCGCAACTAACTAGATAATAAGCGTGAAAGTGCTCTAAGTTATTGGTTGCAGTCGCGATACCTGTTGACAATTTTATTGTGTCCTTTAGTAACTTAGCGGCTGTTGGCGCTGTACTCCTTTTTAGACAATTTTTGCATCTTCGGTCGTGCTAGTACGGTAGTACTACGACCGAAGATGCCAACATTGTTAAAAAAGGAGTACAGCGCCCCAGTTACTGGGTCTAATAATCTTACGCTATCAAAATACCATCGACTCAGACGATTTAATTGAAAATGAAGTAATGAATTGAATGAATGATTCTGTTTGATTCGTAGCCCCATTTTGGGCCAATCCACTTCGTTTTGACTTTTGGCCCAATTTATGGGGCTAATTAATTGATTCGCACACTTCTATTTTACGTTTGCCATGTGTGCATGGTTTTCGACTCGAGTTGAAATCGCAACCTTCGATCATCCCGATCCGACGGTTGAAGCATAGAGCAAGGTTGAAGGAACGTGAAGACATGGAAGACCAAACAACAGCATTAGTTAGGTTTCGCCACCATGGCAACAACCTCCAACGTTTAAAAAGACCTCCGACCTCCTACCTAGTCCTATTTTAATTGTTGACAAACATCGATAACCACCTGCTGATAAGAACTGTATCATCAGTATGTATAAAACTTTCTGAAGTAACATACCAAATATAATTTATATTATTCAATTCAACCAGTGACAATGACTTACCCCGACAAAGCTTTAAAACAAGGGAGAAAAGGTATCCCGAATTTTTGACAAAAATTATTTCAACGTTCACCGAAACCGGTCCGGATTATTGGAATACAGCAACAGCGCCCTCCAGTGTCAGCTTTCTCCCCACCGTACACACATGATTGGAGATTCACGGATGCGGCGCGATCATCAGGCGAGAAAATTAAAGCGGCCTTCACATGATTGAAGGTAGGTAAACGCACTACTGCCAGACACACTATACTACAGGGGGCGAACCCCTTCTCTTATCGATAAGTGTGTATCTTTTACGTGCATTGATAGTTGTTTAACAAAAAAACACGGGACCTATACGGCTCTTTACCGCTCGGCCACGACACGCCAGCATTAATCGGATCGCCAGTCGGATCGCCAGTGAGTTTAATAGTAATTCCGCTCGGCCACGACACGCCAGCATTAATCGGATCGCCAGTCGGATCGCCAGTGAGTGAGTAATTCCTACCTCCATCCAATCCAATCCAAGTTATCAGAGCACTGAACAAAATAATGTTTGCATTTATTATAGAAAGTTTTGTTGCTGAACAGGATTTCAACGAGTACCAGACATGCCAGAATAGAACTTAGAAGTAGAACTAGCCCCACTTCTGTGGCCAACGATCCATGAATCCTTGGATCCAAGGATTCATGGATCGTTGGCCTATCACAGTAGGCCTATCACCAAAATTTGTTACTGTTAAAAAAGTGTTATGTAATTTGTAAACAAGGTCAAACATTTTGAACTTTGACCTTCCATAAGTCCGGTTTTCATGAACCGATCCCCACAAGTAAAGTAGCAAAATAAATGTCTTAAAGAGCTCTATCCAACTAAACTACTAACCCAATCAGAGCAACTCTCAAATTTTGTGATTTCCTAGTTGGATTCTACCTCCATGGTTGGATAGACAGATAGTATAGAGCTATTTGAAACATTCATTTTGCTACTTTACTTGTGGGGATCGGTTCATGAAAACCGGACTTATGGAAGGTCAAAGTTCAAAATATTTGACCTTGTTTACATAACAAATTTTGGTGACCTTGTTGTACCAGTGCAACGTTTTCTCTGTTGCACACAACAGCCAATTCCCCCTGTGTATTGAACATTTCCCAAGGGCCGTATCTTTGACAATCAGACGCGAAAAAGCGCGACAACTAATAGTTTTAATTCAAAAAGTAATTACATAATTTTGGTTCATAATGGGGCCCTAAGAGGATAACTACTTACAGTTCCCAATGAATTAGAGCGCAGAAAACAAGATTTCGTGGCTAGCTTGGCAGTTGAATCTAGGCGTGGTTGTGAATCTGGCTAAAATTCTGCATCTTGCCACCACTTTATCTCCCTTAATTTAGGTCAAATTATATCCCTACCTGTTCGGAAGGGTTGACAGAGAGGCACAGACACTTTGAACCATTTCTTTCCTCTTAAGTCTCACATTACAAATAAAACCCTTGATTTTTGAAATTGCTTAATATTTCTATTTTCCGTTTCAGCAGAGTTATGTCACCTAAGTGAACCATCATCATGATGACATCAGTAACCTATAAAGAAATCATTAAATTTATTTTGCCGCTGACGTTCACGACTTTGATCATCAGCGTCGGTGATCAGGTAGGTACAGAGACTGCAAATGGGGCTCTACATTTATGATGAATTGAGGAGTTTAAAAAAAAATTATATTAAATACAGTTTAAAAGGTTCTGTCTGGCAAGGTTTTTGCCAGGATTTGGTAGAAGGGTGTCCAAATTTGCTAGAAATTAAAAAACTTGGTGTCCGAACTGTTCACTTACAATACCTTTAAATAATAGTAATAATAGTGGCTTCTTATATAGTGCGAATATCCATCACTCAGTGACGCTCAAGGCGCTTCAACATTCAATATTTTCCTGCAAGTTATTGTGGAGCTACGTTTTTGAAGTATGAGACCAATTCCTACATAGCACAATGTAATGGTTTACAAGGTGCTGTGGTGCATTATGCTGCCCATCACCCAGGAACACTGGGGGCGAACCCTTCTCTTTTTGATAAGTGCACTGGGTTTGTGAAATCGAGGGTGGGCCCGATTTTATAGAGCTGCTCAAAGCACAAGATATGAACAAAGCTCAAAAAAGTTGTGCTTACCAAGAAAACGTTAAGCCTGCCAGCCTAAATACAATGTGATTTGTACTGTTTGATATGGCATCTTGCTTATTTCTGCTTTCTGCTCAGCAGGAAAATTGTGAAGCGATCTTGTCTGCTGAAGCAGCTCTTTGAAATTGGGGCCAGGGCCCATTTTCATGGCTCTGCTTACCACAGAATTCTGCGTGAGCGCAGAATTCTGCAGGAAGCAGAGCCAAGAAATTGGACCCTGGTCAATGAGGGGACAGTGTAAGATTGCAACACAATCTGTTTGCAGGCTTTGAATTACATGGATGCCTTGGAGGCCATTGTCTCTGTTGCCCCTGGTCTTGGCCTTGGTTTCCCCTTTTGTACTTAAAGGCACTGAACACGTTTGGTAATTGTCAAAGACCAGTGTTCTCACTTGGTGTATCCCAACATATGCATAAAATAACAAGCCTGTGAAAATTTGGGCTCAATTGGTCATCGAAGTTGCAAGAAAATGATGAAAGAAAAAAACACCCTTGTTGTACAAATTTGTGTGCTTTCAGATAGGAATAAAAACTTCTTGCAAGAAGTTTTTATTATTTG
Source organism: Plazaster borealis (assembly GCA_021014325.1). Classification (NCBI taxonomy): domain Eukaryota; kingdom Metazoa; phylum Echinodermata; class Asteroidea; order Forcipulatida; family Labidiasteridae; genus Plazaster; species Plazaster borealis. Next base: position 13,198,597 of record CM037457.1, on the reverse strand, counting down.
AGTGAGAAATTACCTCTTTCTCAAAAACTACAATACTTCAGAGGGAGTCGTTTCCTACAATGTTTTATACTATCAACAGCTCTCCGTTGCTTGTTACCAAGTAAGTTTTTATGCTAATATCTGTTTTGAGTCATTACCAAACGTGTAGGATACCTTTATTAAAGATTTTCCCAATGGAAGTGCCCTTTGCAAAATGAAAATGGCCTTTCCCTCTCAAACATGAAATCCCAGGCCTGTGTTCAGGGAAAGCTCCTATAAGCTTTATGCATGTGAATGTTCTCAAAGTCACCCATGGAATAATTGTTTTGGCTCGACTGATTATGTTATTTTACAGTAGTTGACGATCAGTGCTCTCATCAAGCAGCAATAAACTGAAGACGTATCGTAAATGACAATTCATAAATACCCCAGACAGTTTCGCTATTCCTATTGGTGGAGAGCACGTCACGTGGGTGTTTAAACGGATGATAAAGACCAGCTGGAGCTGTTTATAACGGGCTGGGCTTCGCGTATTGGACGCGCAAGCTCCGCAAGTTTTCTTACGCGGAACGCAATATATGGCTATTAGTTCCCGCGCGTAGCCTAATCTTTTTGTACACGAGCGTACACACCACCCAACGCGCACAAAACAGAATTTTACAAAAGTTTTTGAAAATGTACAAACTTCATGTCAGAGATTGTCTTTTTACCACCGATTTTCCTTATTCTTTCACATTTTAACAAAAAGGCATTTATGAATGGGAATAAAAGAGTAGTGACTCGTTCTTAAACGGCCATTTAAAACCTTGCAGGGTCGCGGCCGTGCGATAAAGGCCCTCGCCTTCGGCTCGGGCCTTTATCGCACGGCCACGACCCTGCCGGTTTACAACGGCCGTTTAAGAACCTGTCGCCACTCTTTTATTCCCTTATTTAATATTAATTCTTTCTTGGGTAAATGGATTGTTTATTTGATATCTCTATACAGATTTTGTTTGCTTTATCTCACCATAATGAGTATTTACTATTCAGATAATGTGGTATGCTAAAATGTAATTTTTTCTGGAAATCTTTAGGCGTTGAACCGAGGACTGACATCCGCTGAGAGTGCAGCAGAGGCCCTGGCCAGTTTTGGGATTGCCTTCTTTCTCTGCCAGTTCATGGTTGGCCCAGTCATTGAATTCAGGAATGTTAGCATGGTTCTTGTACGTAGCAGACGTGACCTACTGGTAGTGTTATACTGTATGTTTGGAGTCAGTGGAGTTTTATTTGTGTTATCATTGGTTATTGGTAAGTACTCATCGAAAAGCCCTTTTCAATAAATAAAGACCCAATTGGTGGGAGTTTTAACCACTTCACGCAGGATGACATCTTTTCCCGCAAATCGTTTCCAAACTGGCTTATGGCGGACCTTTATAAACGCCTGGAACAACTTTGGAGCATGTACATGTATATTCGCCCGGATAATCCATTGTGTGGCGTGCACATGCATGCTTCTACCTGCTACGCTCTGTTTCCCCTGAATAAAGAGGGACAGAGGGTACTGGAATTCATGCTAAAAACCGCCCCTTTTCCTGGGGTTATTGCATAATCCCCAATTCCAGACCTTTGTCATTTTGTTATACAAATGAGGATTACAAGATTGGATAAGCTGCCATCTTTGTTTATCATTGTTTTTGGCTCCACCCCAATGGGTCTGAGATTCCAGCATACCGTGGCAGATTATCAGAAATAGTTTACGGCCGAGGTTTTGCAATATGTACTCTTATTTTCTTGACAGAGAACAACAAATCCCGGTGCTTTGTATGACAACCTTTGTTCTCTTTACTTTGTCAAGTCAGGGTTTCATTGTGACACCGATATTCTCAAAGAAAAATGACTACTCTGGAAGCTCTGAAAATTTCAGAAAAATAAAACTACGCAGAGGCGCGGTAAAGATTTTTTATTACTGACATGAAGTGGTTTTAAACCCACTGCCACCTTTGTTAATTTCCTTCTTACTGCAGTATTCCAAACAGAAAGATACTCTCACTATGGACAGTGTGATTCCCCTTCTCCCTAACTCCGCTTTGTATGGTGCCCTTCCCCCTATCTCCACCATGGATACCAGTGTTGGAGGTCTAGACCGAGGTCTCGGTCTCGAACACTAAGGTCTCGGTCTCAGACGGGGAGGTCTTGGTCTCGGTCTCGATCTGGGAAGATGAGGTCTCAGTCTCGGACTATGAGTTCTTGACTCCAACACTGATGGATTCCCATCGTCGTAGAGGTCGTCCCAACATGACCTTGAAATCATCCATCGAGGCTGACACTGAGCGGTCCATCTCTCTCTAACACTATGCTTGATAGAGACAGATGGGCACAACTCGTAAAGTCGTCACGGTAGTGACTAAACAAATGAATGAATGAAGTCCCCATTATTTTCTTCCTTGACTGTACTCCCGAGCAAGGCTAACTATTTTCAGATGAATAAATCATTGCAAGTGCAGAGTATCCATAAATTTAGCCAAGGTTTTCTAAGAGCTTTATTAAGTGTACAGGTGATTTTTCTTAAAAACACTTTTTATGGACTACATTTTTCTTCCCTTTTATTTCAGCTTTGACTAGTATTGGCACCTTCCTATCGGACACTGTCTACAACTTATCAGATGATGTTGGTACCGGTTTTAAGCAGTGTATGTTATTTCTGTCAGCATGGCCTGCAGTTGAAGGAATTGTAAGCATTTCACAAACATTCAACTTTTTATAATTACCTTAAAGGCACTGAACACGTTTGGGGTGTTAAATACCAGTGTTCACACTTGGTGTATCCCAACATATGCATAAAATAACAAGCCTGTGAAAATTTGGGCTCAATTGGTCATCGAAGTTGCAAGAAAATGATGAAAGAAAAAACACCTTTGTTGTACAAATTTGTGTGCTTTCAGATAGGAATAAAAACTTCTTGCAAGAAGTTTTTATTATTTTAGTGAGAAATTACCTCTTTCTCAAAAACTACGTTACTTCAGAGGGAGTCGTTTCCTACAATGTTTTATACTATCAACAGCTCTCCGTTGCTCGTTACCAAGTAACTTTTTATGCTAATATTTGTTTTGAGTCATTACCAAACGTGTACAATACCTTTAACTTTAATACCAGTGTATTTGTGCGGAAATCATGTCAACGTCAAAAATGGGGGGGGGGGGGGTAGAGGGAGAGAGGTTGGAAACACAAAGGGCAAAATCAAAGGTGGGAAGAGGGAGACAAATAAATTAATTAGGTAATGAGGCAGACTAAAAAGGGGAATATTTGCGGGAAAAGACAGAAGACTAAAAGTTATTAGTCATTGAATAGTCTGGAAGCGTCTCTTCTCACCTTTGATTTTGTTTCTAACCTCTTGTGGTCAAACCAGCCCCTTCCCTCTACCCCCCTTTTCCACCCTCGTCATTGTCCATCCCCTGCTTTTTTCTGTGCTACTCTCTGCTTCTCTCTCTCTCTCTCTCTCTGTTCATCTATTTCCACTTGACTGCTTCTGTTACACCAGTATACCTGTTTATGTGTGTTGTGTTGTCATTTAGCCTTCGAGAAAGACTCTGCTAGGGTCAAATCATCAGGCCACTAACTATGTTTTGCATTTATACTTTAGGTCCTTTTGGTTGGTAAGCAGTTTGCAACAGCTATTCTGTTTTCTGAAGTTTGTAACCTCACTATAAAATTGTGTAAAATGTCTTCTTCTTTTTTATTGAGAATTTAAGCATGACTTCATCAAATGGGTCTGTACATTCCACAGTGGAACTTTTGCACCATTCAACAGATCAAATTCAATGCCGTTTTGACTGAATTCATCGAAATTCAGGAATGAACTAAAAATTCTCTGTACAAAAATGTACCGACCATACATTTGAAATGTGACACATTGGTTGCACAATGGAGTTATGACCTTGTTGTACCGACAAAACAAAATGACTTACTGGCTTTTGAATCTTAAGGAAAGCAGAGCATCTCTCTCTGCCTTTGCAAGACCTGGTATACCGGAAGTTTGAAGCATGGTTACAGAGCTGCCAACTCTCCCTGATTCTGCAGAAAGTTCACTGAAAACAAAATCAATCTGTCCATGTTCTGATAAACAAGTTTGACAATCTCCCTGATTATGGAAACTTTATCCCTATTACATTGAATGTAATTCTAAATATCTCCCTGATTGTAAGGTGCAACTGTTGGTAGCTTTTTGATTTAGCCACTTAAACCAGAAGAACAAAATACAGGCTTGGTTGTGATTTAAACCATTATTCTTTCTGCAGAGCTGCCAGAACTTTGATCTGGTATACTTTGGCTCAAAACCGCAGTATCCACAGCTGACGTATCGTGGTCAAGGTGTTTCTGATCAGCAGAGTGTGGGTTCGAGTACCGGTCGTGGCACTTGTGTCCTTGAGCAAGATACTTTACCATAATTGGACATTAAGCTGTAGGTTCCGTGTACTAGGACTGGTAGGGCACATAAAAGAACCCAGAACACATATCGTGGAGGAGTAGGGGTTAACCCCGGTCTTTCTGGTTTACATATTAAGGACCCTTGTTTACGGGTTTCCTCAGGCTTGCGAGCGACTAGGAGGCATCCTTGGTTTCATTACCAGAAATATATATTAATAATAATAAAGCTAAGCTGATATTCTGTCTCATTTTGACTTTTTCCAATTCTTCCCTTCCACTTTGCAGACCTTTTTGATGATTGGTTTACATCTATCAGTTGAACGCAGTGTTATAGTCGGAGCTGCCCAAGTTATAGATGTTTGCATCAGGGTAAGAATGTACAGTATTTAATCTTAGTTTGATTAATCCTTACCCGCAAATCAGCTTTGTCAAATCGCATCGATAGGAATGACTAAGGGACCATGGATATGTCACGGGCACGGTCGAAATCCGACGCGTTCCTATGCGTGCAAGCTCAAACAAAAGAAAACCCAAACAGTGTCATGCATAGGAACGCGTTCTTCTGCAATGGTCCGGTCTTGAGGGAGACTCACTGTTTAACAAAGGAACAATCCTGTTGGCCAGCATAAGCCAAATGTCACTTTGTAGTTACAATCAGCTTACTAGATAAACCATTGTCCGGTATACCTACCTGAGCTAGACCGCAAACACTAATCCTTCACTCCTTTGTGGGCTGCGTTGGAGCTGCCTTGTTCATGTAATCCGACCAACAAAAGGCACCAACAATAGAGTTTGACAATGAGGGACCTAATAATCACTGGAACGCAAATCCAATGGTTGCACCGGGCTGTGACAATTTTTGGATGACTCCGTGCAGCCACGCGTCGGCATACGTGCGAATGCGTTCTTAATTTATCTTTGGTCCCTAAAGTTTATTGAGTAAGTTCTGTATTTACATAGGTTGAGTTTTGTGTGATGAGACGTTAGAAAACTTTGCTTCTGCGACTGGCTATCCTGGCATTAAATTGCAAGACTCAAAATCTTATTGGCAATGTTTACATGTTCGGGTTGTGTTGAAAATATCAGTTCAAAAAGATATTTGTAAATTTAATTTTACTTCTTTGGACAAAACGGGCTGTTTAGGGGTGAGCGAAAGTTACAAAACTGACATACATGTACAACCCTGGGGAGCCCAAGTTTTTTAAAATAATAATAAGGGGTTGAGTGTCATTGAGCAAAGGGTTAAGGCTAAGGCTGCAAAAGTGAAGAGGTATGGCGACAGAGGGCGCTATTTATGTTACATGGATGTCACAGTGGGGCTTAGTGGGTCATAGACTTATTTTTCCCCCAGTTTTATATATTTTTTTGATTTTTACAAAAGGTGACATATGTGTCCCATGGGGCTCCCCGGGGAATTTTAAAATGAGATTTACTCACCCAGAGAGGCTTTTTGGCAAAATGCCAACACGGTATCTTTAGGCTTTTTCCCCAGACAGTGAAACGTTGCTGCCATTTTTACCATTCTCTGCATATAGGGTAGCAGTTCTGAATAAACCAGGCAAGTCTTGCACTTATTCGAACATTTTTGGGACCACTTTGGTCCCATGCACATTGCTTTAATGCGAGAAGGAATGTTCAAATACGCGCATGACTTGCACAGTGTTTCTGGTTCATAGCAAGCACCCTTGTTTACAGGTTTCCTCAGGCTTGCAAGCTACAGTGATTCAATTCACTAATGAGGCACCCTTGGTTTCATTACCAGAAATACATAATAATAATGAAGGCTTTGGTTCAGGAATCAAACCGGGTCCCACAAAGGTGAAAGGTAGAGAAGAAACCACTTAGCCAACCTGACTGCCAATCCTCAGATGAGCATGAAAGGGATTGTATACGTTTGGTAATTGGAACCCACTGTTTGTTTCAATCCTATATAGTTGAAAATTTCATTGCAATGCTCAAGTGTATGTTTATAGGCAAAGTACACCTTTGGTTTTTGGAATCGTTCGGTTGTTTTAGTCCTATTTAAATTTAGATATAACCTGTGAAAATTTCATTTCAAAAGGTGGTAGCGTTTTTGAGATATTGCCGAAAGTCTGGAGCGATTATTTCCACGCAGGAAGAATAATCTGCAATTGGAATACACAATCTGAGAAACGTTTCTGACAGAAACGCTTCCCTCAGATTCAAATTTTGTTGGATAAAAACTGATATCTTTTTCCATACCCTCATTACTTCAATGTGAAATGTTTCTCAAAATGCTTTATACTATCAGAAGCTGACTGTATTTCTTACCAAGTTTTTATTGCCATTAATTTTATGAGTAATTACCAAACGTATACAGACCCTTTACGTGACACTTAAACCTTTTTGTCTTCTTTTCTTGTATCTGTACAGATTGTGTCAGTGGTGATTCTACTTCAGACCAACATACCACAAACCATTCCCCTGATGGTACCCATACTGTCAATGTATATTGGCGGAATCGGAAGGTGCACTGTTCTCTTTGTAGGGTACTTCAGATACATCCATGGCCAGTTGAAGAAAGACACACCGGCATCGCAGGTATTTTGAAAATTTATTTTTTATTTTTTTACAGAGCATGGAAATTCTAACCACAATCCAAGCAAAATTAAACAGATGCATATTGTATACGCCCTGTGTCTGGCAAAACCGAGTCATCTTAGAGACTTACATTTTTTGTGTGAATAGTTTAGACTCACTCCGCGGCAGTGTAGTTATTAATGAGAAGTCCCCCCGATCCGCATAGCGAAAGTAGTAGTCCCGCCCGATTTCCTACCTCCCGCCCAGGTAGTAGTTAATAAGCAGGACAGTTCAGAACTGAGAAGTCTCGCGAATTCCGGATATTCTACTCTGCGGCAGTAGAATAAAAAGCAAGACAAGTTCTCTAAGAACAAAATCTACCTAGCAAGTAGATATATACATGGTGTTACCGCAAACCAAATATATCTTGAATAGTTTGTCCCAACACATTTTAGCTAAACAGTTAAATTTGTCAAGAACTTTGTTCATTGGAAAGACAATGAATGACAGGTTGCTGTGACACTTGTAGTGACCATCTTTAAAGAGGCCTGTGAGCTCGAAAAAGGCCATTGGTGAAATGAACAGAGTTTTTGCACATCACTTTGGGTTCTTGCACCACTAGGGCCCAATTTCATGGCTCTGCTTACCGGGGAATTCTGCACTTACGGTGCCCTTTATTAAGCACATAATTCTATGGGATGTAAGTGCAGAATTCCGCAGAATTTGGCTGTAGTATGGCTATTTACACACAAGTATGGTTGTTCTTTTCTATGCGTCATAGAATTAAATATGCTGCGAATGTGCGTATGTGACGGTAAGCATAACCCAACCATATTATGTCTAAGTGCCAATTTATGCGTGTTCGCCAGTACGTCTTTGCCATGACGTGGCGTCTTCATAAAATAGATTCGGAGGCCTGATACTTCATGGAGGCAACGGAGGCAATTGCCCCTGTTGCCCCTGGTCATTGTCTTGGCGCCCCTTGAAACGTTCCAATACAAGTTTGAAATTTTCTCATAGAGGTGCCCTTCACCGAGGAGAAAATGCCTTGGTGCTCTTGCCCTTCCAAAAACAAGACATGGATTAATTCCTGCCAACTTGTGAAGCAGATTTTGCTCCCCCCCCCCCCTCTTGACAACTAGTGAAGCATTGTATCACAAATAAACTGGTGATGAAGAGAGCAAGCTAGTCGAAATGTTGAGACCAATTAAGAACTCACTCCGCAGCAGTGAAGTTAATAACCAGAAGTCCCCTTGATCCACTAAGCAAATAATAGTTCTGGCCGATTTCCTACCTTCCGCCCAGGTAGGAGTTAATAAGCAGGACAGTTCTTTACAGAACTTAGTTGTCTCCTGAATTCAGAAATCTACACCACGGCAGTAGAATAAATAGCAAGACAAGTTCTCAAAGAACAAAATCTACACAGCAAAGAAGTTATACAAATGGTGTTACCGCAAACCAAATTTATTGATACCTCAACGTCATAAGATGGGTGAGAATAAAAAGCACAACATTCATTATCATTTCATTTCTCACTGCACAGTAACACACACGGAATCTGAACCAAATAAAACGTTGCAAAATAGATTTCTGGTGGGTGATGACATGGATGTATGCGGATGAACATTTGCTAGTGCTAAATTCTCGCTGTCAGAGTGTTTTCTTCAAACTTAAATATTGCTAAGGGTTGGGACACTATCGGTTAACCGTTTAACCGTAAAACAACGTTAAAATCTGTTTCCAAATTGCCTGAATGGTTAAACGAAGCTAACAGTAAAAATAAAGAAAGAAAAATAACGAGAGGTGTTCAGGCACATATTGCAAGTTCCCCTAAAAAAAAAGACTTGCACAGTCTTTTGCTGGAAACTACATTGTAAGTGTGTAATGCCAAGTAATTTTACATTTAACAATTGCATGCTTTTGAAATCTTTCCTCAGCGTTTAAAAGTTAGACAAGTGTTCTCATTTTGGTGGCCATTGGCTGTGGTGACTACTAGCCAACGTATTAGCCGGCCATTGGTCAGTTTGTTTGTGTCGAGGGATCTCTCTGATAACCAGGAAGAGGCTGCCAAGGTAAGTGGATTCTTAATAATAATAATAACCAGTTTTTAAATGGCGCTTTTCACTCCCGAAGGGCGTCTCAAAGCGCTTCCAACATTATTACCCCTGGTCACTGGGCCATTTACATTTCATTCATTCCTTAAACCATCTCAGCTCCCTGGGGAGTATGCAACCTGTGCAACAAATATGCGCTACTAAGCTAAATCAATCACAAGAACCATCTCTGCCCTCACAGGTACCCATTTACCCGTGGGTGGAGAGAAGCAATTACAGTTAAGTGTCTTGCTCAGGGACACAAGTGTCACGACCGGGACTCGAACCCACACTCTGCTGAACAGAAACACCAGAGCTTGAGTTCGGTGCTCTAATCCGCTCGGCCACGACACCCTATTCTGTAATGCTTCAACCTCTTTATCAATGTTGCTCTGGGTGTAAGCATGGTGTAACACTGTTATCAGCCTGTTATCCAATTAATTTCTATACCGTTTCAGGATCACTCCCAATGTTGCTGTTGGTGTTAACATGGTGTAACACTGTTATCAGCCTGTTATCCAATTAATTTCTATACCGTTTCAGGATCACTCCCAATGTTGCTGTTGGTGTTAACATGGTGTAACACTGTTATCAGCCTGTTATCCAATTAATCTCTAAACCATTTCAGGATCACTCCCAATGTTGCTCTGGGTGTTAAAATGGTGTAACACTGTCATCAGCGTGTTATCCAGTTAATTTCTAAACCATTTCAGGATCACTTTCAATGTTGCTCTGGGTGTTAACATGGTGTAACACTGTCATCACCCTGTTATCCAATTAATTTCTCAATCATTTCAGGATCACTCCCAATGTTGCTGTTGGTGTTAACATGGTGTAACACTGTCATTAGCCTGTTATCCAATTAGTTTCTTAAACATTTCAGGATCACTGTCAATGTTGCTCTGGGTGTTAACATGGTGTAACACTGTCATCAGCATGTTATCCAATTAATTTCTAAACCATTTCAGGATCGCTGTCAATGTTGCTCTCCGTTAACATGGTGTAACACTGTTATCACCCTGTTATATTAATTTCTAAACCACTTCAGGATCACTCCCAATGTTGCTCTGGGTGTTAAAATGGTGTAACACTGTTATCACCCTGTTATCCAATTCAATTCTAAACCATTTCAGGATCACTGCCAATGTTGCTCTGGGTGTTAACATGGTGTAACATGTTATCAGCCTGTTATCCAACTAATTTCTAAACCATTTCAGGATCACTTTCAATGTTGCTCTTGATGTTAACATGGTGTAACATCATGAACAGCGTTACCACCCTGTTATCCAATTAATTTCTAAACCATTTTAGCATCACTCACACTGTTATCACCCTGTTATCCAATTAATTTACATAGGTATAGTAATTTGTTGTATCTGCCCCTTTGTGTTTTGTCTGCAGGCAATTGCAACGCTGACAGTCTGCTACCCAACCTCCATGATAACCTACCTATGGTTGAGAGAGTCTAGAGTCCTATTTCCCCTCTTCTTAAGTGTAAGTAAATGCTGAATATGAAGTGAAGGCGCCAGACTGTGGAGGAGTTGAGCCTCTGTATGTTGTCAATAGGCTTATAAACACCAAAATCAATGACGCATGTTTGTGTTGTTAAGTGCATAATAGCAAATAGGCTTTCTTTTAGCTTGAAAACATTGACTGCTGTTTCAAATTGGCAGCCCATGATTGGACAAAAGTTTCAGTTCACAGTATTTTTGACCATGTGAGGGCATGTGTGAACCAACCAAATAATGCTTACAAGAAGTTACCAGACAAACTGCCATGTTACATGTACCATGTGCGACTGGTATCCTGCTAATTATTGCTTAGCAGAAAGTTGTTAAGCAATATTTTCTACTTAAGCAACTCTATGAAATTGGGCCCTGCTTAAGCACAAAAAACAGCTAAGCACAAAAGAGTATGCTTACCGGAATAAGGTTACCAGCCATGCTACCATGTGACGTGTATAAAATGGGCCCTGGTCATACATTCTTTAAAGGCACTGTACACGTTCGGTAATTACTCAAAATATCTATTAGCATGAAAAACTTACTTGGTAACGAGCAACAGAGAGCTGTTGATAGTAAAAAACATTGTAGTAACGTAGTTTTTGAGAAAGAGGTAATTTCTCACTAAAATAATAAAAACTTCTTGCAAGAAGTTTTTATTCCTATCTGAAAGCACACAAATTTTTACAACAAGGGTGTTTTTTCTTTCATCACTTTCTTGCAACTTCGATGACCAATTGAGCCCAACTTTTCACAGGCTTGTTATTTTATGCATATGTTGGGATACACCAAGTGAGAACACTGGTCTTTGACAATTTCCAAACGTGTTCAGTGACTTTAAAAATTATCTGCTAAGCAAAAAATAAGCAGGATACCAGTCAAATATGCGACATGGTATTTTGGCTGGTAACCTTATTCTGGTAAGCATAACTTTGTTGTAAGCATAACTTTGGGCCAAGGTCCTTACAAGCTCTGCTTCGCTATTGGCCACCTATTTTCCATACTTTTTTTCTAAGCTTCATTATGAACTCGATATCTGCCTATTCTCCCTTGAAAGTGTAACTGATATTTAATACAATTGACAATTTAAAATGAACTTGTTTATCTGCAGCCAAGCAGACGACCAAATGAAGATCTGAATGAAAAAGATGTAGTCAAACACCTGACACGGTTCAACATTGGCTACTTCCTGGTGTCATTCAGTGTAAGTGTTCCCCTTGATAACTTGCTTGAAATCTCAACAGAGGATGGGCATGTAAACTATGCTCAATATGTGGGAGAGGGTGATCCCCCCTCCCCCCCCCCCAAATCAGGGCTCTAATTTTACACTGGTCCACAGGCCCTAGGCCAGTAGCTTTAGTGGATTAATAATAATAATGATAGTGGCTTCTTATATAGCGCTCATATCCGTCACTCAGTGACGCTCACGGCGCTTCAACATTGAGTATTTTCAAGCAAGGTATTTTGGAGATGCGTTTTTGAAGTATGAGACCTATTCCTTTGCATAGCACCATGTAATGAATTGCAAGGTGCTGTGGCGCAATATGCTGTCGATCATACCTGGAACACCGGGGCGAACCCCTTCTCTTTTCGATAAGTGCACTGGGTTATTTTACATGCATTATACAACACACGGGACTAACGGCTTTACGTCCCATTCGAAGGACGCAGCAATAATGTTTAAGTGTCTTGCTTAGGGACACAAGTGTCACAACAGGGACTCGAACCCACACTCTGCTGAACAGCAACACCAGAGCTTGAGTCCGGTGCTCTTATCCGCTCGGCCACGACACCCAACAAGGTTTTTTCGATTCCAACAATAATGTAGATGTTACTTACATATTATTTTAGTTACGTTTCACTCCTAAGCTAGGAGCTTCTTCAGACTGGTGACCATGTCCAATGCTCAACTGCCTTTTATACCCTTTCTTGGTGGTCATAGAGGGCGTTGTAGGCATGGTTTGGACTAGTTGGTCATAAATGTTCTGGTAGCTTTAGTGTCGGGCCTGTAAACTCATGAACGGACAAGTCCAGCGGTCTTGTGTTTTTCAATTGAATAATAAAACCCCACTGTGTATTAATATCTTAAGCAAAAACAAAACCATTTTTAAATGTTGACTTTGAGTCTGATAAACACCTTTCAATACTATTGAATAATGAAGTATAAAACAAGGAAGGTAGTGGTAGCACCTAAAGACTAACTAATTACACGAACAACTGCATAAGCTTTCGTAGCAACAACTGCTTCATGAAGTATGTATACCCATATAGACAAATGAAATAATGTTCTTCAGGGATGCCAGTTTTCCGGCTATTGCCGGAATTCTGGCTTTTTCAAATTTTCCCCAAATTTTTCCGGCGCTCCGTGTTTCATCAGGCCGGAGAAAATACATTTTATTGAAAACAGATTTCCGGCGCTCGTTTGGAGCGACTCGTGTTTAATGATAATATGTTTTGAAAGCACCCTCAAGCGTTCGTACATGTATAAATTCCGGAAGTATTGAGCGAAGACTAGACTTTTCTGTCGAATGTGTGCGTGGTGCCGTATGGTATGTATCGATGTATTTTGTGTCGCAGCAAATTTTTTTCAGGCTCTGAAGGAAAGAGTCACTGGCATCCCTGGTTCTTTTATACCACATATCATAGTGTTTGTTCGAAATAAAAACAGTATGCATGTTAAACTGTTCTGGTCTTGTTAGAACAATTCTGGGCCAGTAAACATTTTGAGCAACAAGCCCTGTGGTCTTGTGGATTTCCCCCCCAAATTCGAGCCCTGCAAATGTTCCCATACTTAAAAGCATTATTTTCCTCTTGGACAGAAGTACCCCCGGCTAAAATCTTGTACAGAGTTCCTGAGATTCCCAGAACACAATGAAGAAACAATAGAAGCGGGAGGGGGGTACACCATGCCACATACCAAGCACCAAATGAGAGAATTTAATAGATGTTAATTTGCATCAGGGATAAAGAATATAATTAGATTTTTACCCCTTCATCGATGTGTATTAAGCACTGTATACTCAGTACTTTCCTGAGTTCTGTGAAAAAAAACTACAGGCAAATCACTCGCGTGGGATTCGAACCCACGACCTTTGCATTGCTAGAGCAGATGTATTACCACTAAACCACCAAGCTAGCCCCAAGGCAGTGCGAATCCTCTTTGTTAGCAGCGGGTACCGCAACGATTTAATAGATGTTAATTTGAATTGGGGATAAACAAATTAAAAATCCCTCCCAAGTGATTTGCCTGTGGATTTGTTTTGTTTCACAGAACTCGGGGATAGTACTGAGTATACAGTGCTTAATACACATCGATGTAAGGGTAAAAAGCAAATTATAAATATGAGAGAATGTTCCAGATTTATCAGACTTGAAGATTTTAAACCACAACAAATAATTTAACATATGTATTATATATAGGTTCATACGTAGTTATTAATAATAATAATAATAATAAAGAGAGATTTATAATGCGCAAACAGTTGCAGATCGGTTCCGCCTCAAGGTGCTGAATACAAGCAAAAAATGGATTAAACAAAATAAATTAAATTAAAAACAACGACGATTAAACAATTTTACAAAAATTCTGTCTGGACCAGCCAAATACACAGTAAACTAAAAAAGAAGGAACTAGTTAAAGGTAGTTGCAGAAAATGAATAATAGATAAAAACCTTTCAATAACTTGTAATGTTACAAAAATACTGTTTGAAAAGATGAGTCTTAAGGCGAGACTTGAACAACTATTAGTGCAAACATGTTGATTGTTTCATTTTGTAAAGAAAAATACATTTGCAAAGCTTCTTGTTTATCTGTTTCACATTGTGTCAACCTTTTCCCCAGGTGTGTTTAATATTGTTTTGGATTCCTGGGGTAATTACAACTCTGCTGATGTTTCTGCTGGGAGTGACCAAAGAGATAGCTGAGATGTGTGTTCTTCCACTTCAAATTGCAACGGGGGTTCCTGTCATGGGTAAGGTCCTAAGAGTAAAATATGTTTTTCTTTATTGAATAGATGCTCTAGTTAATATATGGGCAATTCCACACTAATGGGCACAAAAGTGTGACATGGGAAGGGACATTGAATAGTAATAACAAAATGATGTATATATATTTGGTTTGCGGTAGCACCATGTGTATATGTTTTTTGAGAACTTGTCTTGCTTTTTATTCTACTAGGGTAAAATAGAATAAACTGCCCTCCAGGCAAGATATTCTTCCTACCTTAGTTTGATTTCCAATTTTTTGGCCCTTGGAAAAATCTGAAAAATTGTGATTAAATAGCCGGAAATGTCTATTAAAGCCTACACCATGTGTACATGTAGGTCAGCCCTTGTACTCCTTAAATTATTCCTACTTTTTTCCCACGGACCAAATATCATGCCTGTCCCTCACTGGGGCGTGTTTTGGCGACCATGACCGGAAACAAGTTTTCGACGTAAAACTCACTGACCGAAACAATTTCCGAGAGCTACGCGAAAATGGGTTGGTAACCAGAAACAGTTCATGAAACCAAGTATAGGGGTGTGTAGGTACATCACTGAAAATATACAATCTTCAGTTTATTTTCAAGAACTTAGTCTTTGTAATTTTATCAACATTATTTAATTGTTATGCTTCAAGCTATTTCATTTTTAAAAGAACTCCATTGACACTTTTTGCTAGTTTTTAGAGTCCGCCATCTTGAAACCAAGCTTAACCGATCCAACAACTCAGTTACGGTTTGGTCGGAACAGCTGCGTCACCGCGGTTCAACCGAACACGCGAAAACGCTCAACCAATGACCAAAGCTCAAACATGTTTCTGGTTGGGGTCACCAAAACTCACCCCTGTACTTGGTTTCCCATGGTGCATTGCGGTTTATTTTTAACATTGTGCATGTGCGTATGGCCTGTTGATCACTTTGGAATATCATGTCGTTTTAGTATCAATTCGAGCCCACATGATTTCCTGGTTGATGTACATCAAGCAGACAGCAGCCATCTGCCCGAGTGCCGTTCTTCGTCTTACCTTTCTCGTTGCATTTCTTTTCCTGCTTCCACTGATGGGGTAAGTTTTTCACTGGCATGTCCATCACAAAGGCAAATCGAGAATTCCATAAAGGCATTGTACACGTTTGGTAATTACTCAAAATATATATTAGCAGCAACGGAGAGCTGTTGATAGTATAAAACATTGTGAGAAACGACTCCCTCTGAAGTACTTATTTTTTGAGAAAGAGGTAATTTCTCACTAAAATAATAAAAGACTTCAGGCCTGAAGCCTTTTATTCCTATCTGAAAGCACACAAATTTGTACAACAAGGGTGTTTTTGCTTTCCTCATTTTCTTGCAACTTCGATGATCAATTGAGCCCAAATTTTCACAGGCTTGTTATTTTATGCATATGTTGGGATACACCAAGTGAGAACACTAGTCTAAGCATTCATGAAACCATCTCAACTCCTTTGGAGTATGCAGCAACGGCAGCCAAATTGGCACATAGGTTGCTATCATTCACATCAACAATCTCTACCCTCACAGGTACCCATCTACTCCTGGGTGACGAGAAGCATTTTTAATTTACAAGTCTAATCTCTGTGATTTGAACCCACACTCTGATGACTCTTCCCATCTTACCTGGAGTGCGATGAAATAGACTGCTGAGCCACAATACACCTAAATAGTCAGAGGATGCGCCTAATATTGTCATGTCAGTGCAAAAGTATCGTATCTTCTAAAACAGCACTTATGTTAGAGTTTGAAATTGTCAAAATGTTGTATCTCGCTTAGGGAGCATCTCAGAAGTCAGAATGGTAGGAAAGTTTCAATTGGATCAAGTAAGTATCCAAGTGCGTGCACATGGACTGTTCCGTTGGACTGCCGGAATGTTCCATTGGAGCTTTGAAAATACTAATACGCGTATTCTTTCGTGTAGGTCTGCTGCGGTACTTCGGCAAAATGATGCAGTCCAGCGGAACGTTCTGGGGGTCCAATGGATTGAGGGGGTGTGCCCACGTTGAGGGCGTGTGCCCCTTGGGAGCGTTCTTTTACACCTAGAACGTGCTTGAATTTTGAGACGCTCCCTTTAAAATAGCCTGGATGTACACTCAAAACAAGTATGCGCCGAGATACAACGTTGTTGCATGGAAAATGTTTGTGTGAGAAATGACGTTTTTGCAAAATCGAGATACAACATTTTTGCACCGACGTGATGATCAGTTACATTATACATGATGTGTTACATTATACCCATATATTCTTTTTCAGTATGCATGGTGCTCCAATGGGCATGCTAGCACTCCTCATTGGCTTTACAGCAGAGACTGTTGGAGTAGTTGCTGGTGCTGCTTGTGTCAAACGATTCAAAAAGGTGAGCATATTCAGACATTTGATTTACTAATTTTTTCTTGAAACTATATCGTAGAATGTATCAATTTTATTTATAAATTCAATCTTTATTATAGCAACCGTGGACCTATTGTCCCTTTTGTTATAGGTCCATGGTTTGAATGTGGATACCTACCCACGCACACACGTGTGTAAACACCTGCAATTGTGGACCCGCCTTTGTCCAACTCCATTGGCTTTGTACACGCTCTCCAACTGGGGACCTTTCCCCAACCGTGGACCTATTGTCCTCTTATGCTATAGGTCCACTGTTTGAATGTGTATACCTACCCACACACACAAACGTGTGTAAACACCTGCAATCGTGGACCCTCCTTTGTCCAACTCTCTGGATAGCATCCGTGGACCACAATGTTTTCCTTTGTGATAGCAACCGTGGACCTATTTGCTATAGGTCCACGGTTTGAATGTGTATACCTACCCACACACACAAACGTGTGTAAACACCTGCAATCGTGGACCCTCCTTTGTCCAACTCTCTGGATAGCATCCGTGGACCACAATGTTTTCCTTTGTGATAGCAACCGTGGACCTATTTGTTATAGGTCCACGGTTTGAATGTGGATACCTACCCACACACAAACACACACATTGCTGTCATTTGATTGGTGGAACACATGTCACGTGTCATCCTATATTATTTTGCCATGTATTTACTGTCACACTTGGCCAGTGCGGATTATTGTTGGTTGCTTCGCAGTGTCGTTCCAAAAATAAGCATAGATTCCCCGTCCATTTGTTCAAATGAGACATATGGTTGGGACCACAATGGTCCCGGAAGTTCAAATATGCGCGAGACTTGCACTGTCTATTCCGATTCACGAGGCGAAGCCCAGTTGACATGGAAAAGCCAGATTTTTTCCCGATTGATTATATTCTGCGACAATGCATGAGCAAAATATATTCAATATTTGTTTTATGTAGCTCTCACATTCCTTGTGATTTGAAATTTGTTCACAACAAACACAAAATAAACACAGAAACCCACTCTCTGAACATTCTAAACAACCCTCCTAAACAACGTTGTCCGCCATGACACAACCTTGTCCTATGGAGATTTATGTGGGCAAAATTTTGTTTTGTCAATTATTTTAGTTTAACGTGGTTTATGACCATGAAAAATATATATGTTGTTGGGAATGTTATACTTAGTGATACAAAATAGGAAAGTAAATTCAATTCAACAATATAACGAAGAAAACCCGAGAATTAAACTTGACCTCAGCTTCCGGTTGCTGCGAAAAATTAAGAATTTTGTGCTCACCTCCGATCACAAAACTTATGTAAATGCTTGTTTTGGATGCGCAATGATAATCGCTAGATGCTGTAATTGCAACGCAAAACCTTTTCATAGCAGTCTATGGTTGTTGAGGCATCATTATCCTCTATAAACTGTGTCAGGCGTTAATTTTACGCCCGTGAGACCATCGCAAACCCGCGTAAGTGGTTTCTGAAAAGTTAAGACCAAATAAGCATCCTTGTCCCAGAGTTTTAATTTTGCTTCAATAATAATTAACACATTTAACAAAAAAATTTTTTTAACGAAAACTGGTTTGTTTAAACATGTAATGAGTATTTTTGTTGTTCAAATTTTATCATTGAATATAATTTAAAACAAAGATTTGATTTCAGAGAAAAAAATGTTCTTCGTTTGACGTGTTTTTTCGTTCCAATACGCGTGAGACTTGCACAGTCTATAGTCAAGATTTTACCTCGTCCAATATGATTCATCCCCATTGGCACATTGATGTCATTAAGTTGGGAAATAGTACATTCTGCTCTACCAGCCAGGCTCCTCGTGGATGATACCCATGCGTACATACTTACGGACTGTGAAGGGGGTAACCCTGTTTCAGCCCCAGGAGTAGGTGGTAATGTGCCCCTGATGACAGCTGGTTTGGGTCGACAGCCCAAATCAGTGAAGTGTAATAATAATAAAAATAGTGGCTTCTTATATAGCGCTCATATCTGTCATTCAGTGATGCTTTAGGCGCTTAGACACTCAGTATTTTCCTGCTAGGTATGTGGAGCTACGTTTCTGAAGTATGAGACCTACTCCTTTACATAGCACCATGTAATTGTTTACAAGGTGCTGTGGCACAATATGCAGCCAATCAAACCAGGAACACCGGGGCGAACCCCTTCTCTTTTTGATAAGTGCACTGGTTTCTTTTACTTGCATTACACAACACACGGGACCAACGGCTTTACGTCCCATCCGAAAGAGTCTTGCTTAAGGATACAGGTGTCATGACCGGGACTCGAACCCACACTCTGCTGACCAGAAACACCAGAGCTTGGGTCCAGTGCTCTTATCTGCTCGGCCATGACACGCCACTGTGTAGCCCTCACCTTTGAAGTGGCTGTCTGGCCTTGTGATGTTAGGCGATATCTCATAACAAAAATAATATTTACAAAATGACTTGTTGGATTGTCCAAAACAGGGATCTCAGAACAACATACATACGTACATTATGTGGTGTTCCTGTATCATATAAGGGCTTTACTGTGACTGTTTGAAGGCAAGAGAAAGTTAAATTTTCTGAAGAATGTTGTCTATGAAGCTTGCTCTCAAAGTATTTACAAATAATTGTTTAAAGAAAATCCAAGTGTGCTTTAAAGGTAAGGTCATAAATTGGTAAATACTAAAAAAATTAATTACCATAACAATTTACTTGGTGAGAAGCAATTATGCAGAGCTGTTGATAGTATAAACTGATTTGAGAAAGGAGTCCCTTTGAAGTAATAAGGTTTGGAAATGTTTTCTCCCCAAAACATTTGAATCTGAGAAACAATTCATGCATGAATCGTTTCTCAGGTTTCTGAGGGTTGGTGTCCATTCGAGTATGCTGCAGCCAGATATGCGGTTGGTACCCGCTGTCACCTTGCTAACTGTAGATGGATTCGACGTTCTCGTGAAAATACTGTGACAGTTTGTTGCTGTTCCCTCAGCAAGTAGACACTGAAGTTGAATCTTGTATTGCATCTTTCTTTATAATTTTGCCTGTAAATCAGCATTACACTGAAAAGCCCCAAAACAATTAACGACCGTACCTTTAAAGGCACTGAACATGTTTGGTAATTGTCAAAGACCAGTATTCTCACTTGGTGTATCCCAACATATGCATACAATAACCAGCCTGTGAAAATTTGGGCTTAATTGGTCATTGAAGTTGCAAGAAAATGATGAAAGAAAAAACACCCTTGTTGTACAAATTTGTGTGCTTTCAGATAGGAATAAAAGGCTTCTGCAAGATTTTTTAAAATTATTTTAGTGAGAAAAAATTACCTCTTTCTCAAAAACTACGTTACTTCAGAGGGAGCCGTTTCTCACAATGTTTTATACTATCAACAGCTCTCCGTTGCTCGTTTTGAGTAATTACCAAACGTGTACAGTGCCTTTAAGTACACACTTGAGTGAGTTTCCATAAAAATGTTACTGATTTGTTGATGTATTGCTGTAGAAAGAGGGGCTGTATTTTCAACATAAAATACAATGCTTCTTATTCCTCCCCAGCCGTTGAACAACAATAAAACACTGCCTAATGGAGCCACTGGCAGGACTACACCTCCAAGCCTCCACTCCTCCAGTGAGAATGTCAGGTGTAGTCACAGATACATGGCAATAACTGAAAAGGAGACGAGCCTGTAGAGTGGTCACAGAAACTTTACCGAGTGTCCCGACAAGAATTGTATCCTGCCAAGCAGTGTATCCTGCCAAGCAGTGTATCCTGCCAAGCATCGTGTGGGGTTTGACCTAGCTGATAGTATACAGGTACATTTTGATTTATGAGCAATTAGGTATGCCGTAACTCTTTCAAACGACGACCAGGTCGCTAGCGAGTGGTTTAAACCCCTTCAAAAAATATTTATATCATGAAAAAATACAAAACGCACGGCCACACAGTTTCCAGAATGTGAAAGCTAGGACTCTTGAGGGTGCTATTGTGACCTGTTTTTTGGGGGGGTTACCATTTGCAAAAAAACAGTAAACAATTGCTGGGTTCGTTTGATTAATTTATCACTAAAATAAATGGTGCATGAAAGGGGTAATAGTAGATCTTGGTGGAGGGGGAGGAGGGGAGATGCCAATGAAAATTCTTGCATCATCGCCTCATCGTTATCAGATATTGTAGGCTGCACCAGCTGCCCTCATAGTTCTTGTGTGTTGTGTTGTCATTTAACCTTCGAGAAAGACTCTGCTAGTGTTGAAACGTCAGGCCATTAACTATTTTGTTTCTGCAATTATACCATAGGTTCGTTTGGTTGGTAAAAACACAGCAAACTTTAAAATAACTTTCCCTAGAAGTTTGCAACAGCTATACTTGATTTTTACAGTGAAAAACAAAACAAAAACATAAACAAAATGCCAAACAAAATATTATAAATTGTCTTGTAAGTACATTGTAAACCATAAACGGTTACATCAATGTAAGTTTAAAAAAAATAAAAAAATGTTTGATCATGAGACTGAATTGACAAACTGTCATAAGTTTTATAAACAATAACCATGTGACTAACAAAGTAAAAATATTATAAATTGTCTTGTAAGTACATTGTAAACCATAAACGGTTACATCAATGTAAGTTTAAAAAATTTTAAAAAATGTTTGATCATGAGACTGAATTGACAAACTGTCATAAGTTTTATAAACAATAACCATGTGACTAACAAAGTAAACGGAAATATACTGCTAGGGTCGAAATGTCAGGCCATTAACTATTCTTGTCTGCAATTATACCATAGGTTCGTTTGGTTGGTAAACAGCAAACTTTAAAATAACTTTCCCTAGAAGTTTGCAACAGCTATAATTGTAATTGATTTTCACAGCGAAAAAAACAAAAATCATAAACAAAATGCCAAACAAAATGTTAAAATTGTCTTGTAAGTAAATTGTAAACCATAAACGGTTACATCAATGTAACTTAACCCAAACAAAAAAGGTTTGCTCATGAAACTGAATTAACCAAACTGTCATTAGTTCTAGTTACATGTTACAACCCCCCCCCCCCCATAAAAAAACAAAACAAAACAAAAACACAGCAATTTTTGAAATTAACTTTCCTTTAAAGTGCATGCAGTCAATTTCCTTTATGGAAAAAAAATGCGATGAAAAGCACAACATCAAAAAACTTTTCAACAATCAGCATAATAATATGCAGAATTCAATGCAGGCAGACAATCTTCCTCCCTTCTTCAAGTTCCCAGATCCCTACACTGTTGGGGTGACTGCAGTTTTTCCCATGCTGGCCGTACTCTCTGGAACAGTCTTCCACTTGCCCTTTGTCAAGCCTCGTCAGCCAGTTCTTTCATACAATCACTCAAAACCTGTTTGTTCACACTCTAATCCAAATTAGTATATCTTTTCAGGACTGATCACTGAAAATATTTAAAAAAACAGTAATAGAAAACGAAATATTTACCCCAAAATAAAATTGCAAATAAAAGGAATCAAAGTAATAAACAAATGTCATGTCTGATCACTGAAAAAATCAAAACGGAGTAAAAGGAATGGAATATTTACACACAAAATAGTAAATGAAAAAAAACCCCCAAAAAACCAATAAATACAAACATTTAGTGAAAGCAATGTCATGTCGGACCACTGACAAAAGAATATCGAAACAAAGTAAAAGGAATGGGATATTTACAAGAAAAAACGTTACCAAAAAAAAATACAAAAAAAATACAAAGTCAGATCACTGAAAAAAATAGACAATAAATAGACATTGTAAAGGGAATTGGATATTTACGAGAATTGAATCGGAAACAAAAGTGAAACAAATAATGAAATCGAACAATAATTAGTTTTGCGAGAACCTGTAATGACTGATTGATGCAAACATAATCAAACATAGTAAGTGGGCCATGGTAATACAGTTCAATGCAGCATGATGCAGTCCATGCAGCTTGTTTGTCTTAGTTGGCGACAATTACAGTGATTGATGCATGAGTACCGGTGGCACTCATCACAGATTCTTGTCGTCCGATGTCTGTTCCCTTTAAGCAACATTGTACCCCAGGTAGGTCATTGCCATGGTTGTGCATCGTTTCATCCCGTGGGGGTTGGCCACCCGAATCCCGATCTGCGGCCCAACTAATGATGTTATCAGTTCGTCAAGGAAGGCGTGACGACAGCTACTTTCCCGCTGATGCCAGCCCAGGTTTAGTTCAAGCCAAAGGACATACATGTGTAGGCATTGATGGCTGTCAGATTGATGATGTTATATAACACAATTAACGGCCACTGCTTCTTTTTCCGAGAGCAATTGTACAAACTGCACAACTGATCTACGATGTCAACCCTAGCCTTGGTGTCATTGTAATAATGAATTATGTCCGTTTTCCTCATGGATTCTTGAACCGCCTTGTCATGATACATACTTGATAGAAGAGCGACGTTCCTGTTCTTCTTAGGAACAAATGAAAAAAGTGTTGTTGTGTCTGTGAACCCAAATTCTGAAGATTTCGCCTCCCTGTTTTTGATGTTTTCTCTCGCATGTCTTTCGGCACTTCACGTCTGTGGCCCTTGATGGTTCCCACAATTTTCATACGTTGGGTCAGCAAGTGTTCTCCTAAACCCTTTCTGGTGAAGAAATTGTCGCAGGTTACGTTCCGACCAGTTCCGTAATAAGGTTGCACTACGTCTTTTATGACCCGGGCCCCAAGCTCAATCTCATGCCTGCCATTCTCATTGGGGTTGTATATAATAAAGGAATTTACAACTGCTCTGTCAATAAAATGAAGAAACAAAAGTGTGTTGTACCTAAAGTACCTGGTAGCAGGGCTCGAATTCGGGGGGAAACTCCACAAGACCACAGGGCTTGCTACTCAAAATGTTTACTGAACCAGAGCCTATTTAACAAGACCTGAATCAAAATGACAAAAAACGTCCTGATACAGCTTAACATACATTTAACTGTTTTTATTTTAACAAGCACATGGGTATTAATACTTCATTACTAAATATAAATGAAAGGTATTCTATCAAACTCAAAAGTCAACATTTGAACACGATATTACACAGACTTTATAGGTATTCTTATTCAACTGAAAAAACACAAGACCGCCGGACTTGTCCAGTCATTAGTTTACACTAAAACTACTGGCCTCTGGCCTTTGGTCCAGTGTAAAATTTGAGCCCTGGGTAGGTGTGGATCAGCTGGTCCATATGTTTGTTATAGTCTTTCACTGCTGCAGGAATCTGTATTTTGTGTCTCTAAAACACCCCATTATTTTTGACTTTACGTTGAACAGTTTCTCCGCCACATGCTGAATTTATCGTTGACAGCAGAGTCACATCTCTAGTGTCTTTCCATTTCACAAACAGCAAGTTACCATCCCTACCTCCATTGAATTGTGCCTCTTAGTTTTTGAGAAGCCTCTCCTATTCTCTCTGTTCCACATGCGCCTGTTTTTTTTGTTCAAACAGATCTTTGAACAAAATGGGGCTCGTGTAAAAAATTATCCATGTACAACCTGTACCCTTGCCCTAAATACATTTCCATCAGTTTCATTACAACATCATAAGTAAGACCATTGTTTGAAGCATTTTCTGACTTCCCCATGTATATGTTGAAGTTGCATATGTACCCATTTTTTGAACTTGCACATACAGATAATTTGAATCCCCATTTTGTGGGTTTGTCCTTTATGTACTGCTTCAATCCAATGCGTGCTTTTGAAGCCACCATTCTTTGCATGTGTACCCATTTTTTGAATCTGGACATACAAATAATTTGAATTCCCATTTTGTGGGTTTGTCCTTTATGTACTGCTTCAATCCAATGCATGCTTTTGAAGCCACCATTCTTTGCATGTGTACCCATTTTTTGAATCTGGACATACAAATAATTTGAATCCCCATTTTGTGGGTTTGTCCATTATGTACTGCTTCAATCCAATGCGTGCTTTTGAAGCCTCCATTCTTTGCATGTGTATCCATTTTTTGAATCTGGACATACGTGTAACGACACAATACTGGCAAACAAAAGTGGGACAGAGGGGTTAAAAAATAAGTGTTGATGGAAGATTTTAATTTACTCAGAATTCATGAGAATGGACTAGCTTCTACTGGAAAATAGCATTGGAAAGATAATGTGGCAAGTAGAATTTCCATGATGCAGTGTTTTTTCTTGATTGATGTGTAAATATAACAAAGTTACGCAGTGTCCACTTTTCAGTCAGGTACCCAACAATAAAAGTTAACCCTTTCGTTACTGGGCCTTATATTTGCTGCATCCTGAGTGCGGTACATGTATTTCAGCATAGTCTCAAACAAATGTGATTTGTAGAAAAACTTTACTAGGTAGATACTTGAAACCAATTGAAAACAGGCAGGGACATATGCAGCTGTCCTCCCGCAGAAAAAATATTTATATATGTCAAGAAATTTGTTTCAAATTTATGGTAATTTTGTCAAAATTATGATAATTTATGTAAACAATTTCAATAAATTGACAAAAAGTCATGTTTTTAGTAATTTTTAAAAAAATTTCCTCATTTATTCTAAAAGCCAATATTAAAAACCCATAAAATCAGCAACAATGTGTAAGGAAAACCATTATTTTGTTCGTTTTTGTCACATTTCAGATGTCCAGTACTATGTGATAAAAAACAGACTTTTTGAGCATTATGCGGGACCTCTCCTAACCCACCCCTCCCCACCCCAGATTTTTCAAGCCTGTTCAAACCTTCATTGAAATA
Organism: Plazaster borealis; assembly: GCA_021014325.1. Classification (NCBI taxonomy): domain Eukaryota; kingdom Metazoa; phylum Echinodermata; class Asteroidea; order Forcipulatida; family Labidiasteridae; genus Plazaster; species Plazaster borealis. The sequence goes on along the minus strand of CM037457.1, from coordinate 13,172,984 downwards.
TAAATTTGGTCATTTTTTCAAACAAATATTTTGTTTACCTCACAAATTCTTGCACCCCCCTCACCCCCACCCCCTCCCCAATACATGTACTTCATTCATTTCATCTGACATTATTTATGTATTTGCTGGGCAGGTTGCCAATTACAAATTACGTGCTGAAATTAATTTCTGTGTGGTATGCTTGAAATCAACCCTGTTCAATGCGGAGACCTGGTTGAGATGGGCAGCTCTTACAAATCCACACAGTTTCCACTGGCGCTCCTTTTGGGGTTCTAATCCCCTTTGCGTAGCACACACGGCATTTTTTCTTTGGCCTCTGGTCCACAGCACCCTCATTTGGCTGTTTTTTAGCAGGGAAATGCCTGCCAGAGAGTCTGTGGACAGTGTCTTGAAGAGACACTTCTCGGTTGAGTCTTGGGCTTGATGTAAGTAGCATATTTATTACATCATGGGTAAAGGAAAGAAACTCCTTCTTCCTGTCCCCAGTGTGCAATTGGTATGCCTTGTGTGCGTTCATGGTACATTGCATAAGAAGACGCAAAGCTAGCTTTCTATACCACTTGTAGGACTTGCGCAGTGTGTGGAAGTTGTGGAGCTGCTGATCAACCAGGTCTACACCTCCCATTTGGTGGTTGTAGTCAACCACACAACTAGGTTTCATGATTGGATTTTTGTCTTTGCCGGTTTTGCCTGTCTCAACCATAGTAGCCTATGCAAAGTGGACAGCATGTGGACAACCTTCGGCTTGTTTCCAGACTTATTTTGAAGGGCCCGATACTTCACACTTAGTACGCCGCTTTCACTTTTATAGAAAGCTGCTTGTCCCTTTTCCAACTGTTCTTGGGCAAGTTCTTGGGGAAAGTTTTTTCTCCCTGCCTTGACAGTGCCACATAGATGGATTTGAGTGCTTGCAAGGTGTTTTGCAAGGTTAGGCGACGTGTAGAAATTGCCTGTGAAGAGACAGTGTCCGTTTCCCAGATATGGCTCCACTAAGTTTGCGGCTATTCTCTCAGTTGTAGACATTGATGGGTTTGGGTCGTCATCACTGTACATGCCTGCACCACAGTATACGATGAAGTCTAAGGGGACTCAATTCGAGGTGCAGAGCTCATACATCTTGTCCCCAATCGGGCTCTCTTTGTTCGTATGTACTGCTTGAACCCAAGCCGGCCTTTGAAGAGCACAAGCGACTCATCTACACTCAGGTTTCGGCCAGGAGAGTACACACGCTGACAGCGGGCACGAATCATGTCAATCAAAGGTCGCACTTTGTGCAGTTTATCTCGGTTTGGGTCACGCACATCAAAGTTTGGGTCTTTGTTGTCGGCAAAATGCATGAACTTCAGCAGTGCGAGAAAGCGATCTCGGTTTAGAACTTGACCGAAAATCGGAGTATTGTACAGCTCGTCGGTACTCCAATACATTGCAAGCCTTGGCTTGAATACAATGCCCATTAGGAAAAGAAGCCCAATGAACGTCTTCATTTCATTGGCATCAGTTGGGGTCCATTTCTTGGCGTAGGAGTGATCTCGTGCATTGTCTCCCATTTCCTCCTTGTGTTGCTCTGCATACAGATTTGTCTCTGTGACAAACAGCTATATCATCTCTGCCGTGACATACAAAAAAAAAAGTCAAAAAAATCAGCAGGACCTGCGTCATCCCGAACTCGGACCTATAGCGCCTCATCACCAACGAAGAGCATGTCTGCTGGGGTGAAGCCATCCTCGTCAACTTTCTCCCACTGCCAAGTCGGGGTTCTTGGATCATTGGGTCGTCCACCCCGACCCCTTCCAGCACCTCGGCCCCTTCCAGCACCTCGGCCCCTTCCAGCACCTCGGCCCCTTCAAGCACCTCGGCCCCTTCCAGCACCTCAGCCCCTTCCTGTGGTGTGTCCTTGTCCACGAGTGTGAGGACGCCCACGAACAGGGACATTTTCATCGCTGGATTCCTCACCAGCACCGGAAGAATCAGGATCAGAATTCTCAGGATGAGCATGTGGTTCTGAATTTTTTTTCTCCAATATTTAGTTTTACACAATGAAATGGAGTTACGAAAAATAGCAGGACAACCTTTTGCTTTACAAAATAAACCAGGGTTCTAAAAAATGTTTTGAGATTACAAAATCAGATGGGGAACAAAAAACAAAAACAAAAAAAGAGATGGCAATTTTGTGATGAAGAAAAGGAAATCGGGATCTGAAAAAAAAACATGGTAAGACTTTTAGCAACAGAATTACATAAAATAATGTTGGTTCCTTTGGCAACATGTGAATATTGGTTGATTGTTGTCCTGCTCATGGCCGAGTGTGATCATTCTAAGAATCTCCTACTATAGTTTTATCATGAAGGAATACAGATAGGCCCACTAATTATTTATCAACATTCTTTGTCAACATTAGTTTCAATGGCTATATTGTTGGGAAATATACTGTATGTCAGTAAGAAATTTGTGTAGTGTCAAACAAGAGAATAAATTGGTTTTTATAACGCCCATGGTGACACTTTCTTGGGTCTGCTTTTATGTGTGGCCATGGTGTTGCTAATAAACAAATGCTAACTTACCTGGTGATTAAGCTGGCAATTTTCCACCATCGCTTTGCTCATCTTCACTCTCATATTCCCATTCTGAATCATTCATAACTTCATCTTCAGACGATCCTGACTCGTCTCCTATGTCAAATCGATCATTATCACTGTCATCGTCTCCCATAAATAAGTTTGTGCGATTTCTTTGGTGTCCACAGAAAAAACAAACTGCAGGGATGAATCCGGGATGATAACACTGGGATTTATTCTACACAGAATAAATTTGTGATTAACAACTACATCTTTTTCCCAGACAAAATTATGTTTCATTTTGTTGGGTCCATGCAAAATGAAATTGCTCTTTCCCGATTAATAATTTCTTTGACTTCAGCAGGATACCAGTTGTCTTCAAAGGCAATTATAACAATGTCTCCTGTCTTGTATTGGGCTTTAGATTCTCTTTGGTTCCTGAAATTAAATAAAAAACAAAAAACCTCAACAATTGTTGGACTTAAAGACACAAGTGATTTTAGTACTACCAAAGCTTCTTCCACTAGGACATACTCACACAATAACATTTAGCTGTTGTCATTGTTGGGAAGGTCCTCAAGTTCTTTTGTTCAACTATCCACAGACAGCCTGTAGCATTGCCCTAAATACATTTCCATTTAATTACAACACCATAAGTAAGACTATTCTGAAGCATTGTTTTTGACTTCCCCGTGTATATGCTGAAGTTGCATGTGTATTCATTTTTTGAATTTGCACATACAAATAATTTGAATCCCCATTTTGTGGTTTTGTTCTTTATGTACTGCTTCAATCCAATGCATGCTTTTGAAGCCACCATTCTTTGCATGTGTACCCATATTTTGAATCTGCACATTTTTTTTTATACAAATAATTTGAATCCCCATTGTGTGGGTTTGTCCTTTATGTACTGCTTCAATCCAATGCGTGCTTTTGAAGGCCACCATTCTTTCATCGACAGAGATGTGTCTATGGGGGAAAGTAGTAAGAAGAACATGTCGGCTTGATTTAGTTATACAGAGGTTTGACCTTGGAGAGTCAATCATAACTAGGGTCATTTTGCAGTTTGAGGCGTTTATTTTCGACATCATCTTCCTGATCACAGATATACCATCGCTGTGTAAGGTTGCATGCTTGGTATTGCCCAGTTCATCAGCAACTTCAGATCACTCTCGGCAGTAGGTTTCCTTCGGAAGGTCATCTAGGGAAATGTCAAACCTTCCGATGGTTGAAAGACTAACTTGGGTGACTTTAGACATCCTTCGGGAGCTAATTCCCAGGCTAGCTAATGTCATGAAGGCAAGTTTCGTATTGTCAGAAAAGTGATCTGATGCATCTTTAAGCAGTGGCTTGTTTTCACTCCGAAGAAAGTTGCTCTCCTCTTCTGCAAGTTGTAAATCACTCCTCAGGTGTTTTGCCTTTTGTCTCAACTCCTTCAGCTTTGCCAGGAGATGCGTGGTGTTGTCGCGTGGTGCGGGAGGCCCGATATTCTTTGTAGCTGTGCATTTAAGTTTTCCCACCGTGTGGCGGAGAGATTTCAGTTGTCTGTTTTTTTTTCTGGAGAAAGCTGTTCTTATTTTTCAGTGCTTGAGTGAGAACTTGGACGTTTGTTTTCAGTTTGTTAAAGTTCTTTGTGGATAGTTTGTTCTTTTCAGACTTTAAGTTCTTAATTTCTCTTTCTTTGGTTTCAAATCGACATTGGACATTGTACGGCCGGAACTTTACTTCTTGATTTGCTAATTGCTTTGCACGCATTTGAAGTCAAGCTTCTTTCTTCTTATCCGATTTCTGTTTCGCAAAATAAGCTCATAAGCAAAGGTAAGCATTACAACATCAAAAAAGTGAAACCGCCACACTCAAAAACAAAGGGAAAACCCGGTAATATTTCATACAATGATACATACCATACCTATACCACACAAAGATGACGAAGAATTTTCAAAGATTTGACAAACCTGTTTTTTGTTTTAATTCCACATACTGGGATATATTAACATACACTGTTTCTTATCAGATGGATGCAAGGTCTTAAAATATTTAAAACAATCAATGAAACAACTCAAATTTACTTACAAAATATTGCATCGCAGATAGGCTGATCCCATTGGTTCGGGCCATCGCAAAGTGTCCCAGTGCACAACTCCTGTTTTGTAAACATAATGTTGAACAAACAGCATACCTGCTTAAGTACATCTGTTTTGGATGCGACCATCCTTTCCTCATATGGTGCGTGTAGATTGTGCTACAAGGCACCAGTTCAATCATCTATAAAGGTGTAAAATTACAAACCCAAATTCATATTTAATTATTGAACAAGATAGAGCCAAAAACAGCAGTGAAATATCTAAAATTGCCTTCAATGTTAATATTTTGAACAAAACATAAAAGAACGCTTCAGCCAGGGCCAATCTTTTTTCCCTGAAATTACTCTCATTTGATATTGTTAAAGGCACTGAACACGTTTGGTAATTGTCAAAGACCAGTATTCTCACTTGGTGTATCCCAACATATCGTCGGCGTTTTTACGAAGTGGCGAATCCGTGCAAACATTTTTTTTACAGCATTTTGTTTTTTTGCATTTTTTTAATTGTATTTGGTGTCCTTAACAATTCTGCAAAGTTTGAAGTCTTGAAAGCGTATAGTTTTTTAAATACGCTAATTGTATAAACGGCGAATCAGTCAGCTTCACGGATTTGCGTTTTCTCGAATAACCTTTTCCCCAGGGTTAATTTCCAATGCTACCGCTTAAGTGCGCTTGTCAACGTCGTCACCGGCGAAGTTTACAGCATTTTGCGTTTTCACGAACCGGCGAATCAGACCCCCCGCTGGGTTTTCACGAACCGGCGAATCCGTGCCGTGTGTGTGTGGTGAATACGCGCTCTGTGTGTGGCAAATCTGGGGTGCTCGTCATTTTGCTTTTTCACGAACCGGCGAATAAATTTTGAACCAAACAGCATTTTAACAAAGCATCACAATAAAGAAATAAGTATCTAGTCATGTTATTTAACTTAATACACTACCGTATCACTAAAAAATATTAAACACTTTCAATTAAAAGACCGGCGAAAAACACAGTTTTTAAATGTGACCAACTTCAAGAGCGTTTTTTTCTGAAAACGCTGTTTTTCAGCTGCGTGGGCGGATTCACCGGTTCGTGAAAACGCCGGCGATATGCATAAAATAACAAGCCTGTGAAAATTTGGGCTCAATTGGTCATTGAAGTTGCAAGAAAATTATGAAAGAAAAAACACCCAAATTTGTGTGCTTTCAGATAGGAATAAAGACTTCTTGCAAGAAGTTTTTATTATTTTAGTGACAAATTACCTCTTTCTCAAAAACTACGTTACTTCAGAGGGAGTCGTTCCTACAATGTTTTATATTATCAACAGCTCTCGTTGCTTGTTACCAAGTAAGCTTTTATGCTAATATTTGTTTTGAGTCATTACCAAACGTGTACGATACCTTTAAAGTGACAGTCACTGTTTTTATTTTTCAATACATACATTACTTGCTTTAAAAAGTAACACAAGTCGCTAGTGCAAACAAGCATGGTTGTAATAATAAAGTCTCATTCAAGGCAATACCTTAAAATTGTTGGCAACCTCAATGTCCAGGAACCCAGCTTTGGGTCTTGAATACTGATCCTCACATTGGGGTGTATTGGGTTCTTTTTGTGCTGTACAAAATAATAATAAAGCATAAATTGTTATGTAGAAACTAGAATGAGAAGTTAGGTTTTCTGTTACGTTTAATTAAACAGATCTCACAATTTCCAGATATTGCAAAAAGAAGAAAACATTTTTGGAATGCAAACAATTGACTTTACCAAATCAGTGGATGTTTCCTCCCCTAGCTGCAACATCAATTCATATGCTGTGTTTGTTTGTTTGTTTGTTTATTAGACAATCTTCACAGAATTCTTTAAAATACAACAAGTGGACAAAAACAGATATAAAATACAAGTAGGGAAAAGACATTTGGATCTGAGGAATTGTCGAGGATAACACAAAAAAGCTAAACAAGCTTATTTCCATTGTGGTCCTCTATAAAAAATAAAAAATACATTCAAAAAACACTGAAGACACGGTAAAAGACAAGAATAAAAATTTGACTAGAAAATTGCACATGGAATAAAACAAATGGAACAAGCGACCAAGACACCCAACAACAAACAAATTATTTCGTTTCACCTGGCCTGGTTACTGTGTCACCATGAGTACTGTTCTATTGAACAAAAGAATAAATTAACCAGCTACAAACAATGCGTCCTCCTGGAACTGCAACTTATCAAAATAATGCAGTTTGAGAGTTTTCTTAAATTTGGCTAGGGATGAATTTGTGTTCCGGAGCATGACGGGAAGTTTATTCCATAACTTTGCCCCAGTAACTCGGAAGGAGTGTTGACCCTAACTGTGATGATGGGGAATATCAAAAGAAAAGTGATTTGATCGGGTATTATAGAAGCGAGTACTACTTGTCAGTTGAAAAACTGCTGCAATTAGCAATGATGTTGTTACTGGCCACTTTAATTATTAATAGAAGTGGCCATTAACAAATAGTGGCAGACTTGTTTATACTGGTTGATCAAGAACTGCACTTATATCTTACCAATGATGTCTTCCTTCAGTAACTCGATTTCTCTCTGTAACTGAAGGATTTTTTTTCCTTGCTGCTACACAAGCAGGGTTCCAAAACTTTGGTGATTTGCCACCAACAGGAGGATGCCCATGTGGCGTAGTATGCTGGACCTGGGAACGTAATTCTCCAGCAGCACAAGCGATGACCATTCAACAGGGGGCTGAAGGTCTACATCTGTAGTAGTAGTAGGGGCTAGAGGGGAGGAAGGTGGTGAGACTATGTCATCATCAATATCTGAATTGTTGACTACCGTTGGCAATTCAAGTCCCATGGCCTGGAGCATGTCGTAAGCGTGCAGCTTTCTTAGCCCTGTCTTCATCTGTTGGCTGCTTTTTACGTTTATTGCCTTGACTAGTACCTACAGGATGAGAACGAAAAGACACAAAAATGCCGAGTACATGAACATGTCTGTATGAAACTGCATGGCATAAACAAACAAATGCATGGAGTAGTTCTACTGTGTTTTAGTGTTGCAGTATTCAATTCACATAGTTCTAGTTCATTTCTCAAATTATAGTCGGAATCAAATCTGTTTTGTTTTACTTGTACATGTAATTGTGTCAAAGAATTTTGGACCTGTAGTCAATGAAGAATGTTCATTCCATCAACGGTGCATTGACATCATCTTCACAAAAATGTTTATGTGTTATATAAACACTTATATCTTATACGAAATAGACACAATGCATCAGTGGCCAAGTCGAGTCCCAATGACTTTGCCGAATCTTCCTAGCGCTGTGGTCAGCGATGAGTCTGGTAGCTCGTAAGGGGCGTGCATAATCGTGATGTAGGTGACCGACTTCCCGACAGGGGAACTGCTGACGGTAGTTTCACCAATCTTCAGCGTGGCGCTAATCAGCTTCTCCTTGGCTGCTTCACTCTTAACGGTCACCGTCCATTTCTTGTCCCCGTTCTGTTGCAAGCAGCGTATCTGGTTAGGTAGGTTGTTCTTCATCAGGTTACAGACCTTCTTGTACTCCTCTTTGGTATCCAAGTCGAGTACGACACTCATATCTCTCGTTAAGGTGGTCATCTTCTCAAATATGGAAAACAAAAACTAGCCTGCTCTAGTCATCGTGAGGAGACTGAAGAGTGTGAGACATGTTGGTCTATTTATTAGGATTCAGAGGTTTCAGTGTAGAGTCAGTCACTGCTTTGATTGGTTCTTCTCAAAGTCACAAGACGGATACAAATTAGTGAGGTTTGCAAGTTGATCCTCTGCATCATCGGAACACAGTGAGAGAGAAATAAGTGAGGCACCGAGCTACCCACTTATAGTTTATATATTCTTCTTCCTGAATTCAAGTGGGTAAATTAGGTTCTCGTTATATGTAGTTCTCATCAATAATAGACAACCATAACTAATAAAAATTTTAATTAATAATAATACACATGGAATCAAATGATGGCAGCACCAAACCAATTAATGGGACACAAGAATGAGGCTTCAAACTAGTTTTTGGCGCAGACGTACGCTCTTCTTATGGTAAGGTAATAAAGGTCAGAATATGGTATGGTTTATAACCGGTTCCTCACAACTTTCCCACTTTACAACCATACGCCCCGAATGGTCCATACAAACATGTGAACTTCACAATAGTTTTCCAAACCCCAACAAAATGATTTATCTCTTATCGATGTACAACTATTACACATAAAATTTAAGTAAACTTTAAGTCAATGATTTTACACATTAAATTGGTAACAAAGTAATTTCCAGATACTCTTCTAATGATCAAAGTATCAAGCCCCAAATCTAGAAATTAAAAAATTCTGGTTCCTTATCAAATCTACCATAAGAATTACAAATCACAAAAATCTAACTTCTCTCAGCAAAACAGTGAGATACTCTTTACTTTCAAGATCAAATATATTATAGAAAATCTTATAGAAACTTTAATCCGAATCTATCTCATGTTATCAGTATAACACTTCAAGTTTCAAAACACCACCTTACATACACCACCTTTCTCCAAAGATGCAGTCTAAGTTCAAATCAAAACAAATGATCATGACCAAATCTAACGCCAACATACATCATGTGCAACCAATTTTTAGTTTGTCAACAGTCACGCTATCATAAAGTCATGTAATTAAAATATACAGCAAATGGTGAACATGGGATTTACAGTTTACACCCCTTCCTTGACCAAAAACTCCACTGAACGTCTCATACATGCTTTTGTCACATATCAACTCAACTACTGCAACAGCTTGCTGTATGGACTGCCCTCAGAAAGAATTCAGAACGCGGCAACTCGTCTGGTATGTCGAGTCAAACAGTCAAACGTCGAGAACACATCATTCCGTTTCTCCGTTCACTACACTTGCTCCCGGTTACTCAACGCATCAAATACAAGATTCTTCTGCTCACTTACCTAGGCCCAATTTCATAGAGCTGCTTAAGCGGAAAATAATGCTTAACAATTTTCTGCTTAGCAGAAATGAGCAGGTAACCAGTCACAAATTGTACATGTGACATGGTATTTTGGCTGGTAACCCTGTTCTGGTAAGCATAACTTAGTTGTGCTTAGCTACTTTTTGTGCTTAAGCAGCTCTATGATATTGGGCCCTGACAGTTAATGGACATGCTCCTACATATCTTCAAAGTCTAATTTCTCCAAAAGTTCCAATGCATTCCTTCAATTTATCTGGATACTGCAAGTAGTGTCCATTGCAGTGCTCACTGCAGGCGCTGCAAATTCCACCCCATGGCCGATCAGGATCTGCAACAGGTACAGGTACAAAGGATATAGGAGACCCACCATCAAACCACAAAACATCTTCCTTCTCTGCAGTGCATACAGGATGAGGCCAGTTCCTATCATGGCAAGGTAGAAGTTGGAAGACATAATTTGGGAGTCCCTTTTGCATGTGTCTGCCGTGCAAGTCCCACACCTTCTGAAAATGTTCAAACAATTCTGGTTGTTCTTGCTGGAGATTTTGTTTGGCCCTCTTTGATCCTTTGAGGAATGTTAAAAGGAAAGGCTTTCTTGCATGAAGTTCGGCTGCACATTCATCTCGGCTGCCTTCGACCAGTTTCATATTGAACCCGCCAGAAGGTGCTCCATCGCAACGATTTATGTACACTTCGGTAGCTGTTCTGAGGTTTCTTTCCAAGGCAGTTTCATCTATTCCATTCTCGTTGAAATTGGACCCATGAATGGTCGATGGGATAAACATGTTTGCATGAGCCCTTGTCAGGCAACCATTCATCAACTCTACTGTGTTCAGATAGCTGCCACCTGCAAAGCGAAGAGTCACCATGGTGCAGTATTTTTTTATCTTCAGATGCCACTCTGTCCATAAGAAATGGATGTCCAGGTGAGTGGGCCCTTCATTCGATGCCCCATCCACACGTATGCAGTCAATTGGTTTCTTCATGTCTGCCTCAAATTCCTCCATCTTACTCATCATATACAAGTCTGCCATATGATGATATGGGTCTTTGGGGTATAGTTGATGAGCCTTTACGACACCAAGAACTTTTTGTGCGGTATTTTCCGTTTCCATAATCAGATGCATGGTTGTCTGCAAAACCGATTTGTGTTTGTTAACATAATCAGTACGTGTGGTTTACATGACGGTATGACTGAATAGTAGTCATAGGCCAATCAGTGAATTTGTTTCGCAGCTTGAGCCGGTCAAATAAAGATACGAAGTCACTGATTGGTTTACCCTTTCAGAACTGCTGATACTGAATGTACATGAGAAAATGTAGGTAGATAAAAACCTGCAATTCTCTGCAAGACAGTTTCCTTTTTACATGACATCAAGTTGATGGCCTTATTTTACTCTTTCTTTATTGGTCTTGATAAGTACAATGTCAGGAAAACTCATCAACATAGACAATTTGCTCGTAAAGTTTGACCAAGTCTCATTTTTTCGGCTTGAAATATAATCAAAACAACTGCGTTAAGTTGTAATTTTCCTGATAAATATTCTTTTTTATTCTCCTTAACCAAAAATAAATAAAAGAAAAACGTTTATAAATATATTTCATGTAAAAAATCTGTCAAATATTACAAAACAGAGAGGATGTTCATGAATGAAAAAAACAGCCCGTTTTTGTTTTGATTCAGCCAGATTGGAGCTGCCCGGAGCAGAAATTGCGCAATCACAGTTTCATAATCAAATGACCCCTGCAAATGTCTGTGCCATAGCTTGATGTGATTGCGTGGGTTTTCCCTCATTGGTGTTTTCCTCCCACATCTAAAACTGAACATTTCTTCTCATTTCTTGTTCATCCTGATAGTGCCACTATTTGTGCTAGTGGATGTGTAATAAATTAATAAATAAATAAATAAATAAATAAATAAGTAACAAATGAACTCTCAATTCTATACTTTCAAGTAAAACATGAATAACTCTACATTACATTACTAACAAAATGGACACCATTAAACCTTAAATAGCCCACTGCCAGATCACCATGACATGCATGGCCATTACGAAATAGTCACTACAAGAATTAACATGAAACTACAGCTTTATCCAACTAACAAATAACAAATATCCACTGTCAAACTTTATCTATGGACATTAAAGAACAAGCGGTAACACTTACTTTATCTGAGCTGTCATAGGGTGACGAAAATGGGACAAATAATGAATCTGATTACAAACAGATGACCACCAGAGTGTGGGTTCGAGTCCCGGTCTTGACACTTGTGTCCTTAAGCAAGATTAACCATTATTGCATTGCTCTTCGGATGGGATGTCATAGGTCCTTGGGCTTTCGGCTGTGATGGTTGGAGTCTGGCTGAAGGGAATACAAAATCTTGTCGCAAAAATTCAGCAGTGATCTTTTTATTGGATGCTCGGTGTTTACATTTTATGAGTTTATTTATACTTATTGACGACTGTCTTTAACTTTGAGAGATACGCCTGTTTTGTTGGGACATGTGATGGGTCTGCAATTAGTGACCGGCGCTCTGAAATTAAGTATGACAAACAGCCTGTTCTTCCCAATGACTGATATTGACTAATGAGATCTTGTTTCTTCATGATTATATACATTTTCAATATAACACTAACAAGAAGTTAAGCCCTAGCCAGTGTAGTATGGTGTTCTTCTTAATTTGTATAATTGGGACTAATCACAATCACCCTCATCAAGCTCTGACATAACTCGGACTTGAACTAAGAAATTCATCATCAAATTTGTGATACAGTTCACTTCTGTGGCTTTTGTGGATCCATCTCACTTGATGAAAAATTGCCTCACACAGTTCAATGGCATCATTGCTTATCATCAATTGTGACAATATCTGGTCCTCCAAGTCACAGATAAAACTCCAGTCCACTGGCAGTCTAGAAAGAACGACTTCAATCAAAATAGAAATAAAGTCCTGTACCTCCTTTTCCTCTTGCCGATGTTTTTTTAAACTTTTAAACGGGTTGAAAGGGAAAACACTACCAGGTCAGTTTTGGTGGGAATCTTTTTAGATGAGTTATTGTTAAGACAATGGCCCCTGACCTTTCTTATTACAGCTGTTGTGCTGTTCATATCTGCTGCAACACTGTAAAACTTTCTGATCACAACAACTTCCAAGTCCTATCAAAAGCAAAATTTATATTAAAAAATTGTCAAATGCATATAAAACCACTTACCAACAACAACTTGTTGTTACCTATCTGCTGTCATGTGGTGTGATTAAAGAATGTTTGTAATAGTAATTTTAGCATTACATGCATTAATTGACTTGCATTATTCATGAATGAAAATAACTAATGCAAAAAGTTACATTTCTGATTGACTTTGTCTCCTTTACTTTTTCATTACAATTTCATTACAATTTAGAGCCTCTTTTTGAACAGGCTCAATTGATGGGATGCACATTACAAAGTGTGCATGGCCAAAATCACTTTTATCAGTAAGCATCAACTTTGACTAATTTCCTAAAAGCTTTTTCGGTGTAAGTGCGACATGGATTTTTAATTTGTAATCACTCTTCCCAGCTCCGTCATCCCCATTTTAACCCATTTTTTTAACAGAGAAGTTCAAGTTTGAAGCAAAAGAAAATCACAATTTGCATAACAAAATCACCCTTTATTTTTGTGAATTTTCTTTTACAATCGGCGAGTATTTGTATGAAAAAACAAGTATTGAAAAAGACAGTTTTAGTGTGGTGACATATAGGAAGGCGAAATTTGGCCCCACCGCTGGACTCGCTACTGTGAGAGACGTTTCTCAGATTGTGTATTCCAATTAGGGATTATTCTTCCTGCGTGGACATAACTGCTCTCGATTTTTCGGCGATATCTCAAAAATGCGACCACCTTTTGAAATGAAATTGGCACAGGTTAGTTTTATTGATCTACATTTATAAATAGGATTAAAACAATCGAACGGTTCCAAAAATCACGGTATACTTTCCCTTTAACAAACGTGCAGGAAACGAGTGACCAAAAAGGAAAAGGGACGTCTGTCCAGACATATTTCATACAATTAAAGCCTTGAATGATAATCAATCAATCAATCAATCAAAAGACATTTATAGAGCGCCAAAATCAAAAGTTTGCTTTAAGGCGCTGAGGCACAGTTGAATGCCTGCTGGAACAGGTGAGCTTTAAGGTGTGTCTTGAATGAGGTGAGGGAGCTGGCATTTCTGATATTTACAGGAAGCTTAATCCACATTTTGGGGCCATATACTGAAAATGATCTCTCTGCAAAAGCAATGATCACAATTTATACAGTGATTTGTTGAACCTTTCGGTCTGTCTGTTGCCCTGATCATGATAAGGAGTTGTTTGAGGTTCTCTGACAACTTTTGGATATTTAAATTGGTCTCTGTCTGCTGTTGCATGATACATTCCATTGCAGAACATAATTGTTTCTGACTGTCTATCACTCCTTGCAAGAATTTGTTGTCATTTGAAGTGGGCTTTCCAGAGGTTACTTTGTTTACTGCTAAACTTGTTGTATCATTCGGGATTGATAGATAGATAGTTTAGTTTATTGTTTTACACTCGTGGCCAATGGCCAAATTACAGTAAAAATTACATTGGTGGACACACATTATCTACATCCCTTAGTATCTTAAGAGCTTGCTCTCTTGACTGGAAAAGTTGTAACTTAGGTCCCTCATGTGCTAACCTACACACTTCCTCTTAATCAGAATATCCCTTGTGCCCCTAATTAGTTCCTCCTTTAATGCATTCTGCTTTAACTGGGCAAGAGCCTCTTGCTCTTCCTCATCTGTAGAAGCTAATTCCATAAGATCATATAGTCGCATTAGTACTCTACTGTAATCTTCTAGACTGTCTCACCCTCTAATTGAGCTCTAGAGTAAAATGCACTGTTAAGGGTTTGGACAGTCTCTTTAGTACCAAATCGCAACCTTAATGCAATGTCACACAAGGCAATTTACAGGCAACCAGTTGCAGGCAGTCTCGACCAAGAAAACTCATTCATATTTCAGTTTCACATTATTTTTCTGTGGATAGAAAGTTGCAGCTAAGATTGTGCCTCTTGTGCTGCCGAAGTGTTCCTTGGGCATGCAGTGCAGTTGGTTGCCTCCATGTTGCCTGAAAATACTGCCCCGTGTGACACGGCCTTAAGAATTGTGATATGTTTATCAATGGTGTCCTTTTCCTCTTCAGGGCAACACCAGATCTCTTCTTTAGCATCACGGTGATCAATTGGAACAATCAATTTTTCTTCTTTTGATAGGTCTAGTTGTCGGGCATAGGTGTTAAGATCATCTGACCACTCTTTAAGTGTTGGATCCCCAGATTTTTTCGGACGACCACTATACTTTGAAAGCTATAATTGTTGAGGCCCTCTAATATCTCATATTCCTAAATGCCCCCTGCAAATGTCTGTGCCCATAGCTTGATGTGATTGCGTGGGTTTTCCCCCGTTGGGGTTTTCCTCCCACATCTAAAACTTAGTATTTCTTCTTATTTTCTATTCATCCTGTTAGTGACGCTAATTGCGATGTGTGATGTGTAATAAATAAATAAATAAATAAGTAACAAATGAACTCTCAAACCTATATTCTCAAGTAAAACATGAATAACTCTACATAATATATTATGAAAAAAACCCTCAAATTGAAACATCAAAGCTGTTGAAAAAGGGGACTTAGCTGTTGCAAAGTGCTTTACCAACCAAAAGAATCTTTAGCATAAATGCAAAATTTTGTAATGGCCTCTTAGCAGAGTTTTTTTTTCCCTCAAAGGGTAATTGAAGAGAAGCAGTTGAGATTAGCCTTGGAGGCCTGTCACTTTCGCATAAATCAGGCATGAGAATGGGCGATGATGACGAAACCTAATGCTAAAAATGCATGTCCGGAATTTGGGCAAGGTAACCAAGGCATCAGCGCCGCACTCAGTGAACTGTTGTCAGTAGACTTGTTAAAGTCTCCACACATGTTCCTTTGCTGCAGCAGTAAACATGTTACGGTCAAACGATTAATTAACCGCACCGTGATTTAAGCGAGGAATGAGAGAAGTCTACACATATCCATTGATCTCGCTGCATAATAATGCACATGGAAGCCGGGCGGCAATTGTTACGTGCTGTTTTTTCACACAAAAATGGTGTGCCGATCCGCCGCGATACACGATTACAAAGGTTGAACTTACAATTTCTGATTAGAGAAGAGGGATTAGCGAAATCCAAATGTATACCCCCTACAATTTACCCCCCAAATGTTTTATGAAATTCACACGACTCGAAGACCACAAATTTGAAAGGGAAAGAAACGGGATTCCGGTTTAAACCAGAAGACTCTCATGCCTGACGTGGCATCCTGGATATGAGGGTCTGTTTCTAGGGTTGACAAATTTCACAGCTCCATAGTTCAAATTTTACCTGTAAAAAGCTACTAATCTCACCGGATTAACATTTCATGGCAGCATACATTTTTTGGTGGTGGGTTTTGGATGTCAGATATTCCTCATAAATCCATCACTTTTGAAAAATAATTCAGCTCTCAATGGTAAGAAGTTTTCGTTTTGTTCATTCTCTCAAGTATGCCTTTTGCGGGTACGCGTACACTAGCGTGTTAGGCACAGGACTTTAATTTGGATAGAGAATGTGCTGCGGCATGTGTTATTGGCGCCCGCACAAACACACACGTATATGGTTTGTGTGATGAACTGTGTTTAAGGTTTGCAGAACTAATGATTAACAGTGAGAGCTCAATTATTTCAGTGAAACAACGGATTTCTGAAGAAAATCTTATGCCCAAAAACCCACTGCCAAAAAATGGATGCGGCGATGGAATGTTAATCCGGTGAGATTAGTATCTTCTTACAGGTAAGATTAGATTTGAATTATGGAGGTCTGAACATTTTTCGTCTCGGAAACGGACCCTCACTTATCTAGGACTCTATATCTGTGTACAGCACAGAGGAAGAGTCCTTCATAGGGTATTATGTATATTTTGTGATATTATAAGTTATCACAAAAGCGCGAGTGGAATACTGAAAAATATAGCCCTTCTGCGTTTGGCCTCGTTGGATATGGGACGCAGACATGCTATTTTTTTCTGTATTCCACGAGGGCGTGTGTGATAACGATTTATCTTCAAGCAAACGCGCCACTTTTGAATTTACACTAACTTCTTATAAGCTGTACGTTTTGCGTATAGCTTATAAAAGCACAGTACGCAGAGTTAGAACACACAAGATTCAGGGTGTGATATGGGCCGTGCGATATAAGTTATATCACACTCCTTGTTGCTATGGATCGACCAATCAGAATCGAGGATCCAAGCCTGCTTGAAGATAATGATAAATATAGGATGCTTGGGATGTTTTGTAGCTAACCTTTGCGTGTAGTAATAGATTTTACATTGAGTACCGATGTACTGATTGCATTAGTCGTATTTAGCGCGTAAGCTTATGCACCAACACGCGTATGGAATAGTCCTACATAGAGTGTTATGTATATTTGGTGATATTGTGCTTTATAAATTATCTAAATTAAAATATGGTTGAGTTTTTCCTCATTTTTTAGTTGGAAATAGTGTAAGGACAATTGGTACCAAATTGGAATTTTACATACATGTACTGTACCATTGCAACTCAGGGATTTTCGTTCCACGGTTTGTTTAATTTATCCATAAAGATTAACAGAAATGTATGCAAATAAGTAATGATAACTAATTAAATTTGGTGATATTGTGCTTTATAAATTAACTAAATTAAAATACAATTGAGTTTTTCCTCATTTTTTAGTTGGAACTAGTATAAGGACAACTGGTACCAAATTTGGAATTGTACATACATGTACTGTACCATTGCTACTCAGGGATTTTTGTTCCACGGTTTGTTTAATTTATCCGTGAAGATTAACAGAAATGTGTATGGAAGTTAGTAATGATAACTAATAAGAAAATACAAACTTACATTTACTAGTAAAGCATGGTTTTATTAGGGAATAAAATAGTAGGATATGAGGTTTAAAAACGGCAGGGTCGTGGCTGTGCAATAAAGGGAAAGGTCCTTTATTGCACGACTTTGACCCTGCTAAGTTTTAAACGGTCGTTTAAGACTGAGTCACCACTCTTTATATTCATAGATACCTTTCCGCTAAAAACATCCAAAATCTTTAACATTTTAGAACATATCTGACAGTTTCGCCTCAGCTCGCTGGACTCTGTGTTGAATTTCTATCCATGTTGAGATCTAAGAAGCTCCTCGCGTAAGTTTCAAACTTCAGCGTTGAAGTTTCAAAATATTGCACGCAAGTTTCAAACTTGTGCGAGCCAAATATGCGACCTACCAACTTAAATTTGCACGCTACGCGTAATCATCTGATAGCGTCCTTTTTTTGACTCTAAGTGGTCAAATGCAACGGACTCAAGCTCTGGTGCTTCTGATCAGCAGTGTGTGGGTTCAAGTCCTGGTGTTGACATTTGTGTCCTTAAACAAGATACTTTACCATTATTGCTTTGTCCTTGGGATGGGGCGTAAAGCCGAAGGTCCCATGTGTTGTGTAATGCACTTGTCATTAAGAGAATGGGTTCGCTGGTGTTTTCTCGTATGGTTGGCTGCACTAAGTTTGTGCGACAGCACCTTGTAAATCATTACATTGGTGCTACATGTATGTACATGTACATCTGAAATTGGTCTTATTTTTCCAAACGTCTACATACCTGCAGAAAAAAATAATTAATGCTTTTGGACGCCCTTTGGGTGTAAAAAGCGCTTTATAAGAATCGTGATGTATTTGTGTTATTGTTATTTAAAATGAGATGGCTGTGCAACGAATTGAACTTTTTAATGGAGAATATTTTAAATTGATTGGCATGCAATGTATAAAGCAAGAGTATATTTTTAAATATGAAACTTTGACTGGATCTACAGGTTGTTGAGCTCCAGTGTGTACTCTGGTTTAATCTTCACCTTCTGGAGGTTGGTTTGTAATTTTACTTGAGCTATGATTGTTTATTAGCTTTGACTTATTATTTGTTTGTTCACTCGGCATTTTTACTTAAAGGGGCTCCGTCGTCAGGATCAAAGCAGGCCTTGGACTGTACATGGAATCGGATACAAAGGGAGGGCACGCGTGTGTAGTAACTGGGTGAGAGTTCATAATTCCATAGGCCTGCTTTGATCATGACGATACAGCCCCTTTAATAACTGTGTGTATTTTATGATAATGGCCAAATAAAGAATAAGAATAAGGAAAAATATTATTTTTTTAAATACAGTTTGTAGCATAACCTTTTATTTTTGGAAACTATCATCAACTCCTAGAGTTTTCACAAGTGTATATTTAGAGATTATGAATGAGTTTGTTCACAGAAAATAAACTAAAGGTAGGATTATTATTACCTGCATCTAGGTTCTCTTTATTCTGGTTCTCTTTATTCTAGGTTCTCTTTATTCTGGTAGTGATATTGGCCGTTTTCCAGTGTTGTACTACTCGTACTTGGTACTCATGCTCGAGTACTACTGGAGCACTGTTTTGGTGGTACTTGCACTCATACTTGTACTCGGCTAGCAAAATACTCCTACTCAAAGTCCATACTCAATACTCGACTGAAAAAATGACCTGTACTCAAATTCATGTACTTGATACTTGAGTGAAAATGTACTCAGACTTTGATTTTAAAGACAGTGTACACATTGGTAATTGTCAAAGACCAGTCTTCTCACTTGGTGTATCTCAACATATGCATAAAATAACAAACCTGTGAAAATTTGAGCTCGATCGGACGTCGGAGTTGCAAGATAACTATGAAAGAAAAAACACCCTTGTCACGCGAAGTTGTATGCTTTCAGATGCTTGATTTCGAGACCTCAAGTTCTAAACTTGAGGTCTCGAAATCAAATTCGTGGAAAATGACTTCTTTCTCGAAAACTACTCCACTTCAGAGGGAGCCGTTTCTCACAATGTTTTATACTACCAACCTCTCCCCATTACTTGATACCAAGTAAGGTTTTGTGCTAATAATTATTTTGAGTAATTACCAATAGTGTCCACTGCCTTTAAGAACTCATGGTCAGAACTCGTGAAAATTGTCTTTCACATATTCATGTTTTAAAGATGTCTATTACTACAAGTACAACAATGTCATCTATAAAAAAAACACCTATGTTTTTATAATAATAAGTATCTATAAATAGTAAACGTGTGGATACAACCATGTGTAAAATCTCTTTTGGAGGAGTGTTGGCTCTGAAAAGAGCCAGTGTGGTCTGGACGTTTCGAACAGTATACTCTGCTTGTATACTTATGCGTGTAAACCTGTAGCGAAAGCTCGTCTTCAAAGTACATCGGCAAAGTGACTCAAGTGCCAATAAGTAAACCGTATTTATGCCTTAAACATTCGAAAGGAAACAAAAGTTTAACAGAGCGTTTTTTTAGATTGCACAAATTCCAGAAATGACTGCCCAAAAATGAATGACTAAACACACGCCTCAAAAAGCTAATGCTTTTTGTGTACAGGGTGACGAATTGAAACAGAAGTACGCAAAGAAACAGAATTCTGAAGATTGATAATATTGTTGGTGACCAGCTTAAATTTAATTCATAAGACCAACCTGGTTTTATTGGCGAGCTGCGAAGCAGAGTGAGCCTATGTAATGACAATTTCCGTCCGTCTGTCCGGCCGTCCATCCGCATTCAATAGATGTTAAAGTTTTAGCATCAAGCTTCAACATTTTTGTTTTGAGTGGTTTTATTGGATCTAAAAGTCAAATTATTATACAGTGACAGCCATGTATTGTGTTTCTCAACAATATTTTTACAGAAATGCTTTCGGAATTAAAAAAAAAAATTGAAGTTTTTTTTACAATGTTGAACATTGTGCCCTCAGTACTTTAAATAACCAACTTTAGACTAAACATTGATGTTTTAGAACTAAATTTGAACGGACTTGCTACAACACAACAGACATGCAGATATTGTTTAAACAAAAAACAAACTCATAATTATGTCACCAGTTCCAGTTGAACTCCTTATTGCAATGATGTACTGGCTCAAAACTTGAATCACTGGTTCCAGTTGAATGAGCTAAAACAATGACAACCTTGAATGGTGAAAACTTCTTCATTGCAATGATCACTGGCTTAAAGGTATCGTACACGTTTGGTAATGACTCAAAACAAATATAAGCATAAAAACTTACTTGGTAACAAGCACGAAAAGCTGTTGATAGTAGAAAACATTGTAGGAATTGACTCCCTCTGAAGTAACGTAGTTTTTGAGAAAGAGGTAATTTCTCACTAAAATAATAAAAACTTTTTGCAAGAAGTTTTTATTCCTATCTGAAAGCACACAAATTTGTACAACAAGGGTGTTTTTTCTTTCATCATTTTCTTGCAACTTCGATGACCAATTGAGCCCAAATTTTCACAGGCTTGTTATTTTATGCATATGTTGGGATACACCACGTGAGAACACTGGTCTTTGACAATTACCAAACGTGTTCAGTGCCTTTAAAACTTGAATCAGATATTGCAACTGATATGTAGATTCATATGAAAGACGCTAGTATGAGGTTAATCAAGGTATTTTTTGTTTGTCAATTTTTCTTCCATGGGGGTCGGGTCAATATCTTCATTCACCACGTACACAAATACTCACTTTTTAAAACAGGTTTTGTATTGCACCATGTGGGACAAATGCTTGACAATGAAATACAAATAGTAATGAGAAAGTACAGTGTAATATCAACGTTACACAATTTTCATTTTAGAGCCAGTCAACCGTTTCCATGGGAAACCATGCACAGTTTGCTAACCTTTGTGTTCAAGAATTGAATTACATATTTTGCACATTATTACTTTCAGACTATTATTTAGCTTTAAACACTTTACATCACCTCACCCCATGCACTGCATATAATCAAAATGTGGTTGTCAGATACTAATAATTCCAATACTGCTAATCTTATAAAATTTCCAATTATCTTGATACAAATAATAATCAGATTGAAGAAGCAATTATTTTCTAACTTGGTAGAAATTCCAAACAAGTTGATACAAACACACCTCCAACTGATTACTTTGAAGTGCCAAACACATTGAGTACTTTGTGTTGGAAGTGTGTTTATGGATAACTTATTAATTGTCCCTCACCAGTTGGGCCCAATTTCATAGAGCTGCTAAGCACACGCTTTGTGCTTACTGAGCGAGTTTCCATTTCATAGCGCTGTTCACCGTAAGCACACGAAAAGGCATGCTAACCTTCCGGTGCTTACTGTATGAAAATGATTGACGTAACAATGCAAATCCATGGTGAACGCGCAAGATGGCCGCCTAATTTTCTTGCTAACCTGTGAAATACGCTTATGAACAAGCAAATTTTTCTGCTACAGAACAAGCAAATTTTTCTGCTACAGTTAGCAAGAAAATTTGCTTACCGTTAAGCAGCTCTATGAAATTGGGCCCTGTTTATAACTATCCTAAACAAATAAGACAGAAAACAAAAAAGTAATAGTAGCAATAGTGTTCCGACTTAGTACAAATTTCTGAAATTAGGTGACACTGCCTGTACATATGCACCTCAAACACATTGCCTGTGTTTGAATCTTATCATTATTTTGTTTCTCACTTATGTTTCATTTCGTAGTCGACCCTCAACCATCCAGAGCCCCCTCTGCCACTTTGTAAACCAAGTAGGCAGTGGGAACAATCAAACTTGTTAATGTCCCCACCCCTTTGAACATCAGTTGGTCAAATGATTGTTTTTTCTACTAGTCATTGGTCTTCTATCGGGCGATCGGCAGCTCGCCATGGCAGCTTTGCTGTTGTAGTTACTTGATGTTTTACCATTGCCTATAAAACAACTTGCTATGGCACCTATTACATATAACATAAATTATTAATCCAGTAATAAACTACAAGGGAAACTAACTGAGAACATTTTTAAATTTATTTTGGGTGGAACGATGAGGGAAAGATTCTCCACGGTTGAACAAGGAAAAAATCAACATGAGTGGAATTTGAACCTGCAACCTCCGGATTAAACGTGCCGGCTCTCTACCAAGTGAGTCATCTAGCCCTAATGACGGGGTCTTCCTATGTTGGCGGCACCCCCGAACAAAGATATTGCCAAAAATAGGGAGACAGACAACATTAGGGTTAGATGGCTCAGTTTGCAGAGTGCCGTCAAAGTTAACCCGGAGGTCACAGGTTCAAATCCGACTCAATTTGTTGTTGTTCAATCTAAAACATTTATTATTAAATTCATTTTGCTGCTGACGATGACAAATTTGATTTTCGCTATCGAGGGATCAGGTACAGTATACGACATTCAGGTGAATGGCAAATTCCTACATCACTTTTTCCTATAAAATTTAATAATCTCATGGAGCTTTACAAAGAACACCAGAGAGAAAAAACCCCCCAAACAAACAAATAAGCTGGTGTGCTATACATTTCCATACCCAAGGCCAAACGCAGAGTTGGGTTTGGGGTGCAGGTGTGCTATACATCTCCATATCAAATGAGGCCAAACGCTGAGTTGGGTTTGGCGCGCAAGTGTGCTATACGTTTCCATACCCAAAGAGGCCAAACGCTGAGTTGGGTTTGGGGTGCAAGTGTGCTCTACATTTCCATACTCAAAGAGGCCAAACGCTGAGTTGGGTTTGGGGTGCAAGTGTGCTATACATTTCCATAACCAAAGGGGCCAAACGCTGAGTTGGGTTTGGGGTGCAGGTGTGCTGTGCATGTCCATACCCAAAGAGGCCAAACGCTGAGTTGGGTTAGGGGTGCAAGTGTGCTATACATTTCCATAACCAAAGGGGCCAAACGCTGAGTTGGGTTTTGGCCGCAGGTGTGCTATACATGTTCATACCCAAAGAGGCCAAGCACTGAGTTGGGTTTGGGGTGCAGGTGTGCTATACATGTCCATACCCAAAGAGGCCAAACGCTGAGTTGGGTTTGGGGCGCAGGTGTGCTATACATTTCCATACCCAAAGAGGCCAAACGCTGAGTTGGGTTTGGGGCGCAGGTGTGCTATACATGTCCATACCCATAGAGGCCAAAGACTGAGTTGGGTTTGGGGCGCAGGTGTGCTATACATTTCCATACCCAAAGAGGCCAAACGCTGAGTTGGGTTTGGGGCGCAAGTGTGCTATACATTTCCAAACCCAAAGAAGCGTACCCGGATCTCGGAGAACATGTCAAATTTCACTAACGTTTGCACACGTGCATGCCATAGCTTTATATTACTACTCACATGTACTTGACTCCTTTGGTCTAGTAGTGTGCCAAAGCGGTGGTCGCGTGAGCAGTGGAAAGTTGGAAAGTGCTTTATACACATCGGTGTAAGGGTAAAAAAATAAAAAATTATATTCTATATCCCGGATTGCAAAAATTACCATCTTTTGAATCGTTGTGGTACCCGCTTCTAAAACCTAGGATTCGAACTGCCTCTAGCCACCGGGCTAGCTCGGGGGTCTAGTGGTACTAGCAATGCAAGGGTCATGAGTTTGAATCCAACCAAGTGATTTGCCTGTGGATTTTGTTCACAGAACTCGGGGAAGTACTGAGTGTACAGTGCTTCATACACGTCAGTGTAAGGGTAAAAAACCAAGTTGTACAGTGGAAAGTTTGTCATCCGGGTATTTTGAACAAAAGTGACGTCATTAGTGCGGAGTGCCCTTACTGTTGGCAAAATCCCTTGTGTGTTTTAAATTTCCCCTTTTTCTAAACAAACACATGATCATTTTTTTATTCTTTTGCGCAGCCTTTTCCCAAAAAAAACCTTCAGGTGTGTAATAGAGGAATAACATTCAGCTGAAAGTGCGGCAGAGGCAAGCTTTGGACCGCCTTCTTTCTCTGCAAGTTCATAGTTAACTCATTGTTTGCTTTTAGGAATGTCAGCTTGGTGCTCATCCGTAGTAAATGTGACCCTTATGTTGGCTTTGGGCTGCAGTGTTTGTTGTGTCGGTGATTATCGGTGAGCTAAAATCCTGAAAGATACAACCCATGTTTTTTTCCTGATTAAGAAGGACACGTCAATTACTTGGCTATAATGTAATTTGGGAAGAACAAAGAAAAATTGACCAGAGCGGGTTTTGAACCTGCAACCTCCAGATTAATATGGCGGCGCTCTACCAACTGAGCCATCTAACCTTAATGTTGGCGGTCTCCCTATTTTGTCAATATGTTTGTTTGGGGTGCCAGTCAGAAGTTATTCAACCTGTAACTGGTTTATTACTCAGCTTATAATACGATACAGGTTCTTCCACAAATACACATCTGCAAATTTGCATCCCTGTTGAGTTGAGAACGCTGATGCTGGACAGGGATGCATGGCAAGTGCCATCAGAGGCTCCTGAGATGGCTTCGGCTAAAGAGACGATTGCTCGCACTCTACTACTACTACTATACTACTGCTACTACTACCAGTCTGTGATGGTCCGTACTTGACAGGTTTGTTGTAATTTGATGTAGTATCACTGCCCCTGACACTTAACTACAAATTTAAATTTAGAATAACTTCATTTGTGCCCCTTTTAGTCTGTGATGGTTGTTTACAGACAGGTTTGTTCTAATTTGATCTAGATTGACTGCCCCCGACACTGAAATACAAATTTACATGTAGAATAACTTCATTTGTTCCCCCTTTTAGTCTGTGATGGTTGACTCTAGACAGGTTTGTTCCAGTTTGATCTAGATTGACTGCCCCTGACACTGAACTACAAATTTACATGTAGAAAAACTTTATTTGTACCCCTTTTAGTCTATGATGGTCCGTTCTAGACAGGTTTGTTCCAGTTTGATATAGTGTGACTGCCCTTGACACTTGACTACAAATTGACAGGTAGAATAACTTCATCTGTACCCCTTTTAGTCTGTGATGGTCGGTTCTAGACAGGTTTGTTCTAATTTGATGTACCGTAGTTTGACTGCCCAGACACTTAACTACAAATTGACATGTAGAATAACTTCATTTGTGCCCCTTTTAGTTTTTGATGGTTGTTTCTAGACAGGTTTGTTCTAATTCAATTCAATTCAATTCAAGTCAACATTTGATGTAGTTTGACTGCCTCTGACATTTATCTACAAATTTACTTGTAGAATAACTTCATTT
This sequence comes from Plazaster borealis, assembly GCA_021014325.1. NCBI lineage: Eukaryota > Metazoa > Echinodermata > Asteroidea > Forcipulatida > Labidiasteridae > Plazaster > Plazaster borealis. The sequence goes on along the minus strand of CM037457.1, from coordinate 13,147,283 downwards.
GTGCCCCTTTTAGTCTGTGATGGTTGTTTCTAGACAGGTTTGCTCTAATTTGATATAGATTGATTGGCATGACACTTAACCACAAAGTTGCATTTAGAATAACTTCATTTGTGCTCCTTTATAGTCTGTGATGTTTTTTTCTAGACAGGTTTGTTCTAATTTGATGTAGTTTGACTGCCCCTGACACTTAAAGGCATAGTACACGTTTGGTAATTGTCAAAGACCAGTGTTCTCACTTGGTCTAGGCCTATCCCAACATATGCATAAAATAACAAGCCTGTGAAAATTTGGGCTCAATTGGTCATCAAAGTTGCAAGAAAATGATGGAAGAAAAAACACCCTTGTTGTAGAAAATTTATGTGCTCTCAGTTAGGAATAACAACTTCTTGCCAGAAGTTATTTTTTATTTTAGTGAGAAATTACCTCTTTCTCAAAAACTACCTTACTTCAAAAGGAAGTTGTTTCCTACAGTGTTTTATACTATCAACAGCTCTCTGTTGCTTGTTACCAAGTAAATTTTTATGCTAATATTTGTTTTGAGTCATTACCAAACATGTACGATACCTTTAACTACAAACTTACATGTAGAATAACTTCATTTGTGCCCCTTTTATTCTTTTATGGTTGGTTCTAGACAGGTTTGTTCTATTTTGATGTAAACTGCTCACAAAAAGTTAGGAAACTTTTTTTAATCAAGTATATTTTTATTATTTATTATTTTCTTTGTATATGTAATATACAGTGTATCAATGCAAAGCTGAAGTGTTCCTCTTTAAAATAATACCACATTTGCAATGATTACATGTTGCTGAATTTGGCTACATGAATGACAATGAGGCAAAGTCACAAATCAAATGTGCCAAAATTACCGCTTGTTTGAATTACAGTGTCAATTTGTTTGTTCACACAGTAACACAAAATTGCTAAATTTGGCACATTTGATTTGTGACTTTGTCTCATTCTCATTAATGTGGTCAAGTCCAGCAACATGTCATCATTGCACATTTGGTATCATTTTAAAGAAGAACACTTCAGCTTTCTATTGATATGCAACATAATACAAGAGGGTAATAAATAATAAAAATATACATGATTAAAATAAGTTTCCTAAGTTTTGTGAGCAGTTTAGTTTGATTGCCATGACACTTATCCACAAAGATGCATTTAGAATAACTTCATTAGTGCCCCTTTTAGTCTGTGATGGATGTTTATAGACAGGTTTGTTCTAGTTTGATGTAGTTTGACTGCCCCTAATGCTTAAAAACACATTTACTTGTAGAATAACTTTATTTGTTTCCCCTTTTAGTCTGTGATGGTTGACTCTAGACAGGTTTGTTCCAGTTTGATCTAGATTGACTGCCCGGACACTTGACTACAAATTTACAGTTAGAATAACTCTATTTGTTCCCCTTTTAGTCTGTGATGGTTGGTTGTAGACAGGTTTGTTTAAATTTGATCTAGATTGACTGCCCCTGACACATAACTACAAATTTACATGTAGAATAACTTCATTTGAACCCCTTTTAGTCTGTGATGGTTGTTTCTAGACAGGTTTGTTGTAATTTGATATAGTTTGACTGCCCCTGACACTTGCCTACAAATTTACATGTACAATAACTTCATTTGTGCCCTTTTAAGTCTGGGATGGTTGGTTCTAGACAGATTTGTTCTAATTTGATGTAGTTTGACTGCCCCTGACATTTAACTACAAATTTACTTGTAGAATAACTTCATTTGAGCCCTTTTTAGTCTGTGATGGTTGTTTCTAGACAGATTTGTTCTAATTTGATGTAGTTTGACTGCCCCTGACATGTAAGTACAAACTTACATGTAGAATAACTTAATTTTTGCCCCTTTCATTCTGTGATGGTTGTTTCTAGACAGGTTTGTTCTTATTTGATGTAGTTTGACTGCCCCTGACACTTGCCTACAAATTTACTTGTTAAATAACTTAATTTGTGCCCCTTTTAGTCTGTGATGGTTGTTTCTAGACAGGTTTGTTCTAATTTGATATAGTTTGACTGCCCCTGCCACTTGCCTACAAATTTACATGTAGAATAACTTAATTTGTGCCTCTTTTAGTCTGTGACGGTTGTTTCTAGACAGGTTTGTTCTAATTTGATATAGTTTGACTGCCCCTGACACTTGTCTACAAATTGACATGTAGAATAACTTCATTTGTGCCTGTTTTAGTCAGTAATGGTTGGTTTTAGGCAGGTTTGTTCTAATTTGATTTAGTTTGACTGCCCCTGGCACTTATCTACAAATTGACATGTAGAATTACTTCATTTGTGCCTGTTTTAGTCAGTGATGGTTGGTTCTAGACAGGTTTGTTCTAATTTGATATAGTGTGACTGCCCCTGATGGCACTTATCCAGAAAGTTACATTGAGAATAACTTCATTTGTAACCCTTTTAGTCTGTGATGGTTGGTTGTAGACAGGTTTGTTCTAATTTAATGTAGTTTGACTGCCCCTTATTTTTAACTACACATTTATATGAAGAATAACTCTATTTATGCCCCTTTTAGTCTGTGATGGTTGTTTCTAGACAGATTTGTTCTAATGTGATGCAGTTTGACTGCCCTGACACTCAACAATAAATTTACAGGTAGAATAACCTTATTTGTGCCCCTTTTAAGAATGTGTCCAACATCCAGATCTATGGCACCCTGCCCAGAGGATCTGCAAAGGTCAGAGACTAGAGGATGAGGCTGGCCCGCCACTGTGTGCGTCATTCATAGCTATCCGTGTCCCCCTCTAGTGCTGTGGGAACCCATCGATGGAGCTAGGAGCAGGGGGTTGGAGAAAACACACCTACGTCAACCAGCTGAAGAAGGAGGCAGCACAACAAGAAACCGCTGAGTTGAGGACGCTGATGCCTGTCCGGGATGCGTGTAAAGCACCAATCAGAGGCCACCAAGATGGCGTCAGCTGAAGACGACCTCTCGATGTCTACTACTACTTCTTCTACTACTACTACTACTACTACTACTAATACTACTACTACTACTAATACTACTACTACTACTAATACTACTGTGGTGATTTCAAGAATCTACTAATCAGTAGTTACAATAGATCGAGGGCACTGTGTAATGTTTACGTGTCAGAGGTCAAGATGCGGAATAACACGTGGTTGTCAAGGGCACACTACGGATTTCAAATAGGTCGTGAATAAGTACTTTGGGTCCAATTTAATTATAACTTTCTTTATGTGGCGGTTGTATTAAAGTATACAGGGTGTAATTATTTAACTATTAATACTATAGGGACCGATCAGGAAGAATTCACCAGTCCGCTGTGACTCTTTTCTTGGTGACCGCGTAGTAATCGTGGGTCAAGCTGCAGGTGGGTTGGTTTCCCGCTTGGGAAAGACGGCCTCTTTCTGCTACAGGCCGTTCAGGCAGCTACTCGTCTTTGACTTATTTGAGCCATGAATTACTCTTTGGAGGGCCAAATCATGCCCTAAGAGTATGTTTAACGAGAGGTAGTTCTTTCTGGTTTGCCCCGGCACTGGCTGGTAAGTGATACATCTTTATAAAATAGTTGTTGTTATAGAATTACTTGAAAAGTGACACGAATAGTGAACGTGTAGATATACCTTTCCAATGTATAACGTAATGGCACCTTGTACATGTACTTTGTTTGAACAACGTTTGGTTGGTTGTACTTGCAGGTTTTCTTTGATGAATAATAAACAACATATTGCAATACCCTGAACAACGACTCCACACCGAGTTTCACTACACTACCCCTAGTCTGTGATGGCCGGTACTTAACAGGTTTGTTGTAATTTGATCTAGATTGACTGCCCCTGACACTTAACTACAAATTTACATGTAGAATAACTTCATTTGTACCCCTTTTATTCTGTGATGGTTGGTTGTAGACAGGTTTGTTCTAATTTGATATAGTTTGACTGCCCCTGACACTTGTCTACAAATTGACATGTAGAATAACTTCATTTGTGCCTGTTTTAGTCAGTGATGGTTGGTTTTAGACAGGTTTGTTCTAATTTGATATAGTTTGACTGCCCCTGGCACTTATCTACAAATTAACATGTAGAATTACTTCATTTGTGCCTGTTTTAGTCGGTAATGGTTGGTTCTAGACAGGTTTGTTCTAATTTGATATAGTTTGACTGCCATGGCACTTATCCAGAAAGTTACATTGAGAATAACTTCATTTGTAACCCTTTTAGTCTGTGATGGTTGGTTATAGACAGGTTTGTTCTAATTGAATGTAGTTTGACTGCCCCTTATTTTTAACTACACATTTATATGAAGAATAACTCTATTTATGCCCCTTTTAGTCTGTGATGGTTGTTTCTAGACAGGTTTGTTCTAATTAGGTGTTCGGGCATTCCGCCCTAAACACCTCTTGTTTTTGTTCGTTTTTTTTTTTTCTTAATACTTCTTCTTCTTCTTCTTCTCCCCGTCGCGTTTCCGCTAACAAAAGCACACTTCCCAAGCACATATAAACTTGAAACTTCACATATAGTTAGATATTTATTAGGAGATGAAACCGCTGTAGTTACGCCATGATGACGTCATCAGGTGTTGAATTACGTTAAATCAAAGTTTAATATTTGAAAAAATCATAACTCATGAACCACACAGTGGATTTTCACAATCTATACATCATCGGAAAGGCCTTTGCAAATTCAAAAAACGCTACACAGAGTGTGACCCCATTTGACCTTGACTTCCGATTCAAACCGGAAGTTGAAAATTTCAAAAAATCATATCTCAAGAACTACTGATACTTTAGTCACAATTTTTACATCAGGTTATATGTTGTTCTTCCTCCGCAAACTTTTCCACAGAAATGTTACCTTTTTGACCTTCAATTATGGTTGAAATCGGGTATACATTGACCCTCTGTCAAACCGCGGGAATAAAACTGCATTGAAAACACACACACTATGCGATCTAAACCAGTTAGACGGTGAGCGGCTGCTTGCTCCATTCAATCAACCGCAAGGTTCAAAGTCCTTCAAACGTGCTTGTAGTCTAGTCTCTTTTCAAGGTTCGCGCAACCTGATTTTGACATTACGCTTTGTTAGTCTCTAAAACAGCCGTCCGTGCAAACCTCGCTAACAATCAAATGTCAGATTTTTTAAAAATTCATAATTCAAGAACAACACAACCGATTTTCAAACTTTTTTCAGTTATAAAATCCTTGGGCATTGGAGATTAGCCTTGGGTAACCGTGACCCCATGTTGACCTTTACTTCCGGGTCAACCGGAAAGGGGACCATATCTCAAGAACTACACAACCGATTTTCAAACTGTTTTCAGTTATAGACTCCTTGGGCATTGGAGATTAGCCTTGGGTAACCGTGACCTCATGTTGACCTTTACTTCCGGGTCAACCGGAAGAGGGACCATATCTCAAGAACTACACAACCGATTTTCAAACTGTTTTCAGTTATAGACTCCTTGGGCATTGGAGATTAGCTTTGGTTTACCGTGACCCCATGTTGACCTTTACTTCCGGGTCAACCGGAAGTGACACCATATCTCAAGAACTACACAACCGATTTTCAAACTTTTTTCAGTTATAGACTCCTTGGGCATTGGAGATTAGCCTTGGGTACCGTGACCCCATGTTGACCTTTACTTCCGGGTCAAACGGAAGTGACACCATATCTCAAGAACTACTCAACTGATTTTCAAAATTATTTTCAGGTATAGACTCCTTGGGCTTTGGAGATTAGCCTTGGGTAACCGTGACCCCATGTTGACCTTTACTTCCGGATCAACCGGAAGTGACACCATATCTCAAGAACTACAACCGATTTTCAAACTTTGTTCAGTTATAAAATCCTTGGGTATTGAGTTTTTACAACTTCACAAGCGCTACACAGAGTGTGGCCCCATTTGAACTGGACTTCCGGTCAAACCGAAAGATAAACTTTTATATTTCATTTTGTTTTCTTTTTTTCTTAATACTTCTTCTTCTTCTTCTCCCTGTTGCTTTTCCGCTAACAAAAGCACACTTCTCAAGCACATATAAACTTGAAACTTCACAAACTTCACATATAGGTTTTCAGGATGGTGACGTCATCGATGATGTTATAACATTAAATCAATGTTTAATATTGAACAAAATTCATATCTGAAGAACCATAATTGCTACACACAAGATTTTTTGATCATGTGAAAGACCCTGTAGTATTTTAAAAATCTTACACAAAGTTTGACCCCCTGTGATCTTTACTTCCGTTTAATCGTTTTTAATTTATGGTTTTTTTTTAATTTTTTTTTTTACAAAACTCGCAAAAGTACTACGTATACAGTGCTTCAAACAGATCGGGAAAGGGTTAAAACCAAATTATAAAAACAAACCGAACACCGTTTGTTTGTAATTTACAAACAAGATAAGTCTAGTTTGCTATAGTTGACTGCCCCTGACACTTATCTACAAATTGACATGTAGAATAACTTCATTTGTGTCCTTTTTAGTCTGTGATGGTTGTTTCTAGACAGGTTTGTTCTAATTTAATATAGTTGACTGCCCCTGACACTTATCTACAAATTGACATGTAGAATAACTTCATTTGTGTCCTTTTTAGTCTGTGATGGTTGTTTCTAGACAGATTTGTTCTAATTAGATGTAGTTTGACTGCCCCTTACATTTAAGTACATATTTACATATAGAATAACTTCATTTGTGCCCCTTTTAGTCTGTGATGGTTGTTTCTAGACAGTTTTGATTTAATTTGATGTAGTTTGACTGCCCCTGGCACTTATCCACAAAGTTACATGTAGAATAACTTCATTTGTGCCCTTTTTAGTCTGTGATAGTTGGTTCTAGACAGGTTTGTTCCACTTTGATATAGTTTGACTGCCCTGACACTTGCCCTCAAATTTACATATAGAATAACTTCATTTGTGCCCGTTTTAGTCAGTGATGGTAGGTTCTAGACAGGTTTGTTCTAATTTGATATAGTTTGACTGCCCCTGACACTTGCCCTCAAATTTACTTGTAGAATAACTTTATTTGTACCCCTTTTAGTCTGTGATGGTTGGTGCTAGACAGGTTTGTGCTAATTTGATATAGTTTGACTGCCCCTGACACTTGTCTACAAATTGACATGTAGAAGAAATTTCAATTGTGCCCTTTTTAGTCTGTGATGGTTGTTTCTAGACAGATTTGTTCTAATTTGATGTAGTTTGACTGCCCTGACACTTATCCAGAAATTTACAGGTAGAATAACTTTATTTGTGCCCCTTTTAGTCTGTGATGGTTGTTTCTAGACAGATTTGTTCTAATTTGATGCAGTTTGACTGACCTGACACTTAACTAGAAATTTACAGGTAGAATAACTTTATTTGTGCCCCTTTTAAGAATGTGTCCAACATCCAGATCTATGGCACCCTGCCCAGAGGATCTGCAAAGGTCAGAGACTAGAGGATGAGGCTGGCCCGCCACTGTGTGCGTCATTCATAGCTATCTGTGTCCCCCTCTAGTGCTGTGGGAACCCAACGATGGAGCTAGGAGCAGGGGGTTGGAGAAAACACACCTACGTCGACCAGCTGAAGAAGGAGGCAGCACAACAAGAAACCGCTGAGTTGAGGATGCTGATGCTGGTCCGGGATGCGTGTAAAGCGCCAATCAGAGGCCACCAAGATGGCGTCAGCTTAAGACGACCTCTCGATCTCTACTACTACTACTTCTTCTACTACTACTACTACTACTACTACTAATACTAATACTACTACTACTACTAATACTACCCCTAGTCTGTGATGGCCGGTACTTAACAGGTTTGTTGTAATTTGATCTAGATTGACTGCCCCTGACACTTAACTACAAATTTACATGTAGAATAACTTCATTTGTACCCCTTTTAGTCTGTGATGGTTGGTTGTAGACAGGTTTGTTCTAATTTGATGTAGTTTGACTGCCCCCTGACACTTGCCTACAAATTTACTTGTTAAATAACTTAATTTGTGCCCCTTTTAGTCTGTGATGGTTGTTTCTAGACAGGTTTATTCTAATTTGATATAGTTTGACTGCCCCTGCCACTTGCCTACAAATTTACATGTAGAATGACTTAATTTGTGCCTCTTTTAGTCTGTGATGGTTGTTTCTAGACAGGTTTGTTCTAATTTGATATAGTTTGACTGCCCCTGACACTTGTCTACAAATTGACAAGTAGAATAACCTCATTTGTGCCTGTTTTAGTCAGTGATGGTTGGTTCTAGACAGGTTTGTTCTAATTTGATTTAGTTTGACTGCCCCTGACACTTGACTTCAAATTTACATGTAGAACAACTTCATTTGTGCCCCTTTTAGTTTCCGATGGTTGGTTCTAGACAGGTTTGTTCTAATTTGATCTAGATTGTCTGCCCCCGACACTGAAATACAAATTTACATGTAGAATAACTTCATTTGTTCCCCCTTTTAGTCTGTGATGGTTGACTCTAGACAGGTTTGTTCCAGTTTGATCTAGATTGACTGCCCCTGACACTGAACTACAAATTTACATGTAGAAAAACTTTATTTGTACCCCTTTTAGTCTGTGATGGTCCGTTCTAGACAGGTTTGTTCCAGTTTGATATAGTTTGACTGCCCTTGACACTTGACTACAAATTGACAGGTAGAATAACTTCATCTGTACCCCTTTTAGTCTGTGATGGTCGGTTCTAGACAGGTTTGTTCTAATTTGATGTACAGTAGTTTGACTGCCCAGACACTTAACTACAAATTGACATGTAGAATAACTTAATTTGTGCCCCTTATAGTTTTTGATGGTTGTTTCTAGACAGGTTTGTTCTAATTCAATTCAAATCAATTCAAGTCAACATTTGATGTAGTTTGACTGCCTCTGACATTTAACTACAAATTTACTTGTAGAATAACTTCATTTGTGCCCCTTTTAGTCTGTGATGGTTGTTTCTAGACAGGTTTGCTCTAACTTGATCTAGTTTGATTGGCATGACACTTAACCACAAAGTTGCATTTAGAATAACTTCATTTGTGCTCCTTTATAGTCTGTGATGTTTTTTTCTAGACAGGTTTGTTCTAATTTGATGTAGTTTGACTGCCCCTGACACTTAAAGGCATAGTACACGTTTGGTAATTGTCAAAGACCAGTGTTCTCACTTGGTCTAGGCCTATCCCAACATATGCATAAAATATCAAGCCTGTGAAAATTTGGGCTCAATTGGTCATCAAAGTTGCAAGAAAATAATGGAAGAAAAAACACCCTTGTTGTAGAAAATTTGTGTGCTTTCAGTTAGGAATAACAACTTCTTGCCAGAAGTTTTTTTTTATTTTAGTGAGAAATTACCTCTTTCTCAAAAACTACCTTACTTCAAAAGGAAGTTGTTTCCTACAGTGTTTTATACTATCAACAGCTCTCTGTTGCTTGTTACCAAGTAAGTTTTTATGCTAATATTTGTTTTGAGTCATTACCAAACGTGTACGATACCTTTAACTACAAACTTACATGTAGAATAACTTCATTTGTGCCCCTTCTATTCTTTTATGGTTGGTTCTAGACAGGTTTGTTCTATTTTGATGTAAACTGCTCACAAAAAGTTAGGAAACTTTTTTTAATCAAGTATATTTTTATTATTTATTATTCTCTTTGTATATGTAATATACAGTGTATCAATGCAAAGCTGAAGTGTTTCTCTTTAAAATAATACCACATTTGCAATGATTACATGTTGCTGAATTTGGCTACATGAATGACAATGAGGCAAAGTCACAAATCAAATGTGCCAAAATTACCGCTTGTTTGAATTACAGTGTCAATTTGTTTGTTCACACAGTAACACAAAATTGCTAAATTTGGCACATTTGATTTGTGACTTTGTCTCATTCTCATTAATGTGGTCAAGTCCAGCAACATGTCATCATTGCACATTTGGTATCATTTTAAAGAAGAACACTTCAGATTTCTATTGATATGCAACATAATACAAGAGGGTAATAAATAAAATAAAAAAATATACATGATTAAAATAAGTTTCCTAACTTTTTGTGATGTAGTTTGACTGCCCCTAATGCTTAAAAACACATTTACTTGTAGAATAACTTCATTTGTTTCCCCTTTTAGTCTGTGATGGTTGACTCTAGACAGGTTTGTTCCAGTTTGATCTAGATTGACTGCCCCGGACACTTGACTACAAATTTACAGTTAGAATAACTCTATTTGTTCCCCTTTTAGTCTGTGATGGTTGGTTGTAGACAGGTTTGTTTAAATTTGATCTAGATTGACTGCCCCTGACACATAACTACAAATTTACATGTAGAATAACTTCATTTGAACCCCTTTTAGTCTGTGATGGTTGTTTCTAGACAGGTTTGTTGTAATTTGATATAGTTTGACTGCCCCTGACACTTGCCTACAAATTTACATGTATAATAACTTCATTTGTGCCCTTTTAAGTCTGGGATGGTTGTTTCTAGACAGATTTGTTCTAATTTGATGTAGTTTGACTGCCCCTGACATTTAACTACAAATTTACTTGTGGAAAAACTTCATTTGAGCCTTTTTTAGTCTGTGATGGTTGTTTCTAGACAGATTTGTTCTAATTTGATGTAGTTTGACTGCCCCTGACATGTAAGTACAAACTTACATGTAGAATAACTTCATTTTTGCCCCTTTTATTCTGTGATGGTTGTTTCTAGACAGGTTTGTTCTTATTTGATGTAGTTTGACTGCCCCTACACTTGCCTACAAATTTACTTGTTAAATAACTTAATTTGTGCCCCTTTTAGTCTGTGATGGTTGTTTCTAGACAGGTTTGTTCTAATTTGATACAGTTTGACTGCCCCTGCCACTTGCCTACAAATTTACATGTAGAATAACTTAATTTGTGCCTCTTTTAGTCTGTGATGGTTGTTTCTAGACAGCTTTGTTCTAATTTGATATAGTTTGACTGCCCCTGACACTTGTCTACAAATTGACATGTAGAAAAACTTCATTTGTGCCTGTTTTAGTCAGTGATGGTTGGTTTTAGACAGCCTTGTAATTTGATATAGTTTGACTGCCCCTGGCACTTATCTACATATTGACATGTAGAATTACTTCATTTGTGCCTGTTTTAGTCAGTGATGGTTGGTTCTAGACAGGTTTGTTCTAATTTGATATAGTGTGACTGCCCCTGGCACTTATCCAGAAAGTTACATTGAGAATAACTTCATTTGTAACCCTTTTAGTCTGTGATGGTTGGTTGTAGACAGGTTTGTTCTAATTTAATGTAGTTTGACTGCCCCTTATTTTTAACTACACATTTATATGAAGAATAACTCTATTTATGCCCCTTTTAGTCTGTGATGGTTGTTTCTAGACAGGTTTGTTCTAATTTGATGCAGTTTGACTGCCCTGACACTTAACTAGAAATGTACAGGTAGAATAACTTTATTTGTGCCCCTTTTAAGAATGTGTCCAACATCCAGATCTATGGCACCCTGCCCAGAGGATCTGCAAAGGTCAGAGACTAGAGGATGAGGCTGGCCCGCCACTGTGTGCGTCATTCATAGCTATCTGTGTACCCCTCTAGTGCTGTGGGAACCAATCGATTGAGCTAGAAGCAGGGGGTTGGAGAAAACACACCTACGTCGACCAGCTGAAGAAGGAGTCAGCACAACAAGAAACCGCTGAGTTGAGGACGCTGATGCTGGACCGGGATGCGTGTAAAGCGCCCATCAGAGGCCACCAAGATGGCATCAGCTGAAGACGACCTCTCGAACTCTACTACTATTACTTCTTCTACTACTACTACTACTACTACTACTACTACTACTACTACTACTACTACTACTACAAAAACTACCCCTAGTCTGTGATGGCCGGTACTTAACAGGTTTGTTGCAATTCGATGTAGTTTGACTGCCCTGACTCTTAACTACAAATTTACATGTAGAATAACTTCATTTGTACCCCTTTTAGTCTGTGATGGTTGTTTATAGACAGGTTTGTTCTAATTTGACCTAGTTTAATTGCCACGACACTTATCCACAAAGTTACATTTAGAATAACTTCATTTGTGCCCCTTTTAGTCTGTAATTGTTGGTTCTAGACAGTTTTGTTCTAATTTGATGTAATTTGACTGCCCCTGACGCTTAACTACAAATTTACATGTAGAATAACTTCATTTGTGCCCCTTTTCGTCTGTAATTGTTGGTTCTAGACAGTTTTGTTCTAATTTGATGTAATTTGACTGCCCCTGGCGCTTAACTACAAATTTACATGTAGAATAACTTCATTTGTGCCCCTTTTCGTCTGTGATGGTTGTTTCTAGAGAGGTTTGTTGTAATTTGATGTAGTTTGACTGCCCTGACACTTAAGTACAAATTTACATGTAGAATAACTTCATTTGTACCCCTTTTAGTCTGTGATGGTTGTTTCTAGACAGGTTTGTTCTAATTTGACCTAGTTTAATTGCCACGACACTTATCTACAAAGTTACATTTAGAATAACTTCATTTGTGCCCCTTTTAGTCTGTGATGGTTGGTTGTAGACAGGTTTGTTCTAATTTGATGTAGTTTGACTGCCCCTTTTTTTTAACTACACATTTATATGAAGAATAACTTCATTTGTAACCCTTTTAGTCTATGATGGTTGGTTCTAGACAGGTTTGCTCTAATTTGATCTAGTTTGACTGTCCCTGAAACTTAACTAAAAACTTACTTGTAGAATAACTTCATTTGTGCCCATTTTAGTCTGTGATGGTTTGTTCTCGACAGTTTAGATTTAATTTCATGTAGTTTGACTGCCCCTGGCACTTATCCACAAAGTTACATGTAGAATAACTTCATTTGTGCCCTTTTTAGTCTGTGATGGTTGGTTCTAGACAGGCTTGTTCCAATTTGACATAGTTTGACCGCCCCTGACACTTGCCCTCAAATTTACATATAGAATAACTTTATTTGTGCCCGTTTTAGTCATTTAGTCAGTGATGGTTGGTTCTAGACAGGTTTGTTCTAATTTGATCTAGTTTGACTGTCTCTGAAACTTAACTAAAAACTTACTTGTAGAATAACTTTATTTGTACCCATTTTCGTCTGTGATGGTTGGTTCTAGACAGGTTTGTTCTAATTTGACATAGTTTGACTGCCCCTGACACTTGTCTACAAATTTACATGTAGAATAACTTCATTTGTGCCCAGTTTAGTTAGTGATGGCTGGTTCTAGACAGGTTTGTTCTAATTTGATGCAGTTTGACTGCCCCTGGCACTTATCCACAAAGTTACATGTAGAATAACTTCATTTGTGCCCTTTTTCGTCTGTGATGGTTGGTTCTAGACAGGTTTGCTCTAATTTGATGTAATTTGACTGCCCCTGGCAATTATCCACAAAGTTACATGTAGAATAACTTCAATTGTGCCCTTTTTAGTCTGTGATGGTTGTTTCTAGACAGGTTTGTTCTAATTTGATATAGTTGACTGCCCCTGACACTTGTCTACAAATTGACATGTAGAATAATTTCATTTGTGTCCCGTTTTTAGTCTGTGATGGTTGTTTCTAGACAGATTTGTTCTAATTTGATGTAGTTTGACTGCCCCTTACATTTAAGTACATATTTACATATAGAATAACTTCATTTGTGCCCCTTTTAGTCAGTGATGGTTGTTTCTAGACAGGTTTGTTCCAATTTGATATAGTTTGACTGCCCCGGACACTTGTTTACAAATTTACATATAGAATAACTTCATTTGTGCCCCTTTTAGTCTGTGATGGTTGTTTCTAATAATAATAATAATGGCTTTTTATATAGCGCAAATATCCGTCACTCGGTGACGCTCAAGGCGCGTCAACTTTCAGTATTTTCCTGCAAGGTATTGTTGAGCTACGTTTCTGAAGTATGAGACCTACTCCTTTACATAGCACCATGTAATGGATTACAGGGTGCTGTGGCGCAATATGCTACCGATCAAACCAGGAACACCGGGGCGAACCCCTTCTCTTTACGATAAGTGCACTTGGTTCTTTTACGTGTATTACACAACACACGCGACTATCGGCTTTACGTCCCATCCGAAGGACGAAGCATGTGGTTAAGTGTCTTGCTTAAGGACACAAGTGTTGCGACTGGGATTCGAACCCACATACTGCTGATCAGAAACACCAGAGCTTGAGTTCGGTGTTCTTATCCGCTCAGCCACAACAGGCCACTAGACAGGTTTGTTCTAATTAGATATAGTTTGACTGCCCCTAACACTTAACTACAAATTTACATGTAGAATAACTTTATTTGTACCCATTTTAGTCTGTGATGGTTGTTTCTAGACAGGTTTGTTCTAATTTGATCTAGTTTGATTGCCATGACACTTATCTACAAAGTTACATTTAGAATAACTTTATTTGTGCCCTGTTAGTCTGTGATGGTTGTTTCTAGACAGATTTGTTCTAATTTGATGCAGTTTGACTGCCCTGACACTTAACTAGAAATTTACAGGTAGAATAATTTTATTTGTGCCCCTTTTAAGAATGTGTCCAACATCCAGATCTATGGCACCCTGCCCAGAGGATCTGCAAAGGTCAGAGACTAGAAGATGAGGCTGGCCCGCCACTGTGTGCGTCATTCATAGCTATCTGTGTCCCCCTCTAGTGCTGTTGGAACCCATCGATGGAGCTAGGAGCAGGGTTGGAGAAAACACACCTACGTCGACCAGCTGAAGAAGGAGGCAGCACAACAAGAAACCGCTGAGTTGAGGATGCTGATGCTGATGCTGGACCAGGATGCGTGTAAAGCGCCAATCAGAGGCCACCAAGATGGCGTCAGCTGAAGACGACTCTATACTACTACTACTACTTCTTCTTCTACTACTACTACTAAAAATCCTACCCCTAGTCTGTGATGGCCGGTACTAAACAGGTTTGTTGTAATTTAATGTAGTTTGACTGCCCTGACTCTTAACTACAAATTTACATGTAGAATAACTTCATTTGTACCCCTTTTAGTCTGTGATGGTTGGTTGTAGACAGGTTTGTTCTAATTTGATCTAGTTGGATTGCCACGACACTTATCGACAAAGTTACATTTAGAATAACTTCATTTGTGCCCCTTTTAGTCTGTGATGGTTGGTTGTAGACAGTTTTGTTCTAATTTGATGTAATTTGACTGCCCCTGATGCTTAACTACGAATTTGTGCCCCTTTTCGTCTGTGATGGTTGTTTCTAGACAGGTTTGTTCTAATTTGATCTAGTTTGACTGTCCCTGAAACTTAACTAAAAACTTACTTGTAGAATAACTTCATTTGTGCCCATTTTAGTCTGTGATGGTTTGTTCTCTAC
The DNA here is from genome assembly GCA_021014325.1 of Plazaster borealis. Classification (NCBI taxonomy): domain Eukaryota; kingdom Metazoa; phylum Echinodermata; class Asteroidea; order Forcipulatida; family Labidiasteridae; genus Plazaster; species Plazaster borealis. Next base: position 13,132,019 of record CM037457.1, on the reverse strand, counting down.
AGTTTTGTTCTAATTTGATGTAGTTTGACTGCCCCTGGCACTTATCCACAAAGTCACATGTAGAATAACTTCATTTGTGCTCTTTTTAGTCTGTGATGGTTGTTTGTAGACAGATTTGTTCTAATTTGATGTAGTTTGACTGCCCCTGACACTTGCCTACAAATTTACATATAGAATAACTTCATTTGTGCCCTTTTTAGTCTGTGATGGTTTTTTCTAGACAGGTTTGTTCTAATTTTATATAGTTTGACTGCCCTGGACACTTGTCTACAAATTTACTTATAGAGTAACTTTATTTGTGCCCCTTTTAGTTTGTGAGGGTTGTTTCTAATAAAAATGGCTTTTTATATAGCGCATATATCCGTCACTCGGTGACGCTCAAGGCGCTTCAACTTTCAGTATTTTCCTGCAAGGTATTGTTGAGCTATGTTTCTGAAGTATGAGACCAACTCCTTTACATAGTACCATGTAATGGTTTACAGGGTGTGGCGCAACATGCTGCCGATCAAACAAGGAACACCGGAGCGAACCCCTTCTCTTTACAATAAGTGCACTGGGTTCTTTTACGTGCATTACACAACACACGGGACCAACGGCTTTACGTCCCATCCGAAGGACAGAGCATGTGGTTAAGTGTCTTGCTTAAGGACACAAGTGTCGTGACTGGGATTTGAACCCACACTCTGCTGATCAGAAACACCAGAGCTTGAGTTCAGTGTTCTTATCCGCTCGGCCACGACACGCCACTAGACAGGTTTGTTCTAATTAGATATAGTTTGACTGCCCCTGACACTTAACTACAAATTTACATATAGAATAACTTCATTTGTGCCCCTTTTAGTCTGTGATGGTTGTTTGTAGACAGATTTGTTCTAATTTGATGTAGTTTGACTGCCCCTGACACTTGCCTGCAAGTTTACATAAAGAAGAACTTCACTTGTGCCCTTTTTAGTCTGTGATGGTTGTTTCTAGAAAGGTTTGTTCTAATTTGATATAGTTTGACTGCCCCTGACACCTGTCTACAAATTTACACGTAGAATTACTTCATTTGTGCCCTTTTTAGTCAGTGATGGTTGGTTCTAGACAGGTTTGTTCTAATTTGATGTAGTTTGACTGCCCTGACACTTGCCTACAAATTTACATGTAGAATAACTTCATTTGTGCTCTTTTTAGTCTGTGATGATTGGTTCTAGACAGGTTTGTTCTAATTTGATATAGTTTGACTGCCCTTGACACTTGTCTACAAATTGACATGTAGAATAACCTCAATTGTGCCCTTTTTAGTCTGTGATGGTTGTTTCTAGACAGGTTTGTTCTAATTTGATATAGTTGACTGCCCCTGACACTTGTCTACAAATTGACATGTAGAATAACTTAATTTGTGCCCTTTTTAGTCTGTGATGGTTGTTTCTAGACAAATTTGTTCTAATTTGATGCAGTTTGACTGCCCCTTACATTTAAGTACATATTTACATATAGAATAACTTCATTTGTGCCCCTTTTAGTCTGTGATGGTTGTTTCTAGACAGGTTTGTTCCGATTTGATATAGTTTGACTGCCCTGACACTTATCCAGAAATTTACAGGTAGAATAACTTTATTTGTGCCCCTTTTAGTCTGTGATGGTTGTTTCTAGACAGATTTGTTCTAATTTGATGCAGTTTGACTGCCCTGACACTTAACTAGAAATTTACAGGTAGAATAACTTTATTTGTGCCCCTTTTAAGAATGTGTCCAACATCCAGATCTATGGCACCCTGCCCAGAGGATCTGCAAAGGTCAGAGACTAGAGGATGAGGCTGGCCCGCCACTGTGTGCGTCATTCATAGCTATATGTGTCCCCCTCTAGTGCTGTTGGAACCCATCGATGGAGCTAGGAGCAGGGTTGGAGAAAACACACCTCAATTAACCAGCTGAAGAAGGAGGCAGCACAACAAGAAACCGCTGAGTTGAGGACGCTGATGCTGGACCGGGATGCGTGTAAAGCGCCAATCAGAGGCCACCAAGATGGCGTCAGCTGAAGACGACCTCTCGAACTCTATACTACTACTACTTCTTCTACTACTACTACTACTACTACTACTACATGTACTACTACTACTACTAATACTACCCCTAGTCTGTGATGGCCGGTACTTAACAGGTTTGTTGTAATTTGATGTAGTTTGACTGCCCTGACTCTTAACTACAAATTTACATGTAGAATAACTTTATTTGTACCCCTTTTAGTCTGTGATGGTTGTTTCTAGACAGGTTTGTTCTAATTTGATCTAGTTTTATTGCCACGACACTTATCTACAAAGTTACATTTAGAATAACTTCATTTGTGCCCTGTTAGTCTGTGATGGTTGTTTCTAGACAGATTTGTTTTAATTTGATGCAGTTTGACTGCCCTGACACTTAACTAGAAATTTACAGGTAGAATAACTTCATTTGTGCCCCTTTTAAGAATGTGTCCAACATCCAGATCTATGGCACCCTGCCCAGAGGATCTGCAAAGGTCAGAGACTAGAGGATGAGGCTGGCCCGCCACTGTGTGCGTCATTCATAGCTATCTGTGTCCCCCTCTAGTGCTGTGGGAACCAATCGATTGAGCTAGGAGCAGGGGGTTGGAGAAAACACACCTACGTCGACCAGCTGAAGAAGGAGGCAGCACAACAAGAAACTGCTGAGTTGAGGACGCTGATGCTGGACCAGGATGCGTGCAAAGCGCCAATCAGAGGCCACCAATATGGCGTCAGCTGAAGACGACTCTATACTACTACTACTACTTCTTCTACTACTACTACTACTACTACTACTACTACATGTACTACTACTACTACTAATCCTACCCCTAGTCTGTGATGGCCGGTACTAAACAGGTTTGTTGTAATTTGATGTAGTTTGACTGCCCTGACTCTTAACTACAAATTTACATGTAGAATAACGTCATTTGTACCCCTTTTAGTCTGTGATGGTTGGTTGTAGACAGGTTTGTTCTAATTTGTTCTAGTTTGATTGCCACGACACTTATCGACAAAGTTACATTTAGAATAACTTCATTTGTGCCCCTTTTAGTCTGTGATGGTTGGTTGTAGACAGTTTTGTTCTAATTTGATGTAATTTGACTGCCCCTGACGCTTAACTACGAATTTGTGCCCCTTTTCGTCTGTGATGGTTGTTTCTAGACAGGTTTGTTCTAATTTGATCTAGTTTGACTGTCCCTGAAACTTAACTAAAAACTTACTTGTAGAATAACTTCATTTGTGCCCATTTTAGTCTGTGATGGTTTGTTCTCTACAGTTTTGTTCTAATTTGATGTAGTTTGACTGCCCCTGGCACTTATCCACAAAGTCACATGTAGAATAACTTCATTTGTGCCCTTTTTAGTCTGTGATGGTTGTTTGTAGACAGATTTGTTCTAATTTGATGTAGTTTGACTGCCCCTGACACTTGCCTACAAATTTACATATAGAATAACTTCATTTGTGCCCTTTTTAGTCTGTGATGGTTTTTTCTAGACAGGTTTGTTCTAATTTTATATAGTTTGACTGCCCTGGACACTTGTCTACAAATTTACTTATAGAGTAACTTCATTTGTGCCCCTTTTAGTTTGTGATGGTTGTTTCTAATAAAAATGGCTTTTTATATAGCGCACATATCCGTCACTCGGTGACGCTCAAGGCGCTTCAACTTTCAGTATTTTCCTGCAAGGTATTGTTGAGCTATGTTTCTGAAGTATGAGACCTACTCCTTTACATAGCACCATGTAATGGTTTACAGGGTGTGGCGCAACATGCTGCCGATCAAACAAGGAACACCGGAGCAAACCCCTTCTCTTTACAATAAGTGCACTGGGTTCTTTTACGTGCATTACACAACACACGGGACCAACGGCTTTACGTCCCATCCGAAGGACAGAGCATGTGGTTAAGTGTCTTGCTTAAGGACACAGGTGTCGCGACTGGGATTTGAACCCACACTCTGCTGATCAGAAACACCAGAGCTTGAGTTCAGTGTTCTTATCCGCTCGGCCACGACACGCCACTAGACAGGTTTGTTCTAATTAGATATAGTTTGACTGCCCCTGACACTTAACTACAAATTTACATATAGAATAACTTCATTTGTGCCCCTTTTAGTCTGTGATGGTTGTTTGTAGACAGATTTGTTCTAATTTGATGTAGTTTGACTGCCCCTGACACTTGCCTGCAAGTTTACATAAAGAAGAACTTCACTTGTGCCCTTTTTAGTCTGTGATGGTTGTTTCTAGAAAGGTTTGTTCTAATTTGATATAGTTTGACTGCCCCTGACACCTGTCTACAAATTTACACGTAGAATTACTTCATTTGTGCCCTTTTTAGTCAGTGATGGTTGGTTCTAGACAGGTTTGTTCTAATTTGATGTAGTTTGACTGCCCCTGACACTTGCCTACAAATTTACATGTAGAATAACTTCATTTGTGCTCTTTTTAGTCTGTGATGGTTGGTTCTAGACAGGTTTGTTCTAATTTGATATAGTTTGACTGCCCTTGACACTTGTCTACAAATTGACATGTAGAATAACCTCAATTGTGCCCTTTTTAGTCTGTGATGGTTGTTTCTAGACAGGTTTGTTCTAATTTGATATAGTTGACTGCCCCTGACACTTGTCTACAAATTGACATGTAGAATAACTTAATTTGTGCCCTTTTTAGTCTGTGATGGTTGTTTCTAGACAGATTTGTTCTAATTTGATGCAGTTTGACTGCCCTTACATTTAAGTACATATTTACATATAGAATAACTTCATTTGTGCCCCTTTTAGTCTGTGATGGTTGTTTCTAGACAGGTTTGTTCCGATTTGATATAGTTTGACTGCCCTGACACTTATCCAGAAATTTACAGGTAGAATAACTTTATTTGTGCCCCTTTTAGTCTGTGATGGTTGTTTCTAGACAGATTTGTTCTAATTTGATGCAGTTTGACTGCCCTGACACTTAACTAGAAATTTACAGGTAGAATAACTTTATTTGTGCCCCTTTTAAGAATGTGTCCAACATCCAGATCTATGGCACCCTGCCCAGAGGATCTGCAAAGGTCAGAGACTAGAGGATGAGGCTGGCCCGCCACTGTGTGCGTCATTCATAGCTATCTGTGTCCCCCTCTAGTGCTGTTGGAGTCCATCGATGGAGCTAGGAGCAGGGTTGGAGAAAACACACCTCAATCAACCAGCTGAAGAAGGAGGCAGCACAACAAGAAACCGCTGAGTTGAGGACGCTGATGCTGGACCGGGATGCGTGTAAAGCGCCAATCAGAGGCCACCAAGATGGCGTCAGCTGAAGACGACCTCTCGAACTCTATACTACTACTACTTCTTCTACTACTACTACTACTACTACTACTACATGTACTACTACTACTACTAATACTACCCCTAGTCTGTGATGGCCGGTACTTAACAGGTTTGTTGTAATTTGATGTAGTTTGACTGCCCTGACTCTTAACTACAAATTTACATGTAGAATAACTTTATTTGTACCCCTTTTAGTCTGTGATGGTTGTTTCTAGACAGGTTTGTTCTAATTTGATCTAGTTTTATTGCCACGACACTTATCTACAAAGTTACATTTAGAATAACTTCATTTGTGCCCTGTTAGTCTGTGATGGTTGTTTCTAGACAGATTTGTTTTAATTTGATGCAGTTTGACTGCCCTGACACTTAACTAGAAATTTACAGGTAGAATAACTTCATTTGTGCCCCTTTTAAGAATGTGTCCAACATCCAGATCTATGGCACCCTGCCCAGAGGATCTGCAAAGGTCAGAGACAAGAGGATGAGGCTGGCCCGCCACTGTGTGCGTCATTCATAGCTATCTGTGTCCCCCTCTAGTGCTGTGGGAACCAATCGATTGAGCTAGGAGCAGGGGTTGGAGAAAACACACCTACGTCGACCAGCTGAAGAAGGAGGCAGCACAACAAGAAACTGCTGAGTTGAGGACGCTGATGCTGGACCAGGATGCGTGTAAAGCGCCAATCAGAGGCCACCAATATGGCGTCAGCTGAAGACGACTCTATACTACTACTACTACTTCTTCTACATGTACTACTACTACTACTAATCCTACCCCTAGTCTGTGATGGCCGGTACTAAACAGGTTTGTTGTAATTTGATGTAGTTTGACTGCCCTGACTCTTAACTACAAATTTACATGTAGAATAACTTCATTTGTACCCCTTTTAGTCTGTGATGGTTGGTTGTAGACAGGTTTGTTCTAATTTGATCTAGTTTGATTGCCACGACACTTATCGACAAAGTTACATTTAGAATAACTTCATTTGTGCCCCTTTTAGTCTGTGATGGTTGGTTGTAGACAGTTTTGTTCTAATTTGATGTAATTTGACTGCCCCTGACGCTTAACTACGAATTTGTGCCCCTTTTCGTCTGTGATGGTTGTTTCTAGACAGGTTTGTTCTAATTTGATCTAGTTTGACTGTCCCTGAAACTTGCCTACAAATTTACATATAGAATAACTTCATTTGTGCCCTTTTTAGTCTGTGATGGTTTTTTCTAGACAGGTTTGTTCTAATTTTATATAGTTTGACTGCCCTGGACACTTGTCTACAAATTTACTTATAGAGTAACTTCATTTGTGCCCCTTTTAGTTTGTGATGGTTGTTTCTAATAAAAATGGCTTTTTATATAGCGCACATATCCGTCACTCGGTGACGCTCAAGGCGCTTCAACTTTCAGTATTTTCCTGCAAGGTATTGTTGAGCTATGTTTCTGAAGTATGAGACCTACTCCTTTACATAGCACCATGTAATGGTTTACAGGGTGTGGCGCAACATGCTGCCGATCAAACAAGGAACACCGGAGCGAACCCCTTCTCTTTACAATAAGTGCACTGGGTTCTTTTACGTGCATTACACAACACACGGGACCAACGGCTTTACGTCCCATCCGAAGGACAGAGCATGTGGTTAAGTGTCTTGCTTAAGGACACAGGTGTCGCGACTGGGATTTGAACCCACACTCTGCTGATCAGAAACACCAGAGCTTGAGTTCAGTGTTCTTATCCGCTCGGCCACGACACGCCACTAGACAGGTTTGTTCTAATTAGATATAGTTTGACTGCCCCTGACACTTAACTACAAATTTACATATAGAATAACTTCATTTGTGCCCCTTTTAGTCTGTGATGGTTGTTTGTAGACAGATTTGTTCTAATTTGATGTAGTTTGACTGCCCTGACACTTGCCTGCAAGTTTACATAAAGAAGAACTTCACTTGTGCCCTTTTAGTCTGTGATGGTTGTTTCTAGAAAGGTTTGTTCTAATTTGATATAGTTTGACTGCCCCTGACACCTGTCTACAAATTTACACGTAGAATTACTTCATTTGTGCCCTTTTTAGTCAGTGATGGTTGGTTCTAGACAGGTTTGTTCTAATTTGATGTAGTTTGACTGCCCCTGACACTTGCCTACAAATTTACATGTAGAATAACTTCATTTGTGCTCTTTTTAGTCTGTGATGGTTGGTTCTAGACAGGTTTGTTCTAATTTGATATAGTTTGACTGCCCTTGACACTTGTCTACAAATTGACATGTAGAATAACCTCAATTGTGCCCTTTTTAGTCTGTGATGGTTGTTTCTAGACAGGTTTGTTCTAATTTGATATAGTTGACTGCCCCTGACACTTGTCTACAAATTGACATGTAGAATAACTTAATTTGTGCCCTTTTTAGTCTGTGATGGTTGTTTCTAGACAGATTTGTTCTAATTTGATGCAGTTTGACTGCCCCTTACATTTAAGTACATATTTACATATAGAATAACTTCATTTGTGCCCCTTTTAGTCTGTGATGGTTGTTTCTAGACAGGTTTGTTCCGATTTGATATAGTTTGACTGCCCTGACACTTATCCAGAAATTTACAGGTAGAATAACTTTATTTGTGCCCCTTTTAGTCTGTGATGGTTGTTTCTAGACAGATTTGTTCTAATTTGATGCAGTTTGACTGCCCTTACACTTAACTAGAAATTTACAGGTAGAATAACTTTATTTGTGCCCCTTTTAAGAATGTGTCCAACATCCAGATCTATGGCACCCTGCCCAGAGGATCTGCAAAGGTCAGAGACTAGAGGATGAGGCTGGCCCGCCACTGTGTGCGTCATTCATAGCTATCTGTGTCCCCCTCTAGTGCTGTTGGAGTCCATCGATGGAGCTAGGAGCAGGGTTGGAGAAAACACACCTCAATCAACCAGCTGAAGAAGGAGGCAGCACAACAAGAAACCGCTGAGTTGAGGACGCTGATGCTGGACCGGGATGCGTGTAAAGCGCCAATCAGAGGCCACCAAGATGGCGTCAGCTGAAGACGACCTCTCGAACTCTATACTACTACTACTTCTTCTACTACTACTACTACTACTACTACTACATGTACTACTACTACTACTAATACTACCCCTAGTCTGTGATGGTCGGTACTTAACAGGTTTGTTGTAATTTGATGTAGTTTGACTGCCCTGACTCTTAACTACAAATTTACATGTAGAATAACTTTATTTGTACCCCTTTTAGTCTGTGATGGTTGTTTCTAGACAGGTTTGTTCTAATTTGATCTAGTTTTATTGCCACGACACTTATCTACAAAGTTACATTTAGAATAACTTCATTTGTGCCCTGTTAGTCTGTGATGGTTGTTTCTAGACAGATTTGTTTTAATTTGATGCAGTTTGACTGCCCTGACACTTAACTAGAAATTTACAGGTAGAATAACTTCATTTGTGCCCCTTTTAAGAATGTGTCCAACATCCAGATCTATGGCACCCTGCCCAGAGGATCTGCAAAGGTCAGAGACAAGAGGATGAGGCTGGCCCGCCACTGTGTGCGTCATTCATAGCTATCTGTGTCCCCCTCTAGTGCTGTGGGAACCAATCGATTGAGCTAGGAGCAGGGGGTTGGAGAAAACACACCTACGTCGACCAGCTGAAGAAGGAGGCAGCACAACAAGAAACTGCTGAGTTGAGGACGCTGATGCTGGACCAGGATGCGTGTAAAGCGCCAATCAGAGGCCACCAATATGGCGTCAGCTGAAGACGACTCTATACTACTACTACTACTTCTTCTACATGTACTACTACGACTACTAATCCTACCCCTAGTCTGTGATGGCCGGTACTAAACAGGTTTGTTGTAATTTGATGTAGTTTGACTGCCCTGACTCTTAACTACAAATTTACATGTAGAATAACTTCATTTGTACCCCTTTTAGTCTGTGATGGTTGGTTGTAGACAGGTTTGTTCTAATTTGATCTAGTTTGATTGCCATGACACTTATCGACAAAGTTACATTTAGAATAACTTCATTTGTGCCCCTTTTAGTCTGTGATGGTTGGTTGTAGACAGTTTTGTTCTAATTTGATGTAATTTGACTGCCCCTGACGCTTAACTACGAATTTGTGCCCCTTTTCGTCTGTGATGGTTGTTTCTAGACAGGTTTGTTCTAATTTGATCTAGTTTGACTGTCCCTGAAACTTAACTAAAAACTTACTTGTAGAATAACTTCATTTGTGCCCATTTTAGTCTGTGATGGTTTGTTCTCTACAGTTTTGTTCTAATTTGATGTAGTTTGACTGCCCCTGGCACTTATCCACAAAGTCACATGTAGAATAACTTCATTTGTGCCCTTTTTAGTCTGTGATGGTTGTTTGTAGACAGATTTGTTCTACTTTGATGTAGTTTGACTGCCATGACACTTGCCTACAAATTTACATATAGAATAACTTCATTTGTGCCCTTTTTAGTCTGTGATGGTTTTTTCTAGACAGGTTTGTTCTAATTTTATATAGTTTGACTGCCCTGGACACTTGTCTACAAATTTACTTATAAAGTAACTTCATTTGTGCCCTTTTTAGTTTGTGATGGTTGTTTCTAATAATAATGGCTTTTTATATAGCGCACATATCCGTCACTCGGTGACGCTCAAGGCGCTTCAACTTTCAGTATTTTCCTGCAAGGTATTGTTGAGCTATGTTTCTGAAGTATGAGACCTACTCCTTTACATAGGACCATGTAATGGTTTACAGGGTGTGGCGCAACATGCTGCCGATCAAACAAGGAACACCGGAGCGAACCCCTTCTTATTACAATAAGTGCACTGGGTTCTTTTACGTACATTACACAACACACGGGACCAACGGCTTTACGTCCCATCCGAAGGACAGAGCATGTGGTTAAGTGTCTTGCTTAAGGACACAAGTGTCGCGACTGGGATTTGAACCCACACTCTGCTGATCAGAAACACCAGAGCTTGAGTTCAGTGTTCTTATCCGCTCGGCCACGACACGCCACTAGACAGGTTTGTTCTAATTAGATATAGTTTGACTGCCCCTGACACTTAACTACAAATTTACATATAGAATAACTTCATTTGTGCCCCTTTTAGTCTGTGATGGTTGTTTGTAGACAGATTTGTTCTAATTTGATGTAGTTTGACTGCCCCTGACACTTGCCTGCAAGTTTACATAAAGAAGAACTTCACTTGTGCCCTTTTTAGTCTGTGATGGTTGTTTCTAGAAAGGTTTGTTCTAATTTGATATAGTTTGACTGCCCCTGACACCTGTCTACAAATTTACACGTAGAATTACTTCATTTGTGCCCTTTTTAGTCAGTGATGGTTGGTTCTAGACAGGTTTGTTCTAATTTGATGTAGTTTGACTGCCCCTGACACTTGCCTACAAATTTACATGTAGAATAACTTCATTTGTGCTCTTTTTAGTCTGTGATGGTTGGTTCTAGACAGGTTTGTTCTAATTTGATATAGTTTGACTGCCCTTGACACTTGTCTACAAATTGACATGTAGAATAACCTCAATTGTGCCCTTTTTAGTCTGTGATGGTTGTTTCTAGACAGGTTTGTTCTAATTTGATATAGTTGACTGCCCTTGACACTTGTCTACAAATTGACATGTAGAATAACTTAATTTGTGCCCTTTTTAGTCTGTGATGGTTGTTTCTAGACAGATTTGTTCTAATTTGATGCAGTTTGACTGCCCCTTACATTTAAGTACATATTTACATATAGAATAACTTCATTTGTGCCCCTTTTAGTCTGTGATGGTTGTTTCTAGACAGGTTTGTTCCGATTTGATATAGTTTGACTGCCCTGACACTTATCCAGAAATTTACAGGTAGAATAACTTTATTTGTGCCCCTTTTAGTCTGTGATGGTTGTTTCTAGACAGATTTGTTCTAATTTGATGCAGTTTGACTGCCCTGACACTTAACTAGAAATTTACAGGTAGAATAACTTTATTTGTGCCCCTTTTAAGAATGTGTCCAACATCCAGATCTATGGCACCCTGCCCAGAGGATCTGCAAAGGTCAGAGACTAGAGGATGAGGCTGGCCCGCCACTGTGTGCGTCATTCATAGCTATCTGTGTCCCCCTCTAGTGCTGTTGGAACCCATCGATGGAGCTAGGAGCAGGGTTGGAGAAAACACACCTCAATCAACCAGCTGAAGAAGGAGGCAGCACAACAAGAAACCGCTGAGTTGAGGACGCTGATGCTGGACCGGGATGCGTGTAAAGCGCCAATCAGAGGCCACCAAGATGGCGTCAGCTGAAGACGACCTCTCGAACTCTATACTACTACTACTTCTTCTACTACTACTACTACTACTACTACTACATGTACTACTACTACTACTAATACTACCCCTAGTCTGTGATGGCCGGTACTTAACAGGTTTGTTGTAATTTGATGTAGTTTGACTGCCCTGACTCTTAACTACAAATTTACATGTAGAATAACTTTATTTGTACCCCTTTTAGTCTGTGATGGTTGTTTCTAGACAGGTTTGTTCTAATTTGATTTAGTTTTATTGCCACGACACTTATCTACAAAGTTACATTTAGAATAACTTCATTTGTGCCCCTTTTAGTCTGTGATGGTTGTTTCTAGACAGATTTGTTCTAATTTGGTGCAGTTTGACTGCCCTGACAGTTAACTAGAAATTTACAGGTAGAATAATTTTATTTGTGCCTCTTTTAAGAATGTGTCTAACATCCAGGTCTATGGCACCCTGCCCAGAGGATCTGCAAAGGTCAGAGACTAGAGGATGAGGCTGGCCCGCCACTGTGTGCGTCATTCATAGCTATCTGTGTCCCCCTCTAGTGCTGTGGGAACCCATCGATGGAGCTAGGAGCAGGGGGTTGGAGAAAACACACCTCAATCGACCAGCTGAAGAAGGAGGCAGCACAACAAGAAACCGCTGAGTTGAGGACGCTGATGCTGGACCAGGATGCGTGTAAAGCGCCAATCAGAGGGCACCAAGATGGCGTCAGCTGAAGCAACTCTATACTACTACTACTACTTCTTCTACTACTACTACTACTACTACTACATGTACTACTACTACTACTAATACTACCCCTAGTCTGTGATGGCCGGTACTAAACAGGTTTGTTGTAATTTGATGTAGTTTGACTGCCCTGACTCTTAACTACAAATTTACATGTAGAATAACTTCATTTGTACCCCTTTTAGTCTGTGATGGTTGTTTCTAGACAGGTTTGTTCTAATTTGATCTAGTTTGATTGCCACGACACTTATCGACAAAGTTACATTTAGAATAACTTCATTTGTGCCCCTTTTAGTCTTTGATGGTTGGTTGTAGACAGTTTTGTTCTAATTTGATGTAATTTGACTGCCCCTGATGCTTAACTACAAATTTGTGCCCCTTTTCGTCTGTGATGGTTGTTTCTAGACAGGTTTGTTCTAATTTGATCTAGTTTGACTGTCCCTGAAACTTAACTAAAAACTTACTTGTAGAATAACTTCATTTGTGCCCATTTTAGTCTGTGATGGTTTGTTCTCTACAGTTTTGTTCTAATTTGATGTAGTTTGACTGCCCCTGGCACTTATCCACAAAGTCACATGTAGAATAACTTCATTTGTGCCCTTTTTAGTCTGTGATGGTTGTTTGTAGACAGATTTGTTCTACTTTGATGTAGTTTGACTGCCCATGACACTTGCCTACAAATTTACATACAGAATAACTTCATTTGTGCGCTTGTTAGTCTCTGATGGTTTTTTCTAGACAGGTTTGTTCTAATTTTATATAGTTTGACTGCCCTGGACACTTGTCTACAAATTTACTTATAGAGTAACTTCATTTGTGCCCCTTTTAGTTTGTGATGGTTGTTTCTAATAATAATGGCTTTTTATATAGCGCACATATCCGTCACTCGGTGACGCTCAAGGAGCTTCAACTTTCAGTATTTTCCTGCAAGGTATTGTTGAGCTATGTTTCTGAAGTATGAGACCTACTCCTTTACATAGCACCATGTAATGGTTTACAGGGTGTGGCGCAACATGCTGCCGATCAAACAAGGAACACCGGAGCGAACCCCTTCTCTTTACAATAAGTGCACTGGGTTCTTTTACGTGCATTACACAACACACGGGACCAACGGCTTTACGTCCCATTCGAAGGACAGAGCATGTGGTTAAGTGTCTTGCTTAAGGACACAAGTGTCGCGACTGGGATTTGAACCCACACTCTGCTGATCAGAAACACCAGAGCTTGAGTTCAGTGTTCTTATCCGCTCAGCCACGACACGCCACTAGACAGGTTTGTTCTAATTAGATATAGTTTGACTGCCCCTGACACTTAACTACAAATTTACATATAGAATAACTTCATTTGTGCCCCTTTTAGTCTGTGATGGTTGTTTGTAGACAGATTTGTTCTAATTTGATGTAGTTTGACTGCCCCTGACACTTGCCTGCAAGTTTACATAAAGAAGAACTTCATTTGTGCCCTTTTTAGTCTGTGATGGTTGTTTCTAGAAAGGTTTGTTCTAATTTGATATAGTTTGACTGCCCCTGACACCTGTCTACAAATTTACACGTAGAATTACTTCATTTGTGCCCTTTTTAGTCAGTGATGGTTGGTTCTAGACAGGTTTGTTCTAATTTGATGTAGTTTGACTGCCCTGACTCTTAACTACAAATTTACATGTAGAATAACTTTATTTGTACCCCTTTTTAGTCTCTGATGGTTGTTTCTAGACAGGTTTGTTCTAATTTGATCTAGTTTGATTGCCACGACACTTATCTAAAAAGTTACATTTAGAATAACTTCATTTGTGCCCTGTTAGTCTGTGATGGTTGTTTCTAGACAGATTTGTTCTAATTTGTTCTAATTTGACTGCCCTGACACTTAACTAGAAATTTACAGGTAGAATAATTTTATTTGTGCCCCTTTTAAGAATGTGTCCAACATCCAGATCTATGGCACCCTGCCCAGAGGATCTGCAAAGGTCAGAGACTAGAGGATGAGGCTGGCCCGCCACTGTGTGCGTCATTCATAGCTATCTGTGTCCCCCTCTAGTGCTGTTGGAACCCATCGATGGAGCTAGGAGCATGGTTGGAGAAAACACACCTACGTCGACCAGCTGAAGAAGGAGGCAGCACAACAAGAAACCGCTGAGTTGAGGATGCTGATGCTGGACCAGGATGCGTGTAAAGCGCCAATCAGAGGCCACCAAGATGGCGTCAGCTGAAGATGACTCTATACTACTACTACTACTTCTTCTTCTACTACTACTAAAAATCCTACCCCTAGTCTGTGATGGCCGGTACTAAACAGGTTTGTTGTAATTTAATGTAGTTTGACTGCCCTGACTCTTAACTACAAATTTACATGTAGAATAACTTCATTTGTACCCCTTTTAGTCTGTGATGGTTGGTTGTAGACAGGTTTGTTCTAATTTGATCTAGTTGGATTGCCAGGACACTTATCGACAAAGTTACATTTAGAATAACTTCATTTGTGCCCCTTTTAGTCTGTGATGGTTGGTTGTAGACAGTTTTGTTCTAATTTGATGTAATTTGACTGCCCCTGACGCTTAACTACGAATTTGTGCCCCTTTTCGTCTGTGATGGTTGTTTCTAGACAGGTTTGTTCTAATTTGATCTAGTTTGACTGTCCCTGAAACTTAACTAAAAACTTACTTGTAGAATAACTTCATTTGTGCCCATTTTAGTCTGTGATGGTTTGTTCTCTACAGTTTTGTTCTAATTTGATGTAGTTTGACTGCCCCTGGCACTTATCCACAAAGTCACATGTAGAATAACTTCATTTGTGCTCTTTTTAGTCTGTGATGGTTGTTTGTAGACAGATTTGTTCTAATTTGATGTAGTTTGACTGCCCCTGACACTTGCCTACAAATTTACATATAGAATAACTTCATTTGTGCCCTTTTTAGTCTGTGATGGTTTTTTCTAGACAGGTTTGTTCTAATTTTATATAGTTTGACTGCCCTGGACACTTGTCTACAAATTTACTTATAAAGTAACTTCATTTGTGCCCCTTTTAGTTTGTGATGGTTGTTTCTAATAATAATGGCTTTTTATATACCGCACATATCCGTCACTCGGTGACGCTCAAGGCGCTTCAACTTTCAGTATTTTCCTGCAAGGTATTGTTGAGCTATGTTTCTGAAGTATGAGACCTACTCCTTTACATAGCACCATGTAATGGTTTACAGGGTGTGGCGCAACATGCTGCCGATCAAACAAGGAACACCGGAGCGAACCCCTTCTCTTTACAATAAGTGCACTGGGTTCTTTTACGTGCATTACACAACACACGGGACCAACGGCTTTACGCCCCATCCGAAGGACAGAGCATGTGGTTAAGTGTCTTGCTTAAGGACACAAGTGTCGCGACTGGGATTTGAACCCACACTCTGCTGATCAGAAACACCAGAGCTTGAGTTCAGTGTTCTTATCCGCTCGGCCACGACACGCCACTAGACAGGTTTGTTCTAATTAGATATAGTTTGACTGCCCCTGACACTTAACTACAAATTTACATATAGAATAACTTCATTTGTGCCCCTTTTAGTCTGTGATGGTTGTTTGTAGACAGATTTGTTCTAATTTGATGTAGTTTGACTGCCCCTGACACTTGCCTACAAATTGACATACAGAAGAACTTCATTTGTGCCCATTTTAGTCTGTGATGGTTGTTTCTAGAAAGGTTTGTTCTAATTTGATATAGTTTGACTGCCCCTGACACTTAACTACAAAGTTACATTTAGAATAGATTCATTTGTAACCCTTTTAGTCTGTGATGGTTGGTTGTAGACAGGTTTGTTCTAATTTAATGTAGTTTGACTGCCCCTAATTCTTAACTACAAATTTACATGTAGAATAACTTCACTTGTGCCCTTTTTAGTCAGTGATGGTTGGTTCTAGACAGGTTTGTTCTAATTTGATATAGTTTGACTGCCCCTGACGCTTAACTAATAATTTACAAGTAATAGAACTTCATTTGTGCCCCTTTTAGTCTGTGGTGGTTGTTTCTAGAAAGGTTTGTTCTAATTTGATATAGTTTGACTGCCCCTGACACCTGTCTACAAATTTACATGTAGAATAACTTTATTTGTGCCCCTTTTAGTCTGTGATGGTTGTTTCTAGAAAGGTTTGTTCTAATTTGATATAGTTTGACTGCCCCTGACACCTGTCTAAAAATATACATGTAGAATTACTTCATTTGTGCCCTTTTTAGTCAGTGATGGTTGGTTCTAGACAGGTTTGTTCTAATTTGATGTAGTTTGACTGCCCCTGACACTAGCTACAAATTTACATATAGAATAACTTGACTTGTGCCGGTTTTAGTCAGTGATGGTTGGTTCTAGACAGGTTTGTTCTAAATTGATATAGTTTGACTGCCCCTGACACTAGCTACAAATTTACATATAGAATAACTTGACTTGTGCCGGTTTTAGTCAGTGATGGTTGGTTCTAGACAGGTTTATTCTAATTTGATATAGTTTGACTGCCCCTGACGCTTAACTAATCATTTACAAGTAAAAGAACTTCATTTGTGCCCCTTTTAGTCAGTGATGGTTGGTTCTAGACAGGTTTGTTCTAATTTGATGTAGTTTGACTGCCCCTGGCACTTATCCACAAAGTTACATTTAGAATAAATTCATTTGTAACCCTTTTAGTCTGTGATGGTTGGTTGTAGACAGATTTTGTTCTAATTTGATGTAGTTTGACTGCCCCTGACACTTGCCTGCAAGTTTACATATAGAAGAACTTCATTTGTGCCCTTTTTAGTCTGTGATGGTTTGTTTCTAGAAAGGTTTGTTCTAATTTGATATAGTTTGACTGCCCCTGACACCTGTCTACAAATTTACATGTAGAATTACTTCATTTGTGCCCTTCTTAGTCAGTGATGGTTGGTTCTAGACAGGTTTGTTCTAATTTGATGTAGTTTGACTGCCCCTGACACTTGCCTACAAATTGACATATAGAATAACTTCACTTGTGCCCCTTTTAGTCTGTGATGGTTGTTTCTAGACAGGTTTGTTCCAATTTGATATAGTTTGACTGCCCTGACATTTAACTAGAAATTTACAGTTAGAATAACTTTATTTGTGCCCTTTTTAGTCTGTGATGGTTGTTTGTAGACAGATTTGTTCTAATTTGATGTAGTTTGACTGCCCCTGACACTTGCCTACAAGTTTACATACAGAAGAACTTCATTTGTGCCCTTTTTAGTCTGTGATGGTTGTTTCTAGAAAGGTTTGTTCTAATTTGATATAGTTTGACTGCCCCTGACACTTAACTACAAAGTTACATTTAGAATAGATTCATTTGTAACCCGTTTAGTCTGTGATGGTTGGTTGTAGACAGGTTTGTTCTAATTTAATGTAGTTTGACTGCCCCTAATTCTTAACTACAAATTTACATGTAGAATAACTTCATTTGTGCCCCTTTAGTCTGTGATGGTTTGTTCTCGACAGGTTTGCTCTAATTTAATGAAGTTTGACTGCTCCTGGCACTTATCCACAAGGGTACATGTAGAATAACTTCATTTGTGCCCTTTTTAGTCTGTGATGGTTGGTTCTACACAGGTTTGTTGTAACTTGATATAGTTTGACTGCCCGCCGACACTTGTCTACAAATTGACATGTAGAATAACTTCATTTGTGCCCGTTTTAGTCAGTGATGGTTGGTTCTAGACAGGTTTGTTCTAAATTGATATAGTTTGACTGCCCCTGACACTAGCTACAAATTTACATATAGAATAACTTGACTTGTGCCGGTTTTAGTCAGTGATGGTTGGTTCTAGACAGGTTTGTTCTAAATTGATATAGTTTGACTGCCCCTGACACTAGCTACAAATTTACATATAGAATAACTTGACTTGTGCCGGTTTTAGTCAGTGATGGTTGGTTCTAGACAGGTTTATTCTAATTTGATATAGTTTGACTGCCCCTGACGCTTAACTAATAATTTACAAGTAAAAGAACTTCATTTGTGCCCCTTTTAGTCAGTGATGGTTGGTTCTAGACAGGTTTGTTCTAATTTGATGTAGTTTGACTGCCCCTTGCACTTATCCACAAAGTTACATTTAGAATAAATTCATTTGTAACCCTTTTAGTCTGTGATGGTTGGTTGTAGACAGATTTTGTTCTAATTTGATGTAGTTTGACTGCCCCTGACACTTGCCTGCAAGTTTACATATAGAAGAACTTCATTTGTGCCCTTTTTAGTCTGTGATGGTTTGTTTCTAGAAAGGTTTGTTCTAATTTGATATAGTTTGACTGCCCCTGACACCTGTCTACAAATTTACATGTAGAATTACTTCATTTGTGCCCTTCTTAGTCAGTGATGGTTGGTTGTAGACAGGTTTGTTCTAATTTAATGTAGTTTGACTGCCCCTAATTCTTAACTACAAATTTACATGTAGAATAACTTCATTTGTGCCCCTTTAGTCTGTGATGGTTTGTTCTCGACAGGTTTGCTCTAATTTAATGAAGTTTGATGCCCCTGGCACTTATCCACAAGGGTACATGTAGAATAACTTCATTTGTGCCCTTTTTAGTCTGTGATGGTTGGTTCTACACAGGTTTGTTGTAACTTGATATAGTTTGACTGCCCCTGACACTTGCCTACAAATTTACATATAAAAAAACTTCATTTGTGCCCTTTTAAGTCTGTGATAGTTGTTTCTAGACAGGTTTGCTCTAATTTGATATAGTTTGACTGCCCGCCGACACTTGTCTACAAATTGACATGTAGAATAACTTCATTTGTGCCCGTTTTAGTCAGTGATGGTTGGTTCTAGACAGGTTTGTTCTAAATTGATATAGTTTGACTGCCCCTGACACTAGCTACAAATTTACATATAGAATAACTTGACTTGTGCCGGTTTTAGTCAGTGATGGTTGTTTCTAGACAGGTTTGTTCTAAATTGATATAGTTTGACTGCCCCTGACACTAGCTACAAATTTACATATAGAATAACTTGACTTGTGCCGGTTTTAGTCAGTGATGGTTGGTTCTAGACAGGTTTATTCTAATTTGATATAGTTTGACTGCCCCTGACGCTTAACTAATAATTTACAAGTAAAAGAACTTCATTTGTGCCCCTTTTAGTCAGTGATGGTTCGTTCTAGACAGATTTGTTCTAATTTGATGTAGTTTGACTGCCCCTGACACTTGCCTACAAGTTTACATACAGAAGAACTTCATTTGTGCCCTTTTTAGTCTGTGATGGTTGTTTCTAGAAAGGTTTGTTCTAATTTGATATAGTTTGACTGCCCCTGACACTTAACTACAAAGTTACATTTAGAATAGATTCATTTGTAACCCTTTTAGTCTGTGATGGTTGGTTGTAGACAGGTTTGTTCTAATTTAATGTAGTTTGACTGCCCCTAATTCTTAACTACAAATTTACATGTAGAATAACTTCATTTGTGCCCTTTTTAGTCTGTGATGGTTGTTTCTAGAAAGGTTTGTTCTAATTTGATATAGTTTGACTGCCCCTGACACTTAACTACAAAGTTACATTTAGAATAGATTCATTTGTAACCCTTTTTAGTCTGTGATGGTTGGTTCTACACAGGTTTGTTGTAACTTGATATAGTTTGACTGCCCCTGACACTTGCCTACAAATTTACATATAAAAAAACTTCATTTGTGCCCTTTTAAGTCTGTGATAGTTGTTTCTAGACAGGTTTGCTCTAATTTGATACAGTTTGACTGCCCGCCGACACTTGTCTACAAATTGACATGTAGAATAACTTCATTTGTGCCCGTTTTAGTCAGTGATGGTTGGTTCTAGACAGGTTTGTTCTAAATTGATATAGTTTGACTGCCCCTGACACTAGCTACAAATTTACATATAGAATAACTTGACTTGTGCCGGTTTTAGTCAGTGATGGTTGGTTCTAGACAGGTTTGTTCTAAATTGATATAGTTTGACTGCCCCTGACACTAGCTACAAATTTACATATAGAATAACTTGACTTGTGCCGGTTTTAGTCAGTGATGGTTGGTTCTAGACAGGTTTATTCTAATTTGATATAGTTTGACTGCCCTTGATGCTTAACTAATAATTTACAAGTAAAAGAACTTCATTTGTGCCCCTTTTAGTCTGTGATGGTTATTTCTAGACAGGTTTGTTTCAATTTGATATAGTTTGACTGCCCTGACATTTAACTAGAAATTTACAGTAAGAATAACTTTATATGTGCCTTTTAGTCTGTGATGGTTGTTTCTAGAAAGGTTTGTTCTAATTTGATGTAGTTTGACTGCCCCTGGCACTTATCCACAAATTTACATTTAGAATAAATTCATTTGTAACCCTTATAGTCTGTGACGGTTGGTTGTAGACAGGTTTGTTATAATTTAATGTAGTTTGACTGCCCCTTATTCTTAACTACACATTTATATGAAGAATAACTTCATTTGTAACCCTTTTAGTCTATGATGGTTGGTTCTAGACAGGCTTGCTCTAATTTGATCTAGTTTGACTGCCCCTGACACTTAACTACAAATTTACAGGTAGAGATACTTCATTTGTGCCCGTTTTAGTCTGTGATTATTGTTTCTAGACAGGTTTGTTCCAGTTTGATATAGTTTGACTGCCCTGACATTTAACTAGAAATTTACATGAAGAATAACTTCATTTGAGCCCCTTTTAGTCTGTGATGGTTGTTTCTAGACAGGTTTGTTCCAATTTGATATAGTTTGACTGCCCCTGACATTTAACTAGAACTTTATCTGTGCCCCTTTTAGTCTGTGATGGTTGTTTGTAGACAGATTTGTTCCAATTGGATGTAGTTTGACTGCCCCTGACACTTGCCTACAAATTTACATGTAGAATAACTTCATTTGTGCCCCTTTAAGTCTGTGATTGTTGTTTCTAGACAGGTTTGTTGTAATTTGATGTAGTTTGACTGCCCTGACATTTAACTACAAATTTACATGTAAAATAACTTCATTTGTACCCCTTTTAGTCTGTGATGGTTGGTTCTAGACAGTTTTGTTCTAATTTGATGTAATTTGACTGCCCCTGACACTTGCCTACAAGTTTACATACAGAAGAACTTCATTTGTGCCCTTTTTAGTCTGTGATGGTTGTTTCTAGAAAGGTTTGTTCTAATTTGATATAGTTTGACTGCCCCTGACACTTAACTACAAAGTTACATTTAGAATAGATTCATTTGTAACCCGTTTAGTCTGTGATGGTTGGTTGTAGACAGGTTTGTTCTAATTTAATGTAGTTTGACTGCCCCTAATTCTTAACTACAAATTTACATGTAGAATAACTTCATTTGTGCCCCTTTAGTCTGTGATGGTTTGTTCTCGACAGGTTTGCTCTAATTTAATGAAGTTTGACTGCTCCTGGCACTTATCCACAAGGGTACATGTAGAATAACTTCATTTGTGCCCTTTTTAGTCTGTGATGGTTGGTTCTACACAGGTTTGTTGTAACTTGATATAGTTTGACTGCCCGCCGACACTTGTCTACAAATTGACATGTAGAATAACTTCATTTGTGCCCGTTTTAGTCAGTGATGGTTGGTTCTAGACAGGTTTGTTCTAAATTGATATAGTTTGACTGCCCCTGACACTAGCTACAAATTTACATATAGAATAACTTGACTTGTGCCGGTTTTAGTCAGTGATGGTTGGTTCTAGACAGGTTTGTTCTAAATTGATATAGTTTGACTGCCCCTGACACTAGCTACAAATTTACATATAGAATAACTTCATTTGTGCCCGTTTTAGTCAGTGATGGTTGGTTCTAGACAGGTTTGTTCTAAATTGATATAGTTTGACTGCCCCTGACACTAGCTACAAATTTACATATAGAATAACTTGACTTGTGCCGGTTTTAGTCAGTGATGGTTGGTTCTAGACAGGTTTGTTCTAAATTGATATAGTTTGACTGCCCCTGACACTAGCTACAAATTTACATATAGAATAACTTGACTTGTGCCGGTTTTAGTCAGTGATGGTTGGTTCTAGACAGGTTTATTCTAATTTGATATAGTTTGACTGCCCTTGATGCTTAACTAATAATTTACAAGTAAAAGAACTTCATTTGTGCCCCTTTTAGTCTGTGATGGTTATTTCTAGACAGGTTTGTTTCAAT